>CM033474.1:71942654-72681404 GCA_019447015.1 Hymenochirus boettgeri
CAGCGGTGAGTACACTGGATACTATTACAGTAAGTAACTAATACTAGAACAGGATGCAGGTGAGTAACTGGATACTGGTTGCAGGTAAGTAACTGATACTAGAACAGATCAGGTGAGTAACTGGATACTGTGCAGGTAATAACTAGATACTAGACAAATGCAAGTGAGTAACTGGATTACTGGTTACAGGTAAGTAACTGGATACTAGAACAAATGCAGGTGATTAACTGGATACTGGTATGCAGGTAAGTAACTGGATACTAGAACAAGAATAGCAGTGGAGTAACTGGATACTGGTTGCGGTAAGTATCACTAGATACGAGAACAGGATACAGGTGAGTAACGGATACTGGTTGCAGGTAAGTACTGGATACTAGAACAAATGCAGGTGAGTAACTGGTACGGTTGGCAGTAAGTAACTAGATACTTGAACAGATGCAGTGAGTAACTGGATGCCGTTTTCACCTGCATTCTGTTCTTTATTCAGTTACTTACTTGCAACCAGTATCCAGTTACTCACCTGCATTCTGTTCTAGTATCCAGTTACTTACCTGTAACCTGTATCCAGTTACTCACCTGCATCTTGTGCTAGTATCTAGTTACTTACCTGCAACCAGTATCCAGTTACTCACCTGCATTCTGTTCTAGTATCTAGTTACTTACCTGTAACCAGTATCCAGTTACACACCTGCATCCTGTTCTAGTATCTAGTTACTTACCTGTAACCAGTATCCAGTTACTCACCTGCATTCTGTTCTAGTATCTAGTTACTTACCTGCAACCAGTATCTAGTTACACACCTGCATCCTGTTCTAGTATCAGTTACTTACCATACCTGCATCTAGTTTCCAGTTACACACCTGCATCAAGAATCAAGTTCCAGCCTTCTTTTTCACCATTCAGTCCTTCTATGACTTTTTCCCCTGCCTCAGTCCAGATCTGGACTTATACCTCCTCCTTAAAGCGTACCTGTAAGTATCTCAGCCCCTTCGGGGGAATAATTATTACATGCGCTTTACAGGGAGTAGATGGTGTGTTTTGGATAAATCTATATAGCAATCATAAAAACAACCGCTAGTCACTGGTGTTTTTGCACAACTAGCCTTTATTATTGTTATACATTAATCTCCACCTAGAAAAGGTTATGGGAGGCTAGAGGTTTGCATGTATTTATTTGTACTTTGGATTTTGTTACTAAATTGCCTGTCTAGGTGTTCCCTGTATATACATATTAAATTCCTTTGAAAAATCGAAAGTGTGACTCTTTCATTTACAGAACAGAATGAGTGATAACTTGCACATGTGTCTCTGTCCTGGAGTAGCACGCCATTAGCCCTAGCGCTTTGAAGGGCACACAAGGACACAGGACACATTTACTTGCATGTTTCAAGACCCACAAAGAGTAGTTTAATTTTCTCCTTGGGGAGCATCAATCTGCTTGCTTACATTTGCATATTTCTGTGCTGCGAACACTTCTGAATCTTTGCAGACTCCTTTTCAGATTTTTGGCTTGAAAGTAACATTTGTATTTTTTAAATTCTGTGCTATCCTGATATATGTTGGAACATCTGGACGGTCGATGGTTTGGATATTTCTACACAATACACTCATAATTCCATATGTAGATTACTTAAAGCAAACTAAAGCTAAAATCTAAATAAGCCTGAATAAATTCTATAATTAATAACCTTCAGATGAATCACATCCACTGACACCTGGCAGCATTCTGGAGAAATGATCTAGTTATTTATGTAGGTTTCTGGCAGTTTCCAGCCCTCCTTCTAGACTGTGTCTTACTGACACTGAAGCTGGCCTTAAACTTGGCTTTTAATAAGCAAATCCTGTTGGATCAATGGAACTTGCCATTCGTTGGGAAAATGTATGACATAAAAACAATTCATCCCAATAATTACAAACTACCAACATTGGCACTGGCATCTATCACCCCAGATGGAATTTGCTGATTAACATCCAAGTGCCAGATTAACACAGATACTGTATATCCTTCTTTACAGAATTCTTCCAAATAGTTTAATTTCCTATTAAAGTTTACCCAAACCTCTAATCCCTAGGGTCCTGTCTAAGACTCAAGTGGAACCTCATATCAATGAAAACCACACAAGTGGTAACCACCCTCAGTTATAGGTGACGTGCGGGAGCCCGGATCGGACCTTTGGAATGAACGAGCCACGCCATTCCTCTGGTCAGACCATTTTTACCTCGACCCCTCTCCTGACCATAGTGCTCTACCCGAGCCTAGATTGTCACCCCCTACAAATTACTTACTTCCCCATTATGTGGGGTCTGACTAAGTCTCTCTTCTGTCACATACCACCTACTGACCTTTCATTTGTTGGATGGAAAAAGTTTAATATTTAATGTTCTATTTTTTCTGTTGTTGTTGAATTATATTACAGAAATGCCTCATCCACAGATCCTCAACGAAACTCTAACATGGCAAGTACACTGAAGATAGTATCTTTAAATGTTAAGGGGTTAAATTCACCATGGAAGAGAAAACTACTGGTACAGGAATCCAAACGCACATGCTTACATCCTCTTCCTCCAGGAAACTCACCTTATGGGACCTGATGGATTTAAGTTTGTTAAACATATTTTCCCCACAGTTTACGCCTCTGCATCAGGGCGCAGAAGAACTGGTACAGCAACCCTAGTACATAAACACTGCCAATTCCCACCCACAACACAACTGATACACCCAGCTGGTAGATACATCATATTACAAGAAACACTTCAGACCACCAAAATTGTCCTATGCAACATATACACCCCAAACAAAAAATAACTAAGGTTCCTGAAAGGGATACTCCATCGCCTCTCCGCATATGACTGTCCGCACCTATTGATCGGAGGCGACTTCAATATGGTCTTATATGATAAAAAGAAATAGCGCACTCCAGTCCTAGAAAATCCAGTGTATTTATTCACACATGTATTGTTTCGGTACCTGTGTGGAACCTTCTAACATAATTATGTTGTCTGAAGAAGATACCACACAGGTACCGAAACTTTACATGTGTGAATAAATACACTGGATTGTCTAAGACTGGAGTGCGCTATATCTTTTTATCATATATGTTCAATTGGCCATTGGCTATGGCTTTATAGAAGCACCCAGCAAAAAGAAATCATCCTTAAAGGGGAGTGCGGAGGCAAACTACAACAGCATCTTCAATATGGTCTTCTCTCCCAACAGAAACAAACTTACCATACACCCTAAGAAAACGAAAACAGCAGGGATTTCAGCAATTGATGCTCCAATGTCACCTATATGACCCCTGGAGGATCAAACAATACTCATTTTATTCTCACCCCCACCACACTCACTCCCGGATAGACTACTTCTGGACAACTTCCTCTCTACTCCATTTTATCAGTTCTTTGCACATACCTGCTATTACTGGTATTATGGTCAGACCATAGTCCTATCATCCTAAACTTGAAGATCTCACCCACACACACCAAAACCTGTCAATGGAGACTAAATGAAGTGCTACTCTGCAACCCACTAGTACTACAAGACCTCACACACTCCTTAGACAAATACTTTCAACTAAACGCTAACTCAGTGTCCTCCTCAGGGGTGTTGTGGGAAGCACACAAATTAGTGATCAGGGGACACTGTGTCAAATTGGGTTCCAGAATCAAGCGTAATGCAGCACTCAGATGGAAGGAACTACAGACAGAACTAACCACATGGGGAAAGAAACTATACTCGCAACCCCCAATTACACTTCTCCGTAAAGTAACTGCCCTACGGACACGTCTCAAAATACAGGATACATCCAAGGCCAAAAAATCTTTACTGTGGTCTCGCCAGAGATTTTACGAATATAACAACAGACTTCACTCCCACAACACATCCCATCACCACTGATTCAGGCACTAAAGCTGCCAAACAAATAGCCCAAGTCTTCCTCCAATACTATAAAAGATTGTATTCAAAATCAGACCTCCCTTCTCCAAACCCCACTCACTCCCAAATGGACGACTACTTGAAAACCTGTCACCTACCCACTCTCACTGACTCCCAATTGAACCTCTAAAAGAAGGTTCAACAACCATAGAGCTTTAACAAACACTACACACCTTACCTTCAGGCAAATCCCCCGGACCAGTTGGTCTCACCCCACATATGACCAAATTCTTCAACTTGACGGCATACCTCCACCTCCAGACTTCACAACCTCATTTATTACCTTAATTCCAAAACCTGGAAAAGACCTAAGTAATAGAGCAAATTACCGCCCAATAGCCCTGCTCAATTCAGATTGTAATTTTTTTACCAAAATATTGGCCACTCATCTGGCAACCCTCCTACCACACTTGGTCCACAAAGATCAGATGGGTTTTATTCTGCGGTGCCAGGAAAGTGATAACATAAGAAGAACCATCAATATCATAGATAATGCAAATAGAGACAAGAATCCCCTCCTTGTCTCTATTTGTCTCTAGATGCAGAGAAGGCCTTTGACAGACTAAACTGTCCTTTCATGTTTACAGCTCTGGAAACTTTGGGAATTATAGGGAAAATTTATCCAGGCATTGACCCAATTATACTGTACCCCATCAGGACAAATCAATGGAATTGACAATACACTATGGAATCGGATAAACAAGCAATACGCACTCACTCAAATACCCCTTTCAAATACAGTACTCCCTTTTGCACAGAGTCCTGATATCCCCACAAGTTTAATACCAGCATACTTCTAGTCAAAAAGAAGAAAGTACCTCCCACCCTTTCCTATATGTACTGCCAGTTAAAACACAGAGCTGACACACCAACCAGAAATGGAATATTCCCACACTTAACACAATTCAAACTCATTCTTATAAGGAGACCACACAAAAATGGGATCATATCTTTTATATATTTTATTTTGAACTCACTCCCTACAAACCCTCCCATCAAGCATTCATACATGACTAAGCGGGAAATGACCCTGGGGCACCACATTCAAACAAACTCATGGGAAGACATCTGGGAAGCCATAGCAAAGACCTCGTCAAACATCATACACAGGGTAAATGGCTATAAGGTCCTAATGCACTGGTACACACCTGTATGACTCCATGCTATCACGCTATCATGCTATCCACGCAATCAATCTCTCCCAGCAGTGTGCTGGCAATGTGGAACAGCCCCAGGAACACTATACCCCATTTATTGGTCCTGTTCTGGACTACAACCTTACTGTTTACAGGTACAAACTTTGGTAAACATGATCTTTCGGAGATCCATACTATTGTCCTACTGAAACCAGAAAGAGAATAAGTCAGGCATATTCTTATAGTGGCACAATGCCTTATCCCTAAATTTTGGAAAAACACACAGATTCCCACACTCACAGAACTAATCAACAAACTCAACGAGGTACAAGTTATGGAACACCTTACAGCTCAGCGTAGGGACAAGCTAGGAAAATATGAAGTAATTTGGGGTCCCTGGATCAATTACACAGACCAAACATGATGTATCCCTGGTTGGAGTTACAATAGGGACAAATAACAAGCCCCAAAAGTCTAAAAATACAAGGACAAAGTTGTCGTTGGAATAGGCAAGAGAGAATGAGACTGTTGAACATGGAGACACTGGAGGAGGCAAAAGGTGCGAGGGAAGGTTGGGAGGGGCTGTGCACCCAATTTATGGATCTAAGATCCAAAAAATATACTGATGCACTGTTAAGGTATTTTCTATACTCCTTCATTTCTTATAATCCTCTATGTTTAATTGGTAGTTAATCAATAACAGTTTATTTCTTAAAAGAAAACAAAGATAACAATGCCTCTCCAAATGTATGCATTTTTTGTCTCAGTTATCTCAATAAATATTTTTTTTAAAAATTTACCTAAACATGTGGTTTGGGGTGACCATCAAATGATCCAACAGTGTACTATTTTTTTTAAATTTAAAAAAATAATAATAATAATTCCAAAAAGTCTGATAATTGCCTCACATGACACAGTAATTCTGTGATATTTGTTATTTTTAAAGAATACAAAAGTCAAAAAAATCCCAAAACACTGGAGATAAATATAGTATTTTTTAAAGAAGGTTTTTACAATTGTGCCCAAAGCAGGTTATGAAAGGAAAGGACTGATATAAGTGGATAAGGAATGGGGATCAGTACAGTAAACTCACATTCACATGCAACAGACTTGAAAACTAATTTATACAACATCACAAAAACTAATCTGATTCCAACTCAGCCAGAACTGTTTGGGACTAACTGATTTGGCCATGACAGTACAGTATGGGTTTAAAGGGTCACTATACTAACTCAAACAACTTAACATTATCCGAAACTACAATTTAAGTAAAAACTGTGGTATTCCCATATTTATCTGTGCTTGTTTTGTTATTAAATTATTAATGTTTGGTGAGTGCTCCTAATTGCCCCCACACTCCCTTACTCACTGCCTCCTTGAAGTGTCTGTGACACTTATAAGTTCTGCACAGCCTCACCGTAGACCCTGCTCTGCTTACATATCTCCCTCCCCCTCCCCCCTGCCTTCTTGTCTCTGCTGATTTTCTTAATTGTTGCAGAAAGTGTGCTGGCAGGCAGTCAAAAATTCTAGTAAGAGGGTGAGAAATAGGGCACATGTTGCAATTTCTGCTCCTGGAGTGACAGGTCTTTCCCTGTAAATGCTGTGATAAAAATGATTATTTCTCAGGATCTACAGCCCAGATTTAAAATCTGAAAAAAGTTTTAAAGTAGTGGGATCTGCATATAGAGTATAGAGTATTGATATCTTTAAATGATCAGTAGGAGCCTCAGAGTTATATCACAGTGGCAAAAAGCCCATCTGAGATCAATGTAAATGCAGGTCATAGAACTAAAACAGAAGATGAAGCAATGTATTACGTAAATAATTGATCACTTTCTGATGTGGTTTACCACATATTATAATCTAAACAGGGTAATCAAATATTTGTCCCTTGATCTGGTCAGTTAGGTAGCTCAATTGTTTGGGCCTCCAGATGTTTGAAAACTAGAAAATGCCAACATTCCCTTGCTGCACTTGGATGGTAAGTTTGTAGTGTACTGTCAGCTTAATAGAGTGGATGCAGCCCCTGATTGGTGTAGATTCCTTGTCCAAATGCAACACATTTTTACAAACAAATCCTGAAATCCTAAGATCTAGGAAACCCTTCCCATTCCTTTAATCCCCCCAAACCCCTGATGTCCCAATGCTCTCAGATGAATGTTTATCTACTCCTAATCCTTTTTTTTTCTTTTGCTTCCTCCCTTTTTCAGTTCTCTCTTCTCTCTTCTCTCCCATGACTCCTGCCAACATATGAATCCCATGTATAGCATGTAAAATAGAACAGTGGCATGTCTCAATACATGCCACACCCCTGGTCTGTACAAGAGCCCTTGCAGCCACAATGGCCAATAAAACAGCATTTTCCAGTCCTTTAAATAAGCCCTTGTGGAACTGTGGCTCTTACTGAAGAACAATTTGGTGACAGTGAACTTAAATACCCACGAGAGTTTATTTGGAGAACTACCACTTAATAAAAGAAATATACTTAATACGTACCATGAGTGTAATTGTTTTTCTTTCAGTAAGCATATGTTTTATACTAAACTCATTTGAGCACTGGGTTCTCTTAAATGAATGTTTGATAATGACAATTATTGCCCCCCATGGTCTCCCTCCTTCCCCTACCAGTGATAGTACCCCTGGGTCTTAACATATTGCTTTAAACAAAGCCCCCAAAGCCGGTTTCTGAAAGATCCCCAAGTAACAGCAGAGTATTAGTATTTGTTCTTTTACAAAGCACTTGTAAAGCCCCATGTAGAATACTTAGTTATTTAGTTCAGAGTTAGAATCCAATACACAAATATCACATTTTAGAACTGGAATATATTTAGAGAAGGGTAACAAAATGAATAGGAGGAACAAAGAAGCTCAGCTGTGAAATAAGCTTATGAAGTTAGGGTAATTCACACTGGAGAAGAAGCATTTACTAAGGTACTGTACATATGATCACTTTATACAGATACATAAATGTACCTCACAATAAATTCTCTAGAGCTGCTCACCAATAGATAATTTAAAAGACCATTTAAGCATTTGTTAGAGGGCATGTATAATGAAATATTGTAGTAAGGGATGTGTAAAGTTAAAAAAAGATAACAGCATAATTCAAAATTTACATAAGTATTTTAACTTTGTGCAACTTTTATCTTCTGAATTTCTCCCTTCAGCCCTACTTTCCAATGGATATGATGCTCTCGTTTTGATTAAAAATTAACAAATATTTTCTAACATGCGTTTGATAGATAAACTGCCTGAAATTGGTCAGGCAGCTTATTTATTTGCAAGTTAGAGGGAATTGGTTTGATGCTTTGTGATGTGTCAGGATCTGAATTGTCCGGTACTGTACTGTATCTGACTCTGTCCTGAAATGTTTACTTTACATACAGTGGAGGATTTGTAATGATATGCTTGTGAAATATGCTTGTTAAAATAAAGAAACCAAGCCTAAATAGAGGTGGGGGGGTTCGACACCAACTGTCTGCTATGTACAATGCTGTTTTGACACCTTACTCTTGGCGTTCCTATAACACCTCTTAGCCACTATCCAATCACACCCTTAACACTTGGCTGTGATATGCTAATTGGGATTTTCCAAGTTCAAACTCGAAATTACTATTTGATACTTTGAAAAATCCAAATGAGTATTGAAAATGTCTGTTGAGAAATCGAAAATGGTATGGGAAAATGTCAACTGTCAATCAGTTTTGGCTATCGGAACAAACTCGCCATATTCTTCAACTCTACTAGTGACAAGTAAAAATATGTTACAATTACAGTTGCATTAAATTGAAAAATATTTTCTACACAAAGATAATATCTGTAAACTGTTGCACTAGTGATAACAGAAGAAATACGGAATTGCTTCAAATCTTTAGTAGATGAAGAAAATGAATTGTCTCCATAATCTTGTTTTAGATGTGGATGGAAATGAGGGTGACATATTCCGGACTGTTAAAACAATACTAACTAAGCATTTAACAAGAAATGCTGAGAATTATGGGGAAAAGGTCACAGTTCAGATTAAGTCTTCCTGTCATGTAAAATTTATCCTAGAGAACTAGAGAAGTGAATTTCTCTCTGTGAAAAGAAAAGTTTAACACAAAAGTAGAACTGTCATGCCATTGCTTTATGTCAATCATTATATTTTGTTGTTGTTGTACAAAAAACATTTCTACTACTACTATTACTTCTATTATTGCTACTAATACTTTCTAACTGTAACCTGTAAAAACTACTAAATTGTCATACACTGTTCTTGACTTTCAAATTCAGATTAGCATTGGTTCTAGAGGTCAGGTGAATAAAGGTAATAGCGCCACGGCAGAGGGACACAATAGAGTGACTGGGCAGCAGTGGGAACTGTGAACTCCTTTTAGTTAACAAAACTTGAATAACTCATAAAGGACCAATAGGTCCCCACTTAGCCCTCTGTACTATTTACAGAAGGGGGGCCAATGGCATCCTTTAAACGTAAGGCAGCCATAAATGTGGGGGATATTAGGCAAATCCCATAAAGTCCAATAGTTTTTTCTGACTGTTTTATTAACTACTTGTAAAAAAGTATTTTATATTGAGGTTGATCGTTCCAATGGTATCTGCCGTAAGTCTACTACAAATTTACTACAAAGGCATTTGTAAATTGCTATAGATAAATATTGAATGGAAAAACCAAAACAAGAGCAAACTCCTTCAAAGGAAAACTCCACCCTCATAAGAACATCCTTTAGAAAGAATGGCCTCTTTAAAATATGTTGATATATCATACTTCGTCCTATGAATTAATTACTGTATGCCTGTTATGCTTCTGGATGCCTCATGGAAACTGAGCAATTTAGAAACCTGTGCTGAGCTTGTACTGAGCCTGGGCATGCTCAGAAGAGGCAGCAAGGGGATTAACATTCAGTGATTGGCTGTGATACCAACTGTCATATCCGTAACTGACAGTGCTAACTGGAAGAACCAGGAAGGAGAAACTGGGGCAACAGGACATTGTGCAGGATTTCAGATTACACTTACTGTATATACTCGAGTATAAACCGAGTTTTTCAGGCTGTAAAATCAGCCTGAAAACTTGGACTCGGTTTATACTCGAGTCACTACTTACTTTGGCACTCCGGCAGCCGCACGATCATTCCCTGTACTGGCTCGCCGGCCGACGTCACTGCCCGGCGCCAATTAGTGACGTCAGCCGCTGCGCCAGTACAGGGAATGAGTGTGCGGGTGCCGGAATGGAGAGAACGCATGCTTACCTGATCGGAATGCTGATTTCCAATGCTGGCACACAGTCCCAACAGGAAGCCCCAAGTTACTGGATGGAGGAGAGCCCACAAGTACAAACTGAACTGGTGGGAGGGTGAGGGTGGCATTCAAGATGTTTGAAACTCAAACTCCCAGCATGCTTTATTAGCTGGGAGTTGCAGTTTCCAAACATCTTGAATGCCAGGTTTATACTCGAGTCAATAACTTTTATTAGATTTTTAGGTGAAATTGGTACCATCTTTTTTATACTCGAGTCGGTTTATACTCGAGTATATACAGTATATATTTCGGATTTCAAACTATTACCGTTTAGGGTTTGGGGGCGTGATTTACCTGTATGTAAGTTTTCATTTCAGGGCTGGACTTGCCCTTTAAAGCCTACAAAGGTGTAAAAAAGCATGAGTATCATTTTTCCAGTTGCTTTTGAAGGTTCTCATTCATCCAGGTCATGGTATATCTGTTGTATTTAGTTAGATCAACTGGACTTAAAGTGTAGTTTTTGAAGATGTTTCACTAGTCATCTGACTAGTTTTCTCAATTCAGAATGAGTTCTACAAGAATCTGTTGGCAATAAATACCCTGGAATGTCCCAATCAGCATATGACCGGCAGGTGTTAGGGACCTTCTGAATACAAGGTGTTCCAGGTGTTATACACATACAGAGAGATTCAATAAAAGTTCTTACAGTTAAAAATTGTGCTAATTTTGCCCCAACCAATCAGATTAAATGTTAAATAAGGTTTGATTGGTTGGGGCAAAATTAGCACCATTTTTAACGATAAGAACTTTTATTGAATCTCCATAAAAATGTATTTGAAACAACTGGATAAAGTACTATATGGTACAGTCATTTTTATTCTAAAAAGTTCAGAAAATCCCAGACAATATTCCTGTTGGGAATGTGTGTTACTAACATTGTTTCCAGAGATGTAAAGACACTGTTCTGTTTAATATTTTTCATCATTGCTCATAAATGGTCCCAGGTTTTCTAATATACAGTATTTGTATTGTATCAGCCAATTTAGATTTTCTCTATTCTTGATTATTTTGGCTCCCGGTATATTTTTTCCCCAAGTACACATCCATATAATAAATTACATGTTGGGGCGTATGCAGTAATAGACATTGCCCAGCAACCAATCTGATTAGCTTTTTACTCCTCTATTATAGTTATGACAAGTCTGAAATGGTTGCTGCAGAGTATTAGCACAGGCACACATACTGTAAGCCTCTTTTTTCTCTACTATACTAGTGGCAAAGTAAACTTCTAAGCTTATTGTGTTTTCTGCTACAATCCTTTTGCCAGACTGTAGTACAGATGAAGTGTGGCAAATGAATTATCTAATAAACAGAGCCTTAGAGGAGAATGATATGCTCTAGTTTTCCTTCAGTATTCCAGTATTCCACAGTCTGTCTGTTTCCAGCTATTATGTCACAATGTCTAGATGTTATATTTAATAATCTATCACTTGACTAGGGTCTTTACTTCATGTGTTATAAACACGTACATTATCCAAGTTTATGTCTCATGACTATGTGAATAAGAGAACTGGCCTACCTATTAACCCTGCTCTGGGAGCATCTCATTTGCAGCACAATAAATCTTCTTTATGGCATTTATTGAACAAAGGGGAAAGCATTGTGCACATCTCATGCAAGATCAAATTCGACTGCTGTCAAATAATCTTCATTTTTACATCATAATTTTGTCTTTTTTGCTAAACCATTGATGGAGGTCCTACTACCCTCCCAACAAGATTATTATCTGGTATTGTCTTTAGGTAACAGTAAAGTGAATCAGATATGCATCTGAGCGGCTGTGGAGAAAGTCACGCAGTCAGGTGGACTTTAACCACTACAAGCTCATGTTGTTGTGTCTTAATTCATTTCTTTAATAATAACCCACATTGTCTATTTTCCCTATTTATCACTCTCTTGCAGCCCTCCTCTACGGACACTCTTCATTCCATTAAAGGAGAAGTTCAGTGCAAATACATATGCTTTTCAAAAAAAAGAGCAGTATATTTCCATCCCAATGACCATTCAGACCATGTCTGTGTATAAATAAATGCAACCGAAATACTGACTTCCTGTTTGCAGGACCCCTAGTAGAGACCGTTATGTTCTTGCCCTTGACCCCGCGCCTGGGTTGATTCAGTTGCTCAGTAGAGATCTGAGCATCTTTGACCCATCCAACAGCCATTCAGTAGAAATTACTGTTAGAAACATTCCAATGATGTGGTGCATCCTGGGAAGAAGAAGGACCGTTCGTACCTAAAATATCAGCTCACTAATGTCAAAAGCAGGGAACAGCAAAGGGTATGAAATCAACTGATTTTTTTAAAATGGGAGAAAATATGTAGAATAACTAAGAAGGCATTACACAAACTAACAATTTAACAAATAATCTCCACTGAACTGTCCCTTTAATGCTCCTCAGGATTTTGCAGACTACTTCAGAAATAAAATAGATGATATCCATACTCTAATCCCCTCACCCCAGGACAACCCTCGCCTTATTTTGCCTGCCCCACTACCTGCAGTTCTGGAATCTTTCACCCCTGTCACCCAGTATGAAGTCTTCGACCTCCTGTTGTCCTCGCCGATTACAATGTGTGCCCTTGATCCCATGCCCTCCTTCTTACTCAGACACTGCGCTAAAATCCTTTCCCCTGCTCTTGCTCACATTTTTAAATCCTCCTTGACCTCTGGGATTTTTCCTACTGCCTTTAAACATGCGTATGTCAAACCTCTTCTTAAAAAACCCTCTCTGGACCCTACCTGTCTCTCTAACTACCGCCCTGTCTCCCTTTTACCGTTTGCTTCAAAACTCTTACAACGTCTCGTCTCTACACGCATTAATACCTCCATGCTAATAACTTATTGGACCCGTTGCAATCAGGTTTCCGACCGGGTCATTCAACTGAAACGGCACTCTGCAAAGTCTCAAATGACCTACAAGCTGCCAAAGCCAAAGGACAGTTCTCGGTCTATTCTCCTTGATCGGCTGCCTTTGATACTGTGGACCACTCTCTTCTTATGCCGATTCTATATTCTCTGGGCATTCAAAATCAAGCTGCGGCGTGGTTGTCTTCTTATCTCTCTAACAGATCTTTCACTGTCTCTTTTGCTAATAAGACTTCCTCTCCTGTTCCGCTTAGTGTGGGGGTCCCTCAGGGCTCGGTTTTAGGACCCTTGCTGTTCTCTCTCTACACTATCTCTCTGGGAAAAATAATAAGTTCTTTCGGTTTTAAGTATCACTTATATGCTGATGATACCCAAATTTACTTGTCCACCCCCAACCCTAACCCCTGAAGTTCAATCCCAAACCTCTAATTGTCTGCTCTCTATCTCTTCCTGGATGGCGCACCGCCGCCTTAAACGCAGTCTATCCAAAACGGAACTAATCATTTTCCCCCCTAAACTGGGACCTAGTCTACCATTCTCCATCTCTATTGACAATATGGTCATTAACCCAGTTGAATCTGCACGCTGCATTGGAGTGATCTTTGACTCCTCTCTTTCCTTCCATCATCACATTAACAATATCGCTAGGACCTGTGGTTTTCTCCTTTGCAATATTGCCGCACTTTTCTCTCTTTCTCCACTACTAAAATGCTCATCCATGCCCTTATAATCTCCCGTCTTGACTACTGTAACATTCTACTGCTTGGACTCCCGGCCTCTCATCTCTCTCCTCTCCAGTCTATCTTAAACTTGGCAGCTCAGATCATCTTGCTCTCCTCCAAAAGAGAACCCACAACCCCGATACTTCAGTTCATAGGGTGGCTTCCCATCAAACAAAGAATCATATTCAATACCCTGATTTCCCCTTTAAATCCCTACTGCACTTCCCTACTTCTCTCTTATGTTCCAGGCTGTGCCCTTCGCTCCTCACAAGGAAATCTTCTCCACAGACCCCCAACTAACACTGCTTCCTCTCACCTTAAACCATTCTTTCTTGCTGCTCCCTACCTTTGGAACTCTCTCCCTCTGTGCTTCTCCTGGTGACATCCATTAATGCTTTCAAATCTAGACTGTCCTCCTACCTTTCTGAGCATCAGCACAATAAATGATTATTAGCCCTTTTAAGCACTTTGTACCCATCCCCCCCACTTGTACCTGTATGTTGTCCACCCCCACTTAGATTGTAAGCTCTTCAGGGCAGGAATCTCATTTCTCATGTGTCGAGGCTTGTTGCAATTATATCCATTTATAAATAATTTATAAATATGCTTTCTTTACCGATGTATGAAATTGTATTTAACTTAATTTAATTTTTATCTATCTGTATAATTGCTTGCACTTATCCCCTTGTTTGTATACGCTGTATTTTATAATGTACAGCGCTGCGTACCCAATTGGCACTTTCTAAATAAAATTATACATTCATACATACATACATACATATTACTTTACCCCCTTTAGACCTATTTGGCCTAAAGTTGGTTTGAAGTTGTTTTTATGTTTTATGTACAGAGGATACAGATAGCAAGAAACCTAATAAATATGCAGGGAGATTCAATAATTCTAAAATACATGTAAAACCCACATTACCTCAAAGTAATATCAGGTTAATGTGTGTTTTACACTTATTTTAGGTCACTGCGCCATATCCAAAAGTTTTTAGAAATAGCGCAGTGCGCCCAAAATTCCTTTTGATTACATTTTGCAAAACCTCGTAGCCCAAAACTTAAAGGAGCTTTGTATGGGGACTTTCAAGGAGCGCAACTCAGAGCTTCTTACCTTTATGCGATTCCGTGATGCTAACTAAGCACTCCCGTTTAACTCTAAGCTGGCTTCGTCTGTCCCTGTTTAATGCACGTACGTTCTGCCATTTTCAGAAGACTTCTGTCATTTCCGTAAACAATCGGGTTTTTTTTTCTTCCTCATTGGTTCTTGGTTGTTTAGTGGCAAAATCAAAGGTTTCAGCCTTTCTTGTTTCCTTCTTGTATTCTCTGGTTTCTGGTTGGTTTCCTGTGCCTCTTTAACTTCCTGTTTGCCAGGGCTCCAGTGCCCAATATAGCTTGTTCTTCGAAAGGTTTTCCTGGTTCCCAATTCCTGCTTGTCCTTCGCCTGATTGTTTGCCGCCTGCCCTGAAATCAGGCCATGACCTGACTATGCATCCTCTTGACCCTTTTGATACCGTGTTCCACTGATTGACTACCCGGGTTCTGACCTAGGGTCAGTCCCTGACATATTGGAGAAAAGTAAGACAGCTCTGTGGAATGATGATGGCAAAACTGTTCCAAAAGGACCAATTTTTTTAACAGTTGATAAAAATACATAAAATCTAAGGTAGGAAGAAACACGAGAAAAACATTTCTAGTCATGCTAGCCCCATGTACATGACTTTTAGATGGAAAAAGACGTTTGCGTGTTAAAACTGAAATTCCACTGTTTTGACACAGAATTTCGGTTTCAATCATTGCCATTCTGCATTGAAACGTGTCCTTGTTCCGATGGAGCAACAAAAAAAGAAGTGTTTGTGCAAGTCTACTCAATCCATGTCAAGACAAAAATAATCACACCAGATTTTGCATCCCAAATATTCTAATGTAATAATAATGTAGTGCCCCTAACCGTCCTGGCAAATGAATATTAAATTTAACGCACTTTTAATTTATGCCTGAAGGAGACTATTAATTATATTGGTAGCCTAACCCTTATTTGCTTAGACTTTTTTCAGAAATATTTAGGTAAACATTTCTTTTTACATTGTTATTTGCAACATTGTCCTTTTCACACCTCACATAAAGACAGGTATATAATATCTTACAATCTTGTGGTTTTTAAAAGAATTTTGTCCTTTTAAGCATCCAAATAATTTTAAAAGCATAAAGATTTGTTCAGCTCTGTAGAACATGGTTTGATCTATTTACATGATGACATATTTGACAGATAGTCATGGGAGGGTTGCCAAGACTTACAAATTTCTAAGTACACGAATGAATCCAGTGTAACATTCTGTTCTCCAGAGCTGCTGGGAACTTGAATTATAGCCTCAAGAGAGCAGCTTATCTGAAGGGACAGAATAAGAGAAGCTGTAACAGCAAGATGCTGCCCTGAACAGTCCAAATGAAATATCTGGCATTGCTAAGGAACTTGGAGATCCCTAGAATAGATAAACAGACCTCTCGTATGAATGCCAAGCTAGGTAGACAGTAAGCAGGATTTACTGAGAAGTCATAAGTGGAATATTCATGATTTCAACATTTCACAGTATTGTCTCCAATTCACATACTATAGATGGTCTGTTTTTAAGAAGATGATTTACAGATGATGGAATCGATATGTTTGTATAGTTCCTGGCCCAGTCAGTAAATGAGTAAACCTCAGAAAGAAAAATAAGGAAAAGGAAGATGAGACAGTTTAAGACTCTCTTAGGCAAAATCTGAGCATTTGAGTAGACTGAATATGCATGGCATTTGGAGAAGGGTTGTGAATTAATGAATAGGAGGGCAAAGGTATAAAGTATGTACTTTATCTGTGCTTTGGGGGGCTGGGCCATCCAAAATCCACATTCTCAGATTGTTGTTATTGAAAAACAAAGAGCACTCCAAATGACTACCTTATTATGTTACCCATATACATCAGGAGACCGATGGGGTTTTAGTATGTACAAACTACTATAAATGGAACTGGGTGATGTCACTTCCCCAGTCCTATTGGCACTGCAATTTAAAGAAGATTAAGGCAATGGCCTGGACTGTATCTTTTCCTGTGCACTTGTGGGTTGATGTCTCTTATACTCCACCCATTTTCTGTGCTGTATCTTCTCCCACAGTTTTCGAGCTAGTGACAAGGTACAGATGTGTGCGACATATCGGAGAAGTGTGCCTATGGAAGCTTTTCCAAGTTATCAGCAAATTTCTGTGTTTTCTTTGCCCATAGACTTGTACATAGAATTGTCTACCTTACTCTTGATTAGTTAGAAGAAGTTGGAAGTTAAGCTGGGTACACACATTAACAATATAGGCCTAGTTATCCCTGCTATGTCTTAAGTGGAAAATGTGGCAGCAAATTCGGGTCAACGGTATAAGGCCAATAAAAAATTACCAAGTTTTTCCACATCTTTGACCCAATGGTCTGCAGGGCCGTTTCTAGCCATTTTAGTGTCCTAGGCGCACTTTTCCCTACGTGCCCCCCCAAAAAAAAAACACATGGCCTGTCAAACTACAGCTGGGTTTCTTCCTTCTGCTTCTGATACTGTCTACTGTGACTGTTCTTTATAGTGGAACGCTTTACTAGTTGGTAAGAGGCGCACGCTGTACCAGGTGTGGCGGGCGTGTATACATACTTTTGCATGAATGCAGCGACACTGACCACCAATGAAATACTGATTGGAAGGACAGGATAGGTTTCAGTGGATGTGCGGTATGTGGCACCAGTGTTCTCCCCAGAAATTGTTTCCATCTGGGTAGGGCAGAACAGGGAAATTTGGTAAGATCTGAGATGTTTTACTCTTTCAGTGCTTTTCCAAGAATATTGGCATTAATACTTTCAGTGCCAGCATAACATTACCATTAACCCTTTAGTGCCAGCAGACTTTACTATTAATACTTTCAGTGCCAGCACCTTTCCAGAGAATTGCTATTAACCCTTCAGTGCCAGCAGACTTCCCCATGGTATTGCCATTAACACTTTCAGTGCCAGCAGAGTATTACTATGAACTATTCAATGCCAACAGACTTTCCTATTAACACTTTCAGTGCCAGCAGAGTATTGCCTTGAACCCTTTCAGCTTCCAGCAGTGACATGATATACAGTATGTACCTGCTTTCCATGTCTCCTCCATTGAATTGTTCACTCCTCACCTACTCTAGGTTCTTATTGGAGAGTTGGGCGGAAGGAAGAAAGAGGCAGGGATAGGGATCTCATGGCTGCTAGTCACAGGGGCCACTGTTATAAAGTCTGCAGCAGCTTTTACCTGGCATTTTAGAGCTGTTCTCCTCAGTACTATTAGCTGAGCTCATCCTCCCCCCCTCCTTCCTTCACCTTCACTTCATTTGCAAATTGCAACATTTGTTGCTATGTAGAGTGTGTGGAGTTCAGGCTCTGTACTAGATACATTGTTGTAGGTTACAGCTGAACAAGGAGAGCAGATCTAACACATTCAGTTCATTTGTAACATTGTTTCCAAGTTCAGGCTCTGTACTAGATACAATGTTACAAATTACACCAGAACAAGGAGAGCAGATCTAACACAGCAAGTAAAGGCTGACAGGGAGATGCTAGGGAGAAGAATAGGCGCCCTGGATCAGCATAGGCACCCTAGTTCTTTGCCTAGGTGGCCTATGCCCTGATGGTCTGTGTGCTTCTAAAACCAGCACTTAAGCAGTGAGCCACCACTGCACATGCATAAGACATAAGTACATATAGAATCTTTATCTTTTGCTAGAAAAAAAATGTCAGTTGACTATTTTGTATTTCTTTGTATTTCTCCAGGAAGTCTGTCAGCAAATTCATGCTGGTTGGTAAAGTTTGTACATAAAGAAACTTAGTATGGAGAAAAAAAAATGCAATAAACTTATGACAGTAGAATATTTTTTATTTTTTCAGAATGAAGCCAGGGTATTTGAAGCTGTGACTTCTTGGGCTGTGCGTTCATTAAAACATGGCATTTTTATGTTGTGCCACCAGATACAACAAAGAACACAGGTATATTTAAAAATGTTATCTTTTACTAAAAACAGAAGCTAGAAACTCTGTGTAAAGAGACAGTGAATACTGGGGTCAGGGACGTGGCTCTTTGTAGACTACATGTTGTACTGGCAACAACATGGAAACCTTCTTAGTTACAGAATCTATTTCACACATGTTCTAAATGCAATTAACTAGAGAGGAATCTTTCAACGTATAGTGTTCTGGGGAGAAAAACTTTCACATTAAAAAAATTTAACTGATTTACATGTGTCTAATTTCCAGCAGCAAGTGTGGGCAGTAAAATGTCAAAAATGTCAGTCACACAGATTCCCCTTTTGATTATTAAATTGATTGTATTGGTATTAATGCACTTGTAGCATACTAAAATATAAGAAAGCATAGTATGTGATACTCTTTTTATTTCCACTTAAGAAAACTATTGTTAGTGCAAACAAAAAGAGTATCACATACTATACTTTCTCATGTTTTTGTACCCATTTTATTTTGCAGGAAGACATTGTAATAATGCTGATAATTCATTTTATTTTTCATTATCTAGTGAATAATGCACACCTATTTTAAAATACATACAGGGTTATTCAATTAAATGTTAACTAAGTTCTGATTGGTTGGTGCAAAATTAGCACCATTTTAAACAATAAGAACTTTTATTGAATCTCCCTGATTGATATTAGAAGCCACCAATGCATCCCTGGAGATGTGGGGCTTTTAAAAGGGTCAAAGAATTCCAGTAACGTTTTTTAAATGTTTTGTTTAATACATTAATTTCTAAAGGTGGGCACACAAACTAACGATGTAGGGACTATACTGTCTGATCCGGCAGTATCATCCCTTTATTGTTAGTGTGTGTAGCACAATTCTGAACACTCCCGAGGCCGATGGCCTAGCAATTGTTCAGAAATGCCTGAACATTTCCCTCTAGCAGTATAGGGAGTTGGTAACGACTGAGAAAAATTTGCAGTCCCAAACATCCTCCCTATGCTTTACATAGGGAGAAAGCTCGAGACTTTGTGTAGAGGAATTCTGTCATTTTTAACTTAACACCATTAGACTGTTTTTTGGATTTTTAATATATATAGTTTGTTTAATGACTTGGTGAACATTTATTTACAAGGAGACCATGTAAACAAACCTGGATAAATACTTAATGCTGCTGACATCTGGTGGAAATGTCTGGTATTGACAAGACCTAGGGTGCTCAGATTATTGGTTGCCCTCTGGTGGTTACAGCTCTATTAAAACAGTTACAATTTTAGCATAGGAGCTGATCCATTTTTCTTTGAAATTTTTTTTTTACCAATTGGGAAAATATAACAGATAATTGATTGAATTATTTTTCTCTTGGTGGTCACATACATTATACATATTATTATTATTGTGGATTTATATAGCGCCAACATCTTCCGTAGCGCTTTACAATTACATGTATACATTCACATCAGGCCCTGCCCCGAAGAGCTTACAATCTAACCACATTTATTTGACACATACAACCTATCAGTATGTCTTTATGATGTATACATATACATAGTAAAACTTAAAAATCTAAAATCATCTAAAAACTTAACAAATATTTATCAGATTCCAAATTTACACATCTTCGTTTTTTTCTGTCAGACTTTGAACACGTTATTATATTAAACTCCCATGCCTAAAGTTTGGCAAAACATGTTTTTTTTCTAAATAATTCACCACTAGATGGCGTTTGTTACTTTCCTTAACAAAGCTCAGTTTAAAAACCCAATTTTTCTGTTGATATAAAACATAAAACTGATATAAAGACTGAATGATAATCATAAATTATAGCCAGCACCTTTAATGTTTAAATCCACAGTTGTAAAGGTAAAGATTTTAAATGTAAAAGTCTTTTCATAAACTCTCTAAACATTATAGAATACACCAGCCCCAACAAGTATAATATAACAGCGTTCTTTTGTCTTAATGCAAGTGATGGTTATTTCAATCAAGGATAGTGCAAATTTCATAATCATCTTTCATTTTAGTAGACAAATCATATAAATTTCTATGAAGCCCTTTGAGAGTTGGTATTTACACAGGTACTCAATAGATGCTAGAAAAGCTTCCATAGTGCTTGCCTACCATACTGGCTGTATTTAAACCAAGGCGATTTTTACGCGCAATGTTATTTTTTTGAATGGATGCCATGGATTTGCCAACATCCCCTATTAAATAAAACCCTGTGAAACATGGGTCTTCGTGGTTCATCAGTTTAATTTACAAAATAGAATACATAGTAAAACAGAATAGACAATGATCCTTTATGTAAGAACATTACAACCTAAAAGGGGGGTATCATTTGTGTGAGACTCGTGGAATATCAGGACCCATTTGTTTATTTGGTATAAGTGGTAAGTGTGCACTGTGATTGGTTATGTTAGGAGAGAAAGATTATCTGCCATGTTAGGTAATCTGCTTGCAAGAAAAGGTTTAGCATTTGAAAACAAATCTTCGAAAATCTCTGACTACATAAGGAAAGGGGGTTCCGAGGGACTGGGGTAGCATATTGGAGGGGAGAGGAAATGGAATCAGAGGGAAGGACAGAAGGAGGTCAGGACTGAAATGATGGTTGTGCCTAGGGGAGAGCTTGAAGAGAACAGATACATGTTGAGATTAAACAGAGATTTCAATGTGTTAATTGTGTGATAGGAAACTAGCAAGGGAATTGTCTGAGGGGAAGATGTCTGAGGCTCAGAAGGAATGTTGCACGGTTTTTAACAGAACCAAGTTAGCCACTTAGTTGAAAACTACAGTTAACTACATGTGGTTCGAACTCTCCCTTGGACATATATGCAAGGAGTTTGCATGTATGCTATATAAATCCACAATAATAAAGTTTTGATCATGAATGGGTTAAATCTAGTTATTTTTTAATAAATTGATTTGAATACTCAAGACTGGAGTGCGCTCTGAATTGCTTCTGTTTGGATATTTTTTAATAATGACATTTATTATTAACATATATTAATTCATCTTTACTTTTATTTGCTGTATTGTTGACAGAGTTAAAGAGATAGGATTGTTTTAAGCAATAATTCAAAGCAACCTTTTCTGTTTTGCTGATTGTAAAAAATAACAGCAGAATCCAAATAAAGTCTGCAGTTTATAGTATACCAGTACTGATGTACCGAATGGGTTAAATGGAGAGAGTTTGCAATTAGCATCATTCTGTCAAGTAAAGGGATTGACTTTAAATGTGTACACAACACACATATCCAGAGAAGGGGCAGTATGCCATGATGGTGCTAGAGAATAACAAATGTTCTAAAAGTAAAAGACTAAGGGGCATATTTATAAAGGTTTGTTAAACTTTTCGCCTTGTTTAACGCAGCGTTTTCGCCTAATTTGGACTTTTCGCTATTTATAAACCAATTATAACCAGTGGCGAAAGGTCATTACTGCTACATTTCGCTTTTCGCCATACATCGCTGCGGTGTATTTTTGAGTGAAGTTCAGCCATTCCAATTCGCCAAGTCAGAGGTGGCGAAAACGCATAAGTGGACATTTATTTAGCCTGCCAATGGGTCCATGGAAGGTGTCAGTACATTGTGGAGTGTTTCTCAATACTAATAAGTACTCAGGGGGGTGTTAGACTATTTTCCAGCATTTACTGTAATACGATCTGAGCTTTCATTTTCTTAAGGTTAATTTTTTTTGCTTTTTGAAGATTTTTTTTAAGGTTCCGATTTTTTTTATTTACCAATAAAGTCAATTGGGGGTCTGAGGGACATATTTATAAAGGGGCAATAGTTTTGCTTTTTTCCCCACCAGCCTTTACGATAATTCTTTAAACTTTTAACTTTTCCTTTCATCAAAGTTATTAAAAAGGCGAATTTTCATCAAAAGCGAAAATTATGCAGCAAAAAGTAGCATTAAGGCTGAGGCCCCACTACAACGCTTTCTGTGCGTTAGCGCGTGTTATTTTTGTGCTTGCGCTATCTTTAAAGCGAAAACGCAAGCGATTGAGCGAAAAAATGCTCAACGCAAAACGCGAACGGTCGCGCAATCGCATGCGCATCGGATATCGCAGGAACGTTCGTGTTCCCATGATTTCCATGTTAGCAAAAATCGTGGGTGCGAAAACAAGCATAAAACGCAAACGCACGAAAAACGCGCTAGTCTGGCCTAGCCCTAATAATGCTGAAAAAGCTCAGCACATATGATGGTAAATAGGTAATACTCCCTGGTGGTTTTTTTAAAGTAGTATTAAATTGGTTAATACACCCTATCTTTGGTATTTAAAAATAGCCTAAAGGTGGCCATACACCAGCACGATATTACTTACCCGACCGACCGCTCACGCACGTTCCTGCGATCCTGCCGGAACCACCTCTCCCGATCTATATACGACCGACATGTGATCGCAAAATCCCATTCATTTTGCGATCGCATGTCGGTCGTATATAAGATCGGGAGAGGTGGTTCCGGCAGGATCGCAGGAACGTTGCGTGAACGGTCGGTCGGATAAGTAATATCGTGCTGATGTATGGCCACCTTAACACATGTGGTGTTTTTTCAGCCAAAGATATAAAAAGTATAAAACTCAAAAGGTGAATTTTCTCATTGCGATGTCCTGCGATAGCAAAATGGTGAAAATATCGATCGTTTATAAATATGCCCCTAAGATACATTAATATATAAGATACTATTTTTTCATATATATTTTGCTATATATTTTTAATACACTGTAATTAACTTAAATGAAAATAGAAGTGTAAGATTAAGAAGTTTCCTTGTGATGAAATTTGCGCAAATATGATATAATGTTAATATAAAGAAGATTCCTCACACTTTGTTTGCCCAGTGGTTACCTGCACTTTTCAAATCTCTATGACCAACACTGCACATTTTCCCCAGGGTGCATTGTGATATATTGCAGTCTTTCAAGCTATTGTGGCACTATTAACATGCACAGCTGAAGGTACAAGTGAGGAGTGTCCACTTGTAGGCCCACCTATAAGCCAATCAAAGAGGTCTGGGACTTGAAGCAGAGGATGGGAAGACCATAAAATTGCATTAACAGCAAGGCTGGAGGATTCACCTCCATTACAGATCGTAGATAACAAGAGTTTAATAAAATCATTATGCAGGACTGTTGTGGATGCTGTGACACCTTTTTTTCCAATGACTTGGCTTGTGATGCAGTAGAGCCTTCTTACAATGGTCCTAATCCTGAAACACGTGCGATTCACATCAAAAATGCTGATCAGATGCATTACAATATAGGACAGAAAAGCATGTCAGTGGGGCCGGCTACATTGTCAGCCATTGAATGCTGATCGAAAAAAGCAATTTGAATGCAAAGACGATCCTGAACACGACAGTGAGTCCTTTTAAAGAGTATTCTTCCACTGATTTACTTTAAGTAAGCCTAATACTTGTCTCATAATAAATCAGTCCATGCCAAACAGATGTGCTGGTGGTGACAGATCCTGGAAAACAGGGCAGAAGGATAGGTTTATGTTTATGTTTACTTGTAAAACATCATACCGTATATGTAGCAGTACATTTATTTCAGTACAGCACCTTTTTTATCCACATCAGCTCTATGCAGCAATACTTTATGAAACATACTGCAAGTCCCAACATTCCTCTTCGATAAGTAGGACAATTATAGAAAGACTATGATACAGGGCTTTGACAAATATGTGAAGATGTGAGTTTCTGGATAATGCACATTTTATTTGTGTCTTGATTTGAAGGCAGCTTTGTAGGTACTGTATGCTAAAGCTACAAACTGAAAATGATACAGTACATGTAAGATTAAAATATTTTATCACAACCAGCATCAGACAGCTGACGCTTATGGTGGTAATGTTAGGAGGGGCATCTTAACCAAGGGCACAAGCAAAACATATACTTGGTGATGCTTTGAAACTATTGTTGTGCTCTCTTTTACCATAAGGTGGTGTTGGTATGTATGTATGTATATGTTTATTCATATGTTGCAACTAGGGTTTGTAGCGCTGTACAATACATAATACAAAAAGTCGTACAAGGGGGACAATTAATAGATACATGAATAAATAAGTATGAGCATAATGAAATATACAAGTGCTTGAAACATGTAACATGAGGAAAGAGGTCCCTGCCCTGTAGAGCTTACAATCTACTTACTGTTGGGTTCATCCAAGTGTGGGTTGGGTTTCTGTTTGGAATAAATGGGAATTGAATGTTACTGATATTAATATGCAGGGAAATGTAATATGATTACGTGTACTGTAATTCCCTTCTTATACCCAAAATACACTGCATCTGGTTATTGTTGGAGCAGGGGGTAATGAGCAGTAGAGCCTCTTATTGCATAGCCCTGGAAGTTCTTAGCTGTTCTTTCTGGTCCAAATAGGATATGCCTTGTAGGAGACTCCATAATAGTGGGACAAGAGATACAGCCTGTCAAAATGTGAAGAATCTAGTAGAAGGAGCTGTTGACATCATGTAAGGTTTTTTTTAGTCCTTCAGTCAGTGGGTTTACATGTTTCCCCAACCTCGCACCTCTCCCAGTTTCCTATTGTGTCCTTTATCTTGCTGGCTGAGGTTGGATGTATATAAGTCCCTTGATGAGTAAAAAGTATTTTTTAGCCTTTTTCTCCTTTAGCACATTTTTTTTAAAGAATATATTTGATGTATGTAAAGCGCAGCTGTTTTAACATATATAGATCATCCATTTTATGAGCAGTTACTTAATTAGCAGCTCTCTGAAGGCTGCCCAGTGACCTTTTAAAAACTTGATTTCTTAGTCTTCATGGGCTTACTGGCTCCGTTCCTTCTACCCTGTGTTTTCATTCATTTTATAAGCCCCTCTTGCTCTGAGCACCCCACACACACACAAACACACACTAAGAAGCAGCTCCTGTAACGCATGTCAATCAAGCCAGATGTAAAATCTGATGAATTACTAGGAACAAGAAACATTTAGATTATAAGGGATCGGGGCAGGGATCTCATTCCTAATGTGTCAAGGCTTATTGCACTTATATCAATTTATACATAAATTATAAAAAAATACTTTCTTCAACGATGTATGCAATTGATTTTATTTTATTTTTTATCTATCTGTATAATGGCTTGCACTTATCCCCTTGTTTGTATACTCTGTATTTTTTTATACATACATACAAACATACAACATTTCTTTCTCAAAAAATCTGTGCATTGAGTACAAAATATAATGCGATTCTATAACACCAGGTTAATCTGACTCTCTGTGGTTGGTTAAAATCATAGTTATTATAAATAAAAATACACGGTTATATAGAATTAATATTTGGGAAAGGGTTCAAAGTGCTTGTGGCAGCTAACAATTTTTTTTTTTATTGTGCTGGTGCTCAAAGAGATAGGATTCAAGTTTATATATACATCTACATATGGAGGTTTTCTGAAGGTAGAGGAGCAGCAAGAGACCAGGATTTACGGTGGAAGTAGGCAATGTTGGTAGAGGGTTTGTGGATATGATTATCTTGTGAGGAATGAAGGGTATTTCCAGGAAAATCTCCCTTTGACCTTTGACTATTTTTGCAAGATTATTCGACTTAAAGCTAGATTTATGGTGATGTTAATGATTGATTTTGCCTTTTTAAAAAAAAAAAAATGAATGCTATGAAAATGGGCCCTAAGTCTAAGTGTCTGTCTTTGTATGTACTTGTGATTTTACATTCCTAGAGGTCAAAGAAGGAAGTTAGATGGGAAAAAGGCTTGCACATTAATGTAAGTGCCCACAGAGGCTGGTACATGAATGAAAATGCCCACAGAAGCTGGTACATATTTGTAAGTGCCCACAGTGACTGGAAAAAAAAGTGCCACAAATTTGCTTGTGAAGGTTCTCATTCATCCAGGTCATGGTATATCTGTTGTATTCAATAAGATCAACTGGACTTGAAATGTAGTTCTTGAAGACGTTTCGCTAGTCATCCGACTGGCTTTCTCAATTCAGAATGACTTGTACAAGAATCTGTGGCAATTATGTACCCTGGAAAATCCCAATTAGCATATCACAGCCAGGTGTTAAGGGTGTGATTGGATAGTGGCTAAGAGGTGTTATAGGAACGCCCAGAGTAAGTTGTTAAAACAGCATTACAAAACACCTTACTTCAAGGTAGTCTTCAAGAACTACATTTCAAGTCCAGTTGATCTAATTGAATACAACAGATATACCATGACCTGGATGAATGAGAACCTTCACAAGCATATTTCTAATCATTTTGGGGAGAAAACCCTCAAACTTGTATGGCAATATGAAAAGACAGCAAGGAAATTGGCAGACTACAGAAACCACCTGCGATTTAACCTCCGATGCAGACAACAAAGGCTAGTACCATGCAGTATACGTCTGGATTCCACGGTTAAAGGCATCAGAGCCAAACAGATACTGCAAAAGGCTCAAACACAGCTCCTAAGTGAACGGGTACGACAGACACATTTTACAGTCGATGCTTTAATGCACAACATTAGTCAACTAGAACAGAACCTGGCCTCACAGCTACCTGTGTCCATCTGGGAAAGAGTGATGGAGTTCACCAAACAAGCACAGCTTTCTCAGCACTGTAAGGGCAAACAAAGGCAACAGAACAAGTTCTCTATTCTGTCATCCCAGAACAGCCCCAAAGGAGAACAACTACCTTGGATACAAAAGGAGGGAAGTGTCACTTCATCAAACAAGGAGGAATGGGTGAGAAACTTGTCTAACAGGACCCTGACCCAGCCAGAAATGGAAGTCCTTGGTAAGGGCTTGAATTTTGCCATCACCCCTAAAGCCATCCCTGTGGTGGATATTATAGCAGCCACAGAAGCCTCTATCCACAGTAATAAGGTAATCACAGAGTGAGGCAGAACAACTTCGCCTTAAGGTATCTGCAGCCTTAGCCAGTGTAAAACTACTCCTTCATCTAACCTGACTACACAGGAAAGAGAGCCTTAACATCCCTCAAGAAAGATTCCAGTATCACCATTCTACCAGCAGATAAAGGAAGATGCACAGTGGTACTCAACACCTCAGACTACCATGATAAGGTGACCATGCTCCTGGCCGATAACAACACATATGAGGCTTAACAAGGGGATCCCACCAGCTGTTACAAGAAAAGTCATAGACTTACTACAACAGCTTCAAAAGGATAAAGCCATTGACCGAGCAATGTATCATCGCCTCTACCCTGGTGAGGCACATCCATGCATATATGGATCCCAAAGATACATAAGAAGGGCCCCACTAAGACCTATAGTCAGCAGCAACAACTCTGTACAATACAAGTGGCAAAATTCTAGCTAACATCTTAGGACCTTTGGTGGGAAGTTTCAAGCATCACATCCAGAACTCTCAGGAGTTCACCAACAAGATTGAGAATATAGTACTCGGTGTAGAAGAAACTATGGTGTCCTATGATGTGACATCTCTCTTCACTTGTATACCCACCAGAGGCTTTGACATGGTGAGAAAAATGTCTGGGCCAAGACAGCACTCTTACCAGCAGAACTGATCTCAACCCGAACAGGTGTGTTCCTTGTTGGACTTGTGCCTGAATACCACCTATTTCAAATACAGGGATAAGTTCTATAAGCAAAACATGGATGTGCTATGGGATCTCCAGTTTCACCCATTGTGGCCAACCTTTACATGGAGGAGTTAGAAACACAGGCCTTAATAACCTTTAAGGGCATAGCACCCAGCCACTGGTTCAGATATGTTGATGACACCTGGGTTAAAATCCACCAGAAGGAAGTACAAGCTTTACAGAACCACATTAATGCGGTAGACCAAAACATTAAATTCACAAGGGAAGAGGTACAAACAACAAACTGCTTTCTTGGACTGCTTGGTAGAAGTTAAGGAAAATGGTAAACTTGAAGTAGAGGTTTACAGAAAACCACACACACAGATCAGATTTGATGTTTGACTCCCACCACCCTTTAGATCCAAGCTGGGTGTCATCAGAACCCTGCAACCAGAGCCGAGAACATCCCCACTGCACAAGGGAAGGCTAAAGAAATGAAACTTCTCAGAGGAGCCCTTAAAACTTGTGGATATCCAGACTGGGCCTTTGTCAAAGAAGTAGGAGAAAGAAAAGAACACAAATACCACAGTGAAGGGGAAAAGCAAGACAGGAGGAAGAACATGGTCATCCCATATGTGCAGGGTCTCCGAGAAATTAAGAAGAATTTTCAAAAAACATCGTATCCCTGTCTGCTTTAAACCGAACAACACACTGAGGCAGCAATTGGTACATCCGAAAGACCCAATACCAAAACACAAAAAAGCGACATCTATTGCATGCAGTGAAGAATGCTCTGATTGTATGTGGGGGAGACCAAACAGCAACTGCATCAACCTATGGCCCAGCACAGAAAGCCAATTCCTCGGGTCAGACTAAGCCGTGTACCCTATCTTAAGGATAAGGACATACCTTGAGATTGTAATGTTAACATATTGGCGAAGGAACGTGACTGGTTCAAGAGAGATGTTAAGGAGGCCATTTATGTGAAAATAAAGAAACCAACCTAAATAGAGGTGGGGGGGTTCGACACCAACTGTCTGCCATGTACAATGCTGTTTAATAACACCTTACTCTGGGCGTTCCTATAACAACCCTTAAGCCAACTATCTAATCACACCCTTAACACCTGGCTGTGATATGCTAATTGGGATTTTCCAGGGTACATAATTGCCACAGATTCTTGTACAAGTCATTCTGAATTGAGAAAGCCAGTCGGATGACTAGCGAAACGTCTTCAAGAACTACATTTCAAGTCCAGTTGATCTAATTGAATACAACAGATATGCCACAAATTTCTTTCTTCCTCCCTGTCAACCCTGATGACCAGAAAGGAGCCATGTGACACACAGGGATGCCCCTGGATAGGGCAGATAAAGATCTCCATGCACAAGGGCCTCAATGGCAGTATCATGAGAAACGTTTCCATATTGTCCACGATTTAAAAGGATGTAAAATCAGTTAAAACAGAACATGTCATGGATAAAGATGCGTTTGTTAGTTAGGAAAGCTCATTGATCAGGCCACAGGAAAAAGAAAGTTTTGAAGGCAGAAGAAAAGTTTTAAGGTCAGAGATATTAGAGCCCCTAAAGTTGTAGATAGAGGGGTCCATAAATAGGATGGTGAAAAATAGACATGTGTCTGGCAACAGGGTTAGGGCCAGTTTCCCCAACAGCAAAATAGAATGACAAAAAGAGAAATGCGAGAAAAGGATTTTATACTGGTGTTACCGGGCATGTTTTTAATTAAAGTATATCTATGGGAATGCAAACAAAGTTGTAGATGGAAGAAGAAGGATCTTGATCTTGTCTCTTGATCAGGGGTTATTTATTGGAATTTAACATTTTAAATATTATTACTAAATATCTTAAAGGGTAACTCCACCCAGAAAACTAACTTTTTTTCCCCAGTGGGCAATAGCTGTGATCTCCCAAATCAATGTACAAGCTGAGATCTGCCTGTGTTTACTTACTCGATCCTACAGTTTTTCATCTCCCCTGCTGGCTCTGTCTCCCCCTGCTGGCTGCAGGGGGGAGACAGAGCAGGGGGGAGAGCTGCCAGCATTGGCAGCTCTCTGCCAACACGGGGAGACAGAGAGCTGCAGAATTGTGTAAGTAAACATTTTTGAAAAGTGTTTTTTCTGGGTGGAGTTACCCTTTATAAAAGCATATATATATACTAAATATATCTAGGGACAGAAAATTGAGCATCTCCAATGATCTACTTTGTATCCCTGAAAAAATGAAATGAAGGAAATGAACTGGACTGCTTCTTCTAAAAAATTTATTCCATACTTCACACAGGCTTACAGTAAATATAATTGTGTAGAAAACTAATTAAGGCCACACTAGAGCGTGTCTGAGCATTCCGGAAACATGTGCAATGTAAATGCAAAAAAATGCGGATCACATGCGCGGATCGAATGTAAGTGCCCACAGAGGCTGGTACATGAATGAAAGTACCCACAGAGGCAGATCTCAGCTTGTAAATTGAACTGGAAGATGACAGCTAGTGATCATATCTTCCACTGAATTGCAGAATAAATTTTTTTCTGGTTGGAGTTACCGTTTATAAAAGCATATATACTAAATATATCCAGGGACAGAAAATTGAGCATCTCCAATTATCTACTTTGTATCTCTGTGAAAATGAACTAAAGAAAATAAACTGGACTGCCTCTCCTTAAAATGTATATTCCATACTTTACACAGGCTTATATATATTTGTGTAGAAAACTAATTAATGCCAAGGTCACACTAGAGTGTGTTCAAGCATTACGGAAACATGCGCGATGTAATTGCAAAAAAATGCAGATTGCATGTGCTCCAGCACTGCAATAGTGTGGCCTAGCCCTTAGTGTAATAAGCAATTTTTGAGGTCATTGAAATCCGAACCAACCTTACCAAGCATCCCTTGAACAATCCTATTTTCATATTTGGCCTGTCATGGAATTCTGGACCAGTAACATTGGTGCTGAGATGTGTTAGGTGTGGTGGTCCAATGGTGTGACCTGGTGGTCCAGGGGGGTGGCTGAATGTGCCAAGGAATGATTTTACCCTAATCCTGTTCCTTATCCTGATCCTCAGGAATAGGTAGGTGTGTTTTTTCACATTGTATGAATATAATATTAAATAGTAAATGCAGTCTATGCTACAACACATATATAATAGTGTAGAAAGGACCAGGTGGCCAGTAGGATACCATCTTACCCTTAAGTTTATATTTTATATTCAGTTTACCATTCAATAAAATTTCTGAATTGCATTAATTTGCATTACATGAAGACTAGTTATGTTTTAACCTTATTTATTGTTTATCATGGTTGAAAAGAATACTGCCAGTGATGTTTTTTTTGGCAAAATCTTCCCCACGTTAAAAACAATGCAATCAAAAAATAACACTAGAGGTATTTGACCATGATAAAAGATCGGTATCAGTCATCAGTAGTGATCCATTATAAATACAGTCCTAAAGTTAATTTATGAGCAGGACACACTGGTATATAGAGTAGTGTAATCGTCATGTGTTTATTTTAGGTGTGAATGAGAAGATGACTCCCTTCTCCCCGACACGTCCAATAACCATATGAGAAGTATATATATACTGCCGGGACCGTTGGAATGATGGGGAGGTGAGTATAATCCTTTAACAAAGGAAACCATATTCAATTCATTGGGACTAACTGCATAATCAAACATGTTTAAAACATCAATACATAAAATTGAAGAAAAAAAAAAAGATTATCATGCATACAGGTTATAAGGATACAGAAAGATTAGATAAATAGACAGATAATAATATGTCTATCGTTCTGTCTGTCTATCTATCTCTCGGTATGTCTATCTATCATCTATCTGTCTATCTATCTATCTATCACAGTGATGCCCAACCCATTTTTCACGGCCCGCACGAAAGGGGCGGCCAGGGGCATTCCGGGGGCATAACCAGGCGGGCTGGAGCTACTCCCCACGGCCTGCTCACAGTGTTTAGTGCTGCTAGTGCGGCCCGCAGCATCGGCTGGGTTGGTCATCTATCATCTTTTTATCTATTAATCTATCTATCATCTATTTATCTATCTCTCTGTCTATCATCTATCTGTCTGTCTGTCATTCTATCTGCAGCCGGATTGCGGAGTGAGAGGTGACCCGAGTAGAAGTACGGTATAATACGAAGACAGGCAAGTTAAAACAGCAGAAAAAGGCAAGTTTACACTGAACTGAGGGGGCTCGGGGGGGTTGGAGGGTTTTCTTGCCACTGAAGATGGTTAGAAAATACAACCCCCAGCTAGTTTTAGTTGTAGTTTTTATAAAATCTGGAGTTCCCATACAGAAATAGCCATACTGGATTTGTATGGGAATTTTGCTGTCAATTTAAAGGGCAACTAAAGCCTCAAAACAATACAGAATCAGGAGGATGGTATCTATTGTTAAAAAGATTGCCTTCTGATTCTGTATTGTTTTGGGGCTTTAGTTGCTCTTTAAAGGGCCAGCAGAATTCCAAATCAGTAGTCCTATACAGTAATAGCCAAATCCAGTATGGCTATTACTGTATGGGAATTCTGCTTTCCATTTAAAGGGCAACTTAAGCCTCAAAGCAATACTAAATTAGAAGGCAGTAGTGGTCATCATTTCTACCCTCGGCTTTTACTTGAGCCAATTGGTTTTTACTAATTTTCAGGTAAAAGTAGGTACCTCGGCTTATACTCAGATCAACTTATATTCGAGTATATACCTTCAAGGTTATTCAATAAAAGTTCTTATCGTTAAAAATGATGCTGATTTTGTTCCAACCAATCAGATGTTAGCTTTCAAATGTAAAATAATATCTGATTGGTTGGGACAAAATTAGTACCATTTTTAACGATAAGGACTTTTATTGAATCTCCCTGCTTATATTACACTGTAATGGGGCGTATTATTTCTTATAATACATAAGGTTTAATTATTTTAAATAAAAATGGTGTTTTGGGACATTTTTTAATTCAAATAATTAACCCTACCCCCAACACAATGCTTTACATACAGCCTGTCACGATTAGCAATATAGAAGTTCAGTAATTTCACACACAGACCTGAACGTAATTTAGTACTTCAACCAGCACCAGCATCCCTTTTACCTTCACTGAGTTTAACTGTAGATTTAGCTGCCTGCGTGTATCTTCCCGCAGGCTGTATGTGCTGGAGACACTATAACACTAGTATGCAGAGGCATTAACAGTTTTAAATATTTGTAGAAACCATTGGTATATGGATTACTACCTGAAAGACAACAGGATCATTAAGTCGTGCACATGGGAACCCGTGCAACAGGTAAAAGTTCCTACTGTACCTCAGCTGTGCACATAGGTTCCCTCTGCTGTAGCAAAGCAGGAAGTGCCCCTGGAATAGAGTTTTGCAGGAAACAATTTATAAGTACCAGTAAGTGCTGAACTTGTTTACAAGTGTAAATTTTATTAGTATGTGCATTATAGACCTAAATATGTTTAGGATCAGCATATCTATTAGACATGTTTAACTGTGAATAATAAGTGTTCACACATTTAATGAATAACTATACTACATGACCACAAACAGTGAAATTCACTTAGCCACGGACATTCTAAATAAGGGCTAAGCCACACTGAAGTGCTTTAAAGCGCACACTAGTGTGGCCCAGTTGATGTGGCCACACTAGTGCTCTAGGGAGCGCTGCTTTGCAATTCATAAAATGTAGCACATGCATTCTGCATTTTTGTGCGCAATCGCATGCGCTCTGATTGCGAAAATCACTGAGTAATTGTGCTCATGCGAACGTGTGCTCATGCGAACGTGAGTGTTCTCGTGCGCTTCCGTGCACGCACAAGCATGATATAGTGTGGCCTCAGCCTAATAAACACCAATGGAAGTATCACAACTACAGTTTTTTATTTTCCTGGATATTTGTAACTGCAGCAGAATTCCGTGGTCGAACTGTACCAATCATCATGTGACATGTACAAATCTGTACTGTCCTAATCTGCAACATTTTCATCAATCATGTTAGGGGACAAATAAAACTTTTAAACATAAACCATTTCTTTGTAGGACCAGAGTATTAAGTGAGGATTAGTAGGATACTATAACAAAGCTGAAACTATAACAAAGTTGAAACAGATAATGAACTGGGTTGTAGTATTTTTCTGGTTTATTTTATGTTTTATAATTTGCTAACCTTAAATGGGATAAAACGTGATTACTCTGTAGAAAATATACATGCGTCTATATTTGCATATATTGTGTAAGTTAAAGGGTCATAAGACTCGTCATACATTTTGACGTATTTATTATACACTTGAAAGACAATTAAAGAAAACTTTACTAAAAAGATGACTGCCTTTTCTTAATATACTATACTATAAGAAGAAATACCTGTAAGTAGCCCTTACTCTAAGATGTACTGTATGCTGTATGCCTTCAGTGCAGTTCTTAATTTGTTTAGGATCAGTAATCTCCCAATTTTAAGAGACTCATCTGACAAGCATGCTCTGTAATCACTATGAGTAACCACAATGAGCCAGCATCATAAAGAGTATGACAATAAGCCACTTGAAAGACAGCTGAAGTTTTAGATGTTTCGGATTGGATATCTAAAGAAATAGGGGACAGATCAACATAAAATGTTACAGTGATAGTTGGTAAGAATTATAGTTTCCAGTGAGGGGCCTGTCCTAGAATGCCGATCCTGGTCTCACGGTGTTTCTGGGTTTCTGTTATATGCATTTTGAGACACATTCCAGGTTATATGTTATTCTGAATTGAGAAAGCCAATTGGATGACTAGCCTAACATTTAAGGAACTAAATTTCACATCCAGTTTATATAATTGAATATTACAGGGACAGACAGACCAATAATGGTCAGAGTAGAAACTTCTTGATGCATTTTGTGAATACAAAACATTTTACTATTTAGGTTCAGATTGCACCTGAAAAACTGTTTAAACTCAATAGAAAAGGAGATTTTAGAACTTTTCCCTACTTTCCTCTTTGTGAACCACCTTAGCACTTCTTGTGCTTCTCATTGGTTACACTCTGGGCCAAAAGGGAGGCGGTAGCAATTACACTAGAGTTGTAATTTTAAATAAAAATTACAATTACAAACATTGGGCCTCATTTACCCAGAGCTGCAAATTGCTCTGGGCAAATATGTCTTCTGGTATTTAATACTGGATTTGCACCTGGTGGTAAATCCCCAAAAGGATTTTACCCCAGCGCCACTTTAAGACCAACCATTAGCTGCTCTTAAATTGTGAAGTTAAAAGTGGTGCAAATCCTTTATTAAATAGATTGCGTTTAAATAGATTGGAGTTAAACTTGAGCTAGCCTATACCAATACCAATATTGGTTAGCACGAGTTTATAAAGAGAGTGTATAAAGAGAGCTATGAATTTAAGGGAGAAAAATGTAATCCTTCTCTTTACAAAGCACTGGTAAGGTCTCATTTAGAATAAGCGGTTCAGTTTTGGAATCCCTTGTACAAAATATGTCAGTTTTTCATTGGATAATTTCAAAAAAAGCAGGACGAGTTTTTAAAAACAAAGAATGATTGCCACACAGTCAGGAACATTTTTTCCCCTTCATACTGCTTTTATTTGCTTTCCTCTGGATCAACAGTTAGGCAGGAAATGTGATGTCACGGATGGCAGGGCAAAGACAGGCTGTGGTAGGGCTACGGGCAGAACTGCAATCTGAGATACGGCTATGGCATAACAAGGTTGGGAGTGGGCTGCCAGAGCCAGTGTTTGGATGGGATTTCAGCCCTGACTTCGGGACTCAGGATTTTGTCCTTGTAGTCGGGACATTTCCACCCTAAGCAATTTTTTTAAATTGCCTCATGGACAGGGCACTCCTGATTACAATTACTCATTTACTTAAAAATATGGTTAAGCACTGTCTCTATCTACCAGGAAACTGCTGTGTTCCTGGACTTCTACTTCCTTTTTGCTCAATTACTATATGTTATATTTCATGTTTTTCCCTTTATGAAAACTGTACTGGCGACAGAAGGCACCACTGCTAAAGCATTGCACCTCATTTCACAATTGCCATCTCCTTACACTAACATATTCTTGTAATTGCTTTATATTCCAAACCAAATTAATGATGGGGCTTGGAAGCTTATGTCCCCAATCTTATCAACACTGCTAAGTCTCGGGTTTGGGCAGGAAGACGCACCAGAACCAGAATTTTCAAATCGATAACCTTCGACTGTAGTGCTCCATAATCCTAGAATTCGGTGTTTGGTACATTCGAGGTTTATCGCCAAATTCGAGGGCTACCGAGATTTATTGTGGCCTGTGCAAACCCCACAGGTGGGTATGACAAGGGGGAGGCTTGGGCGTATTCGGGCAGATTGGGGGCTTCACACACGGCCCGGTCAGTGCATTGTATGCCAACAATGTAGTGCCAAGTAACCTATCTTATTCACACAAACAGTCTTTATGATTATGGGCGAAATCAGAGGAAACCCATGCATACATGTGGGCACTTGTATGGAGACCACAGTTCCCTATTAAAGGACAATTATACTCACCTTTTCCCCGATCCACTGCAGCATAGTACCCAGGGTGAGGACCTAAAATCGCTAAGTCCTAACCCTGGGTACTTTCCCTAACTCCTGCACTACTTACCGCAAATCTGCTTCGCCGATCCACACTGTTCCACCTCTCTTCTACTGTCAGTGACAGTCGCGAGGCAGCCAATTGGAAGACACGCCTCCTTGCAGAGCGTATCTTCCTATTGGCTGCCTCGCGATCTGTCACTGAAGCAGGAAGAGCGGAGGAATGGAGCGATCGGCGAAGCAGATTTGTGGTAAGTAGTGCAGGAGTTAGGGAAAGTACCCAGGGTGAGGACTTAGCGATTTTAGGTCCTCACCCTGGGTACTATGCAGCTATGGAGTAAGAGGAGCGAGAGTGAGGTGAGTATAGTTGTCCTTTAATGGTGCAAAATGTTTTCATTGTTTCTGTAATTTACAATATTTTAAATAGTTCTTTAGAACACAATTCTGCATAAATGATTGTAGGAATGACAATGTAATTCATTGGTGTACACCTAAAAACCTCTCACATTTCAACTAGAAGCACATTGGTGCAAAGATAGTAGAAGAAAAATGAGACCTACATGTTAACTTTCAAAATATTGTTGTTGTATTTTCTGCATCTAAATGTGAAATTGTCTTAACTCCCTACTGTGGCTTTACAAACATGCACTGCACACTTACAATCAGCTCATTGATCTCAGTATATGAAGCCTAACCTATGGTGTCATTGAATGGATTGGGTCACATTTATAATGAGTGCAAGATTAAGATTTATTAACAAAACTTTTTAAAACTTTTTTTTAAAATATATAAATATATATAAAGTTTAGCATTAATATAAATGAAATACTAGAAAAATATTGTATTAACTTTGAAATCTATATAGCAGATGAAATGTTAACCTTGTCTGCATGCTTTGCCAAAATCCCCCAGCAATTGCAGGCACATGTTATTTTTGTTAGAATTTGGTGTCTATGGGTTTCAAACATGTTAAGAAATTAGGGTTGGGGGTTGGGGTGGGGTTGTTTTATGAAGGTCTCTAGTTAATTAGATTCAAGGCAAAATAATTCATAATGGCAGGCTAATTAGAGAAGTTCCATATTTTAGTGGCAGTTTTATTAAGGTAAATCTACTGTTTTCTTTGGACCATGCCTTCCTCAAAAGAAAGGGTCAGGTTTCCAAATTAGCTAAAATGAAGACATTTTTGACATCTTTGTAAAGGTAAAGACACTTCTGCTACAGATTGTGATTTTAAAATATTAAGACAGGAAGCGTTACATGTATTTTGTTAGTACATGTGGTCTAATACTGCTAAAGAATGCTCAGCATTAATAATACCATTTATATAATCACGAACGCTCCAACAAAAAATACACAATCCTTGATCTTAGACAATTTTTCTGAATGAATGATGTCGTTTTTACAAGAATCGTTTGTCACAATTATAAGGATATATTTTATATAACAGCAGGTATGGTGATTTGCCAACATATCATGAATGTTTGTCATGTGCACATGGTATTTTTGGGAAAATTGATTGTATAGCTATTTCAATTTCTTGTTGTTATTCTAATAGAGGAATGGTAAATTCCTGAATAATTTAGAATATCCTTAAAATTTTAGCACCATAAATCTCAACAGTCTGTTTCACCACACAAGAACAACTTCATTGTATTTTTGTTGCTTTTAAGCTGTCATGATAAGGGTTGGAACTAGAGTTTGCAACTGTGATTGCGACAATTTTATGACCCTACCCCCACCTGCCCTCCTTGAAATCTGCATGTTGGTCTAGAATCTAGATATATGGAATATCCATATCTATATGGATATCTATATCTAGATACTTTAAACTAACGCTGTGTGTAATTGGCTAACATATAAAATAAAAAATATTTTTTAAAAAATGAGAAAGAGATGATGCTATTTGCTATATTACCCATTTTCTATTCTAGAAAAAGACAATCAGAATTCAATTCCAGAATGTTAGGGGAATCCATTGCATCCTCTTCCACTTTTGGGGTATAGCCACAAGAGATGGACTTAAAACGGAACCTGAAAACATAACCCTCAAATGTGGCGTTTCGGCGATATCCCTCAAATGTTCCATTGATATAGACATTTCCCAGGTGCCAGAGCCATTTACAGTATGTTACCATTGGTATTTTATTTGTAATTAATTAAATTAATTTTGGAACTATTTCCGCTCGTTGACTTTAATGGGTAAGTTTCTAAACTTCCAAACATTTACTGAAGTTCAGAAGATCAGAAAAAAAACCAACTTCAGAAAGTTTGCCCATCTCTAATACATCTTTAATACGCCGAACTTTTGGCGTCGCTGTTTCGAGAATTATCAAATTTACAAGCCGTTCGCTAACCCTTGAGTGTATCGTTCGCTAACCCTCAAACGTATTGTTCGTTTTCACTAACCCTTGAAAGTATTGTTTGGTAACCCTCGAATTGGCCGTAACCCTCGAATGTAGCTTGTGCAAAACCCGACAATTGCCTGCTCGTGTTTAAGAATTGTTTTAACAAGTTTTGGTGATAGTGACATGCTCCCCAGACCATTTCCCAGGTGCCACAGCCATTTACAGTAAGTTACCATTGTAACAAAACAGACCTAACTTTATGAAGTTCGGCCATCTCTAATCAGAAGGCTTTTGCATTATGACATATATGTGGATAGTTTTCCTGACTTTTCTGGACTCCCAACATATGGAGAAACTAGAGCTGACTTATAATTCTTTTGTCTGTGCCTAATCCATTCTTTTCTTCTTTAGGGTTTTAACGGTGACATGAAAATTAGGACATACTGTGTTATCATAATCAGATGATTTGAGGGTAGATATAATTTACATCAACAGTCCCACAGGCTTTGTGTTAATGTTACATTAAAGTCATCTTCAGCATTATAACTCGTGAACATATGCTTTCATTTTTGCACCTAAGAATTTGCAAGACATAACCTTGCAGAGTTGCGTATCCTGAACGCATTCCAGGTTTGTTAATTACACATTGGATAATTACCGTACCATATGCTACTCGCTTTTAATTTCTTTGACCTCTATATTTTGTGAATATTATCAATTGGCAAAAGCAATTCTATACTGCATAGTGAATTATGTTCTTCTTAAAGAGTAGTTTAGCAGTGATTACAAATCCCAAACAATGAGTTGCATTCTATTGTTTGTCTAATGCCTTGAAATACTTATTAATGTTTGCATTTTCTAGACACTCATTTAATAAAATTTCATTTAGGATTATATACACTGTACTGTGGACTACAACCAAAGGTTTGATTTATGCCAAGTATTAGCTGCCTGCTGGTATGGGTGCATAACTTCCTGGAAGATGTCTGTTGGCGTTAATTATTGCCCCTTTACCTAGTAGTCTTACCATGACGGCTGTATAATTAAATGAAATATACTGTCAATGTATACCTGTATTGTATAGGTTTAGTGCACCTACTACATACATATTTCATTCATGTGAAGCCTGGATGGCACCCATGACAATGACTTTGTATTTTTGGTGTTATGACCGCAGCTATTTGTAATCATCCCATCGCATTCCCTCAAATAATTTTTTTCTCTTCCTGTACTGTAGTTTAGGGAGCCCCATACTAAAGCAACTATGCATGACAAAGGGAAGTCTGTTGTATTCAATTAGATCAACTGGACTTGAAGTTTAGTTCTTGAAGACTTTTCGCTAGTCATCCGACTGGCTTTCTCAATTCAGAATGACTTGTACAAGAATCTGTGGCAATTATGTACCCTGGAAAATTCCAATTAGCATATCACAGCCAGGTGTTAAGGGCGTGATTGGATAGTGGCTATGAGGTGTTATAGGAACACCCAGAGTAAGGTGTCAAAACAGCATTGTACATGTCTGTTGTATTCAATTAGATCAACTGGACTTGAAATGTAGTTCTTGAAGACGTTTCGCTAGTCATCCGACTGGCTTTCTCAATTCAGAATGACTTCTCAATTCAGAATTGAGAAAGCCAGTCGGATGACTTGCGAAACGTCTTCAAGAACTACATTTCAAGTCCAGTTGATCTAATTGAATACAACAGATATACCATGACCTGGATGAATGAGAACCTTCACCAGCATTGTACATGGCCTAAATAGAGGTGGGGGGGGTTCGACACCAACTGTCTGACATGTACAATGCTGTTTTGACACCTTACCCTGGGCGTTCTCCCCTTTTAGAAGATATTTAGGATTTAGAACACTTCTCATACTCAAAGGAGAATTAAATTCAGATGATTCGCCATATAATGAGACAAACTATATTTTTGACCTTAGAAATGCTGCCATTATGTGGGATCTGCACCACTGCCTAATTGTTTGAACTTTTGAATGCTGGGGGTTTTGTTTGGGCAGTTTCATGTGTCTACTGTGATACTCACCACAGGCCACATCTCAAATGAAAGATAAAGCTAGTGATATGTGGAATTTATATGAATTGCCACTCCCCCCATGGATCGAACAAAACGTGAGATTAAGGTATTGAAAACTTGCCTACCTCCCTTGATTGCCGCTGGGTCCCTTGCCCCTCGCCAAGTCAGCCTGGTAATCCATTGATAAAATTATTGAAGAGGCAAAGAATTCACCCATACGCTTATTGTTGCTATAGCAACAATAAGGTTAGCCAGACCACATGAGCAGAGGTCATTCCTGGGTGCATGCACCACTAGGATCATTGGGCCCCTCTCTCTCCCACTGATGGAAACAATTCCTGGTTGTATCTGTAGCCATTTAAAACCGTGAATCCCCTTCCAATGAATGACCGCAATACGGAAGCCTAGTTCTTTTCCCCCTGGACGTATTTCAGGCCATATATTAGCGCAGTAGATGAAAGAATTCCCAATTATCCATACTACGGGCCTCCCTGTTCCTGTAATAAAAATTCAGCCTGTAATCAAGTTAGGGCTAATGTAACAGGAAACACAGTCCGAGTGCCACCTGCCTATGAGCTTAACTTGGGCATTGAAAAACCCTAAACCATTGGCCTCTGTTGCTGCCCCAATGCAGAAAGAGTGGGTTCCAAAATCCTTAGGATTTAACCCTATTTACCCATCTTCCTGAGTCCACATATGATGAATCTGCAGGAAGAACTTGAGGTTGGCAGCCGGACAACAATGAAAATTCAAGGGGAAAAGGGAGAAGCATGAGCCTGACCTGAAAACATCTGTTTTCGACTTCTGGAATTTTACCAGGACTAAAGCATCACTGACCACCACATCGTCTATTAACAACACCCCTGCTTTTTTTCAGCTTGGTGGAGCCAACTCTTTTACTCTCAAAGCTCCAAAGAAGGCCAGCACAAAGCTAGCCCTAAATAGGGTACATTCAAAATGGTCTTTACTTACCTGTTCTATCACTGACCAAAGCCGGGAAAGGAGACCGAAAGAATTCCTCCTAGTGTCTCCTAGTGTCCTTGGACGTATGTTCCTTTTACCATTCCATGAAAATGGACAACACCAAGAATTCTTTTGTAGCGTCCTTCCAACCCCAAATCCTGAAGAAAAAGGAGACCCCTGCCATTCTCCTCTGTGCTACCAATGCAGAGCAGCCTTGACCTGTGACAGTGCGACTTTTTTGGAGGTGGAGAGTGACATTGCATATGACCTAGCCACAGACGTATCTTTCCCTGATGCCCTGGGGTGGTGGCAGGAGCATTCACCTTGGCCAGAGTTGCCAACCGTCCATAAATTTACGGATAGTTCGTAAAAAAGTGCTAAAAATAGGTGCTGTGAAAAAAACTGATATTTTCCAGTGCTACTGTCACTTTAAGAAGCAGTAGCTTATCGCACACTCAGACCACTCAGGGACCCTGACTCCTCCCACCCTCCCTCTTAGGACAGATTTCCTTACCCTCCTCACCTTCTTTCTGTGTTTGGTGGGCGGAGCGGCTCTCTGGCTTATTGCATATTCCCTCATGGTGTTGTTCACTACTTGCTGTGTCAGGTTTGAATAAAGTTTTTTTTATTTTTTAAGAGCTGGCACTTCCTGAAATAAGTGCGGGTTGAGAGGCAGGGACTTGCCTGGTTTTAGTTTCAGAGTCGGAGGCTGGAGCTCCGGTACCAGAGGACTGAACTGAATTAGGTCAGTGAAGCCTTAATCGAAGTTTATCTGCGGCTTTGCCTTATCTGGAGATGTGTTTATTTGGGTGGCTACTAGTCTGTCTTTTATCTGAGAGAGACCCACGTGCTCTGATCTGGTCCTGCCCAGACTGTCACCTTAATAGAAGCAAGCTGCACAGCAGGGTCTGAAGTTTAGATGTTCAGCCTGGACAGCGCTTTACAGGGAGCCGAGATCAGAACAATGAATGTGGGTCTCAGCTTTAAACTTTAGTTCTATCCCCACCAGATTCCCCACCCTGGCACCTACTGGCCTGTGGTAACCCCCCGCAACCAATGTTAAAGTCAGCCCACCAGTTTTTTTTAGCCAGAGTAATATCAGCTTACCAGTTTATAAGTCAGTTACCATTATCTTAAAGGGTAAGTCCACCCACCCACTAGTAGAGATGTCCGAACTTTAATACGTTAAAATGTATTAAAATGAAAGTTCGGCAAAATCTGCATTAAAAGTGGTCTAAATAGCCTTGGTAACGTACACTTAATCACTCAGGCACCTGGGTAATGACCTTAAGAACACGTATCAATGCCTACAATACCTAAAAATTACAGTCCGCTAGCGTAAATTTTAAAAACCGGTATTTTCGAAAATACGATGATTTCCGTAAAAACGGGGATTCCTGTAAAAACGAGGATTTCTGTAAAACCAAGGATTTTCGTAAAAACGAGGAACCGTAACCTTCTGCCTGCACAATGGCGAGTTCTGTAAGGCAGATGTATGCCACACAGTACCTCCTGGCCAGGGGGTACGATGATTTCCCCCCTGGCACCTATCATGTGCAGCGCCGAAATCGCAGGATTATGGAGGGGCTCCTGCGCTGCTTCAGCTACCAGACCACTGTCTCTACCCTCCAGAGACAGTGGTCTGATCTGAAGAAGCAGAGGCCTCATTATGTTCAAGCCATGCAGCAACTGATGGAAGGCAAGTATACTTTTTATTATATTACTGTATTGTAATAAGTAGTAAAATATTTTAATTCACTTCTGACAAAATCATATTTATTGTATATACCTTACCATTAATGCCATTACACACACCACATTGGCCACATTCCCCTATATAGTAGTTTGCACACAACAAGGGAAAGAAGGCGATGGGGGTACTGGGTTACATAATGTCCACTGCGGTTTGCCACCATTGTTGTGGGGCCAGGCAGGCTTGGCCCCACTGGACATACCCCTCACCCCATTGGCTTCTCTCCCTCAGAGTATGCTTCGTGCAAGGGAAAGCGGGTGAACGGGTAAGGCTTTGTAGGAACCGCACCATTGAGTTACAGCAGGCCCACACTTTGTAATAACTAATATATGGTCCTTCCTGCTCTACTGCATTCAAGTTGTGAAAATACAAATGCTTGCACAAAACAGCTACTTTGTGGCTAATTTTTCTAAGATTGGGTCGATCCTACTGGCCTGGAGCAGTACTTTGTTCTTCCTTCTCTCTCCACGAGGCACCTTTGTGGTGTCACCTACTCTGACCATCATACAGCCCAACAGCTATCTTGTGGCTAATGTTTTCAGCTCGGGTCCATCCTGCCTGGCACTAGAGCAGTACTCCATATTACAAAGTGGGGCCTGCTGTAACTCAATGGTGCGGTTCCACAAAGCCTTACCCGTTCACCCCTTTCCCTTGCACGAAGCATAATCTGAGGGAGAGAAGCCAATGGGTGAGGGGTATGTCCAGTGGGGCCAAGCCTGCCTGGCTCTTCAACAATGTGGCAAACTGCAGAAATCGCAGGATTATGGAGGGGCTCCTGCGCTGCTTCAGCTACCAGACCACTGTCTCTACCCTCCAGAGACAGTGGTCTGATCTGAAGAAGCAGAGGCCTCATTATGTTCAAGCCATGCAGCAACTGATGGAAGGCAAGTATACTTTTTATTATATTACTGTATTGTAATAAGTAGTAAAATATTTTAATTCACTTCTGACAAAATCATATTTATTGTATATACCTTACCATTAATGCCATTACACACACCACATTGGCCACATTCCCCTATATAGTAGTTTGCACACAACAAGGGAAAGAAGGCGATGGGGGTACTGGGTTACATAATGTCCACTGCGGTTTGCCACCATTGTTGTGGGGCCAGGCAGGCTTGGCCCCACTGGACATACCCCTCACCCCATTGGCTTCTCTCCCTCAGAGTATGCTTCATGCAAGGGAAAGCGGGTGAACAGGTAGGAACAGCACCATTGAGTTACAGCAGGCCCACTGCAGTTTGCCACCATTGTTGAAGAGCCAGGCAGGCTTGGCCCCACTGGACATACCCCTCACCCCATTGGCTTCTCTCCCTCAGAGTATGCTTCGTGCAAGGGAAAGCGGGTGAACGGGTAAGGCTTTGTAGGAACCGCACCATTGAGTTACAGCAGGCCCACACTTTGTAATATGGAGTACTGCTCTAGTGCCAGGCAGGATTGACCCAGAGCTGAAAACATTAGCCACAGAGTAGCTGTTGAGGCTGTATGAGATGGTCAGAGTAGGTGACACCACAAAGGTGCCTCGTGGAGAGAGAAGGAAGAACAAAGTACTGCTCCCAGGCCAAGTAGGATCGACCCAATCTTAGAAAAATTAGCCACAAAGTAGCTGTTGTTGCAGAGCATTTGTTATTTCACAACTTGAATGCAGTAGAGCAAGGAAGGACCATATATGGCCCTGCCAATAAGAAAAATTTGCCATTTGACAGCTAAGCTGGCATCAGCTAAGCCTCTAGGCAGAAAATGAGGCGGAAGGAGCAATACGGGTGGCCAGGGGCAGGAGGCCTTCAGTCACGGGCATCAGCATCAGCAATAGGGGTGCTGTACTGAGATGTGATCCACGCCTCATTCATCTTGATGAATGTAAGGTGGTCCACATTCTCAGTGGAGAGACGGGTCCTCCTCTCCGTTACAACAAGGTTAGTCCTTAAAAGGACTGTTGGGTCATAAGATGTGTGAATACAGGGGTGGTTAACAACAAGTGCTAAACTACCATACTGAAATCCACACACAGAAAGCTCAAAAAAAGCTCAAAAAGCACAAAAAACTCTCTCCAACTCCTAAACTGTCAGGTCTCCACTAAACACACTCCAACACACTGACAAAATGGCGCCTGTGAAGGAGCCTTTTATACCCAGAGGGCTGGCAAAAATCATGTTAGCTGCCATTGGATAATTTGGGACATGTGGCTTGCTCCGTCTTCAAAATAATCGCCAAAATGCAGAAATTCCGCGAATTTACAAGAATTTCTTGTTGTAAAAAAATTTCTCGTAATTACGAGGACCTCCGTTTTCTCCGTATTTCGAAAATACAGAGATCCTCGTAATTCCGAAAATTTTCGGGAAAAAAAATCCGCAGTTCGGAAGTTCGGAAAATCCGGAATAATCCGCCGTTCGCGTACGGGGTAAATCCGCTGCGGATTCGGGTTCGGGTCCGCGAACCGGCCATCTCTACCCACTAGGTGTTAACTGTAATTTGTTGCTCATCCTTTATCCTACAAAACTACGGAGAATTCTTTCACACAGTTTTAGCCCCCAGTTCAGAATCCAGCGTTGTCAGCCTTCCTGTTCAAAACCAGTGTCTGTCATCTGCTTTTCAAAACCAGTGTCTGTCAGTCCTCCCTGTTCAAAACCAGTGTCTGTCAGCCCTTCAGTTCAAAAACACTGTTGGTTAGCCCTCCACTTACAAACTGTGTCTGTCAGCCCTGCAGTTCACAAACCAGTTTCAGTCAGCCAGTTAAAATTTAAGATGTTTCTAAGCTATTAAAGAAATAGGGGACAGATTTGGAAGAATTATAATTTCCAGTAAGGGCAATATCAAAAAAACAATGTTTTTTTTAGTATAGATGCCCTTTAAAAGTCAGTTATCTCTAGGATAGTCATTAAAAGGGGGAGTGGTTTAGGTAAGCTACTAACTCCACCCCCTGTCCTTGAAAAATCTTGGATGTCCTTGAATTTTTACCCTCTTGTTCCCTGACCTTCACTCCTTTCATTTTGGGCATATTTCCAACCCCGGCAATGGCTTTTTTTATGTTCCCTCCTCAAGGGATGGTGAGCCCCTCCTAGCTCCCTTTCTCTGTTTTGCGGGTTCCTTCCGCCTTGTGACCTGCCCAAATTCCATTGTATTTGGTCTGCAGGCCTCCCTTTTGCCCCTCTGTGAAGGGGTGGGTCGAGTGGTGTATTGTGTGCCCACGAACTCCAACTGGTCCTCCTCTGTGAAGTCCAAGGAGGCTCAGTGTGACGGGTGTCAGCCCGCATTTCAGCTGGTACCAGTAACTCACTAAGTGATGGGTAAATTCTGGACTGTAGGCTAGAGCACCTGAGCTTGTGGCTACTGGCTGGCTCCCGGGTTAAGGCCCCCAGGTCCCACCAGCATCTGTTAAGTTCTGGCTGGTGCCTTTCCCTAATTATGTGAGAACTGGGGGCACTGCCTAGGTGGCTTTTCCTTTTTTGGAAGTGCTCTGACAGGGCCATTTTGAAGTGGTCTCCCCATAGCGAGATGCCGAGGGGGGGCTGGGACTGAGCCTGGTGGGAGGGCAGGAAGGACTAGCGGGTCTCCCAGTTTGCCTGCTTGTGGTCCTACCTGGGCATGTTTCCTCCATTTGACCTGTAGGGGAAACTGGTCCTGTTGTTTCTTCAGTCCCCAGCAGCTGCCGCAGCCAAAAATAACCCTTGAGGGTTAAAACCATGTTGTGTGTGGACTAGAGAGGAAGAAAACTGCTGAGGTTTGTTCCATCAGCAGAACACAATTGAAAAGGAATTTTTCAAAGTTTCGCCCGTGATTCTCAACTTCTCGACCCTGATTTTAGACTTTCTACCACTATTTTCGAATCTTCAACTGTGTTTTCTGCATTTTCTACCACAATTTTCCATATAGATTTTTCCTTATTCAACCAAAATTTTTAAAAACTTTCAGAAAATTTCACCAGATCCACCAATTTTTTAAACCAGGTTTGTTTCAAAACCGGGACAATTAACAGCCACTTAGCAGAGATTCTGCCTGTTTCTGAATATTTACACTATAACAACATTTCTTTTTAGTTTCATTATTTGGCATTAGGTGGATGCATGTGGGGCAAGGAAAACTGTTTTCCCTGAGCTTTTATGTCACCAACCCCACTTTTATGGCTATTCAACAATAGCAGGTTTCTCATTCACTTACAATCGCATATTGCGATCTGAGAAAACGCATTCCAGGCTAACACAATATGGGTCACACTGTGTGCGCTGTGCTGTGATCCATTTTCGGAGCATATGCGATCACCTTTTTTTCCGAACCACATGCACTCCAATAATGGCATATTGGCAGAACCGCAGCGCAAACGTATGGAAACACGTGGTAAACTTGTGACATTGTGTTTGTGCATTTCACATGCGTGTCATGCATTGTATGTGGACATAGCCTTAATTACACTCTCACCTTATCATTTACCTGTTGCATATTTTCCCATTTATTCCACTGAAAAATAGATTGCTAGCTCCTGTACTCCTTACACTTGTCATTCACCTTAGAAGGGGAGATGATCTGCACAGACCCAACAGCTTAACAGATAAAATAATCAATCAGCGAATAATAAGGATCTGTCATGTGGCATTGCATAGACACATGTTAATGGTTCTCTTCCTGTTCTTCCTCTAATCAAGCAGAGAAGCATTCCTCTCCTTACCACATAAACATTGTGGACATTGCAAGAGCAGGATTAAGCATGCACAGGGTACACAGAGCAGGGCTCATTTCTCCCTCTCTATGTGTGCAGGCAATGTGCGGGCCATGAAGAGACATCATGTACAAGGTTATCCATGCCCTGTTGCACTGCTGTCAAATATTTTTCTAAAAAAAAAAATATTCTGAAATCTGATTGGTTAATGAAAACCATGTAAACCAAGCATTAAAAAATTGACCAATCAGAAACGGATTAGGACTTTCTGCAAACCTATATAAAGAGCTGCAAACCACCGCGGAACCCAGGTGCCATTGCAGTAGATGGCTGAAGAAAGAAGCGGCTAGCAACATTGGCTCTGCTGAGGCCGGTGATGCCAGCGGGCTCACTAGTGGCCGCAGTGTGCCTGCCTGGCATCGGCGACCTCAGTTGGGTTGGTGTCGCTAGCCCAAAAATGTTGCGGCGGATCAAGACGCCGGCAACATCGGCCTCGTTGAGGGTGTACACGAGGGCGAGGGCAGGGTGGGCGCAGTTTCAAAACTTGGTATTTGTGATTGAAAAAATCAAATATAAGATCATTTTACTATCGTAGGACATCGCAGTGGCAATAATCATTTTTTTTGCCATATTTCTAAAACCATATTCATTGCGTTAAGTCCTGTATAGTGGCAAAAAGAGAAAATGGTAAAAGAAAAAAGGTAAAAGAGCTATCTTGGTAACACCAGAAATCAAGTAAATGCTGGAAAACAGTCTACCACCCCTGGACCCTTATTAGTATTAAGAAACACTCCACAATGACACCTTCCAAGGACCCACTGACAGACTTTGGGCACTTGTGCGTTTTCGCTACCTCAGACTTGGAGATTTTAATTGGCCAAATTGTTCAGTCGTAGAATACCATGCGGTATTCTATGGGGGATCGTAAATTGCAGATGTAGATTTACGATCGTTACCAGACATTACGATTGCTATCGTAGATTAACGATAGCAATTGTAAATTAACAAAAAGTGCTAAAAAGCGATACAGCGCATTTATAAACATGGTCCCAAGTACCTTATTATAAGGTTTAATCACCGGGCACACCAGTCTTAAGTGCAAAGTCAATTTATTGTGACGTTTCGGGATCACATGCGGTCCCTTCTTCAGACCAACATAAACTTTATGGGGTCTGAAGAAGGGACCGCATGTGATCCCGAAACTCACAATAAATTTGACTTTGCACTTAAGAACTGGGTGCCCGGTGATTATCTATATTGCATATATGGACTGTTGGCTACAGTAACTGGAGCACCCAGCATGTAAACATTTGCAGTGCTTGACTGCATATACTGGTTGAGGAGTGCAGGGTCCGACCCTACACAGTGTATACTTATTATAAGGTTAGGTACACACAAGCAAATTTTTCGGGCTGAGTGACCGATAATTTAGCGTATCAGCCAGTTAGGCCAGAAAATCTGTGGTGTTTTTGCAAGGGTAGCCAAGACCAATATCGTTCAGATCTGACAAATGAATGATTGGGTATGCTGGTAAATCACGGGTGATTGTGTGGTCTCCTTTGGCTACTTTCGTTGCCATCGACAGGGATTCATCCCGGCCATCCATTTGCTTAGGCTGGGTAAACACCATATGATGTGTTTTGCTGAGCGACCGATAGTACCATGTATCAGTCGAAATATCGCTGGAAATATGCTGTGGGTGGGGCAGACTCAACCGAACTCAGTCGTCCATTCATCAGACCAACTGACAATCGGTCCTGTCTGTAAATCACGGCCGATTGTGCGGTTCCTTATTGAACCATACGATTGCACAAACTATTGGCCACGGCTACTATTGCCACAACAGCAGTCGTTTGCCCCGGCCAAGTGTTTCCTAGTAGCGAATGCACGGTCGGGGCAAAAAGGGATTATTTGTGATATGCACCATATTTACAATTTGTCATGGATTGGCAAAACCCTTGATAGCATCTGCAGTCTTACCTTTTGATCTTTTGTACTTTCCATAAATTGTATAGATAACTTACGTTAGAAATGTGTTATATTCCAGTACTTTGACCTCCTGGATATTCTTCACAATTGTATGCAAGTTATCATAGTTGTGCATGACTACATCATTCCTTCTGTTTACATTTAGGGGCTATTTTTTTTTTTTACAATTTAAATAAACTATAAATATCCAGGTATAGCCCAAAATATATATTTTCCAATATTTCATAAAAATCCATTGATTTGTTTCATTAACTGTTAATTTTGAATGAAGATGAAGGCCTTTCCTTAATTTATTGCCCGGGTAAAACATAAATATCATTCTGAATCATTAAGTCAAAACCTGAAATGTGATCCAGCCCAGTTCCCAATCAGACGGCCATCTGGAAGATGAAAGAGGGTCTATTTTAGTTTCAGAACGATCCAGACCCTAATTTGTAGTAACAGCCCTAACAGGCTGTTTTCAAGACATTAACCAGAGGCCATGTTCTGTGATTCAGTGAAGGTACACTGTTTGCTGTCTTAAAACATTAGCAGTCAGCACGCCCATGTACGTTTTTTCAGACTACAATGCTAAATTGCTGAATTCCAAAGGGTTTTGCACATAGAGCCCGGAAACTATAAATTGTTAGGAAAGTAAATCAGGCTTGGCCCCAATAAAATGGTCACTCAAAAGTCAATAGACCATAGTTGTATTTGCTTCATGTACTGCTAAAAGCTTTGGCAATATGACATGTTCCTTGTTTTCCTTATCACTCAAAACAATGCAAATTGTTAGAAACTAATTTTTTCTCTTCAAATGGCGCCTTTTAAATTTAACATCTTTATGTATTCCATATTTAGACTTATAGTTCATTGTATAAAATACAATGAACTATAAGTCTAAATAAGTATAAAATACATTAAACAGAATACTAGTGCACATCCAATTGAATTATCTTATATGCATTATGTTGCTGTTTTTAATGGATAAATGAAATAAATTGGTTTAGGGCATGTCCACCCCAAAACTAAAATGTAACCCCTTACTGGCCACATTAAGAAGTTTAAAACAAGCCTTACCTTACATTTCTGCTCAAAATGGTTCCCCTGCTGTGCACCTCCAAAGTCCAGGAAACTGCTGTGTAGAAGCAGTGTGTGACTCATGCTGTGCCTGAGTCTGCCTCAACCTCATCAAGGTTTGAGGCATGCTCAGTGCAGCCCTCCCTCTCCCTCCCGTTTTTCTCTCCCTCCCCCTAACATTAAAACCTTTGGGTATGTGGTAGGGCATGCTCCCCCAGCCCCAACCGCATTAATATTATTGCAAAAAAGTCCCCCAATCTTTACTTACCTTCCCTCTCTCCTCCGCTGTTCAGAACTCCTGGCAGCCGCGACCGTGATTGGCTGCCTCTCAGCCAATCACGGACACGGGTGGATATCTGGATATAAAGCCAAAACAAAACAGAAGCCATGCCCATTAACATATCATAATCGGTCATGCACACCCTCACCCAAACATTCCCATACTCCTGGAAAAATAATTCTATCAAATACCTGTGGGAAAATATCACCCCCTCTGCTCCCTCTACTTTTTTTAGCCAACTACCCACCACTTACAGTATGAAAAACATTAAACAACTACTCAACTCCTTAAAAACCCTTACTTAATCAGGGTTTGATAAAATAACAACAAAATATCCATACTACCTAAATGGCTGTATCTATCTATTTGAAACCATACCCATTTAAATCCCAATTAAGTTTCTTTATACTCTCCATAAATAAATTTTGGATTTCATATGGACCCACAGAGCCCATAGGATGTCTAAACAGGCTGTAATGGCTGGGCGTACCCAGGGGGACGGGGACTGGCTGTTCTGAATATGTTTAATTATTACCAAGCGGCTCATCTATGCCATTCGGTCTACTTGTTTAACAATGCTACTCCCAGAGCTCTATGGGTCCAGCTAGAATGAGATTGGACTCATCTTATGCACGCTGCAGGCACCACAAACACAATACCAATAAAAAACAATATTACAAAGGCTCATGCTATATGAATCGCATTGCCCACAAAATCTAAGAAACAAGAAGTCATTTCTTACTCCCAGGTCCCCCAGAGTAAGGGGCGGAGATATGCAAAATTCTCCTCTTGGCTTTTACATGTGTCCAGAACCACTGACCAAAAAATCAAAGTATAAGTTAGAAATTACTTGCCTCAACATCCTTCTCAGCATGGAAGATCCCACTCAGGGGCCTTTTCTTTACCTCTATGAGCTTATTTTAGGTTCTGTTTGTTCCCCAACTCTGAATCTGACATTTCCCCTTGGCTGCCAGTACTTTTGCCTTGATTACATTTTCAGCACCTGTGTGATTTCCACTCCCACCTTTTAACCCCTATGATGTAGGAATATATTAAATCATCAATATTCAAATTGGTGGTGCAGCTGATTAACCCTTTCCTAGTAGCAGTGTTGTAGTGTGATGTATATAGGTCTGGGTATCTAGTGTGTCCGGATCTGAAATAATGTATGTCTCACCTACGGCTTTCACTCAACCGAATCTGGTATATAAACAATAAATTGCAGGTGTAACATACAAAGACACAGGTCAGTAGCTGTGAATATTGCAAGTTCATTGCAAAACATGCGTGCTACATGTTTCAGACCCATTTAAGCACTTGAGGAAGGAAGTGGGTCAGAAACATGTAGCATGCTTGTATTGCAATAAACCTGCAATATTTACAGTTACAGATCTGTGTCTTTGTACGTTTCACCTGCAATGTATTGTTTAAGTGTTTGAGGGCCATATTTAAAAACTTGCGATACCACGGGTTTTCGTTACTGTACGACTGTGGCAGTAGTATACCATAACATTCGGTAATAAACTACCTTAATGATATTCTACAGGCAGTCTTAGATTTACGTACCCTATCGTACATTTACAAGATTTACGATAGTGATCATAAATTGATGATCGCCATAACGATCGCTAAAGAAAGCGATACCACACCTGTATAAATATGGCCCGTAGTGTGAAGGTCTCTAGCTCTCCCTGTCAGCTGTAGCGATATTAGTGGAAAGTGTAGCTTCTTAAAGGGGAATGTTGGAGGGTAGTAAGAGTGTGTTTTTATAGGAACCACATGGTGCAGAACTGTAGGGGGGAGGATAGAGAAGTGAACCTGAACTTAGCACCAGCTCTGTGCAATGCATTTTTCATCAGTGTACTTTATTAAAGGGAATGTTGGAGGGTAGGAAGAGTGTGTTTTATAGAAACAACATAGTGCAGAACTGTAGGGGGAGGATAGTGAATTGAACCTGATCTTAGCACAGCTCTGTGCAATGCATTTCTCATCAGTGTACCTTATTAACGGGAATGTTAGAGGGTAGGAAGAGTGTGTTTTTGATTCAGCTGTCTGTATAAAAACAACAAGCTAAAAAATGCATTACACAGAGAAATGCATTGCACAGAGCTGTGCTATGTTCAGGGTCATTATATTATCCTCCACCTGCAGCACTGCACCATCCTCTATAAGTGTACGTATTAAAGGGGAAAGTTGGAGGGTATGCCATTTGCAGCTCTGCACCATGTTGTTTATATAAATGTACATATTAATTGGAATTATTAAAGGCCTTTGCATTTACACTACTTCCAAAACTACTTCCAGGCTCCAACATTCCCCTTTAAAATGCATTGCACAGAGCTGTGCGAAGACCATGTTCACGTCAATATGCTGCACCTTGTAAAGTGGTCAGTTTAATTCTACTGGGGTTGCCACTTAGGGCTAGCTTTCACTAGTGCGTTTTGGATTGCGGTTTGTGATCCGATTGTGCTAGTGGGAGTGCAGGCATGTAATAGCCTATGGGACCGGCCCCACTACATGCAATGCATTTCCATGTGCTATTGGAGTGCATGCAATCACCATTTTTTTGTCTGTATTGCATGCTCTCTGCTAGGGTCCAATTGTGGAAGCGCAACACCCATGCAAGGAAGCGAGCACAATCACGCATTATTGCGACCATGCGTCCTCCCTTGCACTTAAGTGGGGCCACAGCCTCAGGAAATTGCTAAGTTCCATTGCATTAAATACATGCTGTATGGCTAAACTGAAATCAATGCAGCTTGCTTTACACTTCTAAGGGCTAGGCCACACAAGCGCGTTTTTCAGGCGATTGCAATTTTCCAATTGTAATTAAAATTGCAGCAATGCACCACAATCTTACGGTTGTGGGTGTGTTGTGATTCACGCATGTGTCAGCAGTTTCGTAACGCATGCGTTTTCAGTGCAATCGCATGTGTTTTCATAATGACAATGGACAAATCACAAGCGCAAATGCATGTAAATCGTGTGCGATTCAGGTGCGTTGCAGTGTGGCCCTGCCCTAAATGTACATTGCAGCAATACACACACTAATATAAATGGTAGAGTGCAGAAATAAACACATACAAAGACACAGTCTTGCAGAAATGCTAACAAATATAAATGGTTAACAAGTTGCTTCCTAAATACATATGAAAAGGGTTAACACCTTCCCCCACTCTGTTTGAGCAGGAAAACCAGCTAATAATATTCACTGCTATCTCTAATGATTGGCTGGGAGACGCTGGCAGGTGGGTACTCTGAGTTCAACTGTTACATGCAGCTTAGCATAAGGGGAGTGGAAAACAAACACAAGGAAGCTAGTTGGCATGTGCAGAAGGAATTTTGGTACCTGGACCACCAGGAAGAGGCAACACTAGAAGCCAGCCGTGACATCATAGATTGCCAGTACTCAGAAATGTTCTATAAATGATTTCTACAGTAAGAAGCTGAATTCACAGGTGAGAGACAAATGGTTTTACAAAGTGACAGTTATAGAGTCTGTGGAGCTGCCTTTGTATTTTGGGTTTAGTTCTCCTTTAATAACATGCAATATTAGGACTTGGGTGCACAATAGACAAAGCAGCTAGATAGCTTAGGGAGAGGTGGGCCAAAAGGAGCAAAAAATGCTCCACAGAACATAAAAATGTAGCAGAACCTTCCTATAACAGAAGGCATCTTGCAGAATGCAATGAAAACATTGTATAATGATACCAGACACTTATGGACTCATCTACGTGGGAGCCCTGCTGCCACGCAGCGCTCTGTTAGTCTCTCAAACTCGTGCTAACTGTTTTACGATTGTTTAGTGCGTATTTAAGCCCCAGAGTAAGGGGCAGAGATATGCAAAATTCTCCTTAATGTTCCTTGGCTTTTGCATGTGTCCAGAACCGCTGACTTAATAACATGCACTATAGCCTATTGTATATAGAGCCAATCATCCGACCTGCAGACATGGAGCAGAACCTTCCTATAACACAAGGCATTTTGCAGGATGCCTTGTGTTATAGGATGGTTCTGCTCTGTTTTTATGCTCAGTGGAGGGATTTTTGCTCCTTTTGGCCCACCTCTCCCTAAGCTATCTAGCTGCCTTGTCTATTGTGCACCCAAGTCCTACCCCACAGAGCCATGAATCCGTATGAGATCTAACAAGATTGAAACATGTCATGTCTGCAGGTCAGATGATTGGCTCTATATATTAGGCTATATTGCATGTTATTAAGCCAGCGGTTCTGACACATGCAATAGCCAAGGGACAAGGTGATTTTTACATATCTCTGCCCCTTACTCTGGAGAACCTGGGAGTATGAAATTAATTCTTGTTTCTTAGATTTTGTAGGCAATGCAATTCATATAGCATGAGACTGCAAGATGCTTTCTGAAGTTCTGTTATAGGGTGGTTCTGCTCCATTTTTACACCTATCTACAAATACTATATAACCTCCAAATTGTCAGGGCAGTCCCTACCCTACAAAACCCCCTATGAACATTTAGTAAAATGGGGCCCCTTAAAAAAATAGTTAATTTCCCAAATTTATAATATATTAAACTCTCCAGCCTCCCACCCACTGGACACTGCTTTTTAATAGGCAAATTTTCCTTATTATTAGTGTGATCCATGTGATATTACTGTGTTTCTCAAACTATGTGCCAGGGCACAATGGTCAGCTGTGAGACAGAGGTGTGAATGTTAAATATTCAGGCTTACCCATTGGCCCCAAAACATTGAAGATGTAAGGAGGACCCGATTGTTTTTTATTGTAAATTACTATATCACTCAAAATCACCCATTACTAAGATAGGCCATTTAGAATTTAGAATTATCCCTGGTTAGAGAAGACAGCAATGCTCACATCCTTTAATCTGACTTATGCTGATTTCATGGCTATCACTCCAACATCTATCACATCCCCCCAATGTCCATCATTTTCCTTTAGAATTTCAATATTCTACCACATCTATACCCCAAGTAGTCCTATTGGTTGGTCAATTGATTCACCAATAGCAGTCAGAGAACATGCCTCTCTCTATGCCAGCTGCTAATTATCAATTTTAAACTTCTGCACCAAGATTGTTGCATGATGAGGGTTAAATAACCAAGACTACAAAGAAAATCAAAGAAGCACAACAGTTTTTTTTTGGGGGGGGGGAGGAGTTTGTGCCACTGTCCTGGACAGACAAGCCTTCTCCATAGATGGATGGAGTTTAGGCAGTCTGGGGGTAAGTCTAAGTCTACCCCTTCTAATTGTTGGGAGGAATAAATTACTTTTAAAATAGAAAGTCAGGGTCTGGCAAGCCAAGAGAGTGGTCGCATTTAAACTGAGATTTATATCCTAGCCCTTATCAGCAGAGCTTACATATCAAACACAGCACTTCTTCCACCACAATGGGCAAAATGAGTGTTTCTGGGAGAGAAATGGAATGTTCACCCCTAAACTAAAATTTGTATGTAGGCTAATCACCCCCCAAATCATGACCTTGCAAAGGAAAAGGCATGAAGCACCAGCATAAGACGACCAAGGGAATGAGGGCTGGTAAGTATATTTACAAGCCTTAGAGAAACATTAAAAACTTGCAAGGTCCCATTCTACCAGTATTCACTGTCTCTATGCAGAGAGTTTCTAGCTTCTGTTTCTAGCGAAACATAAAGTTTCTAAATGTACCTGCATTCTGTGTTGAGTATCTGGTGGTGCAGGATATAAATGGCATGTTTTTAGAAACACACAGCCCAAGAACTCACAGTTTATTGCTTTTTTAAAATTTGTTTCCATCATGTTTTTAGAAAAATATTAAGTTACTACATATGTAAAAACTTATATATTGCAGCTCAGATTTTTTTATTTACCAACCAACGTAAATTGCTGACAGCCTTCCTGGAGGAATACAAAATAGTCAACTGATGAATGTGCAGTGATGTCTCACTGTTAAACTGCTAGTTTTGGAAACAAACAGACCATTGGGTCACAGGTTCAAATCCCCTGGCTTGCTTTTTTGTTGTTGTTAATATTGAGGTTCTAGCAAAAGATAGTATGTTTAGGGAACTATAAACTAGTTTCTCTTTAGTCTTCTTGTTCTTTCACATAAACTGCACTGAAATCTGTGTTCTATGGCAGAGGGCTTGTCTCTGAGCTGTAACATGATTGGCTGTCAGCTTCCAGGAAAAAGGCTGCATCTCACTGTGTACACTGGGTGTTCCCAGCTAAGTTGAATTATGGGAGCTGACCCCTAGTACCCACAGGTTAATTTCATAAATCACCCAGCATCCACAGCAAAGGGAGAGGTGAGACACAGCTTTTTGTACCTTTGTAAATCTGCTCTTGCTGTTGGGGAAATATTGTCTAGAGATTTAAGTTACCCTTTAAAGAAATCCCCAGCCACTTATTTGTTCTACTTACCTACAGAACATGCCTTAAAGGCAACGATAATTCCAAAGAACGGCTTGCTTGGAACCTTTTCCCCACAAGGATACTTGCCTCCAGGAGACACTTGGATGTTGAAACATACCATATAATAAAAAATGTAGGGATTTAATCTTTTCACATGTGTAATTGAAAAGATATATATCTATATAATAAGTTTTTATTGTATTTTATTTATCTGCAGACTAACCAAAATTATAGCTTCATAGGAGATTGCATTGAGTTTTTAGGAGCTACCAATGTGGTGGGGGGTATATGATATTACACATAAGAGTTGTATATGTACAGTATGTGTGTACTATCTCACTATTACCATTTAAATGACCATCAGTTAATGTATACAAAGAATAGTACTGACTAGGTACAACAAGAGATATATATCCTGAGGACAGCTCTGCGATCTGAAACGCGTCGATATGCTATAGAGTCAAAATAAAAGTTACATTTTACTTATTTTTCAGACTTGTGAGTGCCTCCACTTTTCCTCTTTTATATATATATATATATATATATATATATATATATATATATATATATATATATAATAGGATGAGGATAAAGGTCTGCTCACTCAATATTGAGGAATTCATCTCCACGCTAAGTCTAAATTCCAAACCTTTAATAAATTTTACGCTAACTGGTGCTATAGCAACAACCCTTTATCGAAAACAAAAGGGGTTGCAATAGACTTCCAGAGAAAATTATTAGCACATTGAGGGTAGATTTCAAGCTACTGAAACCTTAATAGTAAACACCACATATTCCTTTGGTCCCTTATATCTCCCCAATCAAAAACCGGCTAAAGCTTGCCCCTCATATTTAAATAGACTAGACTCCTTTAGGGAAGGGTATGTGATACTTGGGGGGGACTTCAACCTCACATTAGAACCACATATTGACACCTCCTCAAGGCACACATACCGTATGTATCTTATACAGATCTAAATAAAAATTTAAAGACAAACTTCACTCCATGCAATTAGTAGATGTATGGTTCACATTCAACCCTAATAGCAAGGACTACATTTTCTACTCCACACCACAAAACTCCTCTAACAGCATAGACCTCCTAATATCTTACCCTTTGCTTTCTTTCAATACAAAACTTCTAAAGGTTCCATAGCATTATTGGATCATACACCAATATTTCTTTAAATAACCTCTCCATAGTTAAGTAATCCCCAATGGTCCTGGAGGCTAAATAAAAAACTATAAAGTAGTTACAAGTGACAATTAAATAATTTAATGTTCCTTTAAAACATAGGCATCCCTTATTAAATACTGTTTATAACCAATATCTATAAATAGTACATTCAATATATCAATATATCCACATAGTACAATCATTGTTTATTATGGTTTCTACATATTAAAGAAATATTCCTAGTTTTAATTGGCTCTTCCAGGTACTTTATAGTTTTATATTTTAGTGAATCTGCTGCTCTCTAGTGTTCCAGAATTAGGAACCCTTTCTATTAAATGAAAAACTCTTAAAGGACCACACCTGTCTAGAAGCCATAAAATGATTTACACATAACCATTCTAAAGATACTATGCCCCCACCACCACCCATCCTTAAATGTGAAGCTCTTAAATGTTACCTATGAGTAGAGATTACCAAACTTCTAAAACTCCGGTCTGATTTTGAATTTTCGAACTTCTCTCTCGAAAAAAAAAAAAATAGCAATGGTAACTTACTGTACATGGCTCTTGGACCTGGAGAACACCTACAAATATCCAGAACATGAAATAAAGTAACTCCCTTCACACGCGCGCTACATTCGATCTTCCGCATTCGACAATCCGCAATCGATTATTATCCTGGAAATTCTAGTTTTTTTCCAATATATTTTTCTAAGCAATGTCCAATGTACAATTAATATTGTTTACCTGGCCCTACTGAAACAGCCCGTAAAGACTTTCTATGATTTTTACTGACTGGAACCACCCTTCCTAGATACTGGAAAACTACTATCAAAGAGTGGATAAGTGTACTTAAGAATAGAGGAACTAACCTCATCAATATACCATAGGGAACAGAAATTTATACAAAACCTGGACCCCATGTGTTCTTTTTTAAGACATACTCAGATAAAAAGACCTTTTGCGTTAAATTGTTATTATATGTTACATAGCCATATGTTGAACTTATTTTTAATTAGCAATGTCCATCAGTCTTTTACAGCCCTGTATTCCTAAGTATACTTAACTTAAGTTTATCTGTTAACACACGCATAACTAGGAACCACTGGGCCCCCTAGCAAAACTATGATGGGCCCCTAACCATGCTTCATCTGCAGTGGTTTTCTGGGAGGAAGCCGTATCTGTCATAGGAAAAACAAGAAGATAGGGCCCCCTGAGGTTGCTCCCCCTGCTTACCTGGTAGTTACGTCTCTGCATATAATGCAGGCGAATGCCTCCATGACAACCTATGTAATATATACCATGCGATTAAAACTGAATAAAAGGTATGTATTTAAAAATAGAAAGACAAGGTAGAACATTTTTCAAAACCCATGTAAATGTTTAGAGTTAAACAGACTTTACATAACAGCAAATGAGAATGTCAATATATTAGGATGCAGGATAAAGTGGTACTGTGAATTTATTATAAAATGTATGATATTCCAATAGAATACCGTGCTGGTTAAATATTGATATGTTCTGTGGGTATTTATAAATACCTCACTAAACCTTTCTGCCATCTGGTTTAACATTGTCAGGAGGATCACACCAATATAATATGCACACAGGTCCAATATTTCTATGAACATGATTTGGTATGTAACAGTTTAGCTAAAATAACTGCACAAAAAAGTTAGTCCACTAAATGAAAAAGTCACCATTTTTTGTAATGAATAAAGATGTTGATTGATTTTCAAAAAGCATTAAAAAATCCTGAATCTCTAAAACAGACCCATAGTAGTACTAGTAAGGCTAGTAAAAGAATACTGTAGTTAGGCACCTGATAAATGGTATGGGGAAGACGTGCAAATCACTGAAACTTAAATAAAAATCTTTTTACACTTTCTAGGGCTACTGTATATTCAAGGCTACTTTTGAGGGTTACCAAATGTAGCCTTGACTATACGGTAACCCTCAAAAGTATTCTTGTGCTTTTGAGAGTTATCAAAAACACAGAGGTACGAGTCCAAACTGGCTGTGATTAGGACCTGGATTCCATCTCTAGTAATGAATAGAGATGTTCAAACTGTTGAGTTTTGTTTTCGAATTTTCGGAAATTTTGAAAGTTCGAGTTTTGATTTTCAAAAATCAGCTACTATCGATTTTCAAAAATCGTCTATTTTTGAAAACCGTCTACTTTCAATTTTCGATTTTCAAAAATCGTCTACTTTCGATTTTCAAAAATCGTCTACTTTCGATTTTCAAAAATCATCTACTTTCGATTTTCGATAATTATCTACTTTCGATTTTCTTTAAAAATCGAAAATTTGAGTTTCATGAGTTCCGGGAGTTCCAAAAGTTTTGTCGGGACTTCGAAACCATCAGATTCTATTTGAAACTGGGTTCTAATCAAATCCACATTACATCTCTAGTAATGAACCCTTAAAAATAGGGCTGTTTTTTTATGTAGGTAATAACCAAGATGGTAAATGCATAATTCATAAAGAGAGGGTGAAGACGAGGCAGTAAAAAAGCTAAAGCAGGTTAAAAAAAAACCAGCAAAATTGGTAAATGTCCCTCATAAAAAATCTATTTTGCAAACTATTGATAATCATTGCTCTGTGTGTAAAACCATACTGTACAGTATATCCTAAATACATGACACAGAAACTAAAGTCACCATTTGATGATGCGGTTACAATTCTTGCATTTTCCCTTAGGATGTATCATCCAAGGACAATCAGTATTACTAAAATGAATGTGACAGAACAGGTCTTGCAAGCAGACTGCTAAATACTGTCATAATATGAGAATTTATCATTATGATGGGCACATTGGTATTTACTAACTGGTAATGATCCTAAATAATGATCATAATAAATCAAATATAACTACTACTGCTCATCCTTATGAGATTTTTTGTAATTAATGCCTAATAATTTCATATTGTTAATTGCCTAATTTCCTCTAGGTCACTGATTTTGATAACCTATAAGGTACACAGTATTTCAGCATGAGAACCAGAAACAACAAGCTCCAATAAATATGAATCTTTCTGAGTTGTCATGGTTTTCAAAAAGATCAATTTGAAGTTATTACAGAATGAATAAAGTTTTAAATACATTTTATTTTCTATTTACTCATCAGATGTAACATTATCCCAAGCCTAAAATTACCAGAGGAATCACCCATATGCAATCTGATCTACATTCCTCTTGACTGTACATACCGTACACTATTCTCTACAGCAAGAGTAAAACACCTCCCTATAACTGGTCAATTTTTACTTTAAATATTAAACATGGTACTGAATAAGCGCTATGTTGAACTTGATACTATCTGTATTTCTAAAGTGGTATAAGATGTATTGTTTTAAACAGATTTGGTGTTGTAATTCTATATACAGGTCCATTTATGTGACTTTGGGTGAATTACTTGTACCGCAGGTTCCTGCCCTGGGACTATTCAGTTCCTGTACCTCAGACCTCCATACTTATTCTTCTTCATACACACAGAACCTAGATTTTCTCTAAAAAAAATTCTACATCTATTTGCTTGGGGAGAAAGCCAAAAATTAGAGGTAGTGCAATGAACAAGCAAACAAATGTAATAAATAATAAAAACTACTTTATTACATTTACTACATTATTATAGAATGCACAAACATAAGATATAAAATGGCCACTTTTATAACGCCATGTTTAATTACGGCTTTTAGTTATAAGTACATGTATTTTAATTTAATGAAACTTGCTGTGTTACCACACTTTTAGCTCTCTCAAACATTTCATTCATTTTGGTACCATTTTCCGCTGTGGAGAAATCATTTTTATATCATTAATCTTTTTAGAAAAATAAAAGTAGTCAACTAAAGCAGAAGAAAAAAAACACATTTTATAAATATAGCATTTACTACTGTTGTATTCTTGACCATTCTAGAAATTATTAACTATATTATTATCAGTTAATTGTATCAAATAATTTAGTAAGCACCCCCCCCCATTTTTAAAAAATTTGGTGAATGTGTGTGATCAGCGATAGTGCTTCCCATAGTTGTCTAGGAATACCAAGACTGATAGTTGAGTTAGTAAAAGGAAAAGTTCAATTTGCTATGTAATTAAACAAGATTGAGTTAAAATGCTTGTTGGTTACCAAAAAACACCCCCTAAAATGAAGGAGTCCGATAGTCTCCATTTTAACAAGGACCAGCTGAACTGTGAAGACAGGCTACATACAAACCATCTAATGTCTGCCAATTCATTTCCTGGACCCCCAAAAAACCCTCTTGTTTCCTTCCACAAAGGCCAAACATGGCAGAGCACCAAGGGAATTCTAAATGGAATCAATTGCACTTGTTACAACTAAGTTCTCTTTTATTCTTATGTTACCATGGAATAGATTTTCAGCTGCAAGCAATTAGAATGGAGAGTTACTGAGTAATGGTTTCCAGATTGCTCCATTATGGAGAATTAATTGAAAGAGACAATTTAAGAGTTTAAACCATGTAAATGCATTTCTTACTCTGTCAAACAGTGACGTTTCTAGATGCGAAGGGCAAGGATGTTAAGGGTGAAACAGACATAGTAGACATAGAAGACATAATAGGGGATTTTTACTTTTGCTTTTTCAAAAAATTACTTCAATCTTTCAGAAGTAAGAAAGCAAACATAAGCACCTATTTTACAATGTAGTTTGTTACAATAGTGCATGTTTTGTAGTTATTAAGGTCATCTTAACATAGCCAAAGGTTACTATGCATGTAAAGTAAAATTCTGCATTTCAGTTGTTTTTATTTACCAAAAGGATATTCCACCATCTCAGGTAGCAGGAGGAAGCCACATCCCTGCCTCAAAATGTTAAAGAATACACTGGGGAGGTGCTGGAACATGGGATAGTAGCAGTAGTGTAACTAAGAATCGCTGCTACCCTCCAGCAAATCTATGATGGGGCCCCCCATCCATCTACAGTCTTTTTCTGTGGCTATATCTGTCTTAAAAAAAGAAGAAGATGGGACCTCCCTGGCATAATAAAGAGAGAGAGAGAGGGGGCTGAGGAGTAAAGGGACATATTTTTACCAAGAAACAAAGTAGACTTGCACTCCAAAGTGAACTGTTTATTGTGAGCCAAGCATCAACAAGTAACACAACGTTTCTAGGGTAACACCCCCTTCATCGGGGGTCAGGGGTGTTACCCTCGAAACGTTGTGTTACTTGTTGATGCTTGGCTCACAATAAACAGTTTACTTTGGAGTGCAAGTCTACTTTGTTTTCTTCAGTACTTTGTTCCCTTTGAAGTAGGGAAATTGGACTTTTTGCACCCACTTGGGGATAGTGTGCATATGGACCTTGTTTACCTATTTGGACATATGTTTAAACCTGCGCTATTAAATAAGTGGGTTGGTTACAGTTGCAGCCAGCACTTTACATCACAGTTACCCTCTGATATTAGTAGTTTACAGCTACAATTTTATTTTATGGCCACAGTCAGAATAACTGACAGGGTCAGTTAGGACTGCGCCAGCCATATATGTCATTATAGGCTGCAACAGTCATTTATGATGGCCAATAGAATGGCATTTTAGTTTGCAATAGAGTTACTACTAGGGCTATGTACCCAGAGACGCTCTATATTGCCCCTTCTGAGCAATGCACCGAGCCAATAGGGTCTCTCTGTGTATCGTGAATGGTGAAAATATGTAAAATAGCGGATTTCAGAATAAAGAGGTATTGGCTCTGTACTTCGGGTAACACGGCTTTAGGAAGCACATAGCGGATAGCTAACCTCATGGTCCTCATCCTGGGTACTATTAGGGGTACTATTAGAGTGGCTTAAGGCACTTTAGTTGCCCTTTAATTTTGATGTATCTAATCTGGCATTTACACTGAATCATTGGTTCATTGTACATTGTAATTTCTAGTTTCAGATATTTAAGTAACAGTGCCAAGATTTCTTCTCTTCTTTTCAGTTATGCTTAATTCCATATGTTATTTTTTCCAAAAGCGTACGGAAAACATAAAATTCCATAAACATAATGGTGACAAGGTTTTATAAAATTCTAAATCTAACTATAATGTGTATACACATAGTGCTAAAATGGTATCCAAGAAAAGAAAAGAAAAGAAAATGTTGTATGGTTATGTCATAGATTTTCAGGTTTGCTTATGGAGATTTATGAATGGGAATAGAAGGGATATATGACTGTCTCTCCCTATCTTTTTTTGAAGGTACATTTCTTTCAGCGGTTACAGATATCATGACAACAATTTATGGCAGGCCTGAGGCTAATAGGAAAAAATCTGGCTTGCATAAGGGCTGAGGTAGTTCAAAATCCAGATTTTTAAGTCAAGCTACATGTTCTACAGCTGCGTCTCAAAGGAGGTACAGCCTACCGTGTTGACATAATATAAATATTCCCACAACCTCAAGTGCAAGGGCTGTAGTTCGCTTTTCTTTCTTTATGTCACCATAATGTAGACATAATCATGATATGATTGTACAAAAACATTAAATGTTATACACATTCCTTAAGAGTAATGGAAACCATGTGATAGAATACAGAATCTGTCCCTTGTGCCTCCAGGAAGACCTGCCTCACTATGTTGGTACAGCCAAGCCTCTCATTAAAATTAAAAAGCCTCTTATTAAAAATGAAATAGGTAATGCATCCTCCACTTTTTATTATTTGTATACAAATAGCATGTGGGCTGCAAGACTAAGGAATCGGAAAGCAGCTGTATAGTAGGTTGACACATTGAAGGCAGCCATGTATTTTTGCCATATAAGGAGAAAAAATAATATTATCTGCATTGGTTGTGTAGCGAAAGTGGGCAGTTACGGAGATATACTACGTGTTAAGAGGACAGTGAACATTTGAGGTTGGGTTAGTGTTTAGAGGGAAGTAAATCTTGGCAGCACCTACTTGGCTTTGCATTGGGGAATGTAACATTTTTTGCAAATAATTTGCATATTTTGTTAAAAACATTAAAGAAACTTTTTAGCAACTGTACACTGTAGTAAGAAGCCATCACCTTGCCTTGATGCAGACTTCCAGCAGCTTTTGTTTTTAATTAGGTTTAATGTTTTCATATTACAATGATAAGCAGAGAAGGTAATAATAAGAGTAAGCATGGGTTTACTGATTTTTATATCAATATGTTCATATGATAATTAGTATATTAGGGCAGCACAGTGGCTCAGTGGTTAGCACCTGAGTTTGAATCCACCCTTGCGCACATCTGCAAGAAGTTTATATGTTCTCCCCATGCTTGTGTGGGTTTCCTCCAGGCACTCTGGCTTCCCCCCAAATCATACTGATAGGTTTTATGTGTCAAATAAATGTGCTTAGATTGTAAGCTCATACACATCGGGGCAGAGCCTGATGTGTATATATACATGTAATTGTAAAGCGCTAAGGAAAATGTTGGCGCTATATAAATCCATAAAAATAATAATAAATAGTGGCTTGTGATATATTAAATGTGGATCTATGTGACTTAATCAGAATGAAAATCGAATTCACTAATAATTGTGCATTCAGTAAAATGTATTTTCATTTAATGAGTGTCATTTGAAGCAGGCTTTAATCACAACGCTTATATTATTTTTTAATGGGCTGTCTAATGAGAAAGAAATGATTTGAATAACAAAATGGGTAAAAATGTGGAAAAAAGAACGGTCACATACCGTAATGATATAAATTAGCTATTTTATAACTGTAAAGGCAAGGCTATGCACATAAAGGAAAACTAAAACTAAAGTGTAATCCTGCAGCCCTCCTAACCAGTGAAAAATAATTTGTTTTCTGACTGTTATCCTTGTTTGGTTATGGGAAGGTTAACTAGTATTTACTCTGGCATGGGTCAAGGAAGGGGGCAAGAGGAGTCACTATCAGGGAGATTCAATAAAAGTTCTTATAATTTAAAATTTTGCCCCAACCAATCAGAACTTATTTAACATTTGAAAGTTAACATCTGATTGGTTGGGGCAAAATTATCACCATTTTAAATGATAAGAACGTTTATTGAATAACCCTGTTAGTTTGATAAACTATTTTTGCCACTTTTCCTACTGGTGGATTACGTTTTTGCCCCATACACCTTTCTTGGCATTTAACTGCGTGACTTATAGTCTTATATAGTATAGTGGTATGTTTATAAAAGGTGTTTTTTTTCCCACAGGATTAATTTCTGTCAAAGTGAAACCCATTGTTAACATTGCCCATTGTTAACATTGCCAAAAATCTAGCATTAATTTGAACAATCTTGCAAGAACAGTCTAACAGCAAAGGGGTGATTGCTCTACAATATTAATTCTGACTAATTAACAGAATATTTTGTTCTCTATTAAAGTAACTCCCACATTTATTGCACACTTTCTGGTTACCTGAGCATGTGCAGGTATAACATTTACTTCTTTTTCTGCTAGTTGCACAACATAAAATAGTAAATAATCTCCAAAACTGCATTGGATGTGATCTCTATGGGATTTCCTGACTGGGATCTGCTTCTGCTCGATTAATAGTGCCATGCAGTCAATGAAACAGAAAAGATCATGCTTATCCATATGCTTCAACAATAGCACTTGAAAAAGAGCAAATTAGTGTAAAAAAGAGAATATATAGGTAATACAATACCATTAGATGCTTCTTGCAGGTATATCAAAGCTGGAGTGTCCTTGAACACCATACACGTTTCATCATAAACTGACTTATTCGTTGGCAGTATATAGGTATTGTATTAGCTATATACTATCTTGTTACGCTAATATGCTCCCATTCAGTTGCTATTGTTGAAGCATATGGATAAGCTCAATTGTGCTTACAGATACTCTGTTTTATAAGTGGTAACCTGCTAAATCTATTATTGTACTAAAATGCTACCTTGAATCTACTGGGGTGAACTATTGATTTTAAGTATGTTTTAATAATAATATTCCCATTGACTAATAAAGGAATTTTATCAATAAGAGTGCTATGGGCTCTGTTTCTCATGTATGGTATTTATTGATATTATTAACCCATTTGAGCAACTTACCTATCAAGGTAATTTACTGAGCTAATGCCGGAACCAACATGAAGTATTTTCTATATTGAGACAAAGAACTTCATTGGTTATTGCTTTTAAAAAATCTTTTTTTAAATGGAATTCACCAATTAAAAGCAGTAAGAAAAATGTTCCCCAACTCTCCCATTGGCTTTTTCTAGGTCAAACCTACTGAGTGAGTATTGGCAAAACATCTTAATAAATAGTACTATAGAGATAAAATAAAAAAAACTTTATTAATACTGGAAGATGTAGAAAACAAAATGGATTTTGATTGTTTATTAACAATAATAAGACCCCAACATTTGCTAAAAAATATGTAATTAGCTTTAAGGTTTTTTTTGCATAAAATATTTTAAATTATTTGTTAAACACAATAAAATATCTCAATATATTGTTTTTCTATATTTGAACAGAACTCTTAAGTCACAACTTCATCTATGCATTCACACACTGCATGTGTTTGAAAGGTAAGACACATATTTATTTACTGAGGCATTCTGACTACAGCTAGTCAAATTAAGGCCAAAAAACTTGTTTTCAACAGGAACCATGGAAGTGGCAGGCTGCAAGTAACATGATTAGTATCAATAAACAAGGCTATTTTAACTGAGTACCCTAAGTACACTGCTAGCTAGACAAAACATAGAAAGACAGACAAAATACACAGCGTTGCTAAATGCCTGTGGCATAGATTTGTCCATCAAGATTTGCTTGTTAGTTCAAAGCAATCCTTTCCTTTTGCATGACCTGAGCATTCATCAGTTTGATGTGAATAGCAGAGATCAGGAAATTGAAGTTAAAATGATCTCTTCCAAGTGGTAGAATGGAAGATTCAGACCCAAATGATGAATGTCAGTATTTAGTGACTGTGTTGACTTATAAATGCTTCCCAATGCACATTCTCATTTGTAACATCTCCATGATGTTATAGGCACAGTGGGACATATTTTAGAAGCATACAGTGACAGATGCACTGCACAGTCACATACATGAAATAAATACATTTTTAATTAATGTTTGCATCTGAATATTTAAAGAAAGGGGACATCTGTGACATAACATACTATAGGTGCACATTGTTACTGGGTATTTTTATACTTGTAATATATAGATTCTGGCCCTGTTACATGATTGAAATAGGGAATTTCTAAAAATAGCAAGGGTGCATTATTTATAGATACTTCACATTTAAAGAAAATAGACTGTGGGAGATACTAAAAAAGTCCGTCTGCACATGAAAAACAGTAGAGATTGTATGTGTATCTTCTGTTTTTATCTTAAGAAAGAAGTAAGAATAGACAAAAACATGATATACATGATATAACAAGGGCTATTAGCCCTAAATTACAATCAGTATTTCTAACATAAGTTTGAGCACCGTTTTTTTATTAATGTAAATCTTACTGGACCGTGAAATCCAGAAGTGAAATCGTGACTGATTTTAATTCGTATTTATTTGTATTTATTTTTGTTTTGTTTTTTGTTTTTTTGCCAAACTCACAACTCAACTTAGATCTCATTTCTTAGTTTCTGCTGAACAGTACAATACCATTTCTGCTTACAATTACAATCTACTCTTTATGCCCCCCTGCCCACCCCATAGAAAAGCCCTGGATTGCTTTCTTTTCAATGTTTGTTAATATGACTTTTCCAAAGTCAAAATACACTTTGAAATGTAGCATGTCATTATGTAATTTGTAGTTACAAAACCCAGGACCGTTTGTAGGAATTTGAGACAGAACAGAAACCTTCCAGCTCTCAGTTCACTTACCTACCCTGTGTTTTTTCTCTAAATCGTATTATCAGCCAGCATAAACATTAAGCCATCCAGAACATAGCCCAGCACATCAAGACATCTCAAAAGGAACTTGAAGAAAAAAAGAAATATGTATGTGCAAAATGTCTATACCAAGAAGTAAAAAATAGAAATGCTTGCCAAATGATATGTAATTAGTGTTAATTCATTGCATTGTCAAGGCCAAAATTACAAAAACTTGGCTGCTTTTTTTGTTTTTGTTTGAAATTAACTTTTTTTTTTACAAAACAACTGTAATTGCTACTCGGATATGGTGGGAATTATTACAGGCAAAACAGGAGGGGTGGCTGGGTAAAGGTGTTAAGTTGTCACTGTGACTTTTTGTGTTGTGTATCTTTACAAACGTCAGTTAAGGGTTAAGTGGTTTTCTGGAATTCTTGGGAATGTTTCCCAGTGTGTCTGAGGCTTTAGTTCTGTTTGTGTTTGGGGAAAACAATACATTTGGATAGAGCACAGAACTTTCTCAGCGAGAAACAATCATTTTCTTTGTTCTCGTTAGTTAAATGTCATAATTTCTCTGGCTGGAGACTCTGCTCAAAGCACAATGGAAACTTGCCTGCTTGAAAGTCCAGAAATTATGGGGATATTTTTTCTTCTATCTAGCTTGTTATATTTTTTATTATTTTTATTATTTCTGGCTTTTCATAGCATTGCACATACTGTATCTTTAAATTTGCACTGTGAAGCATGAGAGCACAGCAGGTATCCAGTTTGGAAGAATTAACACAATTTGTACATTTTAAATTCAGGGCTTATAATGTTTCCTTATAGAGTTCTTTTTAAATAAAATCTATACTGTAATTAGACATTTAAATTATATTGAATGAATACTCAGAAAAATGCAACCATATATTTTTTTGCTTAAGGAATAATTAATAAAAATGTTCCCTCTATTGTTCACCAATAGACACGGTCAGAGGACACACGGGCATCCCTTAAGACTGGAAGAAAAGTCTTTAAGTTCGGAAGTTTTTTTTTCTGTGAGAACAGTAACGCTGTGGAACTATCAGGGAGATTCAATAAAAGTTCTTATCGTTTAAAATGGTGCTACTTTTGCCCCAAGAACTTTTATTGAATAACCCTGTATGTAAGATTGGTAACATTATGGAACTGTCTTCCATTGGATGTTGTGATTGCAGGTTCATTGGATAGTTTAAAAAGAAAGCTGGATGAGTTTCTAAAAACAAAGAATGTTGCATGTTACTGGTATTGATACATAGAGGCATATTTATAAACAGGTGTTAACTTTTCGCGGCCGAGTTTCCAGCCGTTTTCGGCAAAATCGCTATTTATTAAAGGGAGAAACCCGTCTGTGAAAAGTTAACAAGGCGCTAACGTTGCATCAGTTACCACACGCTTCTATTTCTAAAGCAGCGGTAACTGATGCGTGGCGTTAATCTCGCCCGTTTGACTTCACCACCTTGAAGGTCGTATCATATTTCAGAAATATGATTGGATACTGTAAACCATTTGATACCAAGCATTGAAAAATTGACCAATCAGAATCCGATTAGGAATTTCTGCAAATCTATATAAAGAGCTGCAATCCTCCGTGGAGCTCAGAAGCCATCACAGTAGATGGCAGAAGACAGAAGAAGAGAAGAAAGAAGAAGCTGGCAACATCAGCTCCGCTGAAGCCAGCGGTGCCAGTGGGCTCACTGGCGGCCGCAGTGAGCCCGTCTGGCATCAGCGGCTTCACTGGTGCAGTTGTCACCAGCCGTGAACCGTCAAGAAAGAAAACGTCGGACCAAGATGCCTCGTTGAGGCCAACAGCGCTGGGGTACCCCAGCCACAGGGGTACTTCTTGGGGTTAAAGAATATTAAAGACTGGGACTTTTCCTGAACAAACGGTTTGGGTTAAAGGAGCTCCCTGCCTACTAATATCTTATTGACCTTATTTATTGGGTCTGCCACTGAGTAAACCACTTTTCGCCTATTTACAAGAAGAACCTTGCTGGGATTTGAAATGTACTAATGCACAGTCAGTACCTCAGCTCAGTCTAGCCAGGGTCACGTTATATCACAGGGCTGACTGGAAAGGCACTTTTGCTACTGCTGTGTTTCCTGAATTTTCTACTGGCTGTTTATCTAAAAGAGGGAAATGTTTTCTAAATCAACAAAAGAAACAGCAGAGTGAACTAATATAGAACTAATGTGTTGTTGTGGTTTACCATTTATTGACTTTAATTATGTTTCCAGCAAACAACATAAAATATATTTCATAATATTAACAATATAATGTCTATAACTAAACAAGATGTGCCATTGGCTAAAGATATATAAACACAGATTCGGCTCCAAATGGAACTTTTTGCAATAGCAGAATTAGACATTTTTAATAGAATATTTAAGCATTGCTAATATTTTCTGTGATACACTGAAGACCACAGGATCACCTGTGATTTACCAACATGTCCATTCACTTGGATTCACTTGGTTCTCTAGGTACAAGGTACAAAAGGAAACATTTATAAAGTAAAGAAAAAGCTGCTTGGTCCCTTATTATGTTTAGTTTCTGTTTAATTATACTACACACACTTATTTATAAAATAAGGGATGTTTAGTTAACCAGTTAGCCAACATTCTTTATTTACAATGATTTACATCTTTATTACTGGTGGATCTCTCTAACGCTTTACAAGTGGCTGTAAACACCTGGCCATAAAACAGACACTTCTTCACACAGATTAATGTGCCCTTCTGTTTATCTGTCTCATCTTCCTCATTTTTTCGGTCAGTAATCATCACCATCACACAATCCTGATGTCGGAAGCAAACTGTAGAGGTATCACTCATCATTAGTGCTCTCTACATTCACTTCATACGTTCACACTTCCCAGCTGCATTTGTTCTGCTGATGAATGGTATTTTTTCAGAGTGGATGAAAACACTGGCCACTGGCCTTAACTTCCTCCTTGGGAGATTTCCTTTCTCACTATAATTCAGTCAGACCTAAATTAGGGGGCCTCCTGTTTTAGCTAATTGGGTTTCTTTTGTACTATGGTATTGCCTGTATTGTTATACTGCACAGTGCTGTGGTAGCGCTAAATAAACATATATACATTTTATAATTATATATTAATACTGTAAAAAATAATGCCATAGACCTGATCAATTAGAATGATAATTCTAACATAAGCTATAAAAAGGCAATAAAATCTTTGTTAAAATTCAGATAACTATGTAATTGAGTATTGTTTCCAAACTTTCCCCTCTCCATGAATTCAAGACATTGACTTGGAGGTTGGGTGAGGAAGCACAGTTCCCTTTTTCCAGAAGGTATGTCAACATGGTCACATCATAGTGTAATGTGAGTAAGCCCAATAAAGATCTTTTTCAATAACCTTCTGTTTTACATATTAAGTCCCACCAGGAGAAGCCTGTCAATTCTTATCCTAATTGATATTGTGGGAAGCGTGATGGCTCAGTGGTTAGCACTGGTCCCCTGCAGTCCTGAGTTCAATTCCACCCTTGGACATATCTGCAAGGAGTTTGTATGTTCTCCCCGTGCGTGGGTTTCCTCCAGGCACTTTGGTTTCCCCCACAATCTTAAAGACATACTGATAAGTTGTATGTGTCAAATAAGTGTGCTTAAATTGTAAGCTCTTCGGGGCAGGGCCTGATGTGAATGTATACATGTAATTGTTAAGCGCTACAGAAGATGTTGGCGCTGTATAAATCAACAATAATACTATAGCTTTGTTTATTTGATATCAAAAAGATTTCTTACTTTAATCAGCAGTATTCTTGTACTCGCGCATAATGCATGTAATTGTAGTGCTTAATGCAGGGATTGTGGTTGTAATTTTCAGACTGGAGGCACACCATTTGAGAATTCCTGGCTTACTGCAACCCCAAGTCATCAGCTGTTTGTTGACACCTGTGCTTGACAAGCTTCAAACATTTTCAATACTTTGTAGGCTTCTTCATAGGCCTGTTACAAACATCTGATCGATTGCCTAGTAGAGATGTTTAAAACTCTTAAGTTTCGTTTTGTTTTCGGATTTACAGATGTTGGAAATAATAATAATGAGGGTTCCGAACATATTTTTGAGGGTTTCCAAAAGTAATGGGTTATTTTTGGTAACCCTCAAAAATAACCTTGTACGTCCGATAACCCTCAAAAATACAATCGGAAACTGCTTTCAAGGTGAGGTGTTACCAAAAATGAGAGCTTATTTTCGAGGGTTAATGGAAATAACCATGTACTTTCGAAAGTACGTTTGGAAATTCCAAAACCCAAACAGTCCGCTTGGTTCCATGTCAGATCTCTATTGCCTAGTGAAATATTTCAGTAATCGTGACTGACTGCCATATGATTGATTGATCATGCAAACTTCAGTTAAATATTTTCAGTACAGTGTTTCTTCCTAACTGAAAACCTTCTGTTCAGTTTGATCAATCGATAATAATTGCAACCATAGTATTCCCACTGTGCTTTCGTTTTACCCACTCATGTAGGTAGTGATCTCTTTCCATGTGTTTCAAAGTTTTGCACTCATACAGTGATATCTCTAATATATGTAGCCTTTCTGTACTTTAGTTACTGTTCTGCATCATCTAGAGTGGAGCAATATGAAGAGTACAAGACTATTATAATAATAAAGAATAGTGGGCGTTTGTGTGGGGGGGAGGGGGGTCTCAACTAATTTAACAAAAAAAAAATCTTTATTCCAGACAAGTAAGAAAGTAAATTTTATTATACTTAGTATAGAAATAGCCTATACTTCATATCAGGGGAAATTACATGAAGTTTCCCTTGCTACTCCAGCCTTCCTGCTTGTCTCTGCAGTCTGCTATGTAAGCCAATAGGAAGGCACGCTCTGCAAAAAAGCCTTTCCATAGGTCAGATTGCCTGCTGCCACTGACAGTAGCAGTCAGCAAAGCGGACAAAAGCGTTAAGGAAAACTTCATGTAAGTATGACAGCTGAATGGTAAAGTACCCAGGGGAGAGGACTTAGCTATTTAGGTTCTGACCCTGAGTACTTTTCAGGTATAGAGCAGAGGAGATTAACCAATAAATTGTACTGTGTGCACTGCTATTTAACGGTGTAGCCACGCACTGTAATGCAGTGCAACCAGGGAACAAACCACTTTTAACCCAATAAAGTCCCAAGGCATAGGTATAAAGGTCCCCTCTCAATGTTGCAACAAGCCAACAACACTATATTTAAATATTAATACTCCAACCTTTATTAATTGTTTCTAAACATCATTGTAAAACATACACTTGTAGTAACTTATATGTACCAAAGTCTATATCACCCCACAACTCTAAAATCACTAAAAAACGTTACCCAATCTAGCTTAACCATGCCGGTTGCTGGCGGGGCATCCCCAAACCAACTATACTGGAGCCTCAGTGGTCCGAAAACTTAAAGGAGAACTAAACCCAATTTTTTATACTCAAGAATCTGAAAACAACCCTAAAAACACCAATAAACTATAAAATTCCACTTTAGTAAACTCTGTTAAAGTAAATCAAAGCCTGTTAAGAACTGTATGAAGTATCTGTGTGTATGTGCAGTGTCAGACCACACCTCCTGACCTCAGTCACATTCTTCCTTGCTTTATCTGTCCTGTAAAAGGATTGGCTAGAGATTATTAATGGGTGTGACCAACTGTAACAAGTTTGTGCCATAGCAAAGGACTGAGCATGTGCAGAACATAATGGTCGTTGACCAAACTGTCTGATACTAGAATGCTGAGAAATAAAGCACAAACCATCTGTTATTTAGGTAAATTTCCCAGCGCCTGTATCAAAATGAGAGGTAAGACACAGATAACTGGTTTTATATCAAGGTGTTCTGCCTTCTGGTTCAGTTTTGTTCTGTGGCTTTAGTTGCCCTTTAATGAGGAGACCCGTCCGTTCCAATGGAATGAATCACTAAATATAGTCACAGCTTAAAACGTCCATTGGCACTCCTTTGTGTCTCATGCCTTAGATTAGCTAATCCAGGGATATAGAGAGACTAATATCACAGTTAATTCAGTATGAAGAGACCAACAGGACTTACTAATTAGCCAAACCTCTCCGGACTCTCCGGGGTAGCGAGGGTGCACCGGCTCCTCTCAGAAGCAGTTTCTTCACCTGTCCACACTTCAACTGTTCGTGGTCTCTACAATTCCCTTCTCCGTTAGCATTCAAGATTAGTTCGACCGTATTTGTTCACCAGCCAGTGGTAAGTCATCCCTCCAGTTGACCGGCCAGTGTTACGTTCAGCCCCCAAGTTCACCTGCCAGTGTTACATTCAGCCTGCCATACCCACTTTCACAAGCCATACCCAACCACACATGCCACTCCCATTTCTGCAGGAGGGTATCACCCTTTAAAAGTTTGCCTCAGGTAACAAAAGATCTAAAATCTGTAAAGCCACTAAAACATATTATGTCTTGTTCAAATATTGTATTTCACAATTATATAGAAAACATGAGCTAAAACATTTTTTAAAAAAGGAAACATAAACACTAAAAGGAAAAAGGAAAAAACAAATTTGGAATGCACAAAAAATGTCTGAAGTCAAAAGTAGCATATTTGTAAAAAGCCTTTGATTCTCATTGATACTTAGGGTATCATCTGAATTCTGTGTATTCCTCAAGAAATAAAATGCAAAATTTCTAATGCAAAACTTGTGTTTTCCAGGCAGTTTAGCATTTCTTCCTGAAGTAATTTGCAAAGGCTACTTACCACATCCTGCACCGTTCTGATGGGTGTCTTAGTCAATTAGAGATATGTCAATGCAATATGAAGTTATTGTAACTCCAGCTGTGAGCTGTTAATAGTAAACTTACCCACAGGACAATCCAGCCATATGGTTGCCATCCAATCTGGGCCGCAATGTTCCTTACAGAAAATGTTCCTGTCAGCAGTAAGTAGGCATATGGGTCATGGGATTTAATGCTGAATTTCAGAGTGCTTTGTTTGTGGTGTATATGAGCTTTATTTGTGAGGATTGGTGATTGTTAAAATTGCTTTTTCTTTGCTTTTCGGGTTTCATGAACAAAGACTACTTATGTTTGCTAAAGATTCACATCACAGTTGTACAAACCTAGTTGGTTTAGCTTAAGATTGAATGCAAGAGGTTCTTTTTCAAAATAATTGATAATAACATATGGCTGATTTTTATCCTGCAGTGTTAAAAAAAGACCAATAAACAATGATCTGTGCTAAAGCAACATTATTAATTAATTTGTGTAACTAATCCCTGCTAGTTTCACTTTGCCTTCCAAAGTATTCTTTCTTTTTACAGTACTTGCAGTCCCCGGGTCATGAACCAGAGTGGATAAAGGAAAGGGTTAGGGGCCACCAGTGGACCAACTGGCTTCTTGCAGACCCCCATGCTGTACAGTATTTGCCATTGCCAAGCCGCTCCATTTGCTCTGTTTGTAAGTTGGCGTTTGTAAGTAGGAGTTGTATGTAAGTTCGATGCAGGGATTGCCTGCATACTTATATGGATATATATATACAGTCGCAATTCATGATGCGTTACATTGTGTATTTCTACATTTTCAGGCTCTGTAGATTCACTTTTAGCTTCTAGATACTTAAACATGGTTTTGTAATAAAATGTTCTCCAGTTCTAAAGAAAACTCGGCCATTAAAAACAGGGTGAAAGAAGAAAGTCACAAGGTAACAATTTAGGCTGGTGCCCAATATTCTAAAAAAAAAAAAATTGTAAATAAAGTTATGCATATTAAAGCCATTGGCCTTGGTGTCTTTCAATTCCTAGGCATACTTAATATTCCTTAGTTACATACCAAAAGACAGAAAAGACCTAGGACACAAACCCAGTATTTAGTTTGCACACAGTATTGTGTAGACCAGTGATGTCCAACCTGCAGCTCATAGCCAGGGAATGTTGGGAGTTGAAGTCAAACATCTGGAGGGCTGCAGGTTGGACATCATTGATTTAGACTTAAAATGAACATGGAATAAAAAATACACACGTGCACAAAAATATGTTTATGGTTCGGTATCTACCTTAAATAAACAAGCAATGTTTATATAGTTTATATAGTGAATAATGCTCCTACCATTGTTAAGTATGAGGATTTTATAGGAAATATATATTTAAGTATTTTATATTATATATATATTATGTGTGTGTATATCAAAGACAGCACTCAAAAATAAATTCAATCATATATTTCTTTAAGCTTTTAAAGCAATGTTTTGGAACATACAGCCCTCTTCACCAGGCTCACAAAAGTTGAAAAGAGAAAAGTGTGGTGGGTGAAAAAATTGAATTCACTCACACCTCATTATATCAATAGAAACCAACCATGACCTCTATCTATTTCTAGTATAGGTCTCTATATATGTGAGGTAGAGTATATCAACATTGTATATACTTACCTCTAAGGGATGATTATTTGTATATAGATGTTATGGTTTGTGCTTGTGTACTATGGATTGTATAAAATATGAAGGATTTGGTTCAGAGTAAATGAAGAGTTATAGTCTGTCTGGGCTATATGATGTCATTTATATATTACCAATTAAAAACCTTTTGTGAGACTAATGAAGAAGGCTGTGTGCTCTGGAAAACCTTCTTATAAAATTAATAAAATATTAAAGGGCATCTATAGTGGGAAAATGTATTTTTTTTCTTTTCTATGTGTTCTAGAATTCCCCCCAACCCCCCTTTATTTTCTCTCAGTTTGCTTTCTTCAGTCTCAAGATATATAAGTTAAAAGAAGACAAGACTCCTGCTTGTGCTGTCAATCAAACCCCCTAACAACATTCCGGTGTGGTGTGTAAGCTTACACAAGTTTTACAGGAAGTCTCCCAATGATGCCTTCCTGCTCACTAAAATGCTTGGCAAATACTGGGTTAAAAACAGAAGTAAAGGGAAGGAGAATGAAACAGAAAGAGCACTGGATCCCCCACCTCCCAAGCTTTTACCAATTTATTGCCTGTGAAAGGGAGATCAGGCTGCAATGATAAGACAGGACTCGGTTCTCTCCTAACTCACTCACCTCTCACTCCAGAACAAACAGAGACACTTCCTCTCTACAGGCTTACATACCAAGGTTTTGTTTTTTGTTTACAAAGGTTATAGTGTAGGAGGATTAACGCGCAAGAGCAGCTTGGTTCACAGCCAGATTATATGAACAGGGAATGACCAGAGAGGGGAGGAGGAACTCTGCAGTAAATCAGACTGCCACAGAGGAAGGTGGGAATAAGGCAGCATACGTTAACCTTTTTTAAGTCTGGATTGGAACAATGTATAAATTTCACTATAGTTGCCCTTTAAATAAATATATTATTGCATTTATCTTCGAATGCTGCCTTTATACACAATTATGGTAAAAATGCAGTCGTATTCCCTGGGGCATTGAACTTATATACGGTCTAGTGTTTTTTTTAAAATAACTGTTATTAGTGCAGAATACCTCTCCTCCGCTTTTATATTATTTATTTTGTTGGGTTACTCCATCTATTCAAGTCAAGTCTATGAGGCTGGTGGAGAAGGAACTGCATGATTGATCAGCTTTTCAAATTATGTGTTTGAGTTTAAAATCCAATGTTTATGTTCCAAGAAATGACTTAAATACAATACAAACAATCCTGATTAAAACAATGTATCACTTGCCTTTCTGTGTAATTCTTAACAAAAGGAATATCTTGTATAAAATAAGAAAAATCTTTTAGTGCATCAAACCTTGCAATAACTTTAACTCTTAGTCCCCCTCTAATAGCTTGTTGGTTATCCCCTCTCTCTCCCCGTGTATGTATTAAACTGAGCCAATGGCTTTGAACAGAGAAATGGTTGGTAGTCTGAAACTGACAAATTTTGTAATATCTAACAAAAATTTCTGTGATTAAAAACACGATTTTGATGCAGAATTTTGGTTTCAGAAATCTCAATTCAAATTATTCAGTTGGGGTCTGGGGCAGGAAAAAAAATTGATATCTATGATCAATTTATCTAGGCTCAGGGCCAAAAAACATTAAAAAGCAAATAAATAATTAATTTGGCAGATTAACTGACCCTTTGTAAATCTAGACCTATGGTTCTGGTTGACACTTTCTAGAGAAGTGGGAGTAGGCTAGTTTTGTGTTTTCTATGCATTCATTAATGTTGTTTATATTGTATATATTTATTTTGATATGTTTGCAAAGAACAGTGTTAGCCAGAGAGTTTACATTTTGTTTCAGCATAGTTTTACAACCTTGTAATTCATTGTAGCAGAAAAAAAGGATGACAGGGCACATGAAATATCACTATTAGTAATAATTATAGGGAGCATTCCAGATGCTTAAATAGTAGATGATAATGTTCAAATCATTTTGATAAAGTTTTAAACAAGTATAGTTTAATTTAAATTATAATAACTTGGAAGTTAAGGCAATGATCCAGAAACCCCAGGTTTATGTTGAAATTTTCTCTTTAAGATCTCATTAAGATATCCTTAAATTGTGTAATAATAATATTTGCTGATGTTATTAGCCCCATTGCCCCAATTTCTGCTCTTTAATCAACCAGAAAAGCTGGCCTGATCAACCTTTGGGGAGACTCAGCCCCATTTACAGTTACAACTGCGTGAATATAGCCAGGAAAAGAAGAATCTTACAAATAAAGTTGGTAGAAACCCAGGGGTTTTAAAATGTTGAATTCTTTTAAATTTCATTTTATGATGGATCCAGCACTCAAGACTCAACCACCTTTGCACAGTTACACTGCATACAGAGGAAGTTCAGTGGGGAAAAGTCATTATTATTTTAATTATTTATCTATATTACACTGGGGTTTTTTTGCCTTCCTCTGGATCAACTGTTACGAAGGGTTAAAAAAAAGTGAATAGGTTGGACATGATGGACGTATATCTTTATTCAACCTTAATTACTATGTTACACATACCTAGCTCCTACCTATTGTCTGTATTTTTGAAAAATCAATTGATTTCATACCCTTTGTTATCGTCAGCAGAGAGCTGACATTTTAGGTTCTATAATCATCCTTCTTCTTCCCAGAATGCACAGTTCCCTGGAATGTTACTAACAGCATTTTCTTCTGATTTGCTGTTGGATGGGTCAAACATGCTCAGATCTCTACCGAGCAACTGAATTAAGAAAAATCCCATAATGAACACTATTAGGGGTACCACATAGAGAAAGTCAGTTCTCTGGAAGAATTTGCGCAAAAAATTCCTGGATGGGTCATTAAAATTTTTCTTGTGTATTTGTGATAAAATTCCCCTTTAACTTGACAAAAAAAAACAATTCTATCTCTCTATATTTTTTAGTTGTGCCATTAGTAGAAAGGAACATGTGTCTTTAAAACGGGACCTTTCATCCTCTACTCATAAATATCCACAGGGGTAAAATCTGACCCCTGTGACAGCTTCAATGGAGCTGAATAAGACTTTTCATTCATTTTAACCCTCTATTCAGAAGTTGTTTTTTTGGTGTGAGACACTTTTAAATTGCTACTCAAACACAGCACTGTTGTCTGCAGATAAATTTACTGCCCAAGCATCTGATATTTTAAACACCGTTTTAAAGGGACAATCGGTAAATTATATAGTTATATATATATATATATATATATATATATATATATATATATAATACAAGCTGAAATGTCTAGATATGCGTTTTAATTACATACAATAAAAGTTATATTTTAAAACCTGTGAGTACCCTCATATCTCATACACTATCTCTCTATAAGTTTGTTCTCTCAGGCATTTAAGTATACGGAAGTGCTGATCCTGTTTCACTCTCTCTCTTACCTGTATGGAGAAATCAAGGAAATTGATCCTCTCTCTGATGTATTTGTATGTCATATGGATAGGTGATTGAATAGAGCTTGGGTCCTCTATGTCTCTCTATGTTATCGTACAGTAGCACCCAGGTGACAAGTACTATCCATTCTCTTTTCATATATATATATATATATATATATATATATATATATGTGTGTCCCGTTTTGCCCGGGAGGTAGTGATTTCAGTTGCGTCATTACGCACTGCCATGGAGTTATGCGTTCCATGGTGGAACGCACTCCATACAATTTGGCTCCTCTAACGGCTCTGAGGACTCTGAGGACTTCGACAATGAGGTGAGTGAGCATCCATTCTTTGGGGAACATATGGAATGTTTTATGGGAGCACTGTTGGGTTTAGTAAGGGGAGTTTGGGTTGCTCACCAGGGTGAAGGGGGCGGGTTTGGGATAGGGTATAAAAAGACACAAGTGATATGTGATTTTTATCCTGATGACGGCCCCTGCGAGGGCTGAAACATGTTGATCATACCACAATAAAGAAACTTTGATTTAACAAAATCCTGAGAGTGCGCCCACAACAATTCTCTCTCTCCTCTCTCCCTCCCTCTCATCTCCCCTCTCTCTCTCCTCTAGATCTATAATATATATATATATATATATATATATATTAAAAAAGAGAACTTGACACAGCACTTTAATGCAGATAAAACATGTTTGTATTATAGGTAATACATTGGTATACAATCACACCCAAGAATGCAACGTTTCGGAGTTTATCCTGACTCCTTCATCAGGCAGGGGTTGAAAGACAATGATTTGCTTACACAAAATAAACACATAGCCATTTATACTTTTTACTCAGGAAGTGACATCATCTACAGGTAACTCACAGGAAGTATTAAACCAACATCTATATACAGTATTAAAGGTACTCAATACCCTTAAGAAAGAAAAAGACAGTTCTTATTGAGACCGGAGGACTTCAATATATATATATAAGAAAGTCCTGTGCACTCAGGGATTTTTCAAACGGATAAACTTTATTGTGTTACATAAAGGCAACATTTCGGCTCGGGTCTAGAGCCTTTCTCAAGCCTATACAAACAAACACACTCCTGTGAAACCAATAAATAAGGTGTGGGAGACTCCTCCCCTATACGTGACATCAGTGAACATAACATGTGATCAAGCTTCCATTGCAGAAAAAAAAAAAGGATTAAAGTGCTCTAGTGCAAACACATTTCTAAAGACATTAAAATCTTAATAAATAGTGTAAAAGAAGTAAATCTAGGTGTACATTATTGTAAATATAATAAAACATGATTAGTGAGATATAAAAATACAGTGTATATATAGTCTAAAATATCAGAGTGCGATATTCCCATAAAGGATATTAAAAAGAACGTGTTATTAATGTATAAAAATCTATAAATATCAAAGTGCACCATGCTACCATGTAGTATCACAAAAGTGAGAGAAACAATTTTAGACCACGTTAGAAATACACTAAAAATACACTGAAAATAGCATAGATGGAACTGTTGTAATCATATTTCAATGACCTATTGGGGTTACTACCTTACATTCCATAGGAGGGGCAAATATATCAATGCAGAGAATAAACAGTATACAAAGTATCAAAATAAGATATAAAGGTAACAATTATCACTAGATCTTCCAAAATAGATTGTGGTAGATGATCTTATCTTTCATTCAGAAAACATCGAAGGGGGCATTGTTCATTAAGGCCTCTGGGGCTCATCGTGTCCAGAAATTTAATCCTAAAAACTTCTCTTCTCAAGAGGAGTTTCGATCTGTCACCCCCCCTACGAGGCAATGGAACATGATCAATGGCTATAAATTGAAATGCAGACACCCCATGTCCCACCTCCAAGAAATGTTTAGCTACAGGCTTATTAGTTTTTTGATCTCTGATTGCTGTATTAATAGAAGATCTGTGTCCATCAATGCGCAATCGTAGGGCCAAATCAGTCTTACCAATGTATGACAATCCACATGTGCAGGTTACCATGTATATCACATGTGTTGTTGAACAGGTAATAGCCGTTTTAATTTGTATATCTTTGCCAGTGTGTGGATGTTTAAAGGAAGTGCCTGTCCTCATGTATTTACACGAGGTGCACTTCGTGCACTTATAACTCCCACCCTTTTTACCAGGAATCCATGTATTCTGGGGAATATAGCTTCATACTGGGTCAGTACAGACAAGTAAGTATTAACCCGTACTAAAACCAATCATAGGGCTTTCGGGGAGTAATTTTTTTAATTTAGTATCGCCCCGCAAAATATTCCAGTTATTCCTAAGCACTTTTTGTACATCCCCAGAGAGTGTAGTAAATTTGGTAGAACAAATAAATTTGTTATCCAAAGTCCCCTCATTGGTATCAACAACCCTTTTATTGGTTGCTCTGAGCAGTGCCGCATTTAAGCATCTGTCATTGTAGCCTCTGCTTTTAAATCTCTGCCACATCTTATTAATTTGTTGCTGCTTAGTGTCCTCCCTTGAGTTATTTCTAATAATAATTCAGGGAGCGAGTTTTTTAGGGACGGTGGGTGGAAACTTTTATTATGTAGAAGAGTGTTTCTGTAGGTTTCTTTACGATATAAGCAAAAGTCCAAATGATTACTTGCGTTTACCATGATATGGACATCAAGGAATTCAATGCTATTCTGGTCCATATTATGCGTCCATCTAATTGTAGAGTCCAAGGAGTTAAGGCATTGAAGCATCTCCAAAAGAGATTCTCTAGAGCCCTGCCAAATAAGAAATGTGTTATCAATAAATCTACGGTAAATTAAGATGTTACTCAAAAACCTGGACAATAGATGTAATTGTTCATAAAAATGCATATAGATATTTGCATATGCTGGCGCCATGGCCACACCCATGGCGGTCGCGAGCACCTGCAAATAAAACGTTTTTTCAAACCGAAAGAAATTTTGATGAAGTGCCAGATCCAATAATTCTAATATAAAGGCTCTGTATCTAGGAGAGCCAAAATCAGCATTTTCCAACAGTTGTTTAACCACCAAAAGTCCCTCCCCATGGGGAATATTAGTGTAAAGGCTAGTGACATCCATAGTCACAAGCCAACATTCTGTGTTTTTAGGTAATACAATTTGGGACACAATTGACAAAAAGTGACTAGTATCCTTAATATAGGAAGGAAAGTTTTTAACAAATGGTTGTAAAATAATGTCCAGAAATTTCCCAATAGGTTCCACAAGGCTTTCTTTTCCAGACACAATCAGGCGACCGGGGGGTTGTTGTAGGGATTTATGAATTTTAGGTAGGGAATAAACAATGGGACATTTGGGGTGTGATTGTAGCAAATAATCACCCGCAGCCTTGTTAATGACATTATTAGTCACTGCTGAATCAATTACATCCTTAATTCGCTTTAAAGGGTATGGTGGGATTTTCAGAAAGTATTCTGTAGGTATTTACATCATTAAGTTGTTTTAAGATTTCCATTCTATCATCCGTATAGTTAAGAATGACAATCCCCCCACCTTTGTCCGGGGGCGGATAACTATATTGGCATTGTCCCGTAAAGAGTTAATAGCATATCTTTCCTGTTTAGTAAGATTAAATGCATTTTTCCTACCTCTGGAGGCGATGTGTTTAAGGTCCTCAACAGTTGTTTGCTGAAATATTTTCAAAGCCGGATTAATAAAAGGGGGATCATACGTGCTCTTTAATTTCAGGCTCTGAGATTCAGGAGGTCCTGCAGTATTACCAAATTGTTCACGTAAATCAATCTGCACATTTTCTAGACATCGATCTCCCAATTAAACAAATTAAACTTAGTAGTGGGAACATATGATAAGCCTTTCTGTAGAATGGTAGTTTCTGTATTGGTAAGAATATGTGTTGAAAGATTGAAGATAGGGATCAAACCCATCTTACTTGTTTTACGGCCCCTACCCCTCCGGATTGGGTACCTTCCTATGGTTGTAGGAGATTTGCCCCGTATTCTGTGGCCATTTTCCAAAAAATAATTCATATTGGTGTCGGTTCTGTGATAGGCGCCATCGGACCCCACCGGTCTTCTAGCCAGCCTCTAAGGTCCTCTGCGACTGAGGAGCTGCTGTATCATCAGAGTCAGACCAGCCCGAACAAGCCTCTGTCAGATCCATTAAGCCAACGGTAAACCCGAAGCTGCAGGTAATCCTCATTAACCGTTTTAAGCTTGGTGCGTTTAAATCGGATTAAATCCATACGGTATTTATCAATCTGTACTTTCAAATTAGAAAGCTGGTTAGCGTTCTCCTCCATATTCAGTGCATTGTGGTGCTCCGTTTTAAATTCTTAGACCTCTTTTCGCACCGGGTCAGTTCTGTGGAGACCTCCTCGATTGCCAATACCATGAGGTCCAATGAGCACTTATTAAGGATCCCGATCCATTTTTTGCAAAAATCAGGATTGTTTCTCCCAATGGTGGGAATATTAGAGATCCTGAATCCCCTTGGGATATGTTTAGCACAATAATAATCTGAAAGGAATAAGCCGTGGAGATCCAAATCCACCTCACGTTTTTCCAAACGGAGTAATTACACACATATATCCTTGATAGATGTATGGAGTTCATAATCAACATTAGATTTTTGCCATAGAATTTTATCAATATCGACTTCTGAAATATTCCAAGTATCTGTATAACCAGAAAAAAGGCTTGATCTGTCCACATGTTCTTCCATAATGGTGGTGCTCTACCTAGGGTAAATCACTCCCAGCAATACAATCCAAGAAAAAATGGCAGGCACACTCCCAGCGGAAACAGGTAAATGGAGATAAGGTACCCTGGTGCCACAAGTAGAACAAAAATATAAATGTAGTAAGAAAGTCCTGTGCACTCAGGGATTTTCCAAACAGATAAACTTTATTGTGTTACATAAAGGCAATGTTTCAGCTCAGGTCTAGAGCCTTTCTCAAGCCTATACAAACAAACACACTCCTGTGAAACCAATAATAAGGTGTCCTCCCATATACGTGACATCAGTGAACATAACATGTGATCAAGCTTCCATTGCACAAACAATAAATGATTAAAGTGCTACTAGTGCAAACAAATTTCTAAAGACATTAAAATCTAAATATATTTTATATTATATATATATATATATATATATATATATATATATGCAGAACTTGGTGGTAGCGGGCACTCCATATAGTCGGCAGCCTGGGTGCACTAATCAGACTAGTACAAACTCAGAAAAAACGGAGGCACTCACAGGACTTCTCAAACGGCATCAGCATTTATTCGAAGTGGTTAACCACTTCAAATAAACGCTGATGCCTTTGAGAAGTCCTGTGAGTGCCTCCGTTTTTTCTGAGATATATATATATATATATATATATATATATATATATATATATATATATATGTACATCCATGGGTTCCTCCGCACTCATCGTTCCCAATTCAGCTGCCGTGGTGCTACTGTGAGAGTAGATATAGATGTAAGGATAAAAAGAGCACTCAACGGTCTTGATCAAAAGAAACAAAAATTAAATTTTATTCACATAACATCGACGCGTTTCAGCTAACCAGTAGCCGTCATGACTAATCAAGCCTGTTGAGTGCTCTGTTTATCCTTACATCTATATATATATATATATATATATATATATATATATATATAATGTAGGTAGGGATCCGATGCACTCCGTTGCTGGACAATTGCCAGGGTGCTGCCAGTGGGATATCCAGAAAGAGAAGGGTTCAGGCGCACTCCATGGACTAAACAAAACTTATAAGAAGTAGTAGGCCAAATCAACCTACGCGTTTCAGCCCGATGCTACTGGGCCGTCATCAGGGTACTGTCTAACGAACAACCGCCTGGGTGCTGTAGGCAAAGAGTATAAATCCAACAGGGATGCTAAGCACTCCAAGGACAAACAAATATAGTTTATTGGACAAAGTAGGTCAAAAACATATTTTGTCCAATAAACTATATTTGTTTGTCCTTGGAGTGCTTAGCGTCCCTGTTGGATAAATATATATATATATATATACACACAATAGAAGGACTGTGGAAGCACTCCTTACGCTAAATTACGACTATGTGCTACTGATCTGGTCAAACATTTATACAAATCAATGCATAATCAATGCACATTCCTAGGCCCCATACAATATCATATTATCTGCACACTGGCATACATTATTAACAAAGTGGTTTTAGTATACACTCATCACATGAATGAAAAGCCTTCTAACCACGTGGTAACTTTTTGATACTTCCATTATTTGATAAGTTTATAGATTATCAAATATTAAAACAATGTATGCTATAAATCGAATATTGAATAATTGTTATCAAACTTCAAAATATTCGATATTTACATATATTGGATTCGTTTTTTCTAAGCTTTTCGAAAACCTGATTTCATAATGCACTAGTTTCAAACATTTCAAACATTATTTAATACTAGAGATGGCTGTAAATTGTCACAAAGCTGGTTTTTGAAATTGCCTTTTACAACAATGAAATGTTAGTGTTGAAACTTCTAAAGAAATGTAATCATGAAATTGATAACACTTTCTCACAAAAATGTTGTTTATTGTTGTCAATGAGGTTTCCAGTTTTGACACCAACATTTTGTCTGTGAATTTACCAGGATTTTCACCCACTGGTGAAACAGTGAGGTGGGTTTGGCAATTTCTATTTATAAATAGAGATGGACAAGAACTCAAACCCGAGTTCAAGCTGAACTATTCGAGTTCGAACGGAGTCGGACTTCTCGAACTATTCCGGCTTTCGAGAATTATTGAATGATCAAACGTTCGAGGCATACGAATATGCAATTAAAATGTCTAATATACCAATACGCGAGTAAATATTGAATTATCGAATCTGCGAGTAAAATGTCTATTATACCGATACGCGAATAAATATCGAATATCGATCCGTGAGTAAAATGTCTATTATACCTATATGCAAGTAAATATCGAATTATCGAATCTGCGAGTAAAATGTCTATATACCTATACACGAATAAATATCGAATTAACGAATCCGCAATAAAATGTCCATTATACCAATACGCGAGTAAATATCGAATTCTCGAATCTGCGAGTAAAATGTCTATTATACCTATATGTGAGTAAATATAGAATATCGAATCCACGAGTAAAATGTCTATATACCAATATGTGAGTAAATATTGAATATCTGTGAGCCGTTCATGGTATAATTATCGAATGTTCAAACGCGAGAGCTCGAAAGTAGCGCGCGTGAGAGTAAAATCCAGTTTTCGAAAGTCAGACCATTTCCCAGTTCCCACAGCCATTTACATTAAGTTACCATTGATGTTTTAATCGTATTTTATTCGAACTTTTCGAACTATTTGACTCCTATTGACTTTAATGGGTCCGTTTTCAAACTTCCGAACTTTCCATATAGTTCGAAAGTTCGAAAACGGACCAAACTTTCGAAAGTTCGGCCATCTCTATTTATAAATAATACTTTGGTAACATCCCAGCCAAGTCTTACTAGTTCAGCTGCCATCTAGCACCATTCTGGTGTTCATTCATCCGTCCTGCCTTTTCTCCTCTTGCTTTATAACCATTCTAATTGGTATTTATATTGAATTAAACCCACGTGAATATGTGTTGCCTTTGGCTGTACAGAAAACCCTTGTGGTATAAGAATGACTACAGCAGCTGCATTCTATAATGTCTATAACTAACTTCAATAGAAAAGTAATTATCTCTATTTTGTTTTATATAAAATCACACAAATACATTAAAATGTAACCAGACATTATGATAAGACTACGTAATAGTAATTGTGTCTCCTGGTCTGCAGTGTGAATACTATCAGCTCCGAGATCATTAATTTTACTCTCCTTCAGAAGGAAAAAGCTTTACCTCACAGCTGCTTGAATGAAAAAAAGGTAAAGCAAAGATCTGTGCCCTATGTTTATTAACATTTACATTTAAGAATTATGTGTGGCACACTGCATTTTAAGTTAATCAGGATTTGCAGTGAGATATATTCTTATAAAAAAACTCTTAGCTACATAGCCGAAAGGTTTTTATAAGAATATATTCCACTGCACCTCCTCATTCAAGGTACATATTCTTATGTATTATAATAATATTATATTATCCATATATAATAGAATATATGGATATATTTGGTAATGAACATCCTTCAGGGCTTGTTCGATGGTAACCCATAGTGATGGCCCAGTTCGCGGATCCGAATCCGTGGCGGATTTACCTCGTTCGCGAACGGCTGATATCGCAGATTTTCTGGTTTTATGCCTTCCGAACTTTTCCGAAACGCGTTTTTCGAAAATTTTCGAAAATTACGAGGATTTCTCGTATTTTCAAAAATACAGGAAAATACGAGAAATCCTCGTAAGTCAAAAATTTTGTGGATCTTTCACATTTTTGGACGGAGCAACCCACATTTTCGAGTCCCTATTTTCGAAGAATCCTCGTATTTTCGAAGAATGGATTTTGTCGAACTTTCATTTTAATAGGTTTTAATGGGTCCGCTTGCGGATTTTCGAATTTTCTAATTTTTCTGAAAATTCGCGGATCCTCGAGCGGACCGGATTTTGTGAAGTTTATATGTGTTTATATGCGTTTTTCCACTGTTAAGCTATTGGAACAATATATGTTTTTAAGGGTGTATTTTATGGATGTATGAGTATTTTGTCTTTAAATTGTACACTAAGGTGTTAACCACTGCCTATTTAAACTCTGATGCTGGATACACCCTCTAGAGCCCCTGAGGAAGTGGATTGGTTCCATGAAACGCGTAGGGAGGAGTTATCTGAGTGTGTCCATGGGTATGTCTGTCTCAATGGTGCTGTGTTTTTAATGTATCCAATAAAGTAATTTTGTTTTTACTTACCAATTCCAAGTCCGGTTGCCTGCCTCATATCACAGGGGTTTTCCCCTTCTTATCTGCCGCAGTTATTTGAGGGTTAGCGGTCGCTACATTCAAGGGTTATTGGTGAATTTAAGGGGTACCAAATCCCGCATTCAAAGGTTATCACCAAATTTGAATAGGGCAATAACCCTCGAATGTAGTACCCTCAAATTCGCCATAACCCTTGAATAGAGCATTCAATAAACCTTGAATACGGCAATAACCCTTGAATGTAGTTTTCGCTAACTCTCAAATTCAACAATAACCTTCAAATGTGGCGATCGATTACGGTAACCCTCGAAAATTCAATGAGGAAGCTTGAAAATAGCCCGATCGTGAGGAAAGTTAGTGTTAAAACAAGTTTTGGTGATATGTACATGTTCCTCAGACCATTTGCCAGGTCCCAGAGCCATGTACAGTAAAGCTAGGTACACACGATACAATAATTCGGCCAGGGCCCGGCCCGGTCATGCGGCCCTCTATGGGCCACATAATCAGTCATGCTTAACTGTCGGACGCGGCTGCTTTTTCGTTACTGGCCGACCGGTCGAGAGCCTCGAATGGTCGGTCAGGAGGAAGGATTGTATGGTGTGTACCCACCTTAAGTTACCATTGTTATTTTGACTGTATTTTATCAGAACTTTCCCCCATTGTCTTTAATTGGTCCATTTTCAAACTATCAAACTATTAAACTATCACTGAAATTTAAAATTTAAAAAACGAACCAAACTTTAGGAAGTTCGGCCATCTCTACTTCTAAATAGCTTAATTAACTTTAAAGGGCAAGTCCAGCCCTAAAATGAAAACTTACATGCAGGTAAATTACCCCCAAAACCCTAAACGGTAATAGTTCGAAATCTGAAATATACAAGTCTAACCTGAAATCCTGCACAATGTCCTGTTGCCCCTGTTTCTGCTTCCTGGTTCTTCCACTTGTCAACTGTCAAATCCATAACTGACAGTTGCTATCACAGCCAATGATTAAATGTTAATCCCATATCTGGCTCTTCTGAGCATGCCCAGGCTCAATACAGGTTTCTAAATTGCTCAGTTTCCACGAGGCATCCTGAAGCTTAGCATGTATACTGTAATGAATTCATAGGACAAAGTATGATATATCAACATATTTTAAAGAGGCCATTCTTTCTACAAGATGTTCTTATGAGGGTGGAGTTGTCCTTTAATACTTTTGCCCTCTGAGTACAGCACCAATGGGTTGGAATATCCAGTCAAGTATCACATTCAGATAATGATGAGCAATTTACTGTTCAGTTGTTGGTTTCCTGATTTATAGCCCAGAAATTGCTGTCTGTAATGCAGTATCGCTTGTCTGTTTATGTGGTTTATTCAAAAATCAAAAAAAAGAAGAATACAATTTATCAAATTGTAAAGCTCTACGCTCTCTTCATTGTTTAAGTTCCCTTGGTGCCATAAGATGTATTGCATGTTAATAAGTAAGAAATGACTTCTTGTTATGCTATTCATATAGCATGAGACTGCAGGATACCTTCTGTTATAAGAAGCCTCTGCTCCATTTCGATGAAGTATACTGACCATACCTCTGTTAGTTGCAAAAAGGGTCAGTCAGATACCAGGAGCTTTGTTAGTTGCCTACTATCCAAAATAAAGATAAACCTTAACTCAGCAACTAGAGCACTTTTGGAAAGAACAAGGACGTACTTTGTTTTGCAAAACCCTTTGAGTACTTTGCAAGAACAATCTAAATTTCCTAAACCTTATACATAACAAATTGCATATTATTGAATCCACTGCTGTTAACTCATACAAACCAATATTACTTACTTGAAAACACATCAAGAGTCAAAATATAATTTCTATTCTGTAATAAGTATTCTCTTCTGTAGAGATTTTTTAGATAGAGGCACCATTGGCCTAAAATATGTCTCAGACTTTTTTTTTCTGATTACAGAATATATCAAATGTTGGCAGTCACAAAATGGTTTTAGAGTTTGTCTGCTATTTAACAAAAAACACCACACAATGTTCTTCAAAAAATACTCATTATAGCTGGCTTTAATCATGTGCAGTGCGCTTTACTTAATCACAACAGTACAAATGAACATATCCGGTCTATATATCATAATTCAAGAGAAGAAACTGGAGGCCATCTAAGTCTAAAGTAAATATGTCACTCAATAATGGAAGAAAATATCCTATGCTAAATACATTTACAGTTTAGGAAATGAATGTACATGGTTTATAATTACATTGTTGTTGACAATTTTATTTTAGATTCTTTTAGCGCTGCTGTTATTACATTCCTCTGACTGGGTACAAATTGACTCCTTCAACCTAGTTTCATGACATACTGCTTGCTGACATGTCTTTGTGCTTTTAGGAAAGGCAGTAAAGCAAATATAACAGTTTACATTTCAGTCACAGGCAAGTCCAAAATAATGTCATTGGCTATGAGTCATCTCAGAACTGACATAGGTCCCACATGATTTCATCATTCTCTGGTTTATGTTAAAGGCTCTATGGGAACTTTTCTCTATGACATTTTTCCTTCATGATACTTGCCCAAAATCAGGGCTCTGGCAAAATATATGAGAGGCCCACCCACAAGTTAATGTGTGGTTCCTTTTTTGGTTTGCATGATGTCAGCTTGAAAATGTTTTTTTTCTACCTAGTTACAAAATACTATTCAATAAAAACATTAAATTAAATGTTTATTTAGTCACTAATTATTTTGGAGTGTGACAGAAACCAGTTTCCATAAAAATGTTGACACAAAAGTAGATTTAAAAACAAAGCCACTTCAACGGCCCAGAAACAGCTTATGATGTAATGTACCAGAACCCGCAAAAGAAAGTTGTCATCAGTCAGGCTTGACTGTTCAAGTGACAGGGGGCTGCTGGCAATTCTAAAATAACTCTATCAGGATGTACTAATATTTACAGGAAAGGATGGTCTCTGGCTTTACTGAAATAATGCCACTTTTTTTCTATGACAGCTTCTGCATGGCAGATCATTACAAACAGCTATCACGGGAGGAGGAAAATCACGGAGGTTTCATTAAAGAAAAAAAACCTAATGTTTACCTTGAGTTCATGAAAAGTCATAATTATATGAAACAGACTCGCTGTGGCACAGAAAAAATAATGACATACTTCTGATGGAATATTGAGATGAAATATAATATGAAGAAATAACTAACAGGCATGAATTTGGATACTAAAAGAACTTTAAACGTGAAAATTCGCTAACCATTTATCCCTTAATAAATGATCTTTTACAAGCTTTCTTAAAACAGTTTAACAAGTGGGCACTTTGCTAAATAGCTTGTTTAACCCTACATATGTATTAGGTTTTATGGTCGACTTAAGCAGTAAAATATAAACTGTTAAATGATTTCAGTCAGTTTAGTTAAAGAAATAGTCCTGTCATAGGGAACTGGGGAAATCGTATGTTTTATGTTTTACTTCTGTTTCTAATTTTTTTGCGATTCGTACACAACATTTATTTAAGCAAAGCACTATATATGAACAAGAGACAATGTAGCTATATAACTTAAGGAGAGGTGGGCCAAAAGGAGCAAAAAGCCCTCCACAGAGCATAAAAATGGAGCAGAGCCTTCTTATAACAGAAGGTATCTTGCAGTCTCATGCTATATGAGTAACATTGCCCACAAAATCTAAGAAATAAGAAGTCATTTCTTACTCAGGTTCCCCAGATTAAGGGGTGGAGTTATGCAAAATTTCATCTTTCTGTCCTATGGCTAATGCATGTGTCCACACCATTATTAATAAAAGACCACCATTAAGTTTAAATGTCAGGTGTAATGTTACCCATTTTGTATAAGAATAGCGTGTTCTGTATTGTTTTTGAGTTATTTATATATATAAAAACCTTCATGACCTTTCAATTCACGTGCGGTTAAAATGGTTGCATGTACTGATTTCCACTTAAAGTGGAAGAGTTTCACCCTGTCTTAGATCATGTACGGTTAAGGGCTCGTTCACTCTAGAGCTTGTTTTGGTGCGTTTTACATTGCACGAAAATGCAATATTCATAGAAAGCAATTGCGCCATTCATATTAAAGCGCTGCAATGTAGTGTGTTGTGTGCAACGCACTGCATGCAGCATTTAGGTGCGTTAACGCAGAGTGTTGCCATTGAAAATAATGGCATGCGTTGTGTTAATGCAGCGGAACAACGCACACAAACATGATGTTCCGCTGCGCTCTAGTGTGAACAAGACCAAGGGTTGTTTCTCCCAAACTCTCCAGATTATGTGACTAGGTGTCTCCCAGTGAGGTTCTAATAAAGGTTGTTTTTAGAGGAGGTGCAGTCTCTCTATTCCTTTACTGGTTTCAACAAATAGCTGAGAGTAGGCAAGTGGGGCTCGAATATGCATTGTGAACTTCTGCAAGAAAAGAGATGGATCGGTACAAAATATTAATGGGATAGGAGCAAAAGTAAAAAATGGAAAACAAATACAGAGAAATGAAGAATTCAGAGTGGACTGGTTTAAAGAAAATTATGTTGTTTGAAAAGTCAAAAAAGAAGACCACTCTAAACAAACATAATGCTACCATCAAAGTTGGGGAGCAAAATACCAAAAATTAAATTGGGAGCAATCCAGGGTTGCCTCCTTTTCTCTTTAAAAACAGAACATGAAATCCACATGTTGAAAGGGTAGAACGCACCACTCGCCAATACCAGCCCAATCTTTCCTACCACTCGATCAACAGAATAATACATTGACTGGTGGTTTGGTCTGTTAGTATGAAGGGAAGTTTCCAGTTGATATTTCAGCCTGACCAACAAATCCTGCATTTCAGAATATGCAGGATTGGGCAAAAATGATTGACAGTCATGACCAGTTACATGCCTGACCACATTGGTGATTGACCAAACTACTACACAGGTCCATCAATCAGCCCAAACTATCAACCTGGGTGTACCAACATTATCTGGATGAGCAAGCCCAGTTTATATCTGAAGCCAGTTGTATCACACACTTGCAGCATTATGCACAATTTATATAAGCTTTATATGAGCCGCTGTTATTCTGCATGTCACTATACACATTTCTCCAGAACATTTAACAAATGCTCTATTCTGAGAATTCTCATTTAAACAATTCAGTAGCCCAACCTCCACTGCAAGTTGGTAAACAGCTTAGTTTATATCCCAAATTGTTATAGGCCCAAAGGGAAATCCCAATTATCTTGAGTAACTCATCATAAATCATGACAGGCTTAGCTATTCTTTTCCCAAATGTACTGAAATGGCATCATGCAAATTATTTAAAGATAACGAACTCCCAAACTCTACTTTGATTTACGCATTAGGGAATTCATTTTCATTGGGTGCAGGGCTGTGGTATTGCAAAATGTAAGTGCTGTGGTATAATTCAAAAAGGATTGTTAAGAACAAAAATTCACTACACTGTTCCTTTTCTTTCCAATGTTTTCAGCTTTAATTTAATTTACCTTATGCTTATAAAATGATATGTTATCTATCCATGAGACTATGGGCCCTATTTGTAAAGGAGCGGTATCACAATTTAGTGATGACATATAACCGCGGCCACAAATGTACAAATGTGGTCGTACAATTACACCAAAATGTTTGTTAATTATCAAACATTTGGTCCTTGAATACCATGCGGTAGTAAACTATCTATGGGGATCGTAAATTATCATGTTATCTTAGATTTGCGATCGATATAGGTAATTAACAATCGTTATCAATACTTACGATAGAAATTGTAAATTAATGATTGTTAAACCGAATGGAAATTAACCATTGGTTTAACGATCGTTAAAGGCGCGGTATCGCTTTTTAGTGGGTATCGGCTGCATCAAAACAGACAAAAATAATATTGATACTAGCAGTGTTGTTTATAACTGTTAAAAGTATTGCTGTCTGACATTACCACTAGTGAACCTTAATAAATATGGCCCCATATCTGATAAAGATGTGGGATCATGAAGGAAGGCATTAGGGCAGATTAGCTCCATCCAGTGGACTCTTAGATTAGGATGCACAATGGATAAGTCATAAGCATGAGAAGAACAGATGGAGCACTATGTAGAACATTATTCTCATAACTCCAAGTCAACAATAGGAACCAGGCATCATGATATTTTGTAGCAAACATTTCCTTTAATAAATGTTGTTCCTGCCAATACAAAGCACAATATGAAAATAGGTCTATTTTCTCTGTCTGAGGTAGTATAAATGATTAGTAAATAATGTTTCAGGATTTGTAGTCACATCCACTCCTTATTCATCAATTTAGATTATATAAATGTTTGTAAAATTAGAGGTTATAGATAAAAACAATAATAATCTTGAAATAAACTACAAACTACAAAACTACAAACAGTAGGACCAGGATTAAAGTTGGCTGTTAAAAGGTAGAAGTCAAACAAAATTTTATTGCATTTTGCTTTACTGTAGTTCTCCAACGTTAATGAATTCAGAAGGACCATGCTTATATGTTCTCTCCATCCTCAGTTCTGGCTTGGCTTCCCTTTTTGAAATGAAATGGATGAATAAAATGTGAAATCAAACCTTAGCCAGATTAAGTTTGAACTAGTTCAGCCGTGTCTGAGCCTAGATCAAATAACCAGCAGCAAAAGACTTTCGCTTGCTCTTTCTGTCAAATCTTTCCTCCAGAAAAGGCTATGGGGCATATTTATAAAAGTTAGTTAAACTTTTCGCCTTCTTTAACAGCCTTTTGCCAAATTTGGACTTTTCGCTATTTATAAAGCAGTTATAACCAGTGGCAAAAGGTCGCTCAAGCATATTTATAAAATAGCGAAAAGTGTATTTTTGCGTTAAGTTCAGCCATTCCAATTCCAAATTCCAAAGTCTGAGGTGGCGAAAACGCATAAGTGGCCATTTATTTAGCCTGCCAATAGGTCCATGGAGGTGTCAGTACATTGTGGAGTACATTGTCTCAATACTAATAAGTACTCAGGGGGGTGTTAGACTATTTTCTATCATTTACTGTAATACTATCTGAGATTTCGCTTTTTTTAAGGTTAATTTTTTGCTTTTTAAAGATCTTTTTTTAAAGGTTCTGATTTTCTTTATTTACCAATAAAGTCAAATGGGGGTCTGAGGGACATATTTATAAAGGGGCATTATTTTTGCTTTTTTTTCCCCATCAGCCTTTACCATAATTTTTTAACTTTCAACTTTTCCTTTCATCAAAGTTATTAAAAAGGTGAATTTTCATCAAAAGCGAAAATTATGTAGCAAAAAGTAGCACTAATAATGCTGAAAAAGCTCAGCACATACGATGGTAAATAGGTAATACTCCCTGGTGGTTTTTCAAAGTAGTATTAAATTGGTTAATACACACTGATCACCTATCTTTGTTATTTAAATATAGCCAAAATATAATTCAGCCAAAGATATAATAAATAGTGTAAAACGAAAAGCGAATTTTCGTTATTTTAATAGGATGATAGTGTAAAATTAAAAAGGTGAATTTTCACTATTTTATTAATTGGACACATTTTTTAGTATTGCTTATTTTCAGCAAACTGCAGCTTATTATCTAACCAGTTCCATTAATATGGGAACATACCATAGTGCTGGGTAAGGAATAGTCATGTTAATGGAACATTCCAGTAAGTAATGATGTTTGTCGAAAATTCTGGTAAAACTGCAAAAAAATGCAACAAAAGGGAGAAAAGGGGCAAAAAGGGAAAAATCCCCCTATTTATAAATGGCTTTAAATTAAAAAAGTGACAAAAATAGCTCTGAAATTACACAAGAGAGCAATCTCTCTTTTCACAGTAATACCACAGTTAACGCAATGAATAAGGCGAAAACTATCGCCACACATCACCTCATCGATACTTTTCCGCAATGGCGAAAACGAGCATTTTTATAAATAAGGCGAAAATACCGCTATTTGTTATTGCGATTGTTTATAAATATGCCCCATGAGTCCATTTGATTCCGATATCTTTGTTAATAATTTTAATGCTGAATTACCCCACTGAGTTATTTTAAGTGACCCTTCCATGTAGATTATGCTGCATTATATTACAATTTTCAGAACCAGCTGGAATACAAATTATATGTCTCCAGAGAAAGGATCGTTTGAATGTCTTCAAATGTCCTAGAGTTAAGGTTAATGCACCAGGAGTTTCAACATTGCGTTTGTAATATTATCTGTTACAATAATACTAAAACTGATCTTTGGAATGTTGAGAGCATAAAACAAACTTACACATTCTTTTCTAAATTATATGCAATTACTTTTGACAATCCTAAAAAATATTATTTTAAAGCAAGTAAATCATTTATTCAGAAAATTAGAAATACAGACAGAGAAATATTGAGAGAACAGTCATAAATGATCATAGGACTAGGTGCAGTCACACCCCTGTTACTATTGGGAGAGTGGATATATAAGGTGTAGGCACCCCAGATCAGTGCCTAGGTGCAGTCACACCCGTTACTATTGGGAGTGTGGATATATAAAGTGTCGGCACCCCAGATCTGTGCCTAGGTGCAGTCACACCCCTGTTACTATTGGGAGAGTGGATATATAAAGTGTCGGCACCCCAGATCTGTGCCTAGGTGCAGTCATACCCCTGTTACTATTGGGAGAGTGGATATATAAAGTGTAGGCACCCCAGATCTGTGCCTAGGTGCAGTCACACCCCTGTTACTATTTTGAACTCCACTTCTGTACATTTTAAAGTTGTTGTTTTTTTGCTTAGCTTTCTTTTTTCAGCAACTTACAGTAGCAATAAATTCTTCTATAACCAATGGTGGATGTGCCAAAGTGGACTAATGCATTTTAACAAAAAACATACAACACAACCGGACTGGGTTGTTTGTATTAGATTGGGACTTGTTTGTTGACTGTCTGTCATTAATAGATGAACGTGTGAGCACACGAGTGAAACATAAGAATCTTATAAAATAACCTTTAAGTTCCCTGCATTGTTTCTAAGCATATTTCAACCAAACTTACATTATTTCTTATGAAAGGATTTTCAAAAATGACAAACACATGAGCTATTTTGTTTTGATTAATATTAGCCTGTGTATTTCCAGGTGTGCTGAACAGACTTTTAATTGAATCTCACAGCTTCCTGTGGCACCTTTTTCTTCCATAAGTACCCTAGAGGTTCACAAGCCACAGGTGGCAGAAATAACCTCTAAACCTTCAGCGGGATAAACAGTCAACAGATTTAGAAAGGATTCACTGTATTGTTGTTTCTTATTATTTATTCTTTTTTTATTTTAGAATTTTATCTGTCTTAGAGCATAAACTTGCCATAGCACATATGGATATATGGATATCCTTGACTTTACTTTACAAAATAATGACTGTAATTATATATATATATATATATATATATACATCCTCATGTAATCCTAAAGACAGCCTCATACAAGATGGCTGAAACGTGTTGATGAGGTTTGTACTACAGTGTTATATGTCTCTAGTCCCAGGAGTGCTCTGGGATAGCTGCCATTTAATACTTATGTGCAGGTACTGTAAAATTCACCCAAAGCCGCACAGCCACTGGTAAATTTGTCTGGGTGAATCTCACGGGTAATTAGAAATTTATGAGGATAAAATACATTAAAATAATCTCAAATCATTGCTTTGGAAGTTTTTGAAATGTATTTAAGAATTCACAATTACTGTAAATGATTGTCTTAACATTTGCCACAGATGACAAAATTAAACAGAAATGTCAGGGTTCTGTACCTTGAGAAAAGGGGTAAATTAAAGAGCTATGGAGAAGAAGCATTTGCCCCTTGCTCAGTCCCCCATGCTTAACCTTTGACCTTCGTTTTATTCACAAAAAACAAGAGCTTACATTATACAGTATAAGCAAACAAGCTTATTGCTTTAGGATAGGGAAGCATTATTGCTTTACATTGGAGCAAAATTGGATTAAGGTCCCATACATTAGAACTTCCATGCTGACCGATCCAGCGACATTCAATTGCCTTTCACCGTTCTTCTTTGCGACCAACATACGATTGCAAAATGAATGGGCCAGGCTGGACCTCGCAATCATATATCATTTTAATTATTAAGATTTCATTTAACTATACTAGAGTCATCCATATTTTCAAATATATAGTTATATATAATATCAGTTAGAGTAATATGAAAAATCTGAATACTTATTACTCAGCATATAACTTCACATGTCGATCCAGTGATCCCAATAATCGACTAACCTCAATGCTGGAAAAAACCCAGGGAGATAATCTATAGAGATGAAAGAAACCCCAAATATTTTGCAGAAACAACTGAAATTTTACAGAACCAAAATTTTGCTTTCAAACCCCAATGACGGAATTCTGGTAATAAGCTAAAAAAGGAAACAGTCAAAATAGGGACGCGCACTAAAAACGGCACTCCGGAATCCAGGTGTATCGATAAAAGAAAGTAGATTCATTTAGACATAAATAAAAAAATATGGAGTGACGTTTTTGGATGTTTCCAGTTTCCAGTTGTAATGCAAGTGAGGGGCCTGCAGTGCGCTGAAAGAGGTGAGTCCATTTGTATAGATTTACACAATGCTGTTAGTTTTGAGACAAGATAATCCTTTAGCGAAGTGCCTGGGGGTTGATCCACCCAGGCTACACATGGCTAATTGTGAGTTTCACATTATCTTTCACATTGTATAAGCTTTACTGTGTATTTTGTTGCATGTGTCCACACATCTTCATTAAGTTTATAAGCGAAATTCAGCCTTAGTACCAGCAGGAACAACTGGGAAGGAGATCCAAAAAGTTCTACCCCATAGTACATGAGCAGACAGAACTGGAAAGGCATCTGAGAGATCACCCATTTTTGTAGGCAAGACATCCAGCTAAAGCAAATTGCAAGGCAGAGATATCCAAGGAAGGAGAACTACACCCCAGGAGTTAAAACACACACAGGGCTATGTATGGAGAGGTCAATATACAAAACCCTTTTGGTTACCATATCTCTATAGACTGCAGAGAGAACATGTCTGTCCTGTATATTATAACATGTTACCATAGCACTTTATATCTGATTAGCACTTTATTTATGTAATAATTGTTACAGCATCTATTTATGATATAAGTTTGCACTAAAATTTAACACATTATGCAGCAATGTTAATATGTTTCACTAGAGGTCACTATATATTCCTCTTGCTCTACATTATTTAACTTTGCGCCATGCACTTTATCTGAATTGTACTGTCTGAAGAAGGTGTTTGATACACCGAAACGTCACAAACAATAACCACTGTTTTTGATTAATACTGGAAGCGCACTATGAATATGTTTTCTATTTGAATATATTACCATAGACTGCATGCAGAGACAACAAAACCCTTCTAATTGGTGGATGTATAGTATCGCAATAGACTGCAAGTAGAGATAACATGCCTGTCATTATGCAAAACCCTTCCAATATGCCTTTTCCCACTGCCTCTGCCCGCTTGAAGAGAATAGAAGGCAGTGGCTGCCTCTGTAACAACATTAAAAAAATCTAGAAAAAAACATGAAAAAATCTAGAAAACCATACAAAAACCACAATGAAGGTAAATTGCAAAATTACTCAGGAAAATATATATAAAATGATATAGAATTCCTGCTCAAAAGTTCATGTATTTCTGTTAAATACATGAAAGTTACTTCTGTAACTTTCTGTTAATTTCTGTTAAGACATTAGGCTTTGGGTCTTTAGGTCTTATATGCTTCCAAAATGTAAATTTATCAGAACGCTATTTCAAAATATTAATATGAAAGTATATCCTGCATTTCATTACATTCCTGACTCTTATAATATCCCAAGTAGATATTAAGAAATATTTGATCGCCATTTTTGAATTTAAAATAGGAATTTTCAAAACAGGAATTTTAATTTTTGAACACAATTTTTAAGTTTTTTCAGATACTCTGAAGTTTAAAACCAGCAGTTGCTTCAGCCACGACCGACTCCTTATACTTTAGAACAGGGGCCTGACCATGACCGGGGGAAATTTTCAGGCAGTTCCAAAGGACCCCTGAGGCCAACTGTGAATGTTCACCGAATCCAATGGAATCATCCCTTTATTTGTAAAGTGTTTACCCTACCAACCTTTATTTCTGTTAATTTATCCCTCACCTGTAAAATGATCCCTTTGTTTATTAATATTTGGTGTAGCCTGATGCTGTTGAATGGGTTATCATTACATAAAAAAATGCAACATTTTCCAAAAACTAATTTTTCTTTGTTATTTCTTTATAAGCAATATTATTACATTTTCATTTACATGTTATTTCTGATGTGATTCTGATGCATGAAACACAAGTACAAAAGCCATTTTAGGATTGTTGATGTGATTAAAATGTTATAGTGGTAAGAAACCTCAAACCACATCCATCTCTACACACAGAACTAATAGTGCACTTTTTTTCCCAAAGGATCGCGTGTAAGGTAAATATCTTCTATCTTCATCTGTAGCTCCTGGTCAATTGCTTGAAGAACGTAAGGTAAAACGTAGCTCCTTAACCTCCTGGTCTTCAATCAATACATTAAAGGAATTGTTCACTAAACTATTCCTTTAATGAAAAAAAATCTGGAAATTAGCATAGAAACATGAACCAGTCGCTGAAACCTTATTATTTTTTTTAAATCTTTCTTTTTCTACATAATATCAGCAGCGCAAGAAAGCTAAAAACTATTTTTAACACACATCCATTTTATTATTTTTTTGTTCCTTGATCCCTGGGTTCCTGAAGGAGGCTTTTCAGTAGAAACTTTCTGATTGTTCTTTACAGCTGAACAATTTCATGTTTGATTGGTAATTGCTACTTATGGGGGAGGGAAAAGAAAGGAAACAATTCTAAGCACCTACTGTACTGATACCTCACACAACCATTTCTCACTTTTTAAAAATCTTTTGTAAATGGAAGATAACATAGTTGAACGATCCACAGCCCTCTGTTTGTTCAGCGTGATGCACAAATGTCTTTGATGCAAGCAACATCTTCTTTTCTTTCAGGGCAGGTGGGTGGGTTTTACCTCATGAATCGGAGCAAATAACTACAAATCACCCCTGTTGTAGTCAGTGTATTAATAAACACTTTTGATTCGTAATAAATAGAGCTCCAGAGCTTCAGAAGGAATATAACTATCATGAAAAAAAGGGTTTCATATTGGCCTCATATAAAATGTAATTGCATTATAGAGTTCAAATTTCAGTAATAATAATGATAAATTATTTGATTGGTTGACATGGATACAATCGATCTATCGGGTGATAATATAGACCGGACGAAAGTTTTGCCCATCCCTATAACAAAATTGTTCCGATTTCATTAGCGGACACTATACATGGAGCGTTAGTTGGCTGATACACGGTATTGATGCACCTATGGCCACCACAAGCTGTTGTATTTAACGTAAATATCTTTAGGTACCAATATATAAACATGTGTAAAAATAGGGTGAACCAGTCCTAAATCAATCCCTCATAGAAACAGGACTAGAAACCAGTTCCAAAGCAGATTTCACGGATCCGCTGAAACTTGGATTTTTTTAATTTTTCGAAACACGGGGCCCTATTTATAAAAGATCGGTATCGTTATCGTAAAATACCGATCGTTATCGTAAAATAACGACCGGGTTTTTACCGATAACGACCGTTATTTACCGATAACGACCGGTATTTAACGATATCGGTACGGACATGAGGGAATCAGCCAAAAATAAGAAACAATGGCCTAGATAAAACTGAACTTAGCTCCTTAAGTACCCCGAGGATGTATTTTATCCGGCCCAGGAGATTTATTAATATTAACATGCCCTTTAAATGTATTTGGTTTTTATTTGATGAAGTGCAGAAGGGCTTTGGAACTTTTAACGACATATAGGGAGATTCAATAAAAGTTCTTATCGTTTAAAATGGTGCTAATTTTGCCCCAATCAATCAGATGTTAGCTTTCAAATGTTAAATAAGATCTAATTGGTTGGGGCAAAATTAGCACCATTTTAATAATAACTTTTATTGAATAACCCTGTTAATACCACCAAAATAATATAGTTGGACCTACTGTCTGATCTGAACTAATGCACTAGTTTAACTTGCCTACTTTGATGACGTGTCAGTCATCAAAGACTGTTAACACTTCTAGCAGTACACAAGTCTGGGCAAAGTATTTCTGTGAAATGTTCAGGTTTAGGGGCATATTTATAAAAAATCGAAAATTAGCACCAAAAAATTACCGCCGCACACCGAGGCCGCGAAAATAGTGCTATCGCCGTATTTATAACGGCGACCGCCATTGCCACGATATGTATCGCGGCCGCGATGTGTTGCGGTAATTTTAAGTCCCTTCGCGGGGAGCTGCTGGGAGGGGTGGAGGCACCCTCCAGCGGGGCCCTGAGAAGGGCCTTTTGGGGCTTAAGGGGTCCCGCAGCGCGAACCGGGACCCCCCTCCCCGGCCCTAACAGGGCCTTTGGCGGCACTTACAAGTGCCTTTGGCGGGGTCACCCCCAGTGTGCGGCTCTTAAAAGAGCCCTTGGGCGGCGTCTTCTTTCTTCCAGTTGCCTGCCCATCCCCGCTGCGGGGAGGCTAGTATCGGCTGTTTTCGCCACCTTCAAGGTGGCGAAGTAAAACAGCCGATACTAGCACTGCGAAACACATACCGCCGCTTTATAAATGGAAGCGGCGGTAACAGGTAAGTATCGCCGCGAAGGGTTAACATTTATAAATCGCGATTTATGCGTTAATGTCAGTGAAAACGGCCGCGAAAACTTAACAAAGCTTTATAAATATGCCCCTTAGTTTTTGTTGATGTTAAATCCTTTAAGTAAGGAGTCCTAGCTAACTTACAATATGAGGACACCTTTTTGATAATATTTATTGTATCTGCCTGTTTTAGTTGTTCCAGAAAAATATAGTTATATTTATAGTTGTAGTTATAGTTCAATTTCCCCACTAATTGCCACAAGGGCCTTTAATAGAATCTATTACTTAATAGGCATGCAGATGTTTTATTTAAAGGTCAACGTACACATTTATAAGAAGCAATAATATGCCATCTTATGCCAGGGTCAGGTGGACTTCTTTCACATGGTTTTCCCTGCCCATTGACCTCTTTTTATTCAGAGTAAACAAACTCCAGCTTATTTCCATATCTATGAACTTTTATTCCAACAATTCCATTTATCACCATAGTCACCATTGTACAGTTCCAATCGTTTACTGGAAGTATCATCATAGACAAGAATTATCTCAATGAGAACATCCATCTTCATAAAAATAAAGGCAGGTAAACCAAAAATAAAGTAACTAGATTGCTTACTATAGCAAATAAATGCAGAATGTATTTCGCGAAGTAATGCAGTCTATATACTTTTACAACTTATCTGCGAATTTACACGACTTTCTATATGCCCACCATCATTACTTTACAGGCATAACTCTGGTAGCAATGTATTCTCTCCACAGTAATTTCCCAAGGTAAAAGATCAGTATCTGGCCTGATGTCACCACTGATTTAATGGTTAAATGTTTACACGCATTAGTCAGATATTGGCTAGATCAGCAACTTCCAGTTTAAAAATAATGGGGAAAAAATGTCAAATTGTTTTTTAACACGGAACATTAAAGAAAATCTTTACATTCAGAAAAATTCTTCCCATAAGGTAAAAGCTTATTTAAAAAGTCCTTTCTCTCTGCCAATTAAGTTGTTTGAAAACATACAGGGAGATTCAATAAAAGTTCTTATCGTTAAAAATGGTGCTAATTTTGCCCCAACCAATCAGATCTTATTTAACATTTAAAATTAACAACTGATTGATTGGGGTAAATTAGCACCATTTTTAACAAAAAGAACTTTTATTAAATCTCCCTGAAAGTTCGGCATCACGTTCCTGCATCTGAATATCGTTGCCATCTCAGTGAAGCAGTAACAAACTACCGCACATGTTCCTGTTAGTGATAAAGGGGAAAGTACTTTAACTTAACTATGACTTAACTTTGACTAGACCTATGCACAGTTAGGACATGCACAAAGAACAAAAAGCTGCTTTGGTTGACAACTGCACCTGCATGGCTATTTGCTCATTAGTTGGGGATCTTCCCAGACAGATCAACAAACGATGCCCAACCAAGAGGCCCTACACACAATTATCATCTGAAATGGCCATTCATCCATTGCACATCTGTATGGGCCTTTTGTTCTCTATGTACAAAAATTTGGCCTGCAGATATCTCTTGGACAGTTTATTAGTCTGACAATTTTGTTGGATCGACCAGTTGATTGGCTGTGTATGCTGTTGTAACCTTGTAAACTGTTTTGCTTGTTATTTCTAACCTTTAATTATTGCACTTTTAATCCCTTCATTGCTTGAAGGCAAATGGAATAAATTCTGCAGTACAGAAAAGGGGAAATTGTAATTTCTGTGGGGTGTTCATTACGCAATATTCAATAGGTTTTTAGTGCATTTTGTAGAAAATACATTTTTATTAAAACAATTAGATCATTTTGTCCTGCTTGTCATGATAAACAACAACTACTGCTACCAGCCCCTTCCAAGCTTTTTGAGCTGCCATCAAATGAGAATTTGGGTTAGATCTGGCAAGTCGGTCTCTACTAGAAAGTTTTACTGGAAATTTAGAGAGCCCACAATTGCATCAATTTTACAGTAAAATAATATATATAATTCTATATATAAATTCCTTATTACATCTGGAATTACCCGAAAGTAATTAACAAGACTTTAATTCTCCTTTATTATTCAGGGAATGATATTTCTATTTTAGAAGAAATCTTCCAATTAAATACCATATATTATTGTGTTAATCTATGATTATCCATTAGCGTTATCAAAAACAAAATTATTTCTTCGGAGCTAAGGTGGCTTCCTGAACGGACGCACTCTAGCAGAGCTCCCGTGTCCTTTTTTACCTGATGCTTATTTAAAACACTTAAATCTGCTAAATACCTACTGAAATCCCTTATTCTCCACTTAAGATATGACAAAGCCAAAGGAGAAGTGTGAAACAGCCGTGGCTGACCAAAAAGAGGACGCAGATAAGTTAGCCGAGCTCCCCAAGATGGCGTGGACAATTTACCTACCTGTGAAACAGGAGAATCGCCTGGAGCAGCATCAACAGATGGTGGGAAACCAACAAATGGGATCAAATGCATGCACAACTTCTTCATGCCGTACAGGAATGTAAAACCTCTTTAGCAGTTATGATTAAAGAAGTTAAAATTGACACAGGTCTACTACACCATGACATGCACTGACTAAGACATTGAGTTAGTGAGACGGAAGGAAGAATCTCACAAATCAAGGATACCCTCCATCAAGTCCAAACCAGTGACTCCCGCTTCTACAGCAAGTTAAAGCCTTACAGAACAAGTCCGACGACTTGGAAAATCATCTGAGAAGACAAAATCTGAGGTTCTTAGGAGTTCCAGAAGGAGCGGAGGGTAAATCGTCTGAATCCCTACTACGCTCGCAGTTCCTGGACCTTGATGCCACTACTACCTTCGCTGTCGAACGGGTCCATAGGATACCATCCAATGCACCACCACCCGGGTCAAGGCCGAGGCCCTTCGTCGCATGCTTACTAAATGCAAAGGACCGCAACTCGATACTTCAAGGGAAACCTCATCTACGAAAACACCGCCATCCATATATTTGCTCACTTCTCTGTGGACCTTCAAAAGCGCCGCACATCTTTTCAAGAAGCCAAGAAGCAGCTTCAACTTAAAGGCCTAAAATATTCAATGATCTATCCGGGCAAACTCTGTGTTGCAGATGCGCCAATACCCGTTTTTTTGACAACCCCGATGCTGCTATGGACTGGGTTTGTACCTATCAGCCGCATAACGCTAGATAGGACACCAGCCGTGACACAAGAAAGCTTACTTACACAAGGAGCAATCCATTGCAGCATCAAACTATAACTTGTGCTTCGGAGCTTATGATCACAACCCAGCCCGAAAAGTATTATAACCCAGTTAATGCACCTATTTCAGTCAGAAGAAATACCTCTCCCCGCAAAACTTTTCCTCTTTCCACCGTTATACTCTAACTGATGTTTTACCTCTATATGACTGAAACACTTACCTTAACAATTCTGAATAATGCTGACCTATTATTATACTTTATATACTACTGCTTAACAATCTATGCCAGGATGCACGATCAATAGATACCTTATATGTATGCTTATTTACCCTGCTACAGTACCAAGACACATTGCTGAGGAGGAACTGTTGTTGCTGTTATTATGTGATAGCATAAACTGACGATACAATGCATAATAGGTTACAAAGTAATGTAAAGAACAATATCCCTTAGAAATTCTAAACTTCATCGAACTATTACAGTGATATAGAATCATCTTAATTAACACCAGAATGTTATAATCATCAACTATGTGGTCAAAAATTCAAGTGAAACTGTCTATGTATAACTTTATACAACATGCACGTTTGAGATGCTTTTTTCCCTCTCTTTTTTTCCATATGCCTGCAAGAAAAGGCATAAAAACCTGAAATGTAGTGTAATCAATGATATAACTAGATAATTGTTGTAGTCACCTAATGATAAGGGAGTTTGAAATGTTACGACCTCTATTAATTTCCTACTGTCTTTCTATCATCCTTCTCTTCCGGATTGGCAAATGTACATGCTAAATACCATAAATGGTGGAACTATTATTTTCCTCTAAATTATGTGTTATACCTTATTCTTCTCTTCTTCACCACTGCTATTATAGTATGAGATGCAAATGGTTAACATAAGCAATCCTATGATATAGTCAAATAACCTTTATGTGCACCACTCTAGAAGAGAATTTGACTAGTTATCCATCTTTACTCATCTTTCTATCTCTCTTCTCTTCCAATATATTAGTATATTTCAACAGGAAATCAGCTAAACCTGATAAATGAATATTGACATATTTTAACTAGCCTAGACCATCCAGTCTATATGCACACATCATCTGTAACCAAGCGGCACAACACAATTATCATTCCTAACTACCCAGAAATTCCAATCATCACATACGATGTTTCTAGTACTATCAAACATAATACTTGAACATACTGTACACATAGATGCACTATAATTATACCTGCAAATTTGTTTATATGCTCATATTTAGTGTCACACAAGAAAGGCGCATGATGAAATGGCATAATACAGTAACCGAAAACTGTTCTGCCTTCTTGGGATAATAACTATCCCAAGAATAAAATCTGAGCCTAAACACCAAAACAACCATAAAACACTCATGCAAAACAACAATCATACCAAACTTTAACTACAACAAGGTAGGCTACACTTAACAAGTAACTCAATAGATATATATATTCAGGTATAATACAAATAGATATGTGAACATTCATACGGAACAAACACGCGGCTTTCTAGTACAGTTCTGTCCTCCTCCCCTTCCCGTAGGCCCACTTACCTACCTAGCTTTATTAGACATTACGTACACGGTAGAAAATACCCTTAACTTACTTAACTATTAACAAGCAGGGATATACAGTACAACTCTTTTAGGACACGGGACCCGCGGTCCCACGGTACTTTAATCTTAAACAGTGCAGCCTCTTAAAACACCAAGCATATACAATGTAAGAAATGGGTACAACACAAGACCTTTTGTTAAATGTTTCTTGTTATTGTTATTTATATGTTCAAAATGTTAAGAGCTACTTGTAATTCTTGAAATGTCTGATAACATTGTACTGGATAAATGTTTACAGATGCTATCTAACAACTAACACAAACTACCCTACCCTTCATTCCCTTTTCTCTCCAAGCTACTGCTATCCTCAACAGAAATCCGTATTCAACCAGTAAACAAATGTTAAACTTTTTAACAAGGAATGTACGTGGACTTGACAAGATAAAACACACGTCTGTCTTTTCCTATCTACAACAGTACAAACCAGATATTATATGCCTTCAAGAGACACACCTAACGCGCCCAACCACAAGATTTCTTCGCAAGAAATGGATAAGTTGGGCAGCACATAGCTCCTCCTTCTCAAGGGGGATATCACTCCTAATCCGTAACACGACCAGATATCATATAATAAAAACTCCAGTGGATGATCAATGAAGATTTATCTGTATAGCAATGTTGGTTTTTGGGCCTAGGAACTCTCTTTCGTGGCTATTAGCCAGTGACTATCAAGGTACTCCCTCACAGGGTCCTCTACCAAGGACCTATAGCTATAGCACAAGCAAAGAAACTGTGAGGGGCACACCTAAAGTGTGAATCGCCAAGTCTTTATTTAATCACAAGCACACAATATTTCAGGGATCACTATGTCCCCTTCATTCATTAGCCCCAGAGCTAAATCACATACAATATGTAATACTGGCAGAATATAACCCTCCGCCTTCTGAATTAGCAATTATCAAAAAATTTGTAGATTTTGCTGTTGCGTATCTGCACACAAGAATAATATGTATGGGAGACTTTAAAATGTTAATATAGACTATGTCTTCTTAAATGCACCAGCAACGATCCACACTGAAAAAATTACTCATTTGCCAAGAGGGATATCGGACCATTCACCTATACTACTTCAACTTGGCCAGAAAGAAAACGCAACCCAAAGACAATGGAAACTGAATCCCTTCTGGCTAACGCTCCTTTCTGAACCTGATTTAATAACAGACAAACTCAAGGAATATTTTGAACTCAACCAAACCAAACCTTATTGTCTGGGACTGCTTTAAAGCTTATGCAAGAGGACTATTTCATACCTCTATCACCAATATCAAAAAATCTACAGTGGAAGAGGAAATACTGATGACTAAACTTGATATAATGGAACAACAATAAATACTAACCACCACATCAGAAACATATGCAGAATTACAAACCGCACAAAGACAAGTCAAAATATATCAAACCGAAAAAGCAAAGTGGAAGATGTTCTTCCAAAACTCCAAATTTTTCAAAGAAGGGAATCAGTCTGCGAAACTACTTACATACATGGCACAATCATACCAAACGTCCAGATGTATCCTGAGAATACAAGATCCCAACCAAGGCTCACTACTGAATTATATACGCATTTCAGACCCTGTTCGGTCCTTAGTCATATGCCGAAACACGCCAGGCGTGGTTTGTTCTATGATGTGTCGGTGAGGTTTGCCACATTAAAGCACCTTTTATTGCACAAATTGCCGTGTTCGTTGCATTCCTGGAGTGCATGGAGTCCCTGCTGGTGTTTATATTTTCTGTCTTGGAATCAGGCGAGGGGTTTGAGGCAATCGGCACCCGGAACACCGATCAGGAGCGGTGAGTTTTTGGAGAACCCATTTTTATTTTCTTATGTACCATGTATGCATGGTGATGTTCCAGATTTCATCAGAACTACAGTGACAGGCTCAGGGCATATGCACCCGAGCCTTTTGTTTCTCAAAGTAAGCCCTATAAAATATATTGGGGTTAGTGGCTCTCCATATAATTAGTCCAACTACTTAGTACCCTTAGTGGGCACTCTTATTGTTATTATATATCACCAATATATACCATAAATCATTAATAGTCTCTCTCTTTCTAAGTGACAAGCAATAAATACAGGGTGATGGTCTGGATCCCAATCAGACCATCAACAACTACTCCAAAAGGAGCGTCTAAATAAAATTGACCAAAAACGAACCCCTTTGTTTTAATAAAAAGAACAAGCTCCAAGCAAAGTTAAAAAGTAAAAAAAGGGGTGAAAAATACAGTTTTATTCATACTACCAACTATATAACCTTCTAATACATTAATCTAAAATTGGCTGGCCAGCCACCATTAGCATTAACACAATAAGTTAATACTTAATACAATTTAGAATTACTATTATAAAAACAAAATTTTTTCTTTATGAAATTTATGCCCAAATCCAGATTAGGTGATTTTTTGGAATTGTAACAATGTCTCTCAGATGACTAATAGTGAAAAAAGATTTTAAATTTGTAACACTGTCTCTCAGATAATTAGTAACAGGTGAAAGCTTGATACTTATCGTTCCTGTGTTTCAAAAACCTTTTTGTTGTCCCACAGCTTTCAATGAAGTAGATATTAATATGTAGCTCCAATGGATCTCCTTTTCTGTACCCTTATGTACATTAGGGTTCCCCGACACCTTTTATGGATCCTGCTGCAAGGTCTCTGGTTTTGGGTCTTCCCTGTCTCTCCACTCCAATCCCGTGATATTGTTGAAACTCACTCACTGGCTGTACATTTGATCTCCGTCCCTTTAACAGACCTTCACACTGGGACTCTGGTCCGGAGTATCCAGCTGCCGCTTAGCAGAGTGGTTATTGGAGTCAGCAGCCAAGTTCTTTTATGGACCCGTTGTCGGGTTTACAGTAAATATAGTTAAGCAGGCGAACAGTTTTTTAGCCTGGTATTCGGCCGGGATGGTCGGGCCCACTTAGCTTAGCGGTTCCCCGCGCCCGCTCACCTCCGTCCTTCACCAATGATGTCAGCCACCTGAAGTATGTAGCTGACTGTTACTTTTGCTGAACAGTCCGTATCTCCACTTTTGTCAATTATTCTGAGATCAAAGTTATTGGGCAATGAAACATATATACTCGCAACGGGTTTCACCATATAGGCTTCATCAGGCAAAAATTATCATCCGGAGAGACAGGGAAGCCCCAAAACCAGAGACCTCGCAGCAGGATCCGTAAAAGGTGTCGGGGAACCCTAATGTACATAAGGGTACAGAAAAGGAGATCCATTGGAGATACATATTAATATCTACTTCATTGAAAGCTGTGGGACAACAAAAAGGTTTCTGAAACACAGGAACGATAAGTATCAAGCTTTCACCTGTTACTAATTATCTGAGAGACAGATTTAAGATCTTTTTTCACTATTAGTCATCTGAGAGACATTGTTACAATTCCAATAAGTCACCTAATCTGGACTTGGGCATAAGTTTCATAAAGAAAAAATTGTTGTTTTTATAATAGTAATTCTAAATTGTATTAAGTATTAACTTATTGTGTTAATGTTAATGGTGGCTGGCCAGCCAATTTTAGATTAATGTATTAGAAGGTTATATAGTTGGTAGTATAATGTACCTTAAGGTCTATAAATAAAACAGTATTTCCCCCCCCTTTTTTTTAATTTTTAACTTTGCTTGGAGCTTGTTCTTTTTATTATATATCACCAACTCTCCTTCCTACTTCTACAGATTAAACATCCAACCCCTACTTGATATCACGCAAAATAAACTAGCTATATGGAAGCAGCTCCCAATAAATCCATTGGGTCGCTTCAACCTTATTAAGATAAACCTTCTCCCTAAACTACTATATACACTACAGCACTCAATGGTATGGATCCCTAAGTATTTTTTTCAAAAGCTAAACAGTATGTTGACATCATTTTTGTGGGGAAATGGCCGAGCAAGGACGAAATTAACTGCACTACAGTGCTCCAAAGCATATGGCTGTCTTGCTATGTCGAGCTTTAGTTTATGCCATTTGGCTGGACATCTCAAACACCTGCAAAATTGGATCAACCCCAAAATAGAACCAGAGGGCTCCAAAAAAATGCTGCAATTATATCTGAAAGGCTCACTGTTAGCATTACTGCCCCAAAAACATTTAATTGGATGTGGCACTGTAATACACAAACTAGCATACAAAACGTGGGAAACCACAAACAATATTATTAACTACTAAGGCATCCCCCTGGAAACACCACTGTGGAATAATAAAAGCTTCCCGCATTTGGCAACTATATCGAATAAAATCTGGCAAAAAAAGAGATCTCCAGCTTTGCCGATGATATAACTGATAATACAATAACACCCTTCGAATCACTGAGACAAAAATTCAACTTACCTGCACTTCAGGTATCTGCAACTGAGACATTGCTTAAAGGGCATCTATATGGAAAAATAGGTTATTTTAAATTGAGCATAAATGGAAACTATAATTCTTCCCAACCACCACTGTATGATTTTTTGTTGTTGATCTTCCCCCTATTTCTTTAGTTATCCAATCTAAAACTTCTTATATTTCAGCTGTCAACCAAGTTCCTTGCTCTCAAAAACTATTCTTCTGTGAGTAGTTTTACTGTAGCTGGAATGGTGACAGAGTTTTCACAGTTGGAATGCTGTGTGCTGTGTGCAGGCTTGACAGTTGGTTTGTGGGGAAAAAAGTCAGGTCGGATGATAGTGGGAGTGGTTAAAAGAGAGAGGGAGGATACTGATCCTAAACAAAATGTGTTCTGGATTGAAGACATGCAGCAACACACACAAATCAGTGCTACTTACATGTATTCAATTATAGATTAAGATGAGGCAAAGTAATTTTCTCAGTATAGTGTCCCTTTATCAACCGAATTTCCCAACTGCCGTATTATTGGACTCTTAAAACATCCCATTATTGGTATACTCCATTCTCAAGGACAACAAGGTCTGATATCCACGTTTATATACTAAGCTAATATTACAGCAAGCAACTCTCCAAATTAAGACACTCACTGCAAAATGGAAAACTTATCTTACACAACTACCAGATGACTCATGGGATGAGTTTGCAAACTCTCATACCACTATCTCGCCAGCAGCGAACAACAGGCTAATCCAGTATAACATACTTCACTAAACATACTTTACCCCCAAAAGACTACACCAGATATCACAAACCAAACCACATACATGCCCAAAGTGTGCACAAGATCAGGCTGATTTTTGGCATGTAAGACAATTCTGGTGTCAAATAATTAATTTCCTCTCGCAATTATATCCAATATCAATCCTGTTTAATGGAGAAACCTGTATCTTAGGCCTTTTGAATGAAGGCCAATGGAATAAACACCAAAAAATTCTTCTTAATGAAACATTATTTTATGCACGCAAAGAGAAAGTATTTAAGTGGATGGCCCCAGATGTACCGACTCTAAACCAATGGAAGGATCTAATCAGTGCAGCACTTCCTTTTCTCAAAATACTATATCACAAAAGAGGATGCCCACAAAAATTCACTAAAATATGGTCTATATGGATTAATAATATAGACACTACCACATAAACAGCAAAACCTACACTGAGCTAAACTTGACAGCAGTAACCCCATCCATTCTTCTCTTTCACTTATTCCTTCTTACTTACCCAAATAACAAGAATACAGTAAGAAAGTTTGTGTACAAATTTTATTTTTTATTGAGGCAATGTTAAAATTTCAAGATACAGCATAAATGGTACTTGTAAATAGTTCATTTGTTAGATGAAATAATGCTCCCTTCTTTTTACCATATTGTTATACCATATAACAATGGTAAATATTAATATACACTATGTTTTGAAGACTGAAATTTATATGGCAATAATTGTATACCATGTATCTCTGTTTAATAAACACGAATTTAAAAAAAACAAAAACAAAAACAAGATGGCTTTCAACTGGAAAGTGCAATCAGTAAAAAGAGCAATAGACTATAGACTGCTATAGTTCCAGCATCACACAGATCACCATATAAAATATATGAACTGTCAAATAATCTACATGTAGGGGCAGGAATTCCTGCTTGCTATGTGGGCCAAGTGGGGAGATTTACCTTTTTTCCTCCTTTTGGTTTTCATAAAAACAGTATCAAATGTTTGTATAATAAATCTTTAAAGAGCAGCGTTATTTTCTTTAAATTGAATCTATTTAACATAGCTTTGAGATATTTTTCTTGAATCTCACATACTGATACATATTTGGAAGTTTTCTGTTGGATATTGTAAGGGAGAAAGGAGTTCAACAGAAATACATATGCTTTCAGGAGAAAAATTAGTATTTTCTCATTCCACTAACCCTATGCTTGTGAACTGGACTTGAAATGTAGTTCTTGAAGACGTTTCGCTAGTCATCCGACTGGCTTTCTCAATTCAGAATGACTTGTACAAGAATCTGTGGCAATTATGTACCCTGGAAAATCCCAATTAGCATATCACAGCCAGGTGTTAAGGTGTGATTAGATAGTGGCTAAGAGGTATTATAGGAACGCCCGAGTAAGTTGTTAAAACAGCATTGTACATGGCAGACAGTTGTGTCGTGACCCCCCCCACCTCTATTTAGGCTTGTTTCTTTATTTTCACATAAATGGCCTCCTTAACACCTCTCTTGAACCAATCACGTTCCTTCGCCAGTATGTTAACATTACAATCTTCAAAGGTATGTCCTTTATCCTCAGTGTGTTGTTCGGTTTAAAGCAGACAGGGATACAATGTTTTTTTGAAAGGAGGAAGAACATGGTCATCCCATATGTAGCAGGGGTCTCCGAGAAATTAAGAAGAATTTTCAAAAAACATCATTATCCCTTGTCTGCTTTAAACCGAACAACACACTGAGGCAGCAATTGGTACATCCAAAGCCCCAATACCAAAACACAAGAAAAGCGACATCATATATGCAGTGCAGTGCAGTGAAGAATGCTCTGATTTTATGTGGGGGAGACCAAACAGCAACTGCATCAACGTATGGCCCGCACAGAAGAGCCAATTCCTCGGGTCAGGACTCAGCCGTGTATCTGCATCTTAAGGATAAAGGACATACCTTGAAGATTGTAATGTTAACATACTGGCGAGGAACGTGACTGGTTCAAGAGAGGTGTTAAGGGGCCATTTATGTTAAAATAAAGAAACCAAGCCTAAATAGAGGTGGGGGGGTTCGACACCAACTGTCTGCCATGTACAATGCTGTTTTAACACCTTACCTGGGCGTTCCTATAACACCTCTTAGCCACTATCCAATCACACCCTTAACACCTGGCGTGTGATATGCTAATTGGATTTTCCAGGGTACATAATTGCCACAGATTCTTGTACAAGTCCTTCGAATTGAGAAAGCCAGTCGGATGACTAGCGAAACATCTTCAAGAACTACATTTCAAGTCCAGTTGATCTAATTGAATACAACAGATATCCACTAACCCTAATTTGCCAATCCAGAAATTTCTCTGCACATGAATGCATAATAGTGCTGACACCTAGAGTTGTCCATTACTTTCTTGCCCCTTGACTTAGCCCACTGTGTGATCAGTTGATTAGCAGTAATCTGAGCAAAATTCAATTTGCCCAGCAGGCAATAATGCACAAATTATTGGAGGAGGAGGAGGCTCCTAATGTCTAGCGCCCGTTTATATAACGGGTTTAACTGTCTAGTACTTTATAAAAGGTGAACTGCTTTTTATTTGCACACTTTTCATTTTGGTATAGTCTCTGCAATAGTCTATAACCTGGCCCAAGAAATAACTATTCTCACTGACCCAACATGATCCTACCCACTAATCAAATTCCACTGCCATCTACTTACAGCCTACAGATTCACCTCCCCTTGGGCCCTATTTATAAAAGATCGGTATCGTTATCGTAAAATACCGATCGTTATCGTAAAATAACGACCGTTTTTTACCGATAACGACCGTTTTTTACCGATAACGACCGGTATTTACCGATACCGACCGGTATTTACCGATATCGGTAAATACCGGTCGTTATTTTACGATAATGATCGGTATTTTACGATAACGATACCGATCTTTTATAAATAGGGCCCCTTGTGTATTACCCCCATTTATTGTAGACTGTAAGCTCACTGGGCAGGGCTGCATTCCTTGTGTATCATGGTATTGTTGTAAATTAACTTTGTGTACTATATAAATCCATAATAATAAGAATGTTAAAAAACAAAGATTGAATCAATAACATTAAAGTACAAAGTAGCTGTTGTTCCACTGGAACATGACCAGTATGAAAGTCTATTTAAAGCTTGTTAAATAAACCATATACTCTGCTTAGTTATAACTTAGCAAAAATTATAATTAAAGAGAAAACAGAAATAATATGGTAACTGTAGCCAGAAGTATGGATGTATTTTAAAAATAATTGCCGTTTAGTGTTAAAGGGAAAAACTGTTAAGGTGCCAACATTTCAACGTAACATGACACTATCAAAAATACAGGCTGGCACAGGCGTTGAAATTAGCTGGCCAAAACCAGGTCTAAATTTTGGCAAGAGGTAAAACACTAGAAAAAGGCATTGAGACAGAACTGTGTGATTCTTTGCTGCGTGTTGCACAAATAAATATGAGACCTCCCCAATTATTAAAAGACAGTCTAAGCGCCATTTTTGTTATTTTGTACATGAAAGATTTGCTAGCAATAAAGGTGGACAGAAGGGAACTGGACATTCTCCAGATGCCTTACACTTTTGTTTACTGGACTGTATGGTAGACATTCCCTAGTAAAATAACCATCCACTCTTCAGGGCAAAAGTGAGATCACGCAAGGGCAATGTATGATGTTCAAACCTAGAATTTTAGCATTACCTATAAAACATTTGTATATTGAATATATAAACACAGTGACATAGATCAAACAGTAAATAAATAATTTAGCTGGACAGAAGTACGTCTGTTTATGGCAAGGGGATTGATAAGCAACAAAAAGCCGGGTCTGTTGTACAGGAATTTTCTTAACAATGAACAGAAAATTCAGTTGATTTACAATAAACTAAAGCCCCCAGTCCATATTTTCATCAGTGGATCTCTTATCTTACTGGACCGTTCTGAAATTGTTTTTCAGCATAATTCACAGCCATATGTTATCTTTTTTCTCAAAACACAAGCATTAGGTCACCCCAGAAGTCCTTTAATTCTTAGCATATTGCAGCATATCTGAAAAGTTGGAACAAATCAGTTTTTCCTAAGCTATCCTTTCACAGCTGGGAAAGTATAAAAATAATGTCTTTCTACAATATAGTACTTTCTTTACTACCTTTATCTTCTACTATATAGATTATGCTTATTTGTTATTAAAGATTTACAGTGACATGTGACACGGCTTTATAGATCCAGTAAGAACAATAAAACACTATTTGCATTGACATTATGTTTAAAGCTTTTGAGTATTTGTAAGGCTTAGGTCAAAGTGTTAAGTTTACCAGGACTTTAAATTGCCACATTAAAGCTACCTATTTGTGATCTATAGCCTAGTGGGAGCCAAAAATGTAAGTTGATCACTTAACCCAACTTCCTGTTGGAACCACTTGGGAATAATTTGCATAAAGCATATTCCATTTCAGTTCCTTCCACAATTTGCATTGCTGTGGGTATAAAAGTGTCTTTGGATTTAAATTATAATTGCAATAAAACATATATTTCTTAAACCATGATTTGAACATATTTCTTAGTTCCATAGGGTGCCCTTCTGGTCACAGGAGGAAGTGTTCATGGTACAGTACAGAAGAGGATACTGTAGGTAGTAGAGAGAGGCAGGATCCAGAAAGTGGATTATTCGAATACAATGTTTTAATGGCATAAATGTCAAATCTTTATTGGGGGATATTAATACAGCATTTAGTCAGCCATTAATATAAACAACTTTTGTATGAATGGATAACTTATAATGCCATGCTTTCTTGTATAGTATATTGGGGTGTCAGCCTAAAAGAATAGGCAGTGATGTCTCTTCCTCTGCAGAAAGAGATTGTGTGACAATTGTCCATTATTTCATCCCATCCATGCTAAACCTAACCTTAAAAGTACAGCTTCCATCATGCTCCCAGACCATGCCCTCAGTACACCTAATAGAAAGCTAAGACAGGGAAATCATTAATGGTAGAAAAGTATAGTCGGTGGATAAAAGGATGGAAAAAGCTAATTTAAAGTTCTACAGGATGGCTATGGCCTGATACACACAGGTGCAAAAAGAATATCAGGACTGTACGCAAACACACACACTGTCTTCAAGATTTGGGTTTTACGTTAAAGTTCCTTAGTGCAAATCTTGGGGGCAGTGTGTGTGCGGTCCTCAATTTCTATTTGTGTTTCTGGAGATGCGTCCAGGACTAGCACCACAGGTACACTGGCACATGCAGTGCAGATAGTCAGGCTACTACTGTGTATCTGGTTTACAACGGCCAATTATAGGCTAAAAATTCTGATCATCAGATTTACTAAATTATATGCCTACCAGCAGCCTGCCAACCTGAGTTAAAATTGGAACACCAATAATTTGTTCCAACTGATTTTACAGCCTATTAAAATCTGCATAATTAGCCATAATCAGCAACCTTGGAGACTGAAGAAGCCCTGGAGTAGATGCATTTAAATTTGTATTTTATCAGTGGATGGAGAGAGGACTTTATAAAAAGAAAATCTTTAAAAACTACTAGAAAATATAATAGTTGTATGTCATTTTTTTGGTGAAATAAATAAATTAGGTGAATAGAGTCTAAAATATTTGGGTTTTTTATATTGCATTACCTGTAAAATAACATTCCTCTTTTAGAATATAGCAGTCAAACTCTTGAAATACAGCTAATCAAGAAAGTGTATAGCTTCCTCTCTCTAGGCATATAGGCATAGGAATTCTCTGTGCCCATTGAAGTTTATGAAAAGATGCTATGAAAAGATGCGGTCACCAATCAAAATTGTTTACTAATGTGTATAAATAGGGGTAAAGCAATATTAAATTATGAGCAAGGCAAACAACACAGCAAATATATTGTTTGTTTTATCCATGCTGGATAAGAAAAAAAGCTCAAGTAAATAACTCAATGTGGATTGCTTATCGTGTAGTTTACAATTGGGTTAGTTACATTTATAAGACAGAGTAACATTTCAGAATTTTGATGTGTCAAGATGCTGATAATAGAAATGTATTTTGTAATGTGTATTTACATATTACTACTACGTATGGGATGCTGGTGTTTAGGTCAGACTGCGCATATTAGGGAAATTCTCCCAGAGGTGCAAAATGACTTACGGTAATCCTGTACTGCATAAAACAAAAATACACAGGGGAGATGGACACTAAAAATATTGTAAGTCATTTATTAAAGAACTGACACTTTTAAAAACACAGCTTTCACCCCTTTAAGAAATTACTTGTTTTTTTTATTGTGCATCTCCCCTTTGTAGCTTTATATTTATCTGGATATTTATTTTTTTTGGTCTCACAAAACATCAGATCTTTAAACAGTCACAGATAATTCAACAGTGGATCATATCAAGTCCAGATACACATTTTACTACACATGAAGTCTGGCTTTTAACAATTTCTCTTGATGGTATCATTTTGTGTTTGTATAAAGGAGAATTCAATCTGTTTCTGGTTTTGTATCCAAAGATAGAGTTTTTCCTCTGATCATAATTTTTGGATCCTTGGTTTTTAATTTCAATTGAATACTCAAAAAGCTCAATATCTAAAACTGAACTGCAAATTAGATCTTAATGGAAAGCCAAATTGCTGTTCGTAGAGCTCAAGCTTGGCCTGGCAGCCTTTTCACTCTTTTTACAATACCAATGAATAGAGATGGCCAAACTATATAAAGTTCGGTCTGTTTTCGAACTTTCGAACTTCAGAGAAAGTTTGAAAGTTCGAATTCAGACCCATTCAAGTCAATGGGGAAGTGATAGTTCGAAAAATCTGAGTGATTTGCAGCTAAACTAACAATGGTAACTTACTGTAAATGGCTGTGGCACCTGGGAAATGGTCTGGGGAACATGTCACTGTCACCAAAACTTGTTTATACACTTCCTAAAGTCAGACGGGCTACATTTGATGATACATTCGAGGATTATCGAACGAACTAACAATCCTTCCTGTTAGCAAACGGTCCTTCCTGTTAGCAAACGGTCCTTCCTAGGCTTGGATAGTGTAGTGGTTAAAGGCACTGCCTTTGACATGGGAGACCAGGGTTTTAATCCTGGCTAAGGGCAGCTATATAAATGTTTGGATTTTTATAATACCCTAGTAATATATTAACCATATAATAACCTAGTAATATAATAACCATATAATACCCTAGTAATATAATATTGTTATTATATTACTAGGTTCTTATATGGTTATTATATTACTAGGTTCTTATATGGTTATTATATTACTAGGTTATTATATTACTAGGGCATTACAATATAATAACCTAGTAATATAATAACCATATAATAACCTAGTAATATAATAACCATATGATAACCTAGTAATATAACAGTATTATATTACTTGGGTATTATATGGTTATAATATTACTAGGTTATTATATGGTTATTATATTACTAGGTTATTATATGGTTATTATATTACTAGGTTAATATGGTTATTATATTATAATACCCTAGTAATATAATAACCTAGTAATATAATAACCATAATAACCTAGTAATATAATAACCATATAATAATCTAGTAATATAATAACCATATGATAACCTAGTAATATAATAACAATATTATATTACTAGGTTATTATATTAAACCCAAACATTTGTATAGTTGACCTAGCCAGGATTCAAACCCTAGTCTCCCATGTCAAAGGCAGTGGCTTTAACCACTACACTACATTGTAGAGTTAGTGAAGGGACCATAAATTCGATAATTATCGAAATTACGTTCGAAAGTCCGGACACATCGAAAGTCCGAGAAATCTGGGTCCGGGATAGTTTGAGAAGTCCGAGTCCGTTCGAACTCATAAAGTTTGGCTCGAGTTCGAGTTCGAGTCCATCCCTACCAATGAACAGTGTAAACATGGTAATTTCCTAAAAAACACAATTTAATACTTGCCTGTTATTAGTTTTTTTAACATTAAATACAGGATTATTTTACTTGGAAGCAGTTCATTAGCTAACTCTTTTTTTTCCCCATTTCTTCCTTTTTTATATCTTTTGGTCGTTGGAGGAAGAAAATGGAGCAGGAGTGAAGGAGAGGTAAGGAGCAACGAATACTGACCCTTGAGGAAGGGCCCTTATGATCTGTTTTTTAAGGAAAATCCTTATGAAATATTGAAACCAGCTTTGCGCATGAACTCTATGGGCAAGTATCCAACATCTTTCCTCAGGTCCATAGCTCTTCCAAACTATGAGATACTATGAAGTAACATAGTAACATAGTAATTGAAGTATAAAGACATATGTCCATTTAGTTCAACCCTTACACACTACTCTTTAACCCTACCTAACAGTTGATCCAGGGGAAGGGGAAAAAAACAGCTAAAATGTGGGGGGAAATTCCTGTTGGACTCCAAACAGTCCCTAAAGTAATGCCACAACTCACAATGACCAACAACTCTACATGGCCCCCATAGAATCACCACACAGCCCAAAGAATATCAACCCACACAGTAACTGTGTGGAGTACCCTCCTACCACTAGGAGTCTCTGTGTGTTATCATTGTTGATTATGTTTAGCTAAGTCTCTGCACCATGCTCTAGGAACGGTGTGTGATATAAGATTGAACTGAAAACCATACAGCAGTAGCTGGAGAATTGTATTTGTAGATATTTCTAATAAAACATCTTGTTCTTTCAACTGAGTTTGAGAATTACACATGGGCTGTATGGCTTTCAGTTCAATCTTATTTTCCACACTGTTTTACCTGGGACGTACCAGTTAATGTGATTCACAGACTGAGCCCGAGGTTGTATGTAGTTTGCACAGATACAGGGCAAACTTGTCGTATGAATTGCAAGCATCTTCTGCAGATTCCTGTAGAGTAAACCCTGTCAGATCAGATGAATTCTGAGAATGCAACAGCTTGTGACACTCAAGAAACACTGAATACAGAAAGTGTACTTGGAACAAGCAACTAACCAAGTAATGGACATGTCCAGAACAATGGTCAAGTTACCTCATCTGGAAGATATCTGTTGTATTCAATTAGATCAACTGGACTTGAAGTTTCGTTCTTGAAGACATTTCGCTAGTCATCCGACTGGCTTTCTCAATTCAGAATGACTTGTTTATCATCATTTTAAAAGATAAGCTGGGTTATTCAATAAAAGTTCTTATTGTTAAAAATGGTGCTAATTTTGCCCCAACCAATCAGATGTTAGCTTTCAAATGTTAAATAATGTCTGATTGGTTGGGGCAAAATTAGCACCATTTTTAAGAACTTTTATTGAATCTCCCTGTTTATCTTTTGCTAAGAACATAATGGAAACAAAAAAAGGTATGTTTGGTGATTTGAACTTGTGACCTTCTGGACTGTGTGTTTCTAAAATTACCAGGTGCACCACCACTGCTTAAGTAGAGAATACAGGAATTGCTTAAGGAACATTTTGTTCCGTCCACATTTAAAGCAACCTCTAGAAAATAGAGATGGACCTGATTGTTTTGCGGATTTTCCTAACCGACGTTTTCAATTTTTCTAAAAATAAAAAAAGATTTTTTTAGAATTTTAAAAGATTCACAAATTTTCGAGGATATTCATGTCCCAAATTCATCAAATGGCAGCTATTTGTGTCAAGCCAACCCCCTGGGTATAAAAGGCAGCAAGACAGGTGCCATTTTGTCAGTGTGTTAAAGTGAGTTTAGTGGAGACCTGATAGTGTAGGAGTTGGAGAGAAGTTTATTTTTTGCTTTTTGAGCTTTCTGTGTGTGAATTTCAGTGTGGTGGACTAGCATTTGTTGTTAACCACCCCTGTACTCACACAATTAGGACACAAAAGTAGAGATGTCTGAACTTCGAAAAATCCGGTCCGCGCGAGGATCCGCGGATTTTCGAAAAAATCCTTAAATTCGAAAATCCGCGAGCGGACCCGTTAAAACTTATTAAAATGAAAGTTCTGCAAAATCCGCATTAAAAGTGGTCTAAATAGCCTGGTAACTTAATCACTCAGGGACCTGGGTAATGACCTTAGAAACACGTGTCAATGCCTACAATACCTAAAAATTACAGTCCGCTAGCGTGAATTTAAAAAACGGTATTTTCCGAAAATACGAGGATTTCCGTAAAAACAAGGATTTCCATAAAACCGAGGATTCCTGTAAAAACGAGGATTTCCGTAAAAATGAGGATTCCCGTAAAAACGAGGAATTTCGTAAAAACGAGGAACCGGAACTTCCTGCCTGCAAAATGCGAGTTCTGCTAGGCAACTCTATGCCATGCAGTACCTCCTGTCCAGGGGGTACGATGATTTCCCCCCTGGCACCTATCATGTGCGGCGCCGAAAGTGCAGGATTAGGGAGGGGCTCCAGCGACGGCTCCTGCGCCACTTCGGCTACCAGACCTTTGTCTCTACCCTCCAGAGACAGTGGTCTGATCTGAAGAGGCAGAGGCCTCATTATGTTCTTGCCATACAGCAAATGATGGAAGGCAGTATACTTTTTATTATATTACTGTATTGTAATAAGTAGTAAAATATTTTAATCCACTTCTGACAAAACATATTTATATATATATTTTTAAAAACATCAATAATCCTTAAATTTGGTTGAGAAAGAGAGAGAGAGAGAGAGAGAGAGAGAGAGAGAGAGATCCAAGTTCTTTGTATTTCTCATTCACTGGTTATTATTACATTATTATTATTCTTATATTATTCAATATCAGCCTTATTTAAAGGGTAAGTAAAGTCAAAAAATAAATGTTGATCAATTATTAAAAATTGATTTTTACACTCCAAAATTAAAAATGTTGTGTTAGCCACAAAATCTAGATACAAGTACACACAGTTACTGATGCTCCCCTACACCCAACCAACTTTTCCCTTTCCATGGCTACAATACACACAATAAAAATATAAGTACTTAGCCAGAATAAGGTATGAAATCATTGCCATAGAAATATGATTGACTTTTAAAGCAACTATAACATATTGCCTTATTTAATCTGTATTTTCAAGCAGAATCCAAAGTATATAATTAAATATATACTTTAGATATATCATTCATTATGTATTTTTTTATTTTAATTTGCAGCTGAATCTTCCTCAGATACCCCACCCCCACCACCGTCCCCGCCAGTGCAGCCTATTGAAAAAAAAAAAAAATTCTAAATTTTTCATTTGTCCAAGGCCACATTACAGTGCACACGAGCGTTCCAGAAACAAGCATACAAGCGCGTGTTTCCGGTGCGCTCATGTGTATTGCCGCGCGAGTGCAGTACGATTGCACAATTGTGCAAAAATTGAGGATGACATTAATTGTGCCACACTATTGTGTGCTTTTTAACAAGTAGATGTGTCCAAGCCCTGTATCCAAATGTTTGCATATTTTTTGACAACTTCTCCGAGAATTGTTTTAGTAAATGTATTCGAACATTTTAGTGAGAGTTAAAATAAATTTCCTTTTTTTTTAGCACTACCACCAACTAGCCCTCCGGGCAGCCCATTGCCCCCTCCGGGCAGTCCATTGCCCCCTCCAGGCTCTCCATCACCCCCACCGGGCAGTCAACCGCCCCAAGAGGAGGAACCTGGCACCAGCCAGACACGTAAGTGCATCCTAAGCAATTTTTTAATCTTTTTATTGACCTTGATTGTCAGCAAATAATTAGTGAAATTAACAGTTATAATTAAGTGAATTTTATTATTTCACTGAAAAAAATTTTGTAAAAAAAAATTAAACAAATCTATTAATTTGGCTTGAGAGACAAATCACAGATCTTCTCATTTCTCATTCCCATTTATTGTCCCCGACTCCCCATTGTTTGGGCTGTATCTTGTCCCTCAGTTTTTGAGCTTAAATCACGAAATTCGGTCCAAACGTGAAGTAAAAGTGTGCGATTATCTTAAGTATCCTTTCCAACATTGTCAGACAAACACATACCCATGAACCCCACACAGCTATTCACACCTACTGGGGCTGGGGGGGAGGGGGCCACATTCTCAGAGCGCTACTTGACCTGAAGCAACGATCAGGACTGGGTCAAGGGCAAGAACCAACGATCTCTATTCGGGTCCTGCAAACATGGTCGGTATTCTTTACACAGACACAAGCTGATTTGACAGGTTAAGGTCATTCGCTGGAAAAATAATGCTCTTTTTCTTAAAGTTTATGTATTTTCCACTGAACTTCCACTTAAAGCGATATATGGCATCATGGGATCACTGATAACAGCAGAGGTAATGCTGGCAAAACATTACGTTTATTGCTAAATTGTATCAGAACATTCGGTTTTGTATCACTAGGACTGTGCTACATACAAAATTTTGGAAGTGGTTCAGCCCCCAAGGCATTGTCAAACCCACAATCCCTTTTGCATCATGTAGCTGGATTTTACACTGGGAAATACAGATATAAATCTGTATAACATTTCATTAACTTGCATTGATTTACTACGATTTTGAATCAGACCTCCGAGGTGGGGGCTGGAGGGGCTGGAACGGCTGGAGGGGATGTAGTGGCTGGGGGGCTGGAGCGGCTGGAGGGGATGGAGTGGCTGGAGGGGCTGAGTGGCTGGAGAGGGTGGAGGGGCTGGAGAGGCTGGTCCTGCTTCTAGAAAAAAATTTTTTATTTCAACAATCACTGTCCAATCCATTAGTAATATTACCTTTCCTTAAAGGCTACGTAGTGAACATTTCTTGGATAATTTTTGAACCACAAAAATCAATGAAAAACTGGTTTAATGAAAGATTTTAAAAAACATTAACTTCACTAGGTTTAGTGGGTATAATTTACCTTTCTAAAAAATCAACATTTCATTTTCACTTTAGTTTCTAGGTGCAGTCACACCCCTGTTACTATTGGGAGAGTGGATATATAAGGTGTAGGCACCCCAGATCAGTGCCTAGGTGCAGTCACACCCGTTACTATTGGGAGTGTGGATATATAAAGTGTCGGCACCCCAGATCTGTGCCTAGGTGCAGTCACACCCCTGTTACTATTGGGAGAGTGGATATATAAAGTGTCGGCACCCCAGATCTGTGCCTAGGTGCAGTCATACCCCTGTTACTATTGGGAGAGTGGATATATAAAGTGTAGGCACCCCAGATCTGTGCCTAGGTGCAGTCACACCCCTGTTACTATTTTGAACTCCACTTCTGTACATTTTAAAGTTGTTGTTTTTTTGCTTAGCTTTCTTTTTTCAGCAACTTACAGTAGCAATAAATTCTTCTATAACCAATGGTGGATGTGCCAAAGTGGACTAATGCATTTTAACAAAAAACATACAACACAACCGGACTGGGTTGTTTGTATTAGATTGGGACTTGTTTGTTGACTGTCTGTCATTAATAGATGAACGTGTGAGCACACGAGTGAAACATAAGAATCTTATAAAATAACCTTTAAATTCCCTGCATTGTTTCTAAGCATATTTCAACCAAACTTACATTATTTCTTATGAAAGGATTTTCAAAAATGACAAACACATGAGCTATTTTGTTTTGATTAATATTAGCCTGTGTATTTCCAGGTGTGCTGAACAGACTTTTAATTGAATCTCACAGCTTCCTGTGGCACCTTTTTCTTCCATAAGTACCCTAGAGGTTCACAAGCCACAGGTGGCAGAAATAACCTCTAAACCTTCAGCGGGATAAACAGTCAACAGATTTAGAAAGGATTCACTGTATTGTTGTTTCTTATTATTTATTCTTTTTTTATTTTAGAATTTTATCTGTCTTAGAGCATAAACTTGCCATAGCACATATGGATATATGGATATCCTCCTTGACTTTACAAAATAATGACTGTAATTATATATATATATATATATATATATATATACATCCTGATGTAATCCTGAAGACAGCCTCATACAAGATGGCTGAAACGTGTTGATGAGGTTTGTACCACAGTGTTATATGTCTCTAGTCCCAGGAGTGCTCTGGGATAGCTGCCATTTAATACTTATGTGCAGGTACTGTAAAATTCACCCAAAGCCGCACAGCCACTGGTAAATTTGTCTGGGTGAATCTCACGGGTAATTAGAAATTTATGAGGATAAAATACATTAAAATAATCTCAAATCATTGCTTTGGAAGTTTTTGAAATGTATTTAAGAATTCACAATTACTGTAAATGATTGTCTTAACATTTGCCACAGATGACAAAATTAAACAGAAATGTCAGGGTTCTGTACCTTGAGAAAAGGGGTAAATTAAAGAGCTAAGGAGAAGAAGCATTTGCCCCTTGCTCAGTCCCCCATGCTTAACCTTTGACCTTCGTTTTATTCACAAAAAACAAGAGCTTACATTATACAGTATAAGCAAACAAGCTTATTGCTTTAGGATAGGGAAGCATTATTGCTTTACATTGGAGCAAAATTGGATTAAGGTCCCATACATTAGAACTTCCATGCTGACCGATCCAGCGACATTCAATTGCCTTTCACCGTTCTTCTTTGCGACCAACATACGATTGCAAAATGAATGGGCCAGGCTGGACCTCGCAATCATATATCATTTTAATTATTAAGATTTCATTTAACTATACTAGAGTCATCCATATTTTCAAATATATAGTTATATATAATATCAGTTAGAGTAATATGAAAAATCTGAATACTTATTACTCAGCATATAACTTCACATGTCGATCCAGTGATCCCAATAATCGACTAACCTCAATGCTGGAAAAAACCCAGGGAGATAATCTATAGAGATGAAAGAAACCCCAAATATTTTGCAGAAACAACTGAAATTTTACAGAACCAAAATTTTGCTTTCAAACCCCAATGACGGAATTCTGGTAATAAGCTAAAAAAGGAAACAGTCAAAATTGGGACGCGCACTAAAAACGGCACTCCGGAATCCAGGTGTATCGATAAAAGAAAGTAGATTCATTTAGACATAAATAAAAAAATATGGAGTGACGTTTTTGGATGTTTCCAGTTTCCAGTTGTAATGCAAGTGAGGGGCCTGCAGTGCGCTGAAAGAGGTGAGTCCATTTGTATAGATTTACACAATGCTGTTAGTTTTGAGACAAGATAATCCTTTAGCGAAGTGCCTGGGGGTTGATCCACCCAGGCTACACATGGCTAATTGTGAGTTTCACATTATCTTTCACATTGTATAAGCTTTACTGTGTATTTTGTTGCATGTGTCCACACATTGTTACTAACTCATCTTCATTAAGTTTATAAGCGAAATTCAGCCTTAGTACCAGCAGGAACAACTGGGAAGGAGATCCAAAAAGTTCTACCCCATAGTACATGAGCAGACAGAACTGGAAAGGCATCTGAGAGATCACCCATTTTTGTAGGCAAGACATCCAGCTAAAGCAAATTGCAAGGCAGAGATATCCAAGGAAGGAGAACAACACCCCAGGAGTTAAAACACACACAGGGCTATGTATGGAGAGGTCAATATACAAAACCCTTTTGGTTACCATATCTCTATAGACTGCAGAGAGAACATGTCTGTCCTGTATATTATAACATGTTACCATAGCACTTTATATCTGATTAGCACTTTATTTATGTAATAATTGTTACAGCATCTATTTATGATATAAGTTTGCACTAAAATTTAACACATTATGCAGCAATGTTAATATGTTTCACTAGAGGTCACTATATATTCCTCTTGCTCTACATTATTTAACTTTGCGCCATGCACTTTATCTGAATTGTACTGTCTGAAGAAGGTGTTTGATACACCGAAACGTCACAAACAATAACCACTGTTTTTGATTAATACTGGAAGCGCACTATGAATATGTTTTCTATTTGAATATATTACCATAGACTGCATGCAGAGACAACAAAACCCTTCTAATTGGTGGATGTATAGTATCGCAATAGACTGCAAGTAGAGATAACATGCCTGTCATTATGCGAAACCCTTCCAATATGCCTTTTCCCACTGCCTCTGACCGCTTGAAGAGAATAGAAGGCAGTGGCTGCCTCTGTAACAACATTAAAAAAATCTAGAAAAAAACATGAAAAAATCTAGAAAACCATACAAAAACCACAATGAAGGTAAATTGCAAAATTACTCAGGAAAATATATATAAAATGATATAGAATTCCTGCTCAAAAGTTCATGTATTTCTGTTAAATACATGAAAGTTACTTCTGTAACTTTCTGTTAATTTCTGTTAAGACATTAGGCTTTGGGTCTTTAGGTCTTATATGCTTCCAAAATGTAAATTTATCAGAACGCTATTTCAAAATATTAATATGAAAGTATATCCTGCATTTCATTACATTCCTGACTCTTATAATATCCCAAGTAGATATTAAGAAATATTTGATCGCCATTTTTGAATTTAAAATAGGAATTTTCAAAACAGGAATTTTAATTATTGAACACAATTTTTAAGTTTTTTCAGATACTCTGAAGTTTAAAACCAGCAGTTGCTTCAGCCACGACCGACTCCTTATACTTTAGAACAGGGGCCTGACCATGACCGGGGGAAATTTTCAGGCAGTTCCAAAGGACCCCTGAGGCCAACTGTGAATGTTCACCGAATCCAATGGAATCATCCCTTTATTTGTAAAGTGTTTACCCTACCAACCTTTATTTCTGTTAATTTATCCCTCACCTGTAAAATGATCCCTTTGTTTATTAATTTTCGGTGTAGCCTGATGCTGTTGAATGGGTTATCATTACATAAAAAAATGCAACATTTTCCAAAAACTAATTTTTCTTTGTTATTTCTTTATAAGCAATATTATTACATTTTCATTTACATGTTATTTCTGATGTGATTCTGATGCATGAAACACAAGTACAAAAGCCATTTTAGGATTGTTGATGTGATTAAAATGTTATAGTGGTAAGAAACCTCAAACCACATCCATCTCTACACACAGAACTAATAGTGCACTTTTTTTCCCAAAGGATCGCGTGTAAGGTAAATATCTTCTATCTTCATCTGTAGCTCCTGGTCAATTGCTTGAAGAACGTAAGGTAAAACGTAGCTCCTTAACCTCCTGGTCTTCAATCAATACATTAAAGGAATTGTTCACTAAACTATTCCTTTAATGAAAAAAAATCTGGAAATTAGCATAGAAACATGAACCAGTCGCTGAAACCTTATTATTTTTTTTAAATCTTTCTTTTTCTACATAATATCAGCAGCGCAAGAAAGCTAAAAACTATTTTTAACACACATCCATTTTATTATTTTTTTGTTCCTTGATCCCTGGGTTCCTGAAGGAGGCTTTTCAGTAGAAACTTTCTGATTGTTCTTTACAGCTGAACAATTTCATGTTTGATTGGTAATTGCTACTTATGGGGGAGGGAAAAGAAAGGAAACAATTCTAAGCACCTACTGTACTGATACCTCACGCAACCATTTCTCACTTTTTAAAAATCTTTTGTAAATGGAAGATAACATAGTTGAACGATCCACAGCCCTCTGTTTGTTCAGCGTGATGCACAAATGTCTTTGATGCAAGCAACATCTTCTTTTCTTTCAGGGCAGGTGGGTGGGTTTTACCTCATGAATCGGAGCAAATAACTACAAATCACCCCTGTTGTAGTCTGTGTATTAATAAACACTTTTGATTCGTAATAAATAGAGCTCCAGAGCTTCAGAAGGAATATAACTATCATGAAAAAAAGGGTTTCATATTGGCCTCATATAAAATGTAATTGCATTATAGAGTTCAAATTTCAGTAATAATAATGATAAATTATTTGATTGGTTGACATGGATACAATCGATCTATCGGGTGATAATATAGACCGGACGAAAGTTTTGCCCATCCCTATAACAAAATTGTTCCGATTTCATTAGCGGACACTATACATGGAGCGTTAGTTGGCTGATACACGGTATTGATGCACCTATGGCCACCACAAGCTGTTGTATTTAACGTAAATATCTTTAGGTACCAATATATAAACATGTGTAAAAATAGGGTGAACCAGTCCTAAATCAATCCCTCATAGAAACAGGACTAGAAACCAGTTCCAAAGCAGATTTCACGGATCCGCTGAAACTTGGATTTTTTTAATTTTTCGAAACACGGGGCCCTATTTATAAAAGATCGGTATCGTTATCGTAAAATACCGATCGTTATCGTAAAATAACGACCGGGTTTTTACCGATAACGACCGTTATTTACCGATAACGACCGGTATTTAACGATATCGGTAATGAAAGCGATATTATTGCATCATGGGGGATCACTGATAAACAGCAGGAGGTAATGCTGGCATAAAAACATTACGTTTATTGCTAAATTGTATCAGAACATTCTTGGTTTTGTATCACTAGGACTGTGCTACATACAAAAAAATTTGGAAGTGGTGCAGCCCCATAAGGCATTGTCAAACCCACATACCCATTGTTGCATCATGTAGCGTGGATTTTACACGGGGAAAATACAGATATTATAGTCTTGTATAACATTTCATTAACGTTGCATATGATTTACTTACGATTTTGAATCAGACCTCCAGAGGGACTGGAGAGGCTGGAGGTGGCTGGAACGGCTGGAGGGGATGTAGGTGGCTGAGGGCTGAAGCGGCTGGAGGGGATGGAGTGGCTGGAGGGGCTGTAGTGGCTGGAGAGGGTGGAGGGGCTGGAGAGGCTGGTCCTGCTTCTAGAAAAAAAAGTTTTTATTTCAACAATCACTGTCCAATCCATTAGTAATATTACCTTTCCTTAAAGGCTACGTAGTGAACATTTCTTGGATAATTTTTGAACCACAAAAATGCAATGAAAAACTGGTTTAATGAAAGATTTTAAAAAACATTAACTTCACTAGGTTTAGTGGGTATAATTTACATTTCTAAAAAATCAACATTTTCATTTCAATTTAGTTGCCCCAGTAGGTGTGAATAGCTGTGTGGGGTTATGGGGTGTGTTGTCTGACAATGTTGGAAAGGATACTTAAGATAATCGCACACTTTTACTTCACGTTTGGAACGAATTTCGTGATTTAAGCTCAAAAACTGAGGGACAAGATACAGCCCAAACAATGGGGAGTCGGGGACAATAAATGGAAATGAGAAATGAGAAGATCTGTGATTTGTCTCTCAAGCCAAATTAATAGATTTGTTTAATTTTTTTACAAAAATTTTTTCAGTGAAATAATAAAATTCATTAATTATCACTGTTAATTCACTAATTATTGCTGACAATCAAGGTCAATAAAGATTAAAAAATTGCTTAGGATGCACTTACGTGTCTGGCTGGTGCCAGGTTCCTCCTCTTGGGGCGGGTGACTGCCCGGTGGGGGTGATGGAGAGCTGGAGGGGGCAATGGACTGCCGCGGAGGGCAATGGGCTGCCCGGAGGGCTAGTTGGTGGTAGTGCTAAAAAAAAAGGAAATTTATTTTAACTCTCACTAAAATGTTCGAATACATTTACTAACACAATTCTCGGAGAAGTTGTCAAAAAATATGCAAACATTGGATAGGGCTTGGACACATCTACGTGTAAAAAGCACACAATAGTGTGGCACATTAATGTCATCCTCAATTTTTGCACAATTGTGCAATCGTACTGCACTCGCGCGGCAATACACATGAGCGCACCGGAAACACGCGCTTGTATGCTTGTTTCTGGAACGCTCGTGTGCACTGTAAGTGGCCTTGGACAAATGAAAAATTAGAATTTTTTTTTTTTTTCAATAGGCTGCACTTACATTCTTACTGGCGGGGACGGTGGTGGGGGTGGGGTACCGAGGAAGATTCAGCGCAAATTAAATAAAAAAAAACATAATGAATGATGAATTATATCTAAAGTATATATTTAATTATATACTTTGGATTTTGCTTGAAAATACAGATTAAATAAGGCAATAGTTATAGTTGCTTTAAAAGGCAATAATATTCTATGGCAATGATTCATACCTTATTTTCTGGCTAAGTACTTATATTTTATTGTGGGTATTGTAGCCATGGAAAGGGAAAAGTGTGGGTTTGTGAGGGGAGCATCAGTAACTGTGTGTACTTGTATCTAGATTTGTGGCTAACCAAACATTTTTTAATTTTGAGTTGTAAAAATCAATTTTTAATAATTGTCAACATTTATTTTTTGACTTTACTTACCCTTTAAATAAGGTGATATTGAATAATATAAGAATATAATAATGTAATAATAACCAGTGAATGAGAAATACAAAGAACTTGGATCTCTCTCTCTCTCTCTCTCTCTCAAGCAAATTTAAGGATTATTGATGTTTTTAAAATATATATATAAAGTTTTTGTCAGAAGGGATTAAAATATTTTACTACTTATTACAATACAGTAATATAATAAAAAGTATACTTGCCTTCCATCATTTGCTGTATGGCAAGAACATAATGAGGCCTCTGCCTTTTCAGATCAGACCACTGTCTCTGGAGGGTAGAGACCAAGGTCTGGTAGCCGAAGTGGCGCAGGAGCCGTCGTGGAGCCCCTCCCTAACCTGCACTTCTGCTCCTAATCCTGCATTCCCTAATCTGCATTTCGGCGCCGCACATGATAGGTGCCAGGGGGAATCATCGTACCCCTGGACAGGAGGTACTGCAATGGCATTGAGTTGTAGCAGAACTCGCATTTTGCAGGCAGGAAGTTCCGGTTCCTCGTTTTTAACGAAATTCCTCGTTTTTACGGGAATCCTCATTTTTACGGAAATCCTCGTTTTTACAGGAATCCTCGGTGTTTATGGAAATCCGTGTTTTTACGAAATCCTCGTATTTTCGGAAAATACCGTTTTTAAATCACGCTAGCGGACTGTAATTTTTAGGTATTGTAGGCATTGACACGTGTTCTAAGGTCATTACCCGGTCCCTGAGTGATTAGTACCAGGCTATTTAGACCACTTTTAATGCGGATTTTGCGCAAACTTTCATTTTAATAGTTTTAACGGTCCGCTCGCGGAGTTTCGAATTAAGGATTTTTTTCGAAAATCCGCGGATCCTCGCGCGGACCGGATTTTTCGAAGTTCGAAATCTCTACTTTTTGCCTAATTGTGGAGTACAGGGGTGGTTAACAACAAATGCAGTCCACCACACTGAAATTCACACAGAAAAGCTCAAAAAGCAAAAAAAATAAATTCTCTCCAACTCCTACACTATCAGGTCTCCACTAAACTCACTTTAACACACTGACAAAATGGCACTGTCTTGCTGCCTTTATACCCAGGGGGGTGGCTTGACACAAATAGCTGCCATTGTGAATTGGGGACATGAATATCCTCGAAAAATTTGTGAATCTTTTAAAATTCTAAAAAAATCTTTTTTTATTTTTAGAAAAATTGAAAACGTCGGTTAGGAAAATCCGCCAAAACAATCAGGTCCATCTCTATTTTCTAGAGGTGGCTTTAAATGTGGACGGAACAAAATGTTCCTTAAGCAATTCCTGTATTCTCTACTTAAGCAGTGGTGGTGCACTGGTAATTTTAGAAAACAACAGTCCAGAAGGTCACAAGTTCAAATCAACAAAAATACCTTTTTGTTTCCATTAGTTCTTAGCAAAAGATAAACAGGGAGATTCAATAAAAGTTCTTAAAAATGGTGCTAATTTGCCCCAACCAATCAGATATTATTAACATTTGAAAGCTAACACTGATTGGTTGGGGCAAAATTAGCACCATTTTTAACAATAAGAACTTTTATTGAATAACCCAGCTTATCTTTTAAAATGATGATAAACAGTCATTCTGAATTGAGAAAGCCAGTCGGATGACTAGCGAAACGTCTTCAAGAACGAAACTTCAAGTCCAGTTGATCTAATTGAATACAACAGAATCTTCCAGATGAGGTAACTTGACCATTGTTCGGACATGTCCATTACTTGGTTAGTTGCTTGTTCCAAGTACACTTTCTGTATTCAGTGTTTCTTGAGTGTCACAAGCTGTTGCATTCTCAGAATTCATCTGATCTGACAGGGTTTACTCTACAGGAATCTGCAGAAGATGCTTGCAATTATACGACAAGTTTGCCCTGTATCTGTGCAAACTACTACAAACCTCGGGCTCAGTCTGTGAATCACATTAACTGGTACGTCCCAGGTAAAACAGTGTGGAAAATAAGATTGAACTGAAAGCCAACAGCCCATGTGTATTATTCTCAAACTCAGTTGAAAGAACAAATGTTTATTAGAAATATCTACAAATACAATTCTCCAGCTACTGCTGTATGGTTTCAGTTCAATCTTATATCACACACCGTTCCTAGAGCATGGTGGAGACTTAGTAAACATATCAACAATGATAAACACACAGAGACTCCTAGTGGTAGGAGGGTACTCCACACAGTTAATGTGTGGGTTGATATTTTGGGCTGTGTGGGTGATTCTTGGGGGCCATGTAGAGTTGTTGGTCATTGTGAGTTGTGGCATTACTTTAGGGACTGTTTGGAGTCCAACAGGAATTCCCCCACACTTTTAGCTGTTTTTTCCTTCCCCTGGATCAAGTTAGGTAGGGTTTTAAGAGTAGTGTGTAAGGGTTGAACTAAATGGACATATGTCCTTTTATACTTCAATTACTATGTTACTAGTGTACTTCATAGTATCTCATAGTTTGGAAGAGCTATGGACCTGAGGAAAGATGTTGATACTTGCCCATAGAGTTCATGCGCAAAGCTGGGTTTCAATATTTCAAAGGATTTCTTAAAAAACGATCATAAGGGCCCTTCCTCAAGGGTCAGTATTCGTTGGCCTTACCTCTCCTTCACTCCTGCTCCATTTTTCCTCCAACGACCAAAAGATATAAAAAAGGAAGAAAATGGGGAAAAAAAAGAGTTAGCTAATAACTGCTTCCAAGTAAAATAATCCTGTATTTAATGTTAAAAAAACTAATAACAGGCAAGTATTAAATTGTGTTTTTTAGAAATTACCATGTTTACACTGTTCATTGGTAGGGATGGACTCGAACTCGAACTCGAGCCAAACTTTATGAGTTCGAACGGACTCGGACTTCTCAAACTATCCCGGACCCAGATTTCTGGACTCGTTTTCTGTGTCCGGACTTTCGAACGTAATTTCGATAATTATCGAATTTATGGTCCCTTCACTAACTTCTACAATGTAGTGTAGTGGTTAAAGCCACTGCCTTTGACATGGAGACTAGGGTTTGAATCCTGGCTAGGTCAACTATACAAATGTTTGGGTTTTATATATAACCTAGTAATAAATATTGTTATTTATACTAGGTATCATATGGTTAGTATTACATAGATTATTATATGGTTATTATATTACTAGGTTATTATGGTTATTATATTACTAGGTTATTATATTACTAGGGTATTATAATATAATACCATATTAACCTAGTAATATAATAACCATATAATAACCTAGTAATATAATAACCATATAATAACCTAGTAATATTATAAACATATAATACCAAGTAATATAATACTGTTATATTACTAGGTTATCATATGGTTATTATTTACGGTGTTATTATAGTATATATTACTAGGTTATTAATGTAATGCCCTAGTATATAATAACCTAGTAATATAATAACCATATAAGAACCTAGTAATATAATAACCATATAAGAACCTAGTAATATAATAACAATATTATATTACTAGGGTATATATGGTTATTATATTACTAGGTTATTATATGGTTTATATATTACTAGGGTATTATAAAAAATCCAAACATTTATAGCTGCCCTAGCCAGGATTAAAACCCTGGTCTCCATGTCAAAGGCAGTGCCTTAACCACACCACTATCCAACCTAGGAAGGACCGTTGCTAACAGGAAGGACCGTTTGCTAACAGGAAGGATTGTTGTCGTTCGATAATCCTCGAATGTATCATCAAATGTAGCCCGTCTGACTTGGAGTGTTATAAACAAGTTTTGGTGACAGTGACATGTTCCCCAGACCATTTCCCAGGTGCACAGCCATTTACAGTAATTACCATTGTTAGTTTAGCTGCAAACACTCAGATTTTTCGAACTATCACTTCCCCCATTGACTTGAATGGGTCTGAATTCGAACTTTCAAACTTTTCTGAAGTTCGAAAGTTCGAAAAACCGACGACTTTATATAGTTTGCCCATCTTATTCATTGTATTGTAAAAAGAGTGAAAAGGCTGCCAGGCCAAGCTTGAGCTCTACGAACAGCAATTTGGCTTCCATTAAGATCTAATTTGCAGTCAGTTTTAGATATTGAGCTTTTTGAGTATTCAATTGAAATTAAAAACCAAGGATCCAAAAATTATTGATAGAGGAAAAACTCTATCTTTGGATACCAACCAGAACAGATGAATTCTCCTTTATAAAACACAAAATGATACCATCAGAGAAATTGTTAAAAGCCAGACTTCATGTGTAGTAAAATGTGTATCTGGACTTGATATGATCCACTGTGAATTATCTGTGACTGTTTAAAGATCTGATTGTTTTGTGAGAACAAAAAAAATAAATATCCAGATAAATATAAAGCTACAAGGGGAGATGCACATAAAAAAAAACAAGTAATTTCTTAAAGGGGTGAAAGCTTGTGTTTTAAAAGTGTCAGTTCTTTAATAAAGGACTTACAATATTTTTAGTGTCCATCTCCCTGTGTATTTTTTTTTTATGCAGTACAGGATTACCGTAAGTCATTTTGCACCTCTGGGAGAAATTCCCTAATATGCGCAGTCTGACCTAAACACCAGCATCCCATACGTAGTAGTATAGTAAATACACATTACAAAATACATTTCTATTATCAGCATCTTGACACATCAAAAATCTGAAATGTACTCTGTCTTATAAATGTAACTAACCCAATTGTAAACTACACGATAAGCAATCCAAATTGAGTTATTTACTTGAGCTTTTTTTTCTTATCCAGCATGGATAAAACAAACAATATATTGGGTTGTTTGCCTTGTCATAATTTAATATTGCTTTACCCCATTTTATACACCATAGTAAACAATTTTGATTGGTGACCGCATCTTTTCATAGCATCTTTTCATAGAACTCAATGGCACAGAGAATTCCTTGCCTATATGCCTAGAGAGAGGAAGCTATACACTTTCTTGATTAAGCTGTATTTCAAGAGTTTGAATGCTAATTCTAAAAAAGAGAATGTTATTTTACAGGTAATGCAATATAAAAACCCAAATATTTAGACTCTATTCACTAATTTATATTTCACCAAAAAATGACATACAACTATTATATTTTCTAGTAGTTTTAAGATTTCTTTTTTAAAGTCCTTCTCCATCCAATGATAAAATACAAATTTAATGCATCTACTCCAGGGCTTTTCAGTCTCCAAGGTTGCTGATTATGGCTAATTATGCAGATTTTAATAGGCTGTAAAATCAGTTGGAACAAATTATTGGTGTTCCAATTTTAACTCAGGTTGGCAGGCTGCTGGTAGGCATATATAATTTAGTAAATCTGATGATCAGAATTTTAGGCCTATAATTGGCCGTGTTGTAAAACCAGATACACAGGAGTAGCCTGACTATCTGCACTGCTGTGCCAGTGTACCTGTGTGTCTAGTCCTGGAGCCTCTCCAGAAACACAAATAGAAATTGAGGACCGCACACACACTGCCCCAAGATTTGCACTAAGGAACTTTAACGTAAAACCCAAATCTTGAAGACAGTGTGTGTGTTTGCGTACAGTCTGATATTCTTTTTGCACCTGTGGTGTATCAGGCCATTAGCCATCCTGTAGAAAACTTTAAATAGCTTTTCCATCCTTTTATCCACCGAATATACTTTTCTACCATAATGATTTCCCTGTCTTAGCTTTTCTATTAGGTGTACTGAGGGGCATGGTCTGGGAGCATGATGGAAGCTGTACTTTTAAGGTTAGGTTTAGCATGGATGGGATGAAATAATGGACAATTGTCACACAATCTCTTTCTGCAGAGGAAGAGACATCACTGCTTATTCTTTAGGCTGACACCCCAATATATATACAAGAAAGCATGGCATTATAAGTTAATCCATTCATACAAAGTTGTTTATATTAATGGCTGACTAAATGCTGTGTTAATATCCCCCAATAAAGATTTGACATTTATGCCATTAAAACATGTATTCGAATATCCACTTCTGGATTCTGCCTCTCTCTACTACCTACCGTATCCTCTTCTGACTGTACCATGAACAACTTCCTCCTGTGACCAGAAGGGCACCCTATGGAAAACTAGAAATATGGTTCAAATCATGGTTTAAGAAATATGTAGTTTTATTGCAATTATAATTTAAATCCAAGACACTTTTATACCCCCACAGCAATGCAAATTGTGGAAGGAACTGAAATGGATATGCTTTATGCAAAGTCTTCCCAAGTGGTTCCAACAGGAAGTTGGGTTGTAAAGTGATCAACTACATTTTTGGCTCCCACTAGGCTATAGATCACAAATAGGTAGCTTTAATGTGGCAATGTTAAAGTCGCTGGGAACGTAACACTTTGACCTAAGCCTACAAATACTCAAAAGCTTTATTACAATATGTCAATGCAAATAGTGTTTTATGTTCTTACTGGATCTCATAAAGCCGTGTCCACATGTCACTGTAAATCTTAATAACAAATAAGCATAATCTATATAGTAGAAGATAAAGGTAGTAAGAAAGTATATATTGTAGAAAGACATTATTTTTAACTTTCCCAGCTGTGAAAGGATAGCTTAGGAAAAACTGATTGTTCAATTTTCAGATATGCTGCAATATGCTAAAATTAAAGACTTCTGGGGTGACCTAATGCTTGTGTTTGAGACAAAAGATAACATATGGCTGTGAATTATGCTGAAAAACATTTCAGAACGGTCCGTAGATAAGAAATCCAACTGATGAAAAATATGGACTGGGGGCTTTAGTTTATTTGAAATCAACTGAATTTTCTGTTCAATGGTTAAGAAAATTCCTGTACAACAGACCCGGGCTTTTTGTTGCTTATCAATCCCCTTGCCATAAACAGACGTACTTCTGTCCAGCTAAATTATTTATTTACTGGTTTTGATCTATGTCACTGTGTTTATATATTCCAAATACAAATGTTTTATAGGTAATGCTAAAAATCTAGGTTGAAATCATACATTGCCCTTGCGTGATCTCACTTTTGCCCTGAAGAGTGGATGGTTATTTTACTAGGGGGGAATGTTACCATTACGTCCAGTAAACAAAAGTGTAAGGCATATGGAGAATGTCAGTTCCCTTCTGTCCACCTTTATTGCTAGCAAATCTTTCATGTACAAAAAACAAAATGGCGCTTAGACTGTCTTTTAAAATTGGGGAGGTCTCATATTATTGTGCAACACGCAGCAAAGAATCACACGTCTGTCTCAATGCCTTTTCTAGTTGTTTTACCTCTTGCCAAATTTAGACCGGGTTTTGGCCAGCTAATTTCAACGCCTGGGCCAGCCGTATTTTGATAGTGGCTGTTACGTTGAAATGTTGGCACCTTAACAGTGTTTCCCTTAACACTAAACGGCAATTATTTTAAAATACATCCATACTTCTGGCTACAGTACCATATATTCTGGTTTCTCTTTAATTATAATTTTTGCTAAGTTATAAATAAGCAGAGTATATGGTTTATTTAACAAGCTTTTAAATAGACTTTCATTTATGGGTCATGGTTCCAGTGGAACAACAGTACTTTGTACTTTAATGTTTTGATTCAATCTGTTGTTTTAACATTCTTTTATTATGGATTATATAGTACACAAAGTTAATTTACAACAATACCATGATACACAAGGAATGCAGCCCTGCCCAGTGAGCTTACAGTCTCTCAATAATGGGGTAATACACAAGGGGGCCTATTGATAAAAGATCGGTATCGTTATCGTTAAAATACCGATCATTATCGTAAAATAACGACAGGTATTTACCGATATCGGTAAATTACCGGTAGGTTATCGGTAAATTAAAAACGGTCGTTATCGGGTAAAAAACGGTCGATCGGTAAACGTGTATTTACGAGTAACGATCGGTATTTTACAATAATGATACCGATCTTTTATAAATAGGGCCCAAGGGGAGGTGAATCTCGTAGGCTGTAAGTAGATGCAGTGGAATTGATTAGTGGGGAGGATCATGTTGGGTCAGTAGGAGAATAGTTATTTATTGGGCCAGGTTATAGACTATTGCAGAGACTATACCAAATGAAAGTGTGCAAATAAAAGCAGTTCACCTTTTATAAAGTACTAGACAGTTAAACCCGTTATATAAACGGGCGCTAGACCTTAGGAGCCTCCTCCTCTCCAATAATTTGTGCATTATTGCCTGCTGGGCAAATTGAATTTTGCTCAGATTACTGCTAATCAACTGATCACACAGTGGGCTAAGTCAGGGGCAAGAAAGTAATGGACAATCTAGGTTGTCAGCACTATTATGCATTCATGTGTGTCAGAAGAAATTTGGATGGCAAATAGGGTTAGTGGATATCTGTTGTATTCAATTAGATCAACTGGACTGAAATGTAGTCTTGAAGATGTTTTCGCTAGTCATCCGACTGGCTTTCTCAATTCAGAGAATGTACAAGAATCGTGGCAATTATGTGTACCCTGGAAAATCCCAATTAGCATATCACAGCCAGGTGTTAAGGGTGTGATTGGATAGTGGCTAAGAGGTGTTATAGGAACGCCCAGAGTAAGGTGTTTTAAAACAGCATGTACATGGCAGACAGTTGGTGTCGAACCCCCCCCACCTCTATTTAGGCTTGGTTTCTTTATTTAACATAAATGGCCCTTAACACCTCTCTGAACCAGTCACGTTCCTTCGCCAGTATGTTAACATTACAATCTTCAAAGGTATGTCCTTTATCTTAAGATGCAGATACACGGCTGAGTCCTGACCCGAGAATTGGGCTATTCTGTGCTGGGCCATACGTTGATTGCAGTTTGCTGTTTGGTCTCCCCCACATACAAATCAGAGCATTCTTCACTGCACTGCACTGATATATGATGTCGCTTTTTTTGTGTTTTGGTATTGGGTCTTTCGGATGTACCAATTGCTGCCTCAGTGTGGTTGTTCGGTTTAAAGCAGAAGGGATATGATGTTTTTTTGAAAATCTTCTTAATTCTCGGAGACCCATGCTACATATGGGGATGACCATGTTCTTCCTCCTTTCAAAAAAACATTATCCGTGTTGTACGTTAAACCGACACACACTGAGGATAAAGGACATACCCTTTGAAGATTGTAATGTTAACATACTGGCGAAGGACGTGATTGGTTCAAGAGAGGTGTTAAGGAGCCATTTATGTGAAAAATAAAGAAACCAAGCCTAAATAGAGGTGGGGGGGTTCGACACCAACTGTCTGCCATGTACAATGCTGTTTTAACAACTTACTCTGGGCGTCCTATATACCTCTTAGCCACTATCTAATCACACCTAACACCTGGCGTGTGATAGCTATTGGGATTTTCCAGGGTAACATAATTGCCACAGATTCTTGTACAAGTCATTCTGAATAGAAAAAGCCAGTCGGATGATAGCGAAACGTCTTCAAGAACATTTCAAGTCCAGTTCACAAGCATAGGGTTAGTGGAATGAGAAAATACTAATTTTCTCCTGATGAAAGCATATGTATTTCTGTGAATCCTTTCTCCCTTACAATATCCAAAAGAAAATTCCAAATATGTATCAGTATGTGAGATTCAAGAAAAAAATTCTCAAAGTATGTTAAAAGATTCAATTTAAAGAAATAACGCGTGCTCTTTAAAGATTTATTATACAAACATTTGTACTGTTTTATGAAAACCAAAAGGAGGAAAAAGGTAAATCTCCCACTTGGCCCACATAGCAAGCAGGAATTCCTGCCCTACATGTAGATTATTTGACAGTTCATATATTTTATATGGTGATCTGTGTGATGTGGAACTATAGCAGTCTATAGTCTGCTCTTTTTACTGATTGCACTTTCCAGTTGAAGCCATCTTGTTTTTGTTTTTGTTTTTTTTAAATTCGTGTTATTAAACAGAGATACATGGTATACAATTATTGCCATATAAATTTCAGTCTTCAAAACATAGTGTATATTAATATTTACCACTGTTATATGGTTTATAAATATGGTAAAAAGAAGGGCGCATTATTTCATCTAACAAATGAACTATTTACAAGTACCATTTATGCTGTATCTTGAAAATTTAACATTGCCCTCAATAAAAAATAAAATTTGTACACAAACTTTCTTACTGTATTCTTGTTATTGGGTAAGTAAGAAGGAATAAGTGAAAGAGAAGACAATGGATGGGGTTAATGCTGTCAAGTTACGTCAGTGTGGTTTTGCTGTTTATGTGGTAGTGCTATATTATTAATCCATATAGGACCATATTTTAGTGAATTTTTGTGGCATCCTCTTTTGTGATATAGTATTTTGAGAAAAGGAAGTGCTTTGCACTGATTAGATCCTTCATTGGTTTAGAGTCGGTACATATTGGGGCCATCCACTTAAATACTTTCTCTTTGCGTGCATAAAATAATGTTACTTAAGAAGAATTTTTTGGTGTTTATTCCATTGGCTTCATTCAAAGGCTAAGATACAGGTTCTTTTTCATTAAACAGGATTGATATGGATATAATTGCGAGAGGAAATTAATTATTTGACACAGAATTGTCTACATGCCAAAAATCAGCCTGATCTTGTGCACACTTTGGGCATGTATGTGGTTTGGGTTGTGATGATATCGGTGTAGTTTTTGGGGGTAAAGTATGTTGTAGTGAAGTATGTTATACTGGATTAGCTGTTGTTCGCTGCTGGCGAGATAGTGGTATGAGAGTTTGCACAACTATCCCATGAGTCATCTGGTAGTTGTGGTAAGATAAGTTTCCATTGGGAGTGATGTCTTAATTTGGAGAGTTGCTTGCTGTAATATTAGCTAGTATAAAAGTGGATATCAGGACCTTGTTGTCCTTGAGAATGGAGTATACCAATAATGGGATGTTTTAAGAGGCCAATAATACGGCCAGTTGGGAAATTCGGTTGATAAAGGGACACTTACTGAGAAAATACTTTGCCTCATCTTAATACTATAATTGAATACATGTAAGTAGCACTGATTGTGGTGTGTTGCTGCATGTCTTCAATCCAGAACACATTTTGTTTAGGATCAGTATCCTCCCTCTCTCTTTTAACCACTCCCACTATCATCCGACCTGATTTTTCCACAAACCAACTGTCAAGCCTGCACACAGCACACAGCGCATTCCAACTGAAAAATCTGTCACCATTCCAGCTACAGTAAAACTACTCACAGAAGAATAGTTTTGAGAGCAAGGAAACTTGGTTGACAGCTGAAATATAAGAAGTTTAGATTGGTATAACTAAAGAAATGGGGGGAAAGATCAACAACAAAAATCATACAGTGGTGGTTGGGAAGAATTTTAGTTTCCATTTATGCTCAATTTAAAATAACCTATTTTTCCATATAGATGCCCTTAAGCAAGTCTCAGTTGCAGATACTGAAGTGCAGTGGTAAGTTGAATTTTTTGTCTCAGTGATTCGAAGGGTTGTTATGTATTATCCAGTTATATCATCGGCAAAGCTGGAGATCTCTTTTTTTGCCAGATTTTATTCGATATAGTTGCCAATGCGGGAAGCTGTATTATTCCACAGTGGTGTTTCCAGGGGGATGCCTTAGTAGTTAATAATATTGTTGTGGTTTCCCACGTTTGTATGCTAGTTGTGTATTACAGTGCCACATCCAATTAAAGTGTTTTGGGCCAGTAATGCTAACAGTGAGCCTTTCAGATTAAATTGCAGCATTTTTTTTTGGAGCCCTCTGGTTTATTTTGGGGTTGGTTGATCCAATTTTGCAGGTGTTGAGATGGCCAGCCAAATGGCATAAACTAAACTCGACATAGCACAGACAGCCAGTTTGCTTTGGAGCACTGTAGTGCAGTTAATTTCGTCGTGCTCGGCCATTTCCCCACAAAAATGATGTCAAATACTGTTTAGCTTTTGAAAAAAAAATATTAGGGATCCATACCATGAGTGCTGTAGTGTTAGTAGTTAGGGAGAAGGTTTATCTTAATAAGGTGAAGCGACCCAATGGATTTATTGGGAGCTGCTTCCATATAGTAGGTTATTTTGCGTGATATCAAGTAGGGGTTGGTGTTTAATCTGTAGAAGTAGGAGGAGGTAGAGTTGGTGATATATAATAAAAAAGAAAAGTCCAAGCAAAGTTAAAAATTAAAAAAAAGGGGGGGGAAATACTGTTTTTTATAGACCTAAGGTACATTATACTACCAACTATATAACCTTCTAATACATTAATCTAAAATTGGCTGGCCAGCCACCTAACATTAACAACAATAAGTTAATACTTAATACATTAGAATTACTATTATAAAAACAACAATTTTTTCTTTATGAAATTATGCCCAAGTCCAGATTAGGTGACTTATTGGAATTGTAACAATGTCTCTCAGAGGACTAATAGTGAAAAAAGATCTTAATCTGTCTTCAGATAATTAGTAACAGTGAAAGCTGATACTTATCGTTCCTGTGTTTCAGAAACACTCTTTTTGTTGTCCCAAGCTTTCCAATGAAGTAGATATTAAATGTATCTCCAATGGATCATCCCTTTTCTGTACCCTTATGTACATTAGGGTTCCCCGACACCTTTTACGGATCTGCTGCGAGGGTCTCTGGTTTTGGGGCTTCCCTGTCTCTCCGGATGATAATAATTTTGCCTGATGAAGCCTACTATGGTGAAACCCGTGCGAGTATATATGTTTCATTGCCCAATAACTTTGATCTCAGAATAATTGACAAAAGTGGAGATACGGACGTTCAGCAAAAGTAACAGTCAGCTACATACTTCAGGTGGTGACATCATTGGTGAAGGACGGAGGTGAGCGGGCAGAGGGGAACGCTAAGCTAAGTGGGCCCGACCATTCCACGGCCGAACCAGGCTAAAAAACTGTTCGCCTGCTTAACTCTATTACTGTAAACCCGAAAAGGGTCCATAAAAGAACTTGGCTGCTGACTCCAATACACCACTCTGCTAAGTCCCCAGTGTGAAGGTCTGTTAAAGGGACGGAGATCAAATGTACAGCCAGTGAGTGAGTTTCAACAATATCACGGGATTGGAGGGAGAGACAGGGAAGCCCCAAAACAAGAGACCTTGACAGCAGGAGCCATAAAAGGTTGTAGGGGAAACCATAATGTACATAAGGGTACAGAAAAAGGAGATCCATTGGAGCTACATATTAATATCTACTTCATTGAAAGCGTGGGGGACAACAAAAAGGTTTTTGAAAACACCAGAACGATAAGTATCAAGCTTCAACCTGTTACTAATATCTGAGAGAAAGTGTTACAAATTTAAATCTTTTTTCACTATTAGTATCTGAGGACATTGTTACAATTCCAAAAAAATCACCTAATCTGGATTTGGGATAAATTTCATAAAAAAAAATTTTGTTTTTATAATAGTAATTCTAAATTGTATTAAGTATAATTATTGTGTTAATGCTATGGTGGCTGGCCAGCCAATTTCAGATTAATGTATTAGAAGGTTTATAGTTGAGTATATGGATCTTAAGTCTATGAATAAAACTGTATTTTTCACCCCTTTTTTTTATTTTAACTTGGCTTGGAGCTTGTCTTTTTATTAAAAAAAGGGGTTCGTTTTTGGTCAATTTTATTTAGACGCTCCTTTTGGAGTAGTTGTTGATGGTCTGATTGGGATCCAGACCATCACCCGTATTTATGCTGTCACTTAGAAAGAGAGAGACTATTAATGATTTATGGTATATATTGGTGATATATAATACAACAATAAGAGTGCCCACTAAGGGTACTAAATAGTTGGACTAATTATTGTGAGAGCCACTAACACCAATAATTTTATAGGGCTTACTTTGAGAAAACAAAAGGCTCGGGTGCATCTGCCCTGAGCTGTCACTGTAGTTGATGAAATCTGGAACTCACCATGCATACAGTGGTACATAAGAAAATAAAAATGGGTTCTCCAAAAACCACCGCTCTGATCGGTGTTCCGTGGTGCCGATTGCCTCAAACCCCTCGCCTGATTCCAAGACAGAAAATATAAACACCAGCAGGGACTCCATGCCTCAGGAATGCAACGAACACGGCAATTTGGCAATAAAAGGTGCTTTAATGTGGCAAAACCTCACCGAACATCAAGAACAAACCACGCCTGGGTGTTTCGGCAATGACTAAGGATCCGAACAGGGTCTAAAATGCGTATATAATTCAGTAGTGAGCCTTGGTTGGGATCTTGTATTTCAGGATACATCTGCGTTGGTATGATTGTGCCATGTATGAAGTAGTTTCGCAGACTGATTCCCTTCTTGAAACAATTTGGAGTTTTGGAAGAACATCTTCCACTTTGCTTTTTCGGTTTGATTATATTTGACTTGGTCTTTGTGCGGTTTGTAATTTGCATATGTTTCTGATGTGGTGGTTAGTATTTATTGTTTGTTCCATTATATCAAGTTTAGTCTCAGTATTTCTCTCTTCCACTGTAGATTTTTTGAATATGGTGATAGAGGTATGAAATAGTCCTCTTGCATAAGCTTTACAAGCAGTCCCAGACAATAAGGTTTGGTTGGTTGGTGTGAGTTCAAAATATTCTTGCGTCTTGAGTTTGTTGTTATTAAATCAGGTTCAGAAAAGGTAGCGTTAGCCAGAAGGGATTCAGTTTCCATTGTCTTGGGTTGCGTTTTCTTTCTGGCCAAGTTGAAGTAGTATAGGTGAATGGTCCGATATCCCTCTTGGCAAATGAGTAATTTTTTGCAGTGTGGATCGTTGCTGGTGCATTTTAAGAAGACATAGTCTATTTAACATTGTAAAGTCTCCCATACATATTATTTTGTGTGGCAGATACGCAACAGCAAAATCATACAAATTTTTTGATAATTGCTAATTCAGAAGGGAGGGTTATATTCTGCCGTATTACATTGTATGTGATTTGCTCTGGGGTTATGAATGAAGGGGACATAGTGATCCTGAAATATTGTGTGCTTGTGATTAAATAAAGACTTTGCGATTCACCTTTAGGTGTGCCCCTCACAGTTTCTTTGCTTGTGTATAGCTATAGGTCCTTGGTAGAGACCTGGAGGGAGAGTTACCTTGATAGTCACGGCTAATAGCCACGAAAGAGAGTTTACTAGCCCAAAAAACCAACATTGTATACAGATAAATCTCATTGATCATCCACTGGAGTTTTTATTATATGATATCTGGTCGTGTTACGGATTAGGGAGTGATATCCCCGAGAAGGAGGAGCTATGTGCTGGACAACTTACCATTCTGCGAAGAAATCTTTGGTTGGCGCGTTAGGGTGTGTCTCTTTGAAGGCAATATAATATCTGGTTGTACTGGTAGATAGAAAAGACAGACGTGTGTTTTATCTTGTCAAGTCCACGTACATTCCTTGTTAAAAAGTTTAACATTTGTTTACTGGTTGAATACGGATTTCTGTTGAGGATAGAGCAGTTAGCTTGGAGAGAAAAGGGAAATGAAGGGTAGGGTAGTTTGTGTGTTAGTTGTTAGATAGATCTGGAAACATTTATCCAGTACATGTTATCAGACATTTCAAGAAATACAAGTAGCTCTTAACATTTTTGAACAATTAAATAACAATAACAAGAAACATTAACAAAGGTCTTGTGTTGTTCCCATTTCTTACATTGTATATGCTTTGTGTTTTAAGAGGCTGCACTGTTAAGATTAAAGTACCGTGGGACCGCGGGTCCCGTGGTCCTAAAAGAGTGTACTGTATATCCCTGCTTGTTAATAGTTAGTAAGTTAAGGTGATTTTTACCGTGTACGTAATGTCTAATAAACGTAGGTAGGTAAGTGGGCTACGGGAAGGGGAGGAGGACAGAACTGTACTGAAAGCGCGTGTTTGTTCGTATGAATGTTCAGCATTATTTTGTATTATACCTGATATAATATCTATTGAGTACTTTGTGTAAGTGTATAGCCTACCGTTGTTGTAGTTTAAAGTTTTGTATGATTGTTGTTTTGCATGAGTGTTTTATGGTTTTTGGTGTGTAGGCTCAGATTTTATTTTGGGATAGTATTATCCCAAGAAGGCAAAACAGTTTTCGTTACTGTATTATGCCATTTCATCATGCGCCTTTCTGGTGTGACACTAAATATGAGCATATAAACAAATTTGCAGGATTAATTATATGAGCATCTAGTGTACAGTATGTTCAAGGTATTAGTTGATTATGTACTAGAACACACGTAGTGATGTTGGAATTTCGGGTAGTTAGGAATGATAATTGTGTTGTGCCGCTGGTTACAGATGATGTGTGCATATAGACTGATGGTCTAGGCTAGTTAAAATATGTCAATTCATTATCAGGTTTAGCTGATCCTGGTGAAATATACTAAGATATTGGGAGAGAAGAGAGAGATAGAAAGATGAGTAAAAGATGGAAAACTAGTCAAATCTCTTCTAGAGTGGTGCACATAAAGGTATTTGACTATTCATAGGATTGCTTATGTTACCATTTGCATCTCTACTACGCAGTGGTGAAAAGAAGAGAGATAGGTATAACCATAATTTAGAGGAAAATATAGTTCACATTTATGGTTAGCAGTACATTTGCCAATCCGGAAGAGAAGTGATAGAAAGACAGTAGGAAATTAATCGAGTGTACATTTCAAACTCCTTCTCATTAGGGACTACACAATATCTAGTTTTATATCATTGATACACTAATTCAGGTTTTCTGCCCTTTCCGTGACATTGCGCTTATCATCATCGGACCATAATCAACATACCCGCTTGATCCGGCGACACCTCAGACAAGCGATGAAATCCATCCAACGGCATGTTGGTTCAAAGTTCTTGATATCATCTAGACCAGTTTCACTTGATTTGCCAACATAGTTGATGATTCTCACATTCTGGTGTATAAGTATGATTCTATATCACTGATAGTTCGATGAAGTTAGAATTCAAGGTCTGTTCTTTACATTATTGTACCTGATTATGCATGTATCGTCCCGCCGTTGTTATTCTTCCCTTTTTTTTTTTTTTTTTCCTTATAAGCCGTCTCCACCACCGCCTCCATCACTCGAATCAGGCTCCATTTATCGACAGAATCCCCTCATGCTCCTGCTTGCTGTCTGTACGAAGTGTGTCATAAAAAAGCGAATCACTCCGGTATCTATGATCGTGCATCTGCATAGAGTGTGTAAGCATTCCTCCATCCACCAGTATCTAAAGTATAATATCGGTCGCAATCGATTCAGTCGCTAATGTAAGGTATAGTTTGTCAGTCCCCAGCCACCCCGGTCAACACATTCAGCGTAGAGTCAACTTAACGGTGCTTTCGCGGTAACCGAAGGAAGAAGGTATGCGGGGCCGCCGCATGCAGCGCACAAGCGTATTCCTGACTGACCCAACAGCTGCCCTCCCTGGATATGATATAGCACTCCATCCTTTCCTCTCCCGGGTCCTGACTGCCGTGGCGTCTCTTCTGTAGAACGCCCACTTATTGCTCCCGGACCCGCATTCTAAGTTATATAGCTCCCTTGACGCTGCTCTCGCCAAGTACTTTGTTCCCTTGTAAGTGGAAGTTCAGTGAAAATACATAAACTTTTAAGAAAAAAGAGCATTATTTTTCCATGCGAATGACCTTAACCTGTCAAATCAGCATTGTGTCTGTGTATAAAGAAAAACAGACTTCATGTTTGCAGGACCCCTAATAGAGATCGTTATGGTCTTGCCCTTGACCCAGTCCCTGTGTTGATTCAGTTGCTCAGTAGAGATCTGAGCATGTGTGACCCATCCAACAGCCAATCAGTAGAAATCACTGTTATCATAACTAGGTATGCATAATATAATCTAAGAATTTTAGAAATAATGATATTTTATACTGAGCTTTCCTTTTTATGACATACCGCAACATTATAGCATTGCAGTACCATGTATGTGTAAGTAGTTATCAGGTGCAAAATTGCATCACCCGCATTGTGCTTTAGGAAATGTGCTTGAACATCTTCAACACAATTCTTTTAATATTTTCCTCCACAGATTTTGAGAGCATGCGATGCGAGATGCGTCGCATAGCATGAAGAGTGACCAGACTGGAGAGGAGGGAATCCCGTTCCCGTGAACCGCCAAAATAATTTTTTTCTTTTTTAAATTTGTATTTTTTTATTTTATTTTTTTATTTGTATGTTTTTTTAATAGTTTAAAAAAAAAAAAAGTTAACTACCCCTCATAAAAATTTTTGGAAACAAAAGAATGTTTCTGGGCTTTATTTTTCGATATAACAGATTATTCATATAGATTTATAATCAATTTTTATTTGAAAAATTACAATACACATATCTATTTAGCTAGCTATATGTCTGGTACTTATAATTGTATATACCTTACCATTAATACCATTAAACACACCACATTGGCCACATTCCCCTATATAGTAGTTTGCACACAACAATGGAGTACTGCTCTCGGGCCAGTCAGGATTGACCCAGAGCTGAAAACATTAGCCACAGAGTAGCTGTTGCGGCTGTATGAGATGGTCAGAGTAGGTGACACCACAAAGGTGCCTCATGGAGAGAGAAGGAAGAACAAAAATGGAGTACTGCTCTCGGGCCAGTCAGGATTGACCCAGAGCTGAAAATGAGATGTGATCCACGCCTCATTCATCTTGATGAATGTAAGGCAGTCCACATTCTTAGTGGAGAGACGGGTCCTCCTCTCCGTTACAACACCCCCTGCCGCACTGAAGGTCCTCTCCGAAAGAACACTGGATGACAGGCATGAAAGGACCTCGATGGCCTACTGTGCCAACTCGGGCCAGATATCAAGCCTCGCCACCCAGTAGTCCAGTGGATCCTCGGTCTCTGATGTGGCTACACCGGCCCTGGATCCAATGTAGTCGGTGACCTGGTCGACTGAGGTGTTGCCTGGTGGAGTTGCCAGTAGATGGGCCTGGCAACTGGGGCTGGAAGAACAGCCTGAAGTTGGCCGTGAGGCCGCCTCCAGTACTGCTGCTCCTCCTGTCAGGCACAGAGGGACGTGAGCCCTGTTGATCCCCAACATCAGGTGCTGTAGGCCTGCCAGCACCTGGGAAGGCAGAACAGAGGCAACGTAGCAGTGTTGCCTCATAGTGCTGCATTCTACCTTCCCTCTGAGATGCGGGGATAAACTCCGACACTTTACCCTTATAGCGGGGATCCATAAGGGTGGCCACCCAGTACTGCTCCTTCTATTTGATGGCCTTAATCCTGGGGTCCTTGCGCAGGCATTGCAGCATGAACGAACCCATGCGCCGCAAACTGCCTGCCGCAGAAGACCCCATGTCCTCGATGTCACTGAGGACAATAGTGTCGGGCTCAATCTCTCCCCAACCACGAATGACATGTGGTACTTGGGAGGGTTGAGATGTCCCCCTAGAGGAATGCCCTATTTCCCCTTGGTCCAGGTCACCTAAATCCCCCTCCTCATCATCGGACGGCTGCTCTGCACCGTGATGTTCGGGCTCGGAAAGCATCACAGTGTCGGCGTCCTCCTCTTCCAGTAGCTGCTGCTCGACAGCGAGTGCCCTGTCAAGTATGCCGCGCGAGTGTGTTCAAGGAGGAACACCAGTGGGATGGTATCCGTGATGGTGGCATCATTGCGGCTTACCATCCTGGCGGCCTCCTCAAATGGCACAAGCACACGGCAGGCATCGCTAATCAGCAGCCACTGCCTGGGTAACAGCAAACCCATGTCCCCAGAGCCGCAGCCTCTGGAACCTCACCCCCTGCATTAGTTCCCTGGCTGCTCACAGACTGCTGCGTGACATTGTCAGCCTCCTGTCCCCCTGTGCACTGAGCAATTTCCTCCACCTCGGGTCAGCCTCCTGTCCCCCTGTGCACTGAGCAATTTCCTCCACCTCGGGCGACAGGAAAGATTGTGCAACAGTGCACGGCTCCTCCTCAAGCACACTAGCCCCACACATAGTGTGCGAAAACAGATCCTGAGACCCCTCCTCCGGATCCCCAAAGGTACGGGCCATGTGGGCAATGAACTCCTGATAGAGAGGATCAGGGTCCATGCCCACATTAGGAGCCTCAGGTGAGGAAGGAGCAGGCACAGTATCTACAGTGGAAGCTCGGCTGCTCTGTGCCTGAAAGGAGGTGGATGAGGAAGGCTGAGTAATCCAGTCTACTACCCGCCTTCCTTGATCAGAAGGGATAGCCCTAGCACGGCTACCCCTAAACATATCGGGTACGGTTACCCGGTAGCTCCTGGCCAGAGCCTTCAGTAGGCTCTCCTCTCCCTGTTAGTGTTAGGCCTTTTAGAGGTCTAATAAACAAACGCTGAACGTATTCTATGGGGATCGTAAATCTCGTAAATGAGACCTCTACCTCTTAAGGTCAGATCACTGTCTCTGGAGGTATTAGATTACTTTTTATCTATTTTTTAGGGACGTTTTTTCGTTGTGGTTTACTTTATTACAATTTTTTTCAATCTATCCGTGCAGCGCAATCATATGCACGTTTCATAAAAAAAATATCATAACCCCTGTCTAAAAGCATGTGTATTGAAGGATTCCCAGCTAGAACAAATCCTTCTAATACAGACTTTTTTTTCTAATACAGGACTTTTCGCTATTTATAAGGCAGTGATAACCAATGGGGAAAAGTCATTCCAATTTTCGCCATACATCGCTGCGGTAACTGCACAATCATATTTATAAAATGGTGAAAGAGTTTTATTGCGTTAAGTTCAGCCATTCAAAATAGCCTAGTCTGTGGTGGAGAAAACACCTAAGTGGCCATTTATCTATCCTGCCAATGGGTCCATGGAGGTGTCAGTATATTGTGGAGTGTTGCTCAATACTAATAAGTACCCAAGGGGGTATCTGAGATTTTCGATTTTCCTAAGATTGCTTTTTTAAGGTCCCGATTTTCTTTATTTACCAATAAAGTCAATGGGGGTCTAAGGGAAATATTTATAAAGGGGCATGATTTTTTTTCTTAAATTTTTTTCACTTTCAACTTTTCTTGTTTGTTATTTTTTTTTTAAAAAAATTAAAGCCCCCTTTAATGTTGGCAAATTTGTGCTTGCAGCCCCGGTCTGGTTACGGCAATTTCTCTTTTTACCTCGATACCTGACTTAAAGTGTATCTCCACTGGTAGAAACTAAATTTTGGTATTCAGTTTTATTGAAGAATGGGAGGTGAAGGAGCAGTGCCTTACCTCCCGTTATTTAATAAAACCTGCAGGAGCTGGGAGAGAAGGTAAGCTACTTACCCGATTGCTCGCTCCTCTGCCACGTAGTCTGATAGGTCCCGACGTACTTAGGATTCTTTACGAATGCGCAGAGAATACAAAGACCCATTGTTACCTGTCACTTGTCCCGCTCAGCCGGGACAAATGACTGTCGGTCGTAGCAATAGTGACCGCGGCCAACAGTGCATGTGACTGATCGTCGCCCACAATTTACCAACAGCCCCAATTGATCCTGATTCGCAGCGAACGGCTGACCGGGCTTGGTCGTGGCCGGCCATCCCACACCACCAAGTATTTCTGGCCAACCGATCTATGGCATCAGGAATCAGGAAATATCTGCTAGTGTGTACCCAGCCTAACAGTGTTACATCTTTATACATTTTTGAAGAATAAATGTATTGTATATAATATATTGAGAATGTCTGCATCTTCCTGCAAAAATAACATGGAATACATTTCAGTATAAACTTTTTGTGTGTACTTTTTACATTATGCTAAAATCAAAGTATTTAGGGCACGGCCACAATACAAACACACACAAACGCAATTGCACATGGAATCGCATGTGATTTCATATGCGATTTTGTTGCGTTTGTGCATGCGTTTCCTTTATTAGGTATAGGAAAACGCATGTGATTGCGATTAAAAATGTGGAACACAAATCGCAACGCACCCAAAAATGCGCGTTTTCGGTGCATTGCCGCGTTTTCAATGATTTTTAAAAAACCGCAAACACAGAAAAATCGCAGCAGTGTGGCCTAGCCCTTAATCAGCTTTTTCTGAGTGGTTTTCGCACCAGCATACGCACATATAAACGTGGCAGACTTTTAAAGTAAATTTATAAAGAATGGTGAACGGTATAGCAGTAATATCCTTTTCTACAACAGATTTGTGGATGATGTATTTTTATTGTGGTCAGGCACTGAGTTAGATCTAAAGCACTTTATACGGGATGTGAACACATGGCTCAAGCACCTTAGGGAGAATAACAGTTGCTATTGACAATAACGGTCAGTATTCGCTGATAGCGACCGTTATTCTACGATAGCATTCACTTTTTCTCGATAGCGAACGCTATTCTGCGATTTTGCAATAGTAAATCTACGATAGCGAAATCGTAAAATAGCAATCGCTATTTTTCCGATAATGATAGCGATTTTTTATAAATAGGGCCCTTAAATTCACAGTGCAATATGATGTAAAAGAAATATCTTGATGTAATGGTAAAAAGAGTTAATTCCACTCTTAAGACTGACCTATAGGTTAAGCCAACAGACAGAAACAACATGCTCCTTGCATCGAGTTTCCACTCTAACAGGGCACCATTTTTAACGATAAGAACTTTTATTGAATATCCCTGTGAGAGCACCATTGAAGGCATACCACTAGGTCAGTTGTTGAGAGTGCAAAGAAATGTATCAGACGATAAGACTTGTGAAGGGAGAATAGAGGAGATGTCCTTGAAATTCAAACAAGAGATACCTCGATACCTTTCGTATCCACTTATAGCGTGCAATCACTGAAAATAAAATAGATTATAAATAAGTACTGGAGTATACTGACTAATGAGTATATAGATAGTGTGGCACATCCCTCACAAGGGAACATGATGAAGCTAAAACACTTTGCGAACTGTGTAACCATGGGTGTGATCTATTTACTCAAATGTCCGTGTGACCTAGCCTATGTGGAGAAAACAAAGCGACAATTGAGGACTCGCATAGGTGAACATAAGAGGGATATCACTAGATGTAATGTAGAGAAAAACGAAAGGGTAACCTCAGTCTCAAAGCACTTTAAATAACAGGGACATAACGCAGCCCAGGTAAGATGGAAGGTGTTGGAGGTAACTATGAAAGTTGCTACAGAGAGAAATTTTCTGGATACACCACCTTAACACCATGCATCCTAAAGGATTAAATGAAGAAATTAATTTTAGCTGTTTTCTGTGATATACATTGTAATAACTTGTAAACAGAAGAATCTATACATAATTACCAGGTTTATTTGGTCAACAGGTGACTCAGAAGAGCTGTACATCTGAAAAGGAATAAAAAGAATTACAGTGGCAAGATACATTTGGTATAGAGTAATAAAAGTTAAATAATAAGCTGAAGATTACTATTGAGAAAAGAAATTACAACGTTTAAAAAACTTTATTTATATAGCACTAGTTTTAAGCAAGCACTAGCATTTTTCAGAAAAGGGAAGAAAAGGATAATGTTCTAAGTCAGCACAAGCACTTTTAAAATAAAGGGAATAAAAGGATAAGGTTTCAGTCACTGTATAAGGTTTTATCACCAGCTTTTATGATTAAAGTGCAAAATGTATTAAAAAATTGTCGCACTGATGTGGACGTTTTAAGAACAATGTATAAGTAATGTTTTAAAGTGAATGTATTTTTAAAAATATCCAATTTTGCACAAGCACGTATTTGCACACACACCCTAGGGGGAGGAGTGAAGTGTATTTAAGGACGCACATGGTATGTTGATTTATGCACCTGAGGAAGGGGGAAAACCCTGAAAAGTTGTGCACTGCAAGTCACAATAAAGAAATAGTTCCCAATAGAGATGTTCGAAACTGTTGAGTTTCTTTCCGTTTTCGAACTTTCAAAGTTTTTGGAAAGTTTGAAAATTCAAATTTCCTTTTTCCGAAAATCATCTACTTTCGGTTTTCGATAATCATCTACTTTCAATTTTCGATAAAAATCGAAAATTCAACAAATCCGGGTTCCATGAAATTCGGGAGTTCCGAAAGTTTCGTCGGGACTTCGAAACCCTCAGATTCAATTCGAAACTGGGTTCTATTCAAACCCACGTTGCATCTCTAGTTCACAATTGAGTGCGTATCCCCTGCTAATTTGTTCCTGATGTATGGAGTCCACTGCTAGTGGTTAAGCAGATTGGGGAGGCAGCACCGTCGGTGATTAACAGTGAAGGTGTGCGGGGAGAAACATATGTTTGTAATCAGCTCTAACTACATTCTTTAAATTACACAATTGCCTGTAAGGAAAAATATATCCGCCATTTTGTACATTACTGGATATATTAAGTATCTTTACAAAGGCTATCTTTTTAATCATGATGCTTCACAAACCTGAAATTCATTTTCCCCTTATTTTATTTATACACAAAATGTGTCCCTTGTCCCCTTGCCTGATGGACATAAAACAGATGGTATTGATTTCTGTAAAAGAGGTGAGGATATCTAGAGTGCAGAATGGGAGTTTAGAAAATTAAAACGCTGGGAATGTAATTACATCCATCTGACAGGATGGCTAAGTGGGGGAGGCATGCCTGAAGGAAAAGAATCAAGAAAAATAGTTGAAAGTGCAAGGGTAGTATTTAATGTTTTCCTTCTGGTGGCTAGGCCACACAAATAATTTAAGGTAGTGTTTCATCTGAAATACAAACAAAGGAAAATTGGCAATGGAAACAGGAGGAAAAATTGACCTAAATGCAATCTGATCTTCATTTATGTTCTAATAAAAAATAATCAGATTAAATAAATAGCCAATAAAAAATTCTATTTTTTTGTTTTGACTTTGATAAACACATCTGTCATTTTGTTTAGTACGGTTTTTGTACCTTTAGGATAAGCAAGGACATCATTTTAATCTGATGGTATTATCCCGGAGATGATCTATGTTTTTGGACATGTAAATATAAACTAAATTATTTAGTTAGTGCTGATAATACTAAACCACCAGTGCACCCTACTTATCTCATCCACTATTGCAATGTAGTAATCATGACGCGCCAGTACTGCATTGTGGTAGCTGGTCAGATAAGTAGCCTTTTTTATGGCACTATTTAAACGTTTCATTATTAATAATTAAACTAGATCTTAGGCCAAGGCCACAATACAGCACATAGTAGCGGATGGTGCATTGTGGCCTAGTCCTCAAATAGACCAAAAGTTTGTATATGTTGCATTTAACTCTTATTTCTTGTTATTAACACTATGTGGCTAACAATATATAACATGTATATGTATATAACATATGTATATAACATATATAACATGTCTGCCTCCATGTGAAATTAGAGATGGACTAGAACTTGAACTCAAACCTGAGTTTGAGCCGATCTTATCGAGTTCGAATGGACTCGGACTTCTCAAACTATCCCGGACCCAGATTTCTAGGACTTTGGAACTTTCCGGACTTTCAATAATTATCGAGCGTGCGTTGTTGCTGTTTCGAGAATTATCAAATTTACGAGTCATTCGCTTACCCTGGAATGTATCGTTAACCCTCGAAAGTATTGTTAGTTTTCGCTAACCTAAGTATAGTTTTATTTCGGTAACCCTTGAATTTATGGTTCTGTTTGCAGTTAACCCTCGAAAGTATCATTCAGTAACCCTCGAATTGGCCGTAACCCTCAAATGTAGCTTGTGCAAAACCCGACAATTGCACGCTCGTGTTTAAGAAGTGTTTTAACAAGTTATGGTGATAGTGACATGTTCCCCAGACCGTTTCCCAGGTGCTACAGCCATTTACAGTAAGTAAGTAACCATTGTTAAGGTGGCCATACACTATTACGATCGTAATTACGATCTTAAACCGACCGATACTTTGATAGACAGATGTACAATGTTAATTGTACCAAGATGTACAATAAATATTGTTCGACATTCAATTTGTTTTGTGATTAATGTTGAATGTCGTCCATTGTGAGGTTACATTACATTCACATTTAATCGGAACTTTAGAAAACATTACAATCATTTTACCAATTTTTACTTAAAAAACAACTTTCCTGATCATAATTACGTAATCGTAATTTTACGATCTAATGTCGTGTGATAAGAATGGGAAAATGTAAAATTTTTCGGCCAATCGATGGAAATGTCAGATTGTATGTTGCATTGTACATAAAATCGGCCTAATGTATGGTCACCTTTAGTTTAGCTGTAAATCACCCATACTTTTCAAACTATCACTCTCCCATTGACTTTAATGGGGCCGAATTTGAACTGAAACTGAAGTTCGAAAGTTCAAAAATGGACCAAACTTTATGAAGTTCAGCCATCTCTACTAGTCATACATGGGTTGATTTTTCTTTTTGATCAATGAGTGCATTTACAGGGAGATTCAACATAAAATTCTTGCATTACTTACCTTGTGCGATCCCGCAGCACAATACCAGACGTAAAAACGGGATTACATCTGCTATTGCATCATGGGACGCTACCGTGCATCAAGGTAAGATGCTACCGGTTGAACTCCTTAAACGTGCCATACAAGACCCAGTTTAGCGCAACGAGGTAGCGCAAAACTTAACTAAAGGGGATTAGTATCACTAAAAAACATTTAGGAATGTTGCTGTGCCATAAAATCCATGTAAAACACACGTTAACCAGATATTATTTTGTGGGTTTTACACGGATTATGCCTATATTGAATCTCCCTGTAAGTACTTTAAAATGATATATCCCCTTTCTTGCTTTTGCTTAACCAAAAGTGATCAAACCTTGATTGGAAATGTTTAGCTATTTGTACAAAAATCTGACAAGTTTCTGAATCACTTCCTGTAAAGTTGAATTAACAAGCATGGACATATACTTGCCAATCCGAGAGAATTGCATTAAGTAAATAATAAATCCCTTGTTTGGTTCTATAATTGAAATATTTTTTATTAAAATTATTGATTAACTCAGTCTAAAAATAAAATCTTCAAAATCTATAAATAAATTGATATAGCAAACCCTATTCGAGTATGGCTAGCCCAAAAGGCAAAAATAGAGAGAGATGAGTGAATAGGTTCTAATGTTATATGTTAGAACATATTCTAACATATAACGTTCTAATGTTCTAACGTTGAGAAACATGTATTATTAAAGGACAATTATACTCACCTTCCCTCCGCTCCAGATCTTCATGTAGTAACTTTTACCCAGGGTGAGGACCTGAACCGCTAGGTCCTCACCCCGGGATTCACCAAACCTTCAGCAGCGTGTTGCAGCAACGCTGCTCTTGTAGGCTCCGTCCCCTCCTCCCAGTCAGCGACGAGGCCAATAGGAAGGCACGCACTGCAACAAGCTTACTACATGAAGATCTGGAGCGGAGGGAAGGTGAGTATAATTATCCTTTAATATAAAAAAAAATTTTTGCATTAACATTTACTACTAAAATTAAAGGAGATCTAAATGTGAAAGCTTTTCTCCACATTTATATGTGAGAAATAGATTCTGTAACTAAGAAGTTTTTCATGTTTTTGGAAGTACAATTAACAGCCCATGAAGTCTTGTGCACTTGTTGGCCACGCCCCCTGATTCCAGTATTCACTGTCTCTAATTTCAATACATAGGTCTCCACACTAGTATGTAAGTCCCTGATAATACTTTAAAATCTGCTTGTTACCCTGCGGTTTATTTTTTAGTTCCTAGCAAAAGAAAAGGGGGAGAGAGATTCAATATTTATATATTATATATATATGTCACAATAGATGATTGCATCTATACTTGCCCGGGTGCAGTCCCAAAAACAGAGATACACATGTAGCAGTCAACGCACTGACAGAACTCCACAAAATCCATAATAATGGCCAACAAAACTGCTTTATTAAGCCAACATGTTTCAGCCTTAATTACCTGGAAAGTAAGCTGTGCTCCAGGGAAATTATTGAATGTTCCCTAAAAATTATATATGAACTCATAGTTCATGTATAATCTTTCCACATAGTAGTTCTGTTAGGGTAGTGGTATGTTATTCTGCTTTTAGTAAGATAGAGTACATGAGGTTGCAAGTTCAACTCAGCAGAACCCGATTGAAGTAGATTTTTTTTTAAATTTTGACGTGGAAATTCAATCCTGACTTTCAACATTTTCCACTTTTTGACATTTTCAACAAAGCTCTGCCTATCAAAATTGCAAAAGTTCCACCTGATCTGTGAAATTTCAAAAACACCAGTTCAACTTTAAAAACTATATTTCTTTCAAAACTGAAATCTATCACTACAGATTGCATCAGACAGCGCAAGACATGCACACATGCATTGTAAGCACCTAGAATGAATCCATAAAATGCAGTTTTACCTTATATACTCGAGTATAAGTCGAATTTTTCAGGCTTCAAAATTAGCCTGAAAACCTAACCTCAACTTATACTCGGGTCAAGTCCTAATTTAGATCCAAACTCTGCAATTGCAGATAGTAACCAGTAGGTGGCGCTGTGTTAACCTGCATAGAAAGTTACAGGAGCTGATCTGCCTTTACACTTCCTGCTTCCTGTAGTCTCACTTCTGGACTCACTCAGCACTGTCACTGCTCATCTGGATGCTGTAAATCTGATGGGTCTTCTCAGTTTGGGGCAAAAAAACCGCTACTAGTACAGTGCAAATGACAGCTTGAAACTACAACTCTAAGGTGACATTTTTAACTATTGGGGTCAGAGAGTCCTTTACTATATGGGGTCAGAGGGCCCTTTACTATATGGGGTTCAGGAGAATTGTAAATGATGGTAAGCTTAATTAAAAGTTTACTGAACCTTGCCACTCCACATGTTTAGAAACTGAAACTCCCAGCAACAAAGCATGCTGGGAGTTGTAGTTTCTAAACATCTGGAGTGCCAAGGAATTGGGAGTTACTGGTACTGGATTTGGCTATTACTGCATGGGATTAATGTATGGGAATTCTGCTGTCCATTTAAAGGGCAACTAAAGCCTAAAAACAACACAGAATCAGAAGGCAGTAGTGGTGATAATTTCTACCCTCGACTTATACTCGAGTCAATCAGTTTTTACAAATTTTTCAGGTAAAAACAGGTACCTCGACTTATACTCGGATCGACTTATCCTCGAGTATATACGGTATTCCCTTTGTAATCTTTGTTTAAATGTTTTAATCTTCTCATCCCAAATGATTTTACTTTTGTTTCGGGGTGTAGATGTACCAGGTATAGAAAATAGAAATAAACTTGCTTTCAAACTGTCCCAATATATTTTCCTTTCTTTTGTCCCTTTTGCATATGCACATGGTAATAATTATTTAAAATAATAAACCTACCCAGAGAACTTGAACATTCATGGGCCAACAGATGTGTAAACCTACTTAACAATATAACAGAGTAATTTGTTTCAATCAAGGTGATGCAGCATATAAAATAAATAATTGTAATATAAAGCTCAAACAAGACTTTTTCTGATTTTGTCAGATATTGCAGGCAGGGAGCCCTTACACACCTGTTAAATCAAGTAAAACAGAAAGTTCATAGACATATTGCTTTTGAGGCTTGTCTACACTTGTGTTTTATATCTGGATAAATTATTGCAGGAACATTAGAATAATAGATGTACATTTTCTCTGATTAGTTTGTTAATATTTCTGTAACATGATTTTGTTTTATGGCATATTGCTTTTTGTAAAGATCAGACATATGCAATATAGACAAACTTTTAGAATGATCCTCACTAATTGCTGATTGACTTTTTACCATATTCTATATATACTACCTAACAGAAGCCCAATGCTACACCAATGGAGTGTTTGAAAAAGAAAATTAGATATTATCTAATTAGATATTATCTGCTACTATCTATATAATATAATTTGTGTGCATGAATGGTATCCACATTTATATGAAAACATTCAAAGTACTTCATACGCAGAATATCATTGTAATTTTGCCTAAAAAACTGCCCAGCCTTTTATTATTAGCATTGTGGATTTATATAGTGCCGACATCATCCATAATGCTTTACAATTATACATACACATCAGGCCCTGCCCCAAAGTCCTTACAATCTAAGCACAATTATTTGACACATACAACCTATAAGTTTGTCTCTCTGGTTTTGGGGGAAACTGGAGTGCCTGGAGGAAACCCACGCAAGCACGGGGAGAACAAACAAACTCCTTGCAGATGTGTCCAAGGTGGATTCCATCTCAGGACTTCAGCACTGCAAGGCATCAGTGCTAACCAAGGAGCCACCATATATATAGATCACCAGCAATGGCAAAGATCACCAGCAATGGCAAAAACTCTTTGATTTTTAGGGAAAAGTTTATTGCAGTTTTTTATGTGCATTTAAAAATATAAATATGATTTAGATTGGAAACAGAAAGTTACTGATCAAATAAATAAGCATAAGAATAACTAATAATGTGTATTCACCTGCTAAACTATTCTTCTTATCACTGATTTGTTAGTAAGAGCAATAGTTATACAGTAGTTTTTGTTTTTCTCTACTCCGTAGATAGTTATGAATTAAAGCAGTGAAATTATAAGTCACTGCAATAAGTCATAATGTTAGTGTCAGCGTAATTTGAGAAACCGGCTTAACTTATAAAGGAAGTCAGAACATATCCAACAAGGCAAGTTACATTAAACACATCATGAAGGGATCTGAAAGTTATTAATGATTGTAAAACTTAGTAAAACCTTCTGAACAAATTGCTGCCGTTGTGTAGTTTTTACACCTCTCTGGTAAAATGTAACAAAGAGGCCCAGACACTTTTCTGCATTTAAATTGATAAAGGCTCGCCCCATGGCCAAGATAATTATCGAACTTACATCATTCATTAAAAACCATTTCCAAGCCACAAAATACCCCAAGATGCAATTATTATGATATATTATACCAAACAATTTGCATTTCCCGTTATAAATATCAATATGAAAATTCTGTGTAAGATTTGAGAAGGAAATAGAGAACAGTAGAAAAGACTGTCTGCATAATTAATAACACAATTTCGACTGAAATATACCGTATATACTCGAGTATAAACCGAGGTTTTCAGGCTTTAAAAAAAGCCTGAAAATCTTACCTCGGTTTATACTCGAGTCAGCCTATCTCCTACCTTGTCCGCCGGCCGCGTGATCCGCATCCTCGCTCTACAGCCTCTGTGCATCCGGATGATGTCACTACCCGGCGTCGCAAAGTAAGAGGCGCCGGGTACAAGGTAGGAGAAACTTTTTTACACAGGGACACAAGTGGCAAATACTTAAAAATAAGAGTAAAACCTTCTTTATTTGTGCATACTGTATGCACAAATAAAGGAGGATTTACCCCTATTTGCAAGTATTTGCCACTTAAGATGTTTGAAAACTACAACTCACAGCATGCTTTATTGCTGGGAGTTGTAGTTTTCAAACATCTTAAATAGCAAATACTTGCAAATAGGGGTAAATCCTCCTATATTTGTGCATACAGTATGCACAAATAAAGAAGGTTTTACTCTTATTTGTAAGTATTTGCAACTTAAGATGTTTGAAAACTACAACTCCCAGCAATAAAGCATGCTGGGAGTTGTATTTTCCAAACATCTTTAGTGGCAAATACTACCCCCTCGGTTTATACTCCAGTCAATGTGGTTTTCCTTCTTTTTTACCTAAAACTATGTACCTTGGTTTATACTCGGGACGGTTTATACTCGAGTATATACGGTATGTGTAAATTGTTTTGAAAACTTAAGTCACCTTTTTTATAAATACGGCTCTAAATGGTGTAATAGCATACATTTTTCTTTTCATTTAGCAAATATAAAATAAACATTTTACCCAAAGTTCAACTATACCCACTATTTAACATATGAAATGTTGAGTTTAACAATATATAGTATGTAATATAGATGAACTAAACCGGCGAGTTTCATTCTGACAGCAGTTCTGCAGAACTTATTGAAGTTTTAAAAATCCAACTCAATTGAATTGAAAATGTTTACATTTTTATGGCAATTTTCAAATATTCAATCACAATTTTTGATCACATTTTGGATTTTGTAACACAATTCTTTATCTTAATTTTAAAATTTTTGATTTTCAAATATTTTAGATTTTAGATCACAAATTCAGATAAGTTCAGAGTTAGATCATAAGTTCCGATAAGTTCAGAGTTTCGAAGATTTGGAAAATTCAGTCGGATCCACGGATTTTTGAAACTGGCTGTTCCGCAATGAATTTAAAGATGGCCAAACTTTCGAACGTTCGGGCCGTTTTCGAACTTTCGCACTATATGGAAAGTTCAAAAGTTCGAAAACTGACCCAGTCAATGGGAGTCAAATAGTTCGAAAAGTTTGTATGAAATACAATTAAAATATCATTGGTAACTTAATGTAAATAGCTGTGGGACCTGGGAAATGGTCTGGGGAATATGTTCGAATATCCAAGACTTTCGAAAACTCGATTTTACTCTCACGTGCGCTACTTTCGAGCTCTCGCGTTCGAATATTCGATAATTATCCCATGAACGACTCGCAGATTCAATTCGATATTTACTCGCATACTGGTATAATAGACATTTTACTCGCTTATTAGTTAATTCGATATTTACTTGCGTATTGGTATAATAAATATTTTACTTGCGGATTCAAGAATTCGATATTTACTCACGTATTGGTATAATAGACATTTTACACGCATATTCGCATGCCTTGAACGTTCGAACATTCGATAATTCTAGAAAATACGGGTCCGGGATAGTTCGAGAAGTACGAGTCCGTTGGAACTCTAATAGTTCGGCTCAAACTCAGGTTCGAATTCGAGTTCTAGTCCATCTCTAATAGAAATTAGGTTTGTTTCCTGGTTTTTGCTTTTGGTAACCCACCTTTCTTATTAACCATCTTGGTCATTCTGCTAACTAAATTACATAATAACATATTAGGCAAGGATAATTACAGCTAAACATCCTTTTGGGTCAACCCTTTTACCTGGCATATCTAAGAAAATTTTGGGCATATTTATAAAGTCATAGTATGGGCAAACAGCTGATCCACAATCAATTTAAACAACTGATTGCGTGTATCTTTACTGCATTGCTGGGCCTTAGGGGAATGGGATTGAGGGCCCTCTTAACCCCCCCCACACACACTGTCATGGGCCCTATAAAATCTTGTGTTCTAGTGATATTCCTATACCCAGTTGTGTTGTGCATTAGGACTTGTTCTGCTGTTGATATTACAATGTTTTCCTTATAAAGAATTTGCCATTTCCTTTTTTTCCTTTCATGCTTTTCTTTCTGCACAGCTGCTGTGTGGCCCTTTTATTGCAGGTAATTCGAAAATTACATCTCCGTGTCAGCAGTTATATAGTGTAGCCCCCCAGGAAGCTGCTATACAAGTCTGTCAATGTATTATAGCTTTAAGAAGAGCCATAGCCTCCACTGAGTAGAAATTTGCTGTAAAATGGAGGATTTAGTGTGAACATATTCTCCCTCCATGGAAGGCTAGTATTTTAATACATACTAGAAGACTGTTTTCATTCACAGCACACCTTGCAGTTTAAGAATCCTTTATTTCTTTTGGCTAAATGTACAGTACAATAGCATGCTGTGAATCAAGCCAAACTAAACAAATCTCTCTGCTTCTGTCTTAGTATAATCTGGTCAAGCAATAGCTGTATTTCCTGCATCATAAAAGAAGCAGACAGGCTATTATATTATTTAAATATGCATTGGAGTATTACATTCTCTTGTAATAGTGACAGTTTGTGTATTGTACCTGACAATAACGTTATACAGATAATAAGCACTTAACAGTGCTTTTCAGTAATTATGGCTTTCGTTGGAAGTAGCAAAGTTTCCTCGAAGAGGTGGTAGTAAGAAGTAAATGAATATTATAAGAATACAAAAAATCCTCACAAAAGAATAGATGTCTGAGGAATTTCCATGTTTGAATGCCAGTTGAAATGTTAAGCCATCTGGCTCTCAGAGTAGTACACAAGCTGGGTGCAAAAACAGAACATCACCTTGTTAAACTTCCCTTTCTTATCAATTTAACATAGCAAAGTATAGTCTGCACAGTGATGCGCAATGTGACGTCTATTTTAGCACACATGAATGTATCAGAATCATTACTCATTCCTCGTCTTCAATTTCTTGTTCTTTACTCATGGTATGAGACAGATAGACTCTTGTCTACTGTGTAATATGCAAATAATTCTAATGAAAAAGAACCCTTTTGGGTTGTGAAGGTTCTGATTCATCCAAATCATGGTATATCTGTTGTATTCAGTTAGATAAACTGGACTTAAAGTTTAGTTCTTGAAGATGTTTCTTTAGTCATCCGACTGGCTTTCTCAATTCAGAAGGACTTACAAGAATCTGTGGCAATTATGTACCCTGGAAAATCCCAATTAGCATATCACAGCCAGGTGTTAAGGACCTCTGATGCAAGGTGTGATTGCATTGGGGCTAACAGGTGTTAATAAAACTGCAAATAGCAAATAGGCAGGAAGACACCAAGGCGCAAAGCTAAGTTTTTCAAACGATTTATTCACCAACCAAGCACAACATGTTTCAAGCGCTCATGCGTTCCTTTTCAAGTGCATGAGTTTTCAAAACATTGTTTTTGGTTGGTGAATAAATCGTTTACAAACTTAACTTTGCGCCTTGGTGTCTTCCTGCCTATTTGCTATTTGAAGGATTTCATTCAGTGTGGATGCGGCCACACTGCAGGAGTGGACACCAGCGAACTTAAGAGCAGCTGGAACACTTACCTTGTTAATAAAACTGCCCAGGGTAAAGTGTTAAAACAGCAATGTACATTGTACTTGCTGTCAAACCCCCTTACCTCTATTCAGGCTAGGTTTCTTTATTTTCACATACATGGCCTCCTTGACATCTCTCTTGAACCAGTCCTTTTCCTTTGCCAATATTTTGACAAAATCCACCTGAAGGAAGTACAAAACATCAAATTTACAAGGGAAGAGGTAAAAATCAACAAACTGGCTTTCTTGGACTGTTTGGCAGAAGTCAGGGAGAATGGTAAACTGGAAGTAGAGGTTTATTGAAAACCAACCCACACAGTAACAGTTTTTTTATGTTTGACTCCCACCACCCTTTATGTCACAAGCTTGGTGTCATCAGAACCCTGCAATACAGAGCAGAGAACACCCCCACTAGCACAAAGGTGAAGGCTAAAAAAGTTAAACATCTCAGACGAGCCCTTAAAACTTGTGGATATCTGGACTGGGCATTTGTTTAAAGGGTTCTTTGTTTAAAGGGGTAGAAGGAAAGAAAAGAAATACAAATACCGACAGTGAAGTGAAAAGCAAGACAGGAGAAAGAACATGGCCATCCCATATGTAGCAGGGGTCTTAAGAAATTAAGAAGAACTTTCAAAAAAACACATAATCCCTGTCTGCTTTAAACCAAACAACGCACTGAGACAGCAATGGGTACATCCAAAAGACCCAATACCGAAACGTAAGAAGAGCAACATCACATACGCAGTGCAGTGCAGTGAAGAGTGCTCTGATTTGTATATGGGGGAGACCAAACAGCAGCTGCACCATCATATAGTCCAGCACAGAAAAGACAATTCCTCAGGTCAGGACTCAGCCGTTTACCTACATCTTAAGGACATACCTTTGAAGATTGTAATGTCAACATCATTAAGGAGGCCATTTATGTGAAAATAATGAAACCAAGCCTGAATAGATGTGTGGGGTTTCAACACCAACTGTCTGCCATGTACATCTCTGTTTTCACACCTTACTCTGGGCAGTTTCGAAAACACCTTTTAGCCTCAATGCACACCTTGCATCAGAAACACCACTAAAAATTGGTATTTTACAACATAATCTGTATTTTGTATACTTATACCACAGGGTGTTTTGCCACTGTATGGAATAGCCAATAGGTGGCAGTATCAAATGTGCCAACATGCCAACATTGTACAGTTGCAGATTAAACTGGCCAATGGGAAGACACACTTTTTGCAGAGCAAGTCTTCCCATCAAAGCAATCCTGATAAGGTCACAGGGGGCGGGAACTTTTGAGGATGGGGGGTATGTCCTAATCAGAATACATCCCATTCACATCCTAAATCTTACTACAAATCTTGCCCTGTGCAGACACAGAAATTCTTATTATTTGCTGCACTGTAGATACTTGCAACTTGCTGGCACATAGATCTTAAAATAAGGGATAGGGATTGTCTTAGTAAATGTATTGTAACTAGCGAAAGGGCATTGCACATCAGAAGTATCAAATTAAAATACATTTTATGCTGAACCCAAATCAATCCAAATTAAGTGATTCCAACTCTTCTTTTTCAATATTTCTATTTAGGCGTGAAGTTGTGCAAGTGAATTTTCACAGGAGAAATAAATATTAAATATTCAATATTAATATTAAATATTTCAGCAGGATATTTAGATATTTAAGACTAAGGACAAGCTGGGTCATGTAATAGCAATCTTATCTTGGCTGTATGAAGAACCATTAGAAGGGAAAAGTGAAATGTATACGTTAAAAGTGTTTACAATAAGTTGTTCTTTTCTATCTCAGCACTTGATATGGGAGACTGAAAGCTTATGATCCAATTTCTAGTGGCTTAAATTTTCACCCTTTAGTGGTGCCAGTGATAAAATTCATTTGTAGGCTATCAGTAGCAGACATCTGTGTCTACTGTCTGTGAGGACCACACATAGCAGAATCAGCTAGTTAATAGCTCTTCCTAGGAAAATCTCTATACTAAATGCAGAGATGAGAGGTTGTTTGTTTTAAATAGATGTTGTCATCAATGGTATTAAACCCTTAAGGTGGCCATATACGCTAATGATAATGGGTAAAACCCGTCAGTGAACGACAAGATTTACCCATTATTGTCACGGTGTAGGGGCTCTTTCCAACCGATCATAGTGCCGATGAAAGACCGTAGTCGGCATTATGGTCGTCAGGAACAACGGAAAATTTCTGTTGGTCGGTATTGGCTCCCTTTACTTCAAGTAAAGGGAGCCAATCCGACCGTACTGTGTATGGCCACATGGCCAACCGATCCCTATATCTCGTATGGTCCGTGTGTGCCGTCCCCATCCTACAATGGTATCTGTCGGCACACATGCTGTGGAAATCACATGTGTATGGCCACCTTTAGGCCAATAGGCTCATCTGCAACAGAGAAAAAACATTTACAGGGGACTTAACCCTGAAATTATATTGAACTTGCAAATCAGTTTAAATGGCAATCAAATCTTAACCCTGCATGACTTTTCCAGAATCTGTGCAACACCCACTATCCCCTTTGTAAGTTGGTTAGCATGACTTAAAGTTGGGAATAACGGCAGTTTGGCTCTTTGAAAACTCTCCTGTTTGTAATGCACTGACTAAACACATGGATGATTCTCCACACAAAGGCTAATGAATCGCTGGACGACAAAAAGGAATTTTGGCCAACAATCACACATGTTTGGTGTTTGGCCTGGAGTCGTTGGTGATACTATCCCTTACGTTTGTTTAGTTCACGTAACAAGAGCCAAACACTTGATTGGTGGGATGAGGGAAGAGTTTAACTGATGGTTTTTCATGCTGGGCTTCACAGTTAGTCACTGCCTAACTAAAGCTGGGAGTTCCAATCTCTGAAAAATGACAGACAGAATCTGTAAAGATTCTGTCTTGTTCGTGTGTGTACCCAGCTTTAGACCTAGAGCTTCAGGCCAGAGGCCCATAGCATATATATGAATATGGAATATAAAGCTACCAATTTTACTTAATGAAACAGAATTATTTTCTATTCGTGTGAACCTGCAATGCCTTTCATCCTGATTATTATTATGTTAATCTCCTCCTGCTCTGACCACATCCACTCACTTCAGGAAATGGCGAGGTGAATGGATAAAAAATGTCCTACAGTATATAAAATGAATGCTCTTTTTTACTAGTGCTAATTAAAAAGCTAATTGGAGAATCTGAGAACACAGTCAGGGAAATGTAATAAAAGTTCTTATCTTTAAAAATGGTGCTAATTTTGCCCCAGCCAATCAAATGTTAGCTTTCAAATGGTACATAACATCTGATTGGTTGGGACAAAATTAGCACCATTTTTAATGATAAGAACTTATTTTACATTTGTCCGAGTGTATATAAAAATAGACGTGCACAGGGAATGCAGCTACTGACTATTTGGGGACCTGAAGAGCAACACTGTAAGCCCTCATGAAAAGGGTGGCCTGCTGAGCCAGATAGGCTGAGACACCTCCGCTGTCTGTCATAAACCACACTCAGCAGCACAGTCCTGCTGAGAAAACTCACACTCTGACCTGCTGGGGTTACACCTAATGACCTGGAGGGCCAGTTAGAATCTGTAGTATTGTACATATCTAACCTGGGTTATATTGTTTATGTTGACATCATAAAAGTAGTAAATGTCCACACTTCATTTCCCTTCACAATGGGATTTTGTTTTCTCTATTCCTTTCAAGGTTTTTAATGGAGATCTGAAAAAGGAACACAGTTTAAATTAAGCAATGCAATTCATAATCTCATTCATAATATTTTGTAGAGAGAAATAAGCCATAAGTGTATTTAAGTGAAAACTAAAGCTTTCTTAATTATAGTTGATTGAGAAAAGTTTTGCCCGAAGATTTTATTCCTAGAAAAGGCCTTTTACATCCTCAATGAATTATACAAAATCCGAAACCTTACAATGGTCAACAAAATCCTTACTGAATATCTTACAACAGAATGTGTTAGTCAACAATTGTTGCCATATTGAGTTTTCTGCCCATAGCTACATTTTAACCATGTTGCAGTTTTCCATAACAAATAAAACCCTCTTGCCTGAACTCGCTCATGTGAAGATGCCATGAAACTTTGCTAGTAATTGATATTGACATAATGGAGTTTATATAGTGGTGACATACAGGTTTCTTTGAAGAAAAGGACATTTGCTTTCAATCTAGGGAGGTTGATTTTTTTCTATTTTTCTTATGAATTGTATAAAACTTTTGAAGTTAACACACACCAGAAACCTTCTGAAAATGCTGAAGTATGACTTTTGCTAGCCTGAGTAAGTCCAGAGACACATGTTGTTCTAATGAAGATAATGTGAAGTCCCCAAGTAAAGGTTGTTTTATCCTCTGTTCCCTCTGTGCATATTACCAGGTGTAGAAAGACAAAAAAAACTTGCCATAAGGTGGCAATACATGAACTGACTGTAATACTCTGATAGTTCCAAAGTAGTTTCAACACTGATACCCCAATCTTTACCAATAGCTACACCTAAAGCCCCCATTTGCTGGAAATGCAAGCATCCAAAATAGTACTAAGATACTCAAGAACATTGGAACACACAGGAGCTGACGGCACACTAGAATGGTCAGAAAGTCAGTTAGAATAAATGAGGTACAGACAGATAAACTGGAAACGGAGTCAGAAAAGATGCCAAAGGTCATACTGGAAAGTCAGATAGAACTGACGAAATACAGAAGGGTAAACAGGAATGTACTTGGGTCATAAGTGACAGATCAGTTCAGACATTGAAGGTACAGATGTCAGGAAAAAAGCTACATGTAAGTTGATAATGACAAACAAGTAATAGAAAGAGAACTATAACAAACCTTGTAATGGGCAATGAGTAACAGTCCTCAATTTAGGTTTAAAAATGCAGCCACACCAATGAGAACAAGCAGCCATTGAAACATTAACTTGATTGGCCAGTCACAAATTAAAACTAACTGCACAGTTAAAAGTAATAATATAACAAATGTCCCATGTACTTTAAGTCATCCAGGTCATTTTATATAGATTAAATAAATTCAATTGGACTTGATTAGTAACTGAAGACTTTGTTTTGAGGGTGTCAATTCCTCTGGTTCCTGGGAGAAAAACTATAATACCCAAAAAAATACAGGGGAGGGGGGAGAGAGGAAGCAATGGGGAAATACCACTGTACAAGCAAAGCAGACGATCACTCCACAATGCCAAACATGCCAAACGGGACTTTAAGTGAGTCTCACAGTCATCGGTATCCTGGAACTCGGAGCCGGAGTTGGTGGACGAGACTTCTTAGGATTATACTTTGGAACGCCGTACTTACCTGACATCAAGACGGGTGTAGAGTGTGGCCATCCACGGGGAGATGAGTATGCTTTCCACCTGTGTGACAGGGCTTCTCACTTAAAGTCCCGTTTGGCATTGTGGAGTGATCATCTGCTTTGCTTGTACAGTGGTGTTTCACCATTGCCTTTTACGTGTGCGGGACTTATGTTACACTACTGTAGTGACTTTATCTCCTATGCAGATTTTTAAAATCCGGGGACACCCAGTGGGGGGGCTTTGGATTTAGATGCTCTTTTTCTAGTATTGTGAGGGGGGGGGGGGGTTGATATACTGTTTGGTTATATGTGCCCATTTGGGTTATTTTTCACCATGAGTGACCAATAAAATCTATTTTTACTATAGGTCTTTTATGTGGTTGTGCTGTTGTGGGAAGATCTTTTTGGTGGGGAGCTTTCTCCCCCCATATTTTTTTGGATATTACAGGATTTCTTAATCTTCCCTAGCACCGCCAGTACTCTGGCATTCCACACGGCCGCATTACTTGTGCTGTGCATTAATCCCTTCTTGATTTGCCTGGGAGAAAAACTACAGGAAACTAAACTACAATAACTTTTGGAAAGTTTGAAGCAGCAATCCAGTGATTTTTCAGCTTGTTATCTAAGACTTGCGGCTTGCAGATCTAAATGCAAATGTCTTGTGGGAAGTGTAGCAGAAAGCTATTCAGATGCTATATTGTTTTTGTTTCTCTGTCTAAAATGTTAAATATTTATTAATTTTATCCTGTTGACATGATTCTAAATGACAACCATAAATAGCACATATACTGACCAAAGGTATTAGGTGAGGTCAGGGCTGTTTCAGATTCATGTTGGATTCTGAGATTAGGTTCTGCATTTCTATTTTTATAAAACTCCTTGTTAGCAGCTTTAAATTCTCCTTTTGTGCTGCTTAGATCTCAAAGGAAAACTGATACAGCATTAGCAGCATTTTAATTTTAAAGCTAGTACTGCACATCCTAGATTTTCTGCTCAGTGGGACCATCTGTACAATGGTCTGACAAGCCCATATGCATTATCCTTTGCTCCATTTACTCTACTGTAGCTGTTGATGTAGTTAGTGTTATTTGGCCCTTAAAACACAAGGCAATTCTTACCTCATTACATATTTTATTTAAACAGACATCAACTAGACCTACATGTTTTAGAATGTGTCTGTTTTTCTCAATTTTGTTTTATTTCCTTTTTTAATTTGAAATTGTCTACTTGTTAAAGCAGATCCTATTTAGACACAATACATTTTCTTTTACAAGCTTGTCTTCATAGATCTGCACAATGTCATCACCTACTAAGAACCACGGGACTAAAATAACCTGATCCCTGTTTGTCAGTATCTAAGTTTCGGGTCACTGTCAAAACTGACTGAAGCACTGTGTAGAAAGAACACAGAAGTACAAAGCGGGAGAGCTGAGTACCAATGTCATCACTGGAGACAAGCTAGAATATGAGTTCATTATAGATTCTGGAAGCACAATGTGACCTAGATTTGTGAAATGAGTAGTCACCAGACTGTAGAAATAGCTGCTAGCTGTATTACATCAAAAAAGCCATTGCTGACTAGTGACTAATAAAAAAAGGTTATCGCTTTATGTAAAGAAAAGGAGGAGGAAGTCGCAATTGTACAACTAAAATGCATGTAAGGAAAGTTACACATTATCTGCGCCTTACAGGAAGGAAAGGGGGAAAAAATAAACCAAAAGAGTATAATGTGCAGAAGTGAAATGGAACATGATGTCATTTGTAAATGCCAAGCTTGAAATGAAGTCCATTTTATAACAGTTTGATTTAAATTAAAACGTGCAAGCAATGTTGTAAATATAACATAAGCTATGTGAAACTGATGCACACCAATATCTATGTTTCCCGTCTCCCATCAAGCATTAAAATAAATATATACATAATGCCAGTAAGTCCTGATGAAGAAAGATGAATCAGCTATGAAATGGAAGAAACCTGTGGGATTAGGTGCATCCATCTGTTGTCCAGAGAAAGCTGGTCAGAATAGGTCTTTATATGAATTGCAGACAAAAAGATATACCTCAGTCATAAAGACCAAGCAATTCGACTACACACAAAAACTTAAGAACTGGGGTGAATGACAAATGCTCTGGACTGATGGACCAACATTTTAAATATTTGCTGCCAAAGAAATCCTAAAGCCTGGTACACACCTTTAGATACTTCGCCCCGAACGACTGTTCAGCACTTCCGACCTGTTGGGCAGGATGAAGGATTGTTTGGCACTGTTTGTATCAGCCGATTAGGATAAAAAATTGCATGGTGTGTACACATACAAAGCCGAAAATTGCCTATGAGTCAGGATGTGATGTCATCTGAAACGCGTCCACCACATGTGCTATGTGTGTTTTTATAAGTAGCGTCTATCGCAAATAAAGATTGTAAGCAGTTTTTATACCTATTTGGATTGCCTGCTCCTTAACAAAGTTGCAGAGTGTAGTATCGCCTCTCTTAACTGACTCCCTAGTGTGTACACAGCCTAAGACATGAAGAAAGAGATTCCTGTCCTAAAGAGCTTACAGTCTATGAAAATATCTCCTATTGAACACTTTACCAGTTTATGATAATGCCAGCCATACACGACTTCAAGTGCCGATACACTGCTGACTTTCCTGTGATAGTCCTCATAACCACCCAGCCGAATAACTTCATGAACGACATTACAAGTGTAACATCAACCCGGAAAGCATTATCCAACCATGTTACATTGAGGGAACGCCGCAGTTTAATGCTGACCATTCACTAGTTAGACAGCACACTAATTAGGGCGTTGAGTAAACATCTGAAGAATGCCACGGAAATATTGGAAGTATGCAGTGTATGGGCACCTTTACAGTAGCTGTTGGAAGAACTGTGCCATTGTATAAAAAGGGATATAGATTTAAATTTATATATTCCCTCTCCAGTGGTGTCTGCTCACTAAAATGATCCCCAGGTTCAAAAAGGATTCTTAACAATAAGAAATGGGAAACTGTGGAACTGGCTTTCAGAAGGCAAATAGTGCCAGTTTCTTTCAAATTGGTGTCAAAGCTGTGTATCCTTGATGTTAAGATGAATCAAACAGTGTATCACTTTATATTCCATCTGGCTGCCAAGATACAATGTATTCAATTTGTAAAACACTTCCAGTTCTAGAAATTAGGCCAAGACTGTCTGGAGATATAAATCAACTCACAGAGGGACTGAGAAGGAGCTGCAGAGATGTCAGCAGCTATAGGTCTTCTATTATAACATTTTTAAAGTTGACAAGTTATTCAATTGTATATGTTGCATCTCAGGAATCAATTAAAATATAAAGACAAGTGCTAAACAATTTTATTTAGGTAAGTATGATAATTAGGGATGGCCGGTTCGCGGATCCAAACCCGGATCCGCCGCAGATTTATCCCTTTTGCGAACTGCAGATTTTTCCGGATTTTCCACCTTACGAACTTCCGAACCGCGGATTTCTCGTATTTTAGAAAATTTTAGAAATTTCGAGATTTCTCGTACAATTTTCGAAAATTTTAGAAATTACGAGATTTCTCGTACAATTTTCGAAAATTTTCTAAATTACGAGTAATTCTCGTATTTTCGAGGATTTTTTCATTTTAATGGGTCAAATTTTTTCGAAAATTCGCGCATCCTCGAGCGGACCGGATTTTGTGAAGTTCGGACATCTCTAATGATAATATGTAAAAGAAAGCGGAGGACTTCCAACATAGGGTAAAACCTAACTTTTATTTACAGCTTAAAAACAAGGCACAGATCACACAGGTGGAGCTTAAACTCGTCCATGTTTCATGGCGTTCAAAATACTGGTATAAAGGGGAAAGTATTCATAAAGGTACGATAATAACATGCTACAAAAGTAGTTTGTAGCCATTGTGGCTTTTTTAAATAGTTTCATTAAGGGTAGATTTGTTTGCCCTTAATGAAAATGTAGTTATTTGTATTAATAGTAATGTTTCAAGCTGGTTGTACCTTGGCATGGGTGAAAGCCTAAAATGCTAATTTCTCCTTTAAATGGTATGTCCACCACCAAACATTTTAGATCTAATAGAACACCCCCCAAAACCTACAGCGCGCAAGGTCTAAACTGTATACTTACCAGCCCTCATTCCCTCTGCTGTTCCTCCATGCCTTTTCCATGGAAAGAAGCAGCAGAAGGGACTGGACTGGCAGCAGCATCATTGATTTTTTCTTTTTTGGGGGGGTCCCATTAGATCTGACATTTGGGGGTGGACATACCCATAAATAGTTCATGCAACAGTTTATGTGAATAGAAAATAATAATAAAACACCTTCTCCCTTATGCTATTTTCATGACTAAGCTAAATAAAAGATAACTACACTTATTTTTTCTATATCTATGAGGTTTTGCATTAGACATTAATGCAGCGTGTTGAAGAATGGAACCCTATAATGTTCTGCACTAATGAAAAGTCAGTGCGGATATCTATTTCTTCCATGATTTATATGGTTGTGACAAATAAGGCGACCCCACTGTGATAATCCAGTACCATGAGTGACTACAGTAAAGTCTGGAGCTTTTTTCTCATTGGAATCTTGACATGCCACACACTGTTGGTGAATGAGTTTTATAAGCAGGTGCACAGGAGTAAAATATAAAATTACTATTATTGTAGTTATAGAATTTTGGAGGGCTGGAATATTATGTTTTTGCTGTCAGATGAAAGCTGAGTTAGTGAAGGGTACGGGGGGACAAAGTCTATTGTGTTCAAGGGCCGTATTTATAAAGCTGCGGTAATTTATAATTACCGAACGTTTGGTCGTAGAATACCGTGCAGTAATAAACTACCACAATGGTATTCTATGGGGATCATAAATTTATGATTTTGTTATCGTAGATTTATGATCGGGACCGTTAACTACCGATCGGAGATTAACGATCAGAAACGAATCGGAAATTAACAATTGGTTTAACGTTCGCTTTACCAATCGTTAACGACGCGGTGTCACTAAAAAGCAATACCGCGGCTTTATAAATACGGCCCCTAGAGTCTGAAAAATCACTTAGTTGCCAATTTTATTATGTATTTCAGCCATCTCCCCACTGGTAATGTATCAGCGATTAATAAAGATAGAGAACATAAACATTTTTAGGGAGATGCAATAATTGTTGCTATTGCAACTTCCCGCGATGTATTAAACACTTTGCAACCATTGATACATCACGGAAATGCATTTGGTAAGTTGTCGGGTTTTGTGTGGCTTTAATATGTCATCAACCTAAGCAGACCCCAACGTTAATTTATGAATCATCTTTCTGATATTAGCCAAGATGAACATATACCTTTCTGATATGTATTTACAGAGACTAATGATACATGAAAGGCTGCAGGTTTATGCTTTTTGAGAGATTATCCGTCCTATTCACTTACATATATCAGTATATATACTGATATATATGCTTGTCCTTTAGCACAGTTAGTCACTTTAAATGATAGACTATCATTGCCCTTAAATAAAGGTCCAGTATTTAAATTTCAACAACCTGTAAAAGGTTTTTTTTTTCACATCCATGGAGCCTATAGCTGTACATCCAGCAATATTTTAATACAATGCAACAAATGTGAAACACTATATTAATTGGAGAAACCAACCAAAAATTGCAAAAGATGATGAATTCCCACAGAAGTAGCATCACCATGACGAGGATAGAAACTGTTTCCCTGTAGGACACCATTTTTCCCAGACTGGACACAATATGAAAACATCCAGGTCCAAATCTTAAAGGGACATTTTAGCAACACCCAGGAAAGAAAAGCATTTGAAGCTAAAAATATTTTAGTATTTGACTCTAAAAACAATGGTTTAAACCAGGACATGGGATTCCTTTCACATTATGAATAATTGATTTTCACATCCTAGCCTCCACTTGTCTGTTTTTTCCTTTTCTCTTCCTCCCCCTCTCCTGACCTCGCTCATTACACTATTCTGTTATGCCTCCTCACATTTTATTACCTTTACACTTTTTGCTTATAACTAGTTTTTTTTGTTGTTGTTGTTTCTTTCTCCCTGCCTTCTCTTCCCTTGTGACCTTTTGCTTATTGTGTTATATCTTGGAATTAGAATTTTGCTTTCTGTTAAACCTTTGTTAAAATGTATTACTACTTCGACCTAATGAAGAGGGTATAGCTTGTCAACTTAATAAACTGTTAAGCCTAGTACACCCCTTTAGATCCTTTGCCCAGGCTTCCCCTTCAGCACTTCTAACCTGTCGGCCAGGATGAAGGACTGTCTGTCACAGCAAAAGTATCTGCAGGCGACAGTTCATCACCTCTGATTGTGCAGTCTATAGAGGACCGCACAATCGCCCATGGTTTTCAGACACATCCAATCACCCATTTGTCCATTTCAGACGAATTAATGGTCGGACGTTGGCTGCGGCCTGCCGAAAAGCCATGCAATTTTTTCAGCTGAACTATTGCATGGTGTGTACATAGCCTTAGTCCTTTAAAATTATCACAGTTCTATATTGCATATATCTATATCTATATATTGGACTAATATGGCACAACAATGTGTAATCTGTACTAAGCATCCTAGCAGACATTTGTGTATTTTTATTATTATTGTAGATTTATATAGCGCCAACATCTTCCGATCTTACGTGGCGCTTTACAGTTGCATTAATATACATGAGGAAAGCATACATGTTACATATAAGGGTAGTGCAAATAATACAAAGTGCAAATATTTCAAGTGCTGGTCCAGCAGCATTCAGTATGGTAAGTCACAGAATTACTGTGGTACAATAGGATGGAGGGCCCTGACCTGCCCAAAGGAACTTACAGTCTAGAGGAAATGGGGATGAAACATAAGGTGAAACAGATCAGTAGCTGTAACTAAGTTGTCAGTGGGGTATAACTAGTGGGTCAATGGTCAGAAGGAGGAGTAGAAGCGTCCAGGTCCAGGCTGTAAACTTGTAACCTTGGTGAGTTTTGAGGTTGCGATTAAAGTTATAAAGTGATGGTGAGTGACGTAAAAAGTGAGGAAGGGAATTCCAGAGCAGAGGGGCAGACAAAGAAAAGTCCCGAATACAGGCGTGGGAAGAGGTGATTACAGTGGATGAGAGGAGAAGATCATTAGCAGAGCGGAGGTTATGCCTTGGCTAGTATCTGTTTATCAGATCAGAGATGTATGGGGGGGCTGTATTGGGGAGAGCCTTGTAGGATAAGGTTAGCAGCTTAAATTGGATCCTTTGTGCAATGGGAAGCTAGTGGAGAGATTGACAGAAAGGGGCAGCTTGTGAGAAGCGGGAAGAGAGGTGAATGAGCCTGGCAGCAGAGTTAAGGATTGATTGAAGGGGTGCCTTGCTTGGTAACACAGAAGGGTCTTACAGTAGTCCAGATGAGACATGATAAGGGCATGAACTAGCATTTTGGTAGCGTTCTGTGAAAAGAAGGGACAAATGTGTGAGATGTTTTTGAGCTGTAACCGATAGGAGTTAGACAGGGTCCCAGACATCGCACGTAAGGTGTTGTGGATATTGGCGTGTCATTGATGTTAATAGTAGTGTTAGGTAGGGGGATAGATCGAGAGGGTGACAAGTTCAGTCTTGTCCATATTGAGTTTAAGAAAGCAGGAGGACATAAAAGCAGAGATTACATTTAGGCAGTCAGGGACCCGGGATGTCAGAGTAATGAGGTCAGGGGTGGAGAAGTAAATTTGGGTATCAAAAATTGGAATCCAAAAGAACTATGAGCTGGCCAAGCCCAAAGTTGTAGAACGGAGAAGAGAAGAGGGCTGAGTACTGAGTTTGTCGTACCCCTATAGGGAGGGGGAGAGTGGTGGAGTTATAGCCAGATTAGGAAATACTGAATGTCCTACTTGAGAGATAGGAGTACAGCCAAGACAGTTCAGAACCCTGGATACCTAGGGAGGATAAGATGTGAAGCAGTAAAGGATGATCCACTGTATCAAAGGCAGAAGACAGGTCAAGCAGAATAAGTAGGGAATAGTGGCCTTAAGATTTATCATTATGCAGATCATTAGTAACTTTGGAGACAGCTGTTTCCGTGGAGTAGTTAGGGGGGAAGCCAGACTATAGGTGATCAAAGAGAGAGTTAGCAGAAAAGTGATTCACCAGTTCAGCATAGACGTTCAAGCAGTTTAAACACAAATGGAAGAGAAAGAGAGACAGGCCAGTAACTGGATAGAGCAGATGGATCAAGAGAAGTTTTCTTGAGAATAGGGGATATAGTTTGAATAAGGATGGAAAAGTACTAGTGAATAGGGACAACTTAAAAAGAGACATTAGGGCTGGTGTAAAGGAAGATGAGAGATGTGGAATGAGAAAGGAGGGAATGGGGTTAAGGGGGCAGGTGGTGAAATGGGCCTTGGAGAGAAAGTTTGAAAGTCTGTGTTCTGTAATATTGGAAAAGTTGGTTAGAACAGAGATAGAGGTGGTGGAAGGGAGGCTGGGTATTTTGTTGTTATTCTGTTTATCTTTCTGCATAACTATAATGCATTAAAATGTACAGGAGTTTCATTATAGTCCACTAGATTAGGCATTCAATCTAATGGGACTTAATATTTCCTACATTCTATGTTGCTATCCCTGAAAGCAATTACTACAATCTTTTAAATCATAGGTGATAATAATGTGTCTGTCACCACTTTGTAAATGGTAACTTTACACTACACCGTAACCATATTTATTTAGGAATGGTTTCAAAATACACTTACGGTGTATTAAACTTTTACCTTTAGGTTTCTGCAGACACTTCATCCTATTTTATGAGAACACAGGCTTACCCGTACTTAGAACACTGATGTTAAATGGACTTTGAAGATAAAAAGGCAACACACACACTTATTCCATCAACATTCTTTACAAGTTAGAAGCTTTACAAATTGCATTTGTTCATCGTTTGCTCAAAGACACTGGAGATTTGTACAATTTAAAGTAAAATAAACCCATCCCCCTTTTTCACCCAGGGTGTGTTCCTAAAACACAGCTCCCCACTTCAGTCTGGTCCATCCCTCTTCTCTCTTCTCCACTCCAATCCAGCACTCAAAAAAAATGTATATAATAGTAAATTAGTAATTATTAAGTTTTAAGGACAATTATACTCACCTTCCCTCCGCTCCTCTTCTTTGTTCATTACATTTTACCCAGGATGAGGACCTGAACCGCTAGGTCCTCCCCCCTGGGTTCGCGTAACCTACAGCAGCGTCTTACAGCAACGCTGCTCTGGAAGGCTCCGCCCCCTCCCCATCGGCAACGAGGCCAATAGGAAGGCACGCTTGTTGCAGTGCGTGCCTTCCTATTGGCCTCGTCACCGACGGGGAGGAGGGGACGGAGCCTACCAGAGCAGTGTTGCACTAAGACTAAGGTCCTCACCCTGGGTAAAAGGTAATGAACAAAGAAGAGGAGTGGAGGGAAGGTGAGTATAATTGTCCTTTAACTTCAATGAGCTTCTAAAAATGAAAGGAAATAGGCCCCTTGGAGGAAAAATATGATATTGTGGATTGTAAAGTTTTTTTTCAATAGGGTAGAAAGGAAAGGGGGGATTCAGATAGGTAACAGAGACATGACATTTTTCCATGTTGCATTGGGTGCCCAGCGAGTTAAGTTTAAACCCCACGCTAACTCCACAAATTCTAGTTGTTCATTTTTACTTACTTACAAGATGCAAAGTGAGATAAAAGGTAAAAAAAAGTGAATTAAATCAATATTTGGTGTAACTACCTTGTGCTTAATCAGTACATTTGTACAAAGTCAGGGATTTTGTAAGATTAGAATCATTCAGGTCTCTCCCAAGCAAATATTTCAAAGCAGGGAAAACTGGGGTTGTTCAAACTCTTTTAATGTCACAGAATTAATCTTCAAATGTTCTGTTTAGAAAAGGATTGCAGAACGTTTATATGTATTAAAAAGGACACACACTAGGAGTGATCAGAGGGCAGAAATGAAGTCAATTCTCCAGAAAAGATACAAAATTCTGTTACCTTGTTAAAGTATACTGAATATGGTTTTCCCTATTAATGGGGATTTTCCTACTGTCAAATTTGTCAAAACCAATTGACAACACAATTCTAAATTCTTCTTGCACAGAAGGCAACAAAAGTGGGAAATTCTGCTGTCACTGAAAGGGTTACAGAAGCACAAATGAACTGGTATAGTTGAGGTTCGTAGATGCTGTATTAAGCCAAGTTGCCAGCCAAGGGCAATAAGCAAAAGATGCATCGTGCATACTTCCCTTTGAAATAGAAAGATGTCTAGAAGAGTCATCAGCATAGAACTGTCAGAAACCTGTGGGATTCCATGTGGGTCCCAGCTACTATCTAGAGAAGACTGTGCAGAAGAAGTCTCTTTATGTAAGAATAGCATCCAAAGAGCCATTCCTCTGACGGGGAAACCAGGTCAAGTGACTCAATTATGCACAAAACTGGGCTGCAGATAAATAGCAGCAGGTGCTCTGAGCTAATGATTCAAAATTGAAATATTTTGGCATCAGCCGAGTTTGTTTGCTGAAGGGATGGAGAACAGAACAATAATGAGTGTCTGCAGACAACAGTGAAGTATGGTAAAGAGTCCTTGCAAGTCTGGAGATGTATTTCTGCAAATGGAGTTGGTCAGAATTAATGGTGTCCTCAAGGCTTAGAAGTACAAGGATACTTATCCATCATGCGGTACCTTCATGGAGGTTTCTTATTGGCCCCAAATATATTCTGTAGCAGGACAATTCTATTTATGAAAGCATTCTTTCAGGGCAATGTTATATCTTCCATTATCCCTCTGAATTAGTGTAAAACCTGGGTTACCCGGGCATTGAAATAGCACTGCCTATTCAATATAGGCTAAGTTAAGTTTTGTGCTACCTTGTAATCTGAAACTTAACACCTATTGAATTGCGACACAAACTGCAAATGCAGGGGGTTACTGCATTGTGGGATTGCGGTCAGGGAAGTAATGATGGAAAACATATTACATCACCCCCTTAGTTTACAGCATTTTTCACACATGCAGACATCCCACTCTGCCTCTTCGTTCTTCCAGGCAGGGTGGGCAAGGGTGTGTGGCTATGTTGTGCGATGTCATTGCTAGGGGGTGGGGAGGCGGGATTAGGGCATGGTGTGGGCGGTCCGGGGGCATGGCATGCATAAAGGGGGCATAACGGGAAGGAGATTCAGGAATCCTCTTCGTTGCGGGAGATTGGGGTGGTCTTGCGGGAGCGTGGGAGACCACCCAAATTTGCAGGAGACTCCCGGATGATCCGGGAGGAGTGGGATACCTGCACCTGCTTAAAACTTTTGGTACAGTAGGTAGCTTGGCATAATGTTTCATGTGAAATACCCTTTACCAGGTGAATTGTGCACTTCTCATTTCACATTAGTTCAACTAAGATCTAAGGGACAAGAGTTAATGCAAATGGATAACGTAATTCTATATCAGAAAATAAATACATACAGAACAATATGCATGACTGTGTAGGGAAAAATCAATATATAGGAAGATAAATAAACAATATTTCCATAAATATAATGGAAAAATTTAACACCATGATTATTTTTAAAATAATAATTGAGGCTTTAGGAAATAGCATTCAGACTTTAAAGGAAGGTGTGATGTGTTGTTGCAGATATGATACAATGTAAAGTAATACACAAGAAGCAGAATTGATGTCATAGATAATAAAGCAAAGAGGAAATATGGTCAGTCAGTATGGGTAGTCAGTTTTGACATTGAGGTTAAACTAATGATATAGACTTGTCCAGGGCCGCCTCCCTAATCAGGCAAAGTTCAGCACATTACAAAGCCATTTTGATGCTGGAACTTACCTAGTAATAAAAGTGCCCTGAAAATCCTTTTCCCTGTAGTACTCTGTGGCTGCGTCGCCCCGCATGACGTCACAATGACGTCATCACGCCGCTGCTTTGTAGTACTGGAAACTGCTACGTCTGCAATGAATTCTGGCCTCTAGCTGCTTCACTGCACACAGGTAGGTAATAGCCACATAGCTCTATTAGGCTATTACCCACCCTATGTACAAGGCAATGCACTCATTATATTAGTGGACCGAGGCAAAGCTGCCACTGTCTGCACTAATATAATGAATGAATTGCCCTGCACATGGGGTAGGTAATAGTCTACCCCAGTATATGATGAAATTGCCAGTTTGCTGCCATTATGTGATGAAATGCCCATGGCTACTAGTATGTTATGAAATGCCAATGGCTGCCAATATGTGATTAAATTCCAATTGTGACCAGTATGTGATGAAATTCCCATGTATATAATGAAATGGCTACCTGTATGTGATGAAATGCCCATGGCTACCAGTATGTAATGAAATGCCCCTGGCTACCAGTATTAATGAAATTCCCATGGCTACCAGTATGTGAATTCCCATGGCTACCAGTATATAATGAAATTGGTACCAGTATGTAATGAAAAACCCATGGCTACCTGTATGTAATGAAATTACAATGGCTACCAATATGTAATGTAATTCCCATGGCTGCCAGTATGTAATGAAAAACCCATGGCTACCAGTATGTAATGAAATTCCCTTGGAATTGATATTTTGGAAAATAATTTTAATTTAATGTAAATTTAGAGATGTAAAGGTTGTTTTATAGTAAATACATCAGAAAAATTAGAGTGTTAATACTTTTCATTGGTTTGTTGTAGGTCTGCGGCAACACTTAAGTTTCTTACACACGTCTGATAATTTTCTCATGATTTGCCCGATGAACGACTCATCGCTCAACATTCGTGAGAAAATGAAGCTTCTGAGACCAAAAATCCACAACTATTCTCAGCTTTTTCTGACGATCAGCCTGGCGGATTCGTTCTGGCGATTGTCATATGTATGTACATAGTCGGCAGATTATCGGTAGACTATGATATAAGATTAAATGAAATGCACATTTCGAGATCACACGATATTCCAAACGTCACTTACCAACGAACACTATCCACTATCGTCGATGTGTGTATAGGGTTGTTGGCAGAACTAGTGTATAACGAGATAGTCGCTGAATGTTCATTGGGCACATTGTGAGAAAATTATCTGATATGTGTACGAACCTTAAGTGTTGGATATTCTAAAGAAACACTGGGAGAAATTACACTCACATGTAAAATATATATAAAAAAAGACTAACTAAATAATGGGCACATTGTGCTCAGATCTAATTTGAAGGCTGGTTCTATAACTGTGTCCCACTCAGTAAAAGCAATCACTAAGTTGCGGTTTTCTCATTATTTTTGTTTCACTGGGTGATCACAGCGTGCTAAATTGTTTCTTCTCAAATGTTAGGGGGGAAAATCATGAAGGAAATGAAACAATAAAAGTCTGTGGCAAGATCGCAGTGAAAAGATATAGCCATTTCTATTTGGCTCTAGTACAACAGCCTCGTACAAATGGCCCAGTGTAGGCTGTGTGCGTGAATAATTGATGTACTGTGTGTTCTGACGTTTCAGTAGTGTTAGTCTTTTAATACTGAAAACCAGGCTCAGCGATGGCATCACGCTGGGATATTAAATTCATATAGTCTGAATGCTAGAGGAACCTTGGAAAAAAAGGAAATAGCTTAAGCAATGACTGCGAAAAGTTTTATAAATTTGTAGTCAAAAGAAAGGACACAAAACTGATTATGCCATGCTGTGTATGTGACCACAAAAAGAAGTAAATCCCCCCTTTGCAACTTACCTGCAGTCGTTCATGTGATGTAGTGACACTTTGCGCCCATTATTACATTGTGTGAATGCGAGTGGTAAGTTGCAACCTTTTGCAGGGCTTTGAAGACACTATAGAAAAGGTGTTTTAAAGATAACTATCATGTATATAAAGTTTATTTTTATTAAAAACAGTTGATATGAAAAGTACTTGGGACAGGGATATATGATTGGTAACTCCTACCTCCCAATATTGATTCTGTGAGGAGCACCAGCCCAAAGAAAACTGATTCTGCCAGTCTTCCTACTGGCTTCAGCACCATCTTTAATACAGGAATAGTCCAGGACTAACCTGGCAAATGAAAACTGTTAGTGCTGCAGCTCCTAAACCAAACAATATAGTGAGGTAGGAATAATCCTACCTCCCTGCCCCAGGTACTTTCCATTTTTAAAAAGTATAGATGTCCTTTAATTTTCATGCAAAAACAAGTGCAAAAATCATTGTTAATTTATTGCATTGCTTGCTCTGTGCTAATTCCAAAAATCTTTGGAAATGGCTCAGGCAATGCAATACCCAGTACAAATAGAGAATTGGGTAGCATGGGTTTTGCATTTATTTTCCCCCTTAGCATGGGATTTTGCATCTCCCTGTATATAATATATATGCAATAAAGCTGTTGCATATTCCTGTTTATTGGCATATTTATGGTGCTTTGGCCTAGTGCAGAGTTCATTTTTGTTATTTTAAAGTCTTTGGGAATTATTCTAATTGTTCTCTTATATTAGTATATAATGATATATATGGTAATATATAATGATAGCAGCCTTGTCTATTGATCAACTTACAATATTAGGGATTCCAGGCTGATATTGTTTATTTTTCAACCTTTCAATATATCTAGTTTCTATACATTTCAGTATGTATTCCGCCATGTAACTATATCAACTTTCATAAAAAGGCGTCATAACTTTAAAGCTCATTGTTCCTTTAATTAAAAAAATGATATATAATGTGTCGTTGAACAGTTCCAGTTCATTACAGACTCGAACCTTACAAATTGAAAGGGTTAATTGACTGTCAGGAGAATATATTGTTCTTCTCTCTGTCATTCAAACAGTTAAGTGAAGAACATCCAGAATCCGTCACTTCACAATACTTGTTTGTTTTTTCAAGGTATACAGTACTAGGCAGAGATTGTTTGCTTTGGCGTTCACATATAGACCTGTTAATTCTCTGTTTCCTGTTAAATAAAATAGCAGAGAGTGAGAAGCAAATGAATAAACATCTGAAGTTCTTGGGACTCTAGTTCAAGGTTTTTTTTCCCCCTTATGAAAGTCCCAGAAAAACAGAGAAGGTGATGTCATAGCAGCTGCTGATTGCCTGACAGACAGTTTCCGCAGAGAAACATGAGGCCCTTTGGTGTTCATGTCAGGGAGATTGGCAGGTGAATGACACCAATGAGAGCTGACCAGTGTTCCCTCTGGGAATGCTGCCCTAATTGATAGACAGAATGCACAGAAAAAGTGTCTTTGAACCTGAAAAGAATCCTCCCGTTTCCCCCCTTAAGCTCCGTCCCCCTCTCTTTCCCCATCACTTTTTTTTCACAATCTCGTTTTTTTGTAAAGGTGTTTTGTTCTACAGCGGTCACTGAGCTTAATGGAACTCAATGACTTTTTCCCCCTCCTTAGTCTGTCAGTCAAAAGCCCAAGCTAAGAGTTGCTAAATGAAGTCCTTTCAGACCGAGACAGGGTTGGAATGTGTCAGTCAACCAACAGACTCTGTTGTGTTTTAATCTGTCAAAAAGGTGATAGAGTAGAGCAGTAGGGTCTGGCTAGGGCACATTCCCAGCAGCAACTCCTAGGCCTATAGCAAATCCAGGTGGTGAAGCCAAAATGTCAACCAATCCTAAAACAGTTCAGAGGTATAGAGTGTCAAACCCCCAAGGCATTGTGTTTTGCAATCATCTGTGAGGTGTGTGGGCAGCGCTTCACAGAAAGCATTATAAAGCGAGGGACTCTCACATTTGCTTAAATTGAAACTCTTCACTGGACCGAACGGACACATTGCCATAAGTATTTAGATCACTTCTAAAATAAATAAAAAAAGATATGCAAAGGAACAGGGAAATCTCCTCGTCACTTCTCATTTATTTATTTATTTCATTTCTACATTCTGGGAGGTCTTTATGTAGTTGCGTTGTGAAATAACATGTCATTTGCTTGCTAAGTACATCATAAAAATAATGAGCAGAATGTGTTTGGATATTTGTATACCTGTCTGGCTGTACATAGAAGTTTTTTTTAAATACAATATGTTCTTGTTTAGAGAAGTTTAGAGTTTAGACTTAGGTCCCTGGGGTGGAAAAACAAAGCGGCATAAGTTTCAAGCAGCACTGGTATAAGAAAATATACTATTTTCTTGCCTTTTTACCCTCTATATTCCTATGCTATATGTTACACAGCTAATATGTATACCACACTATTGCTTCTCCACTATACAACTCTTACAACAATCATCAATATATCTATCATCATTTGTCTAACAGTCTAGCCTAACAAAGGGATCCTGGGAACTTGAATCTTATAAAATCTGAAAGGCTAAAAGCAGAACAGTCCTTTTCAAAACATAAGGCAGATAACCACTATTGCATTGGGACTTTTTCAGATACAGGAAACTTGCAGGGAAAACTGATTTAATTGTTTACTTTTGACATCATTTTTTTCTTTTCAGAAAATGTTTTTTAATGTGATGCAGATCAAATGTTTGTAGTCTGTTTGCTGATCCTTTATATTAGACTGTAAAAACATTGCTTGTGTGTGCAAACAATGTAAAGAAAACTCAACAAACAAAAGAAAGTGTATGAAAAGTTGCAATTGTTGCCATTGTGTAGTGTGAATATTGTTTTACAATAACATGTTCTGAAAATTCACTGCAGCGGGACATGATTTAAACTCTACTAAAATGTATAGTAAAAAATCTTTAGAGCTTCAGAAGCTGTGATGTTGTGTTGTGGTTAATGGAGTCTAATGTTAAGCTTTAAAAAAGAACTAAATAACACGACACCAAAAGATTGATTCAGAAATCAATGTACCATTGATACGGATCTGACAACATTACAGTTATGAAGAAATATAGTTTACAGTAATGGGCAATTTAAAAAAGTTAGGAATTTTCTGTAAAACCGGTGTTTAATAAAATTAAGTAATAAATAAGTTATAGACACACTTTGGATGTAATTGGTGCATGATCCAAACTAGTAGTACTACATGAATGGGTGATTTTAAGGGGGGATTACAGATACCCAGAATCCCCCATTTCTGTTTTTAGTAACCTGCAGTTTTGGCACTTTGGGGTAATCAGAAAGTGCAAAGGGTGTCTGTAGAAAGGGATTTAACCAAGATGCGAAATATGAAAAGTTAGGCAGGATAAAAGACTTTTTGGGATGAGGTGTTTTAGGCAGTATTTTTTTCACTATAATGAGGTTTGAACATGTGACATATATATTATATACTTTATACAAACTTATATTTCATGCTTTTTACATCAGACTAGCTGTTTCACCTAAACTTCATACACACATGCAATGGCGGATGCCCGACCCACGATGCACGATGTGTACAAACATCCATTCCAGCTGACAATCAGTAAGTGTATGGGTGCTCAGGATGCCCGGCCATACGGCATTCGTGCACATCATGTGTCGCGGGTCGGGACCCTGTGATCGCACTTGTGTATGGGCCATTAGTATTGGCCCATTTGGTCAAATAGACAGAACCAAATGAATAAGTGCTGTGATTGTTAATAGTCCCAGGTCCACTGTATGCTTTCAGTTTATATCCTATATTGAAATATATCTGCAGATTGGGCATGTCAACAAAAATAGCAGAGATATGAAAAATGTAAAAAAAGACAGACAATGGCCTCAGAGAGAAAATAAAAGTGGCAGTAGGACTGGGCCACCAGGATGCAGGAAAACTGACTGTGGGTTTAGGAACAAGTGGACCTGTCAGACATTGGGAAAGGACAAAGTTTGTCAGTAGAGATTTAATATAATCAACATTCGGAACGTTGGATCTATCAGATGTCTTCTAGGTGTATAGTCAGCATTAATATAATTTCTCTGCATCAATCCAACCCTGGTTCAAAAACAATGAGGTAATCAATTCTTAAAACGATTTCTAAATTAAGTTACTTAATACTTTACATCCTTGAATCCTTTTAAGCTGGTACAACAGATAAAAAAACATTGTTTTAAAAGAAAACCCCATAACACCTCCCTTTTGTCTTTCTCATCCTTTGAGTTAATTCTTTTCAAGTTAAAATTGTTTGCGCTGTTAGAAAATAAAAATTCCTTTCACCGTTGAAGTCAAAGAGTCAACGAATCCACAGAATTTTTTTTCACACGTTTTATGCTGTCAGCAGAACCTTGGAGTTGTTTTTGTTCATTTTAAACTAAGATGCAAAAGATGAAATTGATTTCAGGACGATGACAGAATGTGATTCCTGCCAAACAGACAGAGATATCATTTTGGATTCTTGTAGTTAATAGCTTTCGCCAGCCAGCATCTCTGTAGAGTTAAGAAAACAAAGGAAGGTTCACACAGTTTTCCTCTCAATGGTCACTGGTTTAGACTTTCTTTTGGGAAAATAATACTTGGTTGAGAGATGAGAATGTTAACACATCATATCTGGAAAAAAATACGAACATTACACATAGAACCAATTTGTTTTGTTTATTTAGCCACTTCTTAGGTTATTCCCAGTTCACGTGGTTGGTCTCAAAAATAAAACATTACGTTCAACAGGAATAAGTTGTCAGCCTCTGCTGGGTTTATTATTCTATTACCCATTAGATGCATCGTAAAGTTTACACCAATAACATTTGTAAAATTACTGAAATTACCATTTCTATACCAGAATGCAAGGGTCAGACTCTGAAGAGCATTTCTCAGCCAAGGTTCTGTGAGAAGTCACTACAGACGTAGTATGGATCTACCCTTGTGTATGACTTGGGACACATTTGTTTTTAAATGAACTGAATTTTTCTCTGTGCTTTTTTTGGTGTGTACAATATACATATATTTTTGTGTCATATAAATGTAATGCAAATGTCTGGAATTACTCCCACAAAACTTTTAGGAGTTCCTCAAGGTCAAGGATGTTGGTCACTGTATTCTCACTTGAAAATAGATTGTTGCATTATCTGCTCTATATATGGAAAGTCGAGAATAATTTCAGTTCTTATCACTACTTGTTTATAGACTTATGTTTAATGTTACTGAGAAATGAGTGATTTGGTTTGATAGTAGTCTCTTTTTCTCTCTGCTTAAGGGGAACTAAAGACAACATTTTTTCCAATAGATTAAATAAACAAAACTGAGGGAACTAGGGGTCAGCTCCCAAGCTCCCAACAACCTCTGTACCTCAGTTTAAAACTGGGTACACACATGCAAGATTGTTACAAAGTGACAGACAGAATCTGCAAAGTCTGTACCAATCGTACTACTCACAGTCCCGAGCATTCTTTCCATGTAAAGCATAGGTAGGGAGAATGCTCTGGACTGCAAAGTTCTCCCCGCCACAGGGGACTCCCTATACTTTAAGTACAGGAAGACGATGCAGCCGAGGGAAATTTTTGTTAATTTCCGAACGTTTCCCAGGCCAACGGTGACTGTTCATTGGCCTCAGGAGCGCTCGTCAATGCGATACACAAAGTTACTTGTTACTGTGTGCACTCAGTACTCACTTTACATTCTCGCTAGCGCACAACAGATCAAAATAAGGAAGAAACAGAGCTGCTTTCTAGAAGCTAACTGACAATTATATTACAGCATAAGCCCCACCTCTATTACTCACAGATAATGCTACAGCAGATCCTGTCTCTCTGGCACAGAACAGAGATTTAACAGTGTGGAACTGTAACACACATTTCTTTGCTTTTCATACAAAAAACAAAAATGAACTTTGTACAGAAACAAAACTATTTATTCATCATTCAAAATATGTGAATAGAGACAATGAATAGCACATCATGCTCACAAGGATCTTTGAAGACTACATGGGCTGTGAGTTGTACTGACAACAACACGGAAGCAGCTTGCTAGCAAAGAATCTTACAATGTATAGGTGTTCTGGGGATAAAAGCTTTCACATTAGGATTATAAAAATGTAAGTTTAAATCACTGTTTCAAGCAATGGGGTTTGTAATATATTTCCAGATTAAAATAAAGATCTATATCTGTTAAGTTTAACACTTTTACCATAACTGCAGCTACTATTTGCAATCGACTGAATTGCATTTAGAAAGAGCTGACAGATTATAAAAATGTAATCTACAGAGCCATATGTAACATACATAACTAGATTGTAAGCTCTACGGGGCAGGGACCTCCTTACTTCTTGTGGCAAAGCTCTAGCACTTCTATTTATATAATTTATATATTTATGTACTCAACTATCTATGTATTTGTTCCCCTTGTATGTATGTATAGTTTATTTATAAAGTGCCATCTGGGGATGTAGCGCTGTACATTAATAAAATACAATAAAGTCATTCAAGGGGGATAAATACATAAATAGTTAAGTACATAAATATATAAATAATATTAATAGAAGTGCTAGAGCTTTGCCACAAGAGTGCTAGAGCTTTGCCACAAGAGGTAAGGAGGTCCCTGCCCCATAGAGCTTACAACCTTGTATGACTTGTATTGTATTTTGTTACTGTCCAGCACTGCGTCCCCAAGTGGCGCTTTATAAATAAACTATACATAGATCCATACATACAGAACACTATGGTTCTACATAAGATCTTGCCCCATTAACTGCTACCTTTTGTACATAATCAGGTAGGTTACAAATCTGTAGCTTTGTGAGTTGGGTGTGGTTTGGAGTCAGCGATGTGGCTTGTGGGTCCTTTGGTGCCTCTTCCCTTATAGATATGTTTGTCTTTTCTATTTCCTTTCCTCTTTGGCACTGTTCCCTGATGGAACATATTTAGAAATGCAATATTTTAATATTTATTTAAAAAACATCCAAATATATATTCAGTGTCTTCAATTAAGAAAAAAGCATCCCTATTGAATACATTTTCTTAGCAAGGTTATTATTTGCTTTCCTGGGGTTTCATGGTTAACCCAGTTCTGTAACATGTATCAACTATTCAAATTGCTATTCCCCAGGTTTTTCTTAATTGAACATATGTAATAAAGTTCTATATAGATCCTTGTAAACACCCTCACTGTCTGCGACAACAATAGATCAGGCAGTAGGTTTATCAACTTGTTTCCTTTTGATTACCTGGCACTTCCAATAAATAGCAGAATAATTAACTCCCCATTGTATTAAAGACTTCCCCCTAATTCACATCCCCCACTATCTCGATTTGAAACTCAATCTCTATCATTTACTCTAATAGCTTTATAACAAACATCAAAAATACACTACCCATAGGACTTCAGTTCTATCACTTAAAGTGTATGTATACTGAAGAAATGACTTTGCATCATCTTAATCTATAAATAAATACATGTAAGTAGTACTTACTCTGAGGTGTGTGTGTTGCTGCATGCCTTCAATACAATACTTTTTTTGTTCAGGGTCTGACCACTGACCTGACAACTTTCCCACATACCAACTGTCAAAACTGCATACAACACACCAACAGCTACAGCAAAACTGCTTACAGAAATGCTAACATGTAAGATGTTTCAGATTGGATATCTAATGAAATAGGGGGCAGATCAACAAAAAACTGTACAGTGATAGTTGGGATGAATGATAGTTTCCACTAATGGGCAATTTAATTTTTTTTTTCCAGTGTACATACTCTTTAAAGTGGCCTAAACACAAACATAGAGAGCAGGTATGTCTTGTCTTTTATTACTCTCTGATACCACCTGCAGGCTGGAGGTGGTATATAAGGAGCCTTGGTGTACTATATGTCCATTACAATACACATCATGTCCTGTGTAGCGAACAGAAACTTTTTTTTTGATTGGCTGAGACTGCCACATCATTGGATGTTATACTGACACTACTTCCTTTCAGTATTTACATGGGGCAGACCCAGGGGTTTGGTTTAAGCTCCCATTTTGGCTATACCATATCGAAATAGGGATCTCAGCTCTGTAAGTAAGTTTATATATTTTGTATATTTTGTCTTGTACCTAATATAAGTCAGTGCTATACTTTATATTCATTTACATATACTTATAAGGAATATATATATATATATATATATATATATATATATATATTCTGCCCGGGTGCTAATCAATAGACATGCTCACATAGAACTCACGGGACTTGCACAGCAGAATCACAGTTTATTGAAACACACAATACACTTAACGCACGCATTTCCGCTCTCACAGGAGCCGTCCTCAGAAAGTACATGTGTATATATATATAGAGAGAGTCATAGGACGCACTCTCGCTTGTTGTATCACTCGCCCCGGTGCTGCCCACAGCATACATATTCTTCTGTCAGATACAAGCGCACTCCAGGGGACTTTCATTTGTACGTATAGTCAGGCCCCCAAGGAGGTTGTGAAGGAAGCTTCCACTAAGGAACGGATACCCTATTATTTACAATTTTCAGAGAATAGTAGGGCCCTCAGAAAATGTGTTAGAGATCAATGGGATATACTGAGTAAGGATCACACCCTCCCTTTCCAAATTAGCATGCATATCTTTGCCCATAGAAAGAGCAAGAACCTACGGAATTTACTTGTCAGAACTGACCTTAGACCTACGTCTAGGACTAAAGGGTTGGAGTGGCTGCCCCCCCAAAAATGGGTTGTTTTAAATGCAGTGATTGCCTTACATGTAGATCTATGCTAACAGGCAGTGATTTCCCACACCCACATACTTGAGCCTGAATAAGGGAGCATGTGGCCCCCGAAACGTCGCTCAATTTGGTGATGTTGAACTAATAAAACCCAAGTTATTGGATTAAAGTGTCCTGCGTGCTGCCTTTGAGATATATATATATATATATATGCATGTACTTTCTGAGGACGGCTCCTGTGAGAGCGGAAACGCGTGCGTTAAGTGTATTGTGTGTTTCAATAAACTGTGATTCTGCTGTGCAAGTCCCGTGAGTGCTATCTTTGTGCCTATGTGAACATGTCTATTGATTAGCACCCGGGCAGATGGAATACGAAGCAGGAGTGCCTTCGTCAAGAGATTTTATCCCCCCCCCTGAAAATCCTGCACTTGCCCCTGCTTGGGTAGCTTTGCATTTAATTTACATCTGTATGACAGGCGTCATAAGTCATAAAGGGCCATAATTATTAAGGAGAACAATTCTCCTTAAAAAAAAATATTTAATTTATTTTTACACCAATTTTTTTATGTCAAGGTTTTTTGAAATTTTTAGCCATATTTATAAAAAGGTACATTTTCGTAGGTGAAATCCTTCATTTACATCACTAAAAAACTTTTGTTATGTTGAATAATCTTGCAAAAAGTCTAACACTAATTGCTAAATGGTGCAACCAAGCTTTTTCGATAAATGTATGAAAAATCTTCTGAAAACCCAGGGCATTCTTTCTTATGTTAATAGGAAAACACACCATGGAGACATTTTAAGCAAAGATTAAAGGGTAAGTTCATCTAGAAAAATACTTTTTTACATACATTACCCAACTTTTCGTTTTAATCTTACCTTTCTCCAAGGCTCCCATGCTAAGATAAAGGTACTTACAAACAGACGATCCATCGTCATGTCCTCCATTACCGAACAAGCGGTTACAAGCAAGCTCCTGAGCATAACCAGCTCCCTACAGAGGAGGAGAAGGCAGGATTTCCGGCAGGGGATCGACTGTTTGTAAGTACCTATATCTTAGTGTGAGAGCACTGGAGAGAGGTAGGATTAAAACAAAGTTGGGTTGTGGGAGGTAATCTATATAAACATGTAAAGATTTTTCTGGGTGAACTTGCCCTTTAAAAAAAAAAAAAGATTTCAGACAGTTAAAATTATTGTTTTATACAGGCATCAAAAAAATGTGCAAAAGAATCATACTACATGATTGAGCAATGGATGTCTAGTTTCTTGAGTAATAAATTTAACGATTAAAATATGTAGACAAAAAAATAAGATTTCATTACTCATTAATCGGTGTATACAGTATATACTGTACATGAAGTATGTACTGTATACCAAGGTTAATTATTCATCCATGTCATTGCACATCAAGTAATAGTAACTCAATATTTATTCATATACATACATAGCCTTTGGGTAGATCATCCTGTCTATGTCTGATTGACTTTTTCAGACACATTCTATTCACACTGAGAGAACAGATCACTCTGTATTGAAATTAAGGATTTCCTAGCACTGTACTCCTGGGGTAAACACAAAGTGCCAGCCAAGATGAATATACTGTGTATACACAGCAAGGCTACAGGGAACTAGATCAGTAACTTCATAGCTGATAAAGATCCCTGTCTTTATAAAGAAAAAACTTTGAATGAACTTTGAATGGCGTTGATGATCCACTGGGCGGATCATCAACGGCCCAATTTTTGCCTGAAACGGGCACTCATACACGATTGCATGTGTGCATGAGCCTTTAGTTGTTTGCCTAGGTCACCAATGCCTAGAAATGGCCCTGAACTAAACAAACACTGTGGTATGCTTATTAATTTTTTAATGAAAATATAGACAGATTTATGGAAAATAGATAGATAGATAGATAGATAGATAGATAGTAGATATATAGATAGATGGATAGATAGATAGATAGATAGATAGATGATAGATGATAGATGATAGATGATAGATAGATAGATAGATAGATAGATAGATAGATAGATAGATAGATAGATAGATCTCAAAGCAAATTAGTGTGCACTCTGCCTTTGTGGCTTTTTCCAGCTTTGCCTGGGTGCTTCCAATCATGATCCCATAATGCACAGCAGTACACAGAGTATTCTCAGAGCACTCACAGGACTTGTGAAATTAACAGGGCTATTTAATAAAAGTTCTTATTGTTAAAAATTGTGCTAATTTTTCCCCAACCAATCAGATGTTAGCTTCCATTTGAAAGCTAACATCTGATTAGTTGGGACAAAATTAGCACCATTTTTAACGATAAGAACTTCTATTGAATATCCCTGTAAATGTTTTATTAATCCATGTGCACAAATAGCAGCAACGTTTCGGTCTGGTGCTAAGACTTTTATCAAGCCATAGAAAAGTGAACACTCATAGTGACCCATATATAACATTATATATATGTAAGACCAGAGGGTGGAGTTAATGTTATATATGGGTCACTATGAGTGTTCACTTTTCTATGGCTTGATAAAAGTCTTAGCACCGGACCGAAACGTTGCTGCTATTTGTGCACATGCATTAATAAAAAAAATCAAGAATTTGATTTCTCAAGTCCTGTGAGTACTCCGAGATACTCTGTATACTGCTAAATGAATGGATGGATAGGTAGACAGACAAATAGTCTTTCAGAATTAGAAATATACAAAAATAACACTTCTTTTGGACTTATTACAATTATTTAATCGCTAAATGTATTTACTAGAGATGTCCCATCTACCTAAAGTTTCGATTTTGTATTTTCAAACCCATTAAAGTCAATGGGGACAAATTGTTTGAAAAATACAGGGGAAAAAGGTTATTTGAGAGGGAAATTCGAGAATTTTCGATTTCTAGATGCATACCTCAAAAAAAACATTATTTTTAAAATTCTTAGGGAGAGATACAATATATATACAATACGGCCGCGCACTCCGGTCAACAAGAATCCAGCAGCTTGTTCAGATAATATATTTTATTCCACACATCAATAAGACAAAAGACAAGTGTACATCAGATCCATAGCCTTGTCTTATTGATGTGTGGAATAAAATATATTATCTGAACAAGCTGCTGGATTCTTGTTGACCGGAGTGCGCGGCCGTATTGTATATATTCGATGCCTATTGGTAATTTGGACTAAGCGAAGGGTCCGGGGCATGCAGCACCTGGGCCACCCAGGAATACGGGTGAGTGCATCACGAGACGTGTTTTTCCATTTGAAGTATTAAATCTGAGGATTGTCCTCTGCGAGAGACTCGGGGCATTTGCACCCGAGTCATTTGACTTACTAAGTAAGTCCACATATGCTAATCAATGTGAAAAAGAATATACAATTCAAAATACGATCAGAGTTTATGTGTATAAGCACCGTTAGAGTGCTATAGTTAAGAAATCCTGTTACTAGAGTGTAAATTGATACTTTTACAAGAGATACAATATAGCCCATTTCCGTCTAAAACCTACATTAACCCGAAAAAAATTCGGGTTAACGTGGGTTTTAGACGGCTTTTAGAGCACAGCGCCATTTCCGAATGTTTTTGGAAGTAGCGCTGTGCTAACGATCCAAAACCTGTAGCATAAAGTTTTGCGCTACTTCGTAGCGCGAAACCTAACGCTACGGTTTTTGGAGTGTTAAAGTCCCGCTCCTTACCTTAGCCCGATCCCGCGATGCAATAACTGACGTAATCTCGTTTATGTCAGTTATTGTATCGCGGGATCGGGCTAAGGTAAGTTACGGGAGACGCGATATTGAATCTCCCCGTTAGTTTATATTATGCATACCTAATTATGCTAAATATTTTCATCCATATAAAAAAAATCATTTGATTTTATACTCCTTGCTATTTCCTGCTGCTAACATTAGTGAGCTGACATTTCAGGTTCTGTAATGATCCATCTTATTCCCAGAATGCACAATAACGTGGAATGTTATCTTCTCCCCAAATTTGATGAATTTCGAAATAACCCTTTCGCCCACTTTCCCTTGCATGATGCATAGTCTGAGGGAGAGAAGCCAATGTGCTGTGGGGTATGTCCAGAGGGGCCAAGCCTGCCTGACTCCTCTACAATGGTGGCAAACTGCAGTGAGCCTACTCTAACTCAATTGTTCTGCTGCTGTGAAGCATTACCCTTTCAACCACTTTCCCCATATGAAGCAAATATGATGCAAATTACAAAAATGAGGATTAAAGGGGAAGTTCAGTGCAAAAACATATGCTTTAAAGGGAAAGTGCAGTATTTTTTTTATCCTAATGACCTTAACCTGCCCATTTAGCATTTTATCTGGGTATAAATAAATGCTTCTGAAGTACTGACTTCCTGTTATGATCCTGCCCTGGACCCAGCACCTGGGTTGATTCAGTTGCTCAGTAGAGACCTGAGCATGTTTGACCCATCCAACAGCCAATCAGTAGAAATAAAGGTTAAGAATATTCCACGTTAATGTGCATTCTGGGGGGAAAAGGGCCATTACAGAACCTAAGATATCAGCTCACTAATGTCAACAGCAGGGAATAGCAAGCGGTATAAATTCAACTGACTTTTTTAAATGGATGAGAATATTTAGAATAACTACAGGGCATATTTATAAATGAGCGTTAACTTTTTGCAGCCGAGTTTCCTGCCATTTCCGCTAATAACGCGATTTACAAATGCGCAAAACGCGGCCGCAAAAAGCTAATGCCTCATTAACTTTGCATCAGTTACTGGTCACTTCTATTTATAAAGTGGTGGTAACTGATGCGCCGTGTTAATCTCGGACATTTCACTTCGCCACCTTGAAGGCGGAGCCGATGTTGCTACCCTAAAAGGTATGCATAATATAAACTAACAGGGTTATTCAATAAAAGTTCTTATCGTTTAAAATGATGCTAATTTTGCCCCAACCAATCAGATGTTAGCTTTCAAATGTTAAATAAGATCTGATTGGTTGGGGCAAGATTAGCACCATTTTAAACGATAAGAACTTTTATTGAATCTCCCTGTAAGAATTTTAAAAATGATATTTTAAACTGAACTTTCCCTTTAAAGTTTTTTTAACCCCTTTTTTGAGGTATACAACATGGAATCATTGTATAATAATGAACACCACTTTTTAAGAGATTCAGAGACAGATTTAGAGAAAGATTCTAGAAATATTGAATTTTCGGGATAATTGTTGAATGTGGAAGGAAGCGGGTGTGAAGGAAATGACTGTAGTTCAAGTTCTGGATGTTTGTAAGTGTTCCCCAGACCATTTCCCAGGTGCCAGAGCCATGTACAGTAAAGTTACCATTGCTATTTTAATTCAGAGACAGATTCTAGAAATATCAAAAATGAAAATTTCCCGATAATCGAAAATTCTCAAAAGTTCGCGAAGTTCGAAAGCAGAAAAGTTCAGATTCGTTCGAACTATTAAACTGCGATTCAAACTCAGATTTGAGTTCTATTCCATCTCTAGTATTTACTTTTGAACAGTTATTTAACAATAAAGACATTAGTCTAAAGCCCTTTGCCAACATAAAGAATAAAGAAAATAATGTGACCTCTGTTCTCATATACCATCTGCCTTAAACGCCCACCCACATTATTTAACAATGCTCTAAGAGCCATCTGAGTAAGCACAAAATGTGAAGACAAAAGTTGAAATGTGGGAATCTGGCACATTTCCTATCAATATTATATATTACTAATACTATAATATTATTATATTCTTTCTATTTCTACTATATTCCTGTTCCTATTATATTTATTATCAGAAAACCATGAGTCAGGAGTTATTTACAAGGCATTCAGCCTTATTTTCCAAGAGCTGCAATACATGCGCTGATTTAATATAACAAATGAGCCCCTTGGAAAACTTTTATGGTTGCAAAAGTTTAACACCAGCCAACCAATATTAAATAGAAGATTATAGCAGGCATTTAGGTATTTAGACCTAATACATGTATTGTATATCTAGTGGGAGATGTTAGACAGTCAGCCAAGTTACAGTGGGCAGATCAGGCCATCATTTTCGCATTTCTATGGGATATCTATGTTTATGTGACCCACTTTGCATCTTAAACATAAGTGTGGTTCAGTTATAGACCACAAATCTAAACATAATTATTAATGGGAAGCAGCTTCTTATACAACCCAGCTGACAGTTTGAAGTGGTGTATTTTAATACACTTAGAAATGTGTTCATCGGGACACTAAACTAGGGTCATAAATTTGTTATATTTTAGCTTAAGTTTGAACAGATTCCAGATTTCAACTTTAATTACATAAATATCCTTCCAAAACAAAATGTCTCTCGCCTATTGCCTGCAACATCTTGTTTGTCAGTAAAATGCAATGAAAGACCAAAGCAAGAAGACAAATTATTTTACTGGAACATTCAGACAATCGACTTGTTCTAACCCTAAGGTTCTCAACAGAATTTCATCGTGAAATATTTGTGCATGTTGAATGATACAGTTTATATTTTTCATTGGTACCTAATATTATTTTGTAAAAAAAAAAAAAAAAAAAGGGGACTAAAGGGAAAAAAACTAATGTTAAAATATAAATGACCCTACATGAATTCTATAATTGCTAACTTACAGAAAGGGCAGCATGGTGGATCAACATTAGTACTGATGAGTGCTGAAGGTTTAAATCCCCCTTCTGCCACATCTGCAAAATGTTTGTATGTACTCCCTGTGCTTGTGTGGGCTTCCTCTGGGCATTACGGTTTCCCCCACAATCATAAAGACATACTGATAGTTTGTCACTTTATGTGTGTGGGATAAAGTGCTTACAGGGCGATGCATGGAGAGCTGCTAATAACTGTAGTTAAAGGGCATGTCCACCACCTGAACAAAAGCCATGCTTACCTTCCTCGATCCCCCCAAACCCCAAGATCATAATAGTTATTTACCTCCATGCGGTCCCTGAAGACCTTACCCTTCTCCACCACGTTTGTCCTTCCCAGACTAGAACTTTTTAAGGGAAGACGCAAATTACAGAGGAGGCACACTGGAATGCTAATACCAGTAAATGCAACTTTAACTGCTTGCTTGTGGCAGCTAAGTGGGTAACGCAAAAGGGACATCTTGGAAATTGAGGCAGTTCAGAGAAGGGCAACTAAATTAATAAGGGGAATGGAGGGGCTTGAATATGCAGGAAGATTAGACAAGTTAGGGCTGTTTACATTGGAGAAGCGACGTTTGCGTGGGGACATGATAACCTTATACAAATATATTAATGGGCCATACAATAAACTCTCTGGTGCATTGTTTACTTATAGGTCTTATCAGAGGACTCGTGGACATCCTTTAAGGTTGGAAGAAAAGAAGTTTCATCTTCAGGTTAGGAAAGGTTTCTTTACAGTGAGAACGGTGAAACTGTGGAACTGTCTTCCAGCAGATGTGGTAATGGCAAGTTCATTGAATAACTTTAAAAAAGGCCTGGATAAGTTTCTAAAACTAAAAAATATTGAGAATTACTGGTATTAATGCATATAGATCTGGTTGATCCAGGGATACTTTCCGATTGCCATTTGGATTCAGGAAGGAATTTTTTCCCCCATTTTAGGTGGGTTTTTTTGCCTTCCTCTGGATCAACTGTTAGGTAGGGTTAAAAAAAAAAAAAAGAGGGTGAATAGGTTGGGCTTGATGGACGTATGTCTTTATTCAACCTTAATTACTATGTTACTATGTAAAAGTTAACCACACAGCAGCCACAAGCAATGTTATATGCAGTACCTGCATATGCGGTATATAACTTTAAACAATGATTTCTGTATTTGATGGAACATCTCCTTTGGCAACTCAAGGGTAGATTATTAAATTATTAAAGGACATGTCCACCCCCAGATCAAAAATCTATACTTAACATCCCTACCATACCCCATTGAAATGATAATATATGTATTTGTGCTAAACTTCCCCTTTAAGGGGATTGATAGTGATCATTGTAGTGTAGGGTTCCCACATAACTAATCCTCATACACAAATACAGGGATTGATTTTATGTTTGTATGTCCATATTCCAGAACATCCATCTATCCATTTGCTTCAGTACACACTCAGGGAGATCCACCCAGAGCCACAATCTTGCTAACCTGTATTAAATCAGTTTGGTAGTGAATCAGATAGCATGACATTCAATTCAATGGTTACTACTGTGGCCAGCTGTGAGGCTGACTGTCTCTATCACTGTGCTGCTCCCCTCACATAATATAAATTCTATATAAACACCCACTGGAGTGCCCTCCTCTGCATAGTTTTAACCTTAACTAACTAAACATTTATGTTGTTAGCCCTCCTGCTGGGGAAACGATCCACTAGATGTGGCAAGTTTGTATGTGGGTTCAAGCGTATGCATTTATGTGTGGGTGTGTATTTGCACAGTAGTGTCAGCAGCCACTGAAACAAAGGAAAGACAACACAAACCATGTTAATTCCTAGAAGTATTATTTCTTTACAAACCATATCCACACCTAAAACACATTAACAAACTCAATGCTTGATAAAATGTATAAAGGTATTAGGTATTGTTATCCGTACTAGTTTTTAGGATGTTCATCCTAAAAACATGAATGTTAAAACATTTTTTCAAACATACATTAATCCAACCCTCATATTTACAATACCTTCCTTTCTCTCGTGTGTTCCTGAGTGAAGATATCTTACCTTGAAGCCCTTTTGGCTATCTGCCGCGTTGTTTACAACTTTGTGCGCTCTATGTGAGCTTGCACATCCATAAAGCAGCTGGCTTGCGCAATTGGCCATGAATTCACTGTGACGGCTACCTCCCAGGAGAGAGCAGCAAGGCACCAGCAAGGACTGGACTGAAATGATGGGAACATCGCACAGTCTTTTCAACAGCGTATAAAACGTTAGTATGTGATTTTCTCAGCGTTTCCATTTACTTCTGTTGATGTCCATTGGGCTCCGCAGCACGTAAAAAGGCGTGCAGCTGTGGATTATCGCAGCGCAATTCAATGCAATGCACTAGTAGGAACAGGACACATTGGATTGTATAGAAAAATTAAATACCATTATATACCATATGTGTTGTGTTACAATGCAAAAAAATGGCCATAGCTTGAACAAGCCCTAAGAGTTGATATCTGATTGGTTGTTTTATCCGGACTGAATCATGGACAAATATAAAACCTGACTTCAGTATTTTCTCCCATAACCAATGTTTGGTTATGGGGATTCCAGTAAGCTGAAAGCAGCCATACATTACTAGTACTATTCTATGTACTATGTACTTAAAATTAAGTCAGGAAAAGGTAAAATGCATGAAGTTCAGAGATCATTAACATGTTCATCCACTCATCATTGTTTATTAGTAAAATACCTGGTGATTTGCTGGATGATAAATTATAAAAAGTGATATTAGATTATAAACCAATAAAACCAATAGTGTGTAGCTTCTTTGTTTATTCTCTGGACAATATTATATATAAAATGACCCCATCACACAATAAAAGAATGGTTATTTTAAATCTAGTGGATTTCACAAATAATGGTGTGTATTGAACATTCCTTGTGATTAAAATATTCATACATATGTAAAAATATGATTAGTAAACTTTATATGCATGTAGTTAAGAAAATGCTGGTTCATATGGTTGTACTGGATGTGCTGTGGAATCTTGTTTTCGGTCAGAACTCCCAGTTCTTCATTTAAATTCTGCCTGGTCCAAACTACCGGTGAAACTTCCAAACGACCAAATTTTAGCAATTGAAACCCAAAATTTAGCAGTTTCTAAGCAGAACAGATTGTCAGAATTCGGAGATGAATCTATGTCCCCCAATCCATGAATTGTCTGGCAGAACAAACAGGTTTGTTCATCTCTACTTGTACACACCGGCAGATTCTTTCTGTCCAATTAATCCCCTATTCTATCATTTCATTGGTTTGTCAGGATATTGGTAAACGAAAAAAACAGCTGCCAACCTAAGGACCCTATCTTCCTAACCAGACTAACCCTCAATAAACTGATCAGTAGAATGTCTGGAAGAAATGTTGAAATATCAGTGTGACCAGTTAAATAGCCAATTGAAGACAGTGTCATCAGCCTAAATTTACAGACATGACAATCACATTTTTGACCAATTTAAAGGAAAATCATCCAAAAAATATTTGGTTACAACAAAAATGAGGGCCAATATTTGGAAAGGATCAACAGAAATATTCCACCTCGCAGTCAATTTGGTTAATCACGGCTTGTGTGTACCAGGCTCTTTTACCAAACAAAATTAGTTGTTTTGGATGAGCCTGGTGTTTGATTTAATAAATATAATGATTGTCCATGCTAAAAAATCTTTGACTCATAATGATTAGAAGAATATCAGACATGAACCCATGCCAGGGGACAGTTGTAAGGGTGTCCTTGCAGATTTCCCTTTCCTCCTGCTAAACCAGAAAAAAAGAATAGTCCTAACCTTTCTTCTTGCATGTGTGGAAAGCTCTTGGATTTTGACATCCAATATACCAGTATTTTGAATCTACAGAATTATTGTACTGTTTAAATTTCTGCCAAATCTTTCCTACCAACCTGTACAACAATGGTTAGTAAAAGGCTCTATTTCACTTAAATTGGACATCCAGAGCCATTTTTCAATATTTTATTGATATAATAATGGTAGCAAAGGTTTTGCATTTGTACGACAGGAGCACCTATCATTTTGGTGACGTTATTAAACACACTGTATAGGATCTGGGAAATATGTTTTGGGGTTTTGTCTATGCCACATGTGTTGAGAATCAATCCCAGACTGCTTGTGCAACTCTAGATGCAATAACAATTTTAAAAAGCACTTATTTTCCAGAGATACTCTCCATCTAAAAGCAATGTACATATGGCATGCATTACTTAAATTCCAGTTTTCCCACAGCATTTAAATTTACAGAGCCCCTTTGCTTAACCCCTTAAATGAAAAACATACAAATCCTAATTCCAAAAAAATAGGAAAACTTTCTAAAAATGCAATAAAAACTAAAATCTGTAATTTGGTAATTCACTTTTATATATCAGGCAAAAAGACAATAAAAAGAATTTCAGTGTATTCACCACAAAATGAAATTCTATTTGTTTCACATCAACACATTTAGAAATGTATTAGTATTAGTGGTGTAACTAGGAATCACCACCCCTCCCCCCAGCAAAACTATGATGGGGCCCCTATCCGTGCTTCATCCACAGTGATTTTCTGGGAGGAGACTATATCTGTCATAGGAAAAATAAGAAGATGGGGCCCCCTTGGCTCCCAGCCCCCCTGCAGTTGCTCTGGTAGTTATGCCCCTGATTAATATTTATACAGATTTATGTTTTCAAATGTCAAAGATCACAAATAAAAATAATCTGCATTGCATTATGGGTTCAGTGCGAAATATCTAGTGGCACCCACATATAGTTTTATTAGCAGTAGTGCATGTTATGCCTTAAGTAAAGTATTTAGTCAATATAACATGTGAAGACCATTTCAAAGAGTTTCTAGAGTAATTTTTTTATATATATTTAGTGACCAATCCAGTTCTTCCCTTCCACCAGGAAGTGCCCAATCCAGTTCTTCTCTTCCACCAGGAAGTGCCCAATCCAGTTCTTCCCTTCCACCAGGAAGTGTCCAATCCAGATCTTCTCTTCCACCAGGAAGTGCCCAATCCAGTTCTTCCCTTCCACCAGGAAATGCCCAATCCAGTTCTTCCCTTCCACCAGGAAATGCCCAATCCAGTTCTTCCCTTCCGCTTTATCCTTCCTAGTGCATTATTTATTAATTTAATTTATTTCTTGCAGTGTATCAAGCTGTTTACATACATGTATGTAACATTACCATAGTGAAATGTCATTCACTATTTAGAAAACTGTATTGTACCATGTTAGCCAAGAGAAGAATATGGTAGGAAAAATATATAATGCCATTTAAACGTTTTTCAGAGGACTAGCTTCAGGCTTTGACATCTGTGAATGTGCCTGATGGAGGAAGCAACATTAAAAATATGAAAATTTTAGTTTGCCGTTAAGGTTGTTTTTTTTTTTTTTTACATAATATTTCTTTTTTTATTTTATTTTAGTTATTACATTTATTTTCCTTGTACTCAGAGATGCAGAGGTGAAAGTGCTGAAACACACATACCCGAACCTTTTGCTTGGCAGCAAGAACACAATTTCCAGTACTGACTGTGATTCCCAGGGCTAATGTTAAAAAAACAGACTTTGGTATGTAATTGCAGTATAAAGCCTTTTTTTCTTCCTATACTGTCCTGGCTCAGGAGCTTTGTAAAGTTACAATTTGCCAGCACAGGGGTCTTAGGTCAACCGTTGCCTTGGGACACTCCCAGAGTAAATGCAGCAACAATTGGCAACACACCAATATGAACCTTTCCCCTTCTGTCAGCCCCCTGACTACTTGCTCAACAAACTTATTTTTTATAGATTATAGATTATGAGGAGGAGGTATGGGCAAATGGTATTAAAAGTTGATTAATTTTAAACATGACTACACTTTATTGATGCCACCACAAAAACAATATAAATGTAAAGATGAGGTGCACTCATTCATTTAATCATCTATTTCAGCATGCTCCTTCAGTAAGTGTTAGCTCTAAAATACGGTATTTAAATGAATGAATTCTAAAGTGCACCTTCATATTTATAAAAGACATGCACAACACGTGAAAAAATACAAGCAGATAATTTGGTTAAAAGGGAGTCATAATGCTATGGAGATAATGTCTCCAGCTGCAGACAATCATTTTTTGCTTTCTAAAACCTTTAATGATGTTGGAAGCAACAATCTCATCATCATCATCAATTGGACACAGACTTTATTTCCCAGCAATCAACAGAAAGAAACATGCATTTGGAAGATGCCACTTGCCTGAGATTCTCCTCTCCAGCAATTTTGGCAGAAGTTCCAGGCTTCAACACAACTAATAAAAGGATCACAGTAAAATAATTTCCAACAATTGCACGTGGTCTTACTTGTTGGCGTTATATGGGGACATTGCCATTTAATACAAATGCCCAATTTGTAGTGCAGAGATGGAGAAACGGACAAAATAATTGAAGACACATGTCATGAATTCATTGGTAGTGATTGGAGTGCACTTTGACCCAGCTCAGTTCCACAAGAGTAACATTCCCACAAGAGCTGAAAGCTGCAGGTCATCGCTTTATAGAAAAGAAAGGAAAAGAATCAAATCAAGATGTTGCTTTTGATTTCATTGTGACTCGATTCGATTACAGCAGCAAATACAACAGGAAGTAAACAAGAAATGAAAATAGTCCGTGCATCGGAAACGCTGCTGTAAAGAAAAAAAATTTTTTGCCTTCCAAAAACACTGGGACCAGACTATTGTCAGAAAAGGGAGAGCCCCCTGCAATGTGCTGACATGAGATTTAGACTTGAGTTGTGAGAGTGGTTTGCAAGATCTAAGAATACAAATTGTCGAAAACTTAATGTGACATTCACGAGGAAAAAAAAAGATGTTGGCAGCATCTTTCATCCATCATGGTTTGGAGTCATGCCTGATTTACACCACGGGGATTTCAGTCTTCCACCTTAGCACAGAACACACAGAAGTGCTCTCTGCCCTGCCTACATAAGGATGTCACTCATAATATGGTGGAAATACTCCCTGGGACGTGGGCAAAGTTCAATTAATTCCTACGTACTCATTTTTTCTTATGTCTACCGAGGCTGCCAACCAACATGCTCATTGAAATGAAGGGCTTTTGAAGCACACACTTGACAGCAAATATTGGACTGTGTCTGTCCATTCTTTCACACAAACCAATGAGGCAGCTGTCATAAAGTGATGACTTTCATACTCTGCTAACCTGCTGGCCTGGAAATAGCTTCAGCTCCTCTGCCAATCCACTGAGGCTGACATGCCAGATAAAGACATTGATTTGCACTACGCAATTACATTTTTTCTCAATGTCTCGTTTAGTTTTTTCCAAAGAAAAAAAACAGACCATCATTTGGCAAATCTAATTTCAAACATTTCGAAAACTCGATCCATGTATCTTTCAACCACAGATTTTATATCTAATATTTCAGAAATTGGACTTCCAGCAGAGTTCATAGAAACAGGTTTGCTGGGTTTATCATAAGGGTGTATTTTTACCTAATTACCATTAAAACTGGCAATGCTTCGGACATGGACTAAAGTGCCCACATGACTCTGAACACATAAAGTTAAATTCCATGGGAGGTAGGATCCCTATACCTACTTCCTTTTTTTTGTTTTATTAAAGTTATGAGCTGTCAAATCATAGCGATTTTTTCAGGCTTTTGTATATGCGCAAAGCCTGGATGACATTTCATAATAGTATCCAGGCTCTGCTGCAGATGGGTGAGGGGCCCTGATTTCTTACTCACTGCAGAAACCCATCCCATCCCAGCAGCTATAAGTATTGAGTTTGTTCTGGGGGGGCAATGGTTTCTAGTTATGCCAAAGCACAACTCGACTTATTTACTACCAGTAAATGAGCATATAACTTTTAAGACGCAAGAACGTGAGGTAGGAATAGGGGCTAAATATTTCATTTTCCTATTTTTAGTTTGTGATACTCCAGTATGAAATTGTATATTACTACAAAGCTTTAGAAAATGAGGGGGAAAAGGTAAAAGTTAAGATTAACGGACCCCCAAATTTAATCCTATGACAAGTGTACAAATCCCATCCATGTATCAATTTTCTGTTGTTAAATGTATTTTATATTCCTATACCCCTGTAACTGGTGATCAAATAGAATCAGTAAAAGGTTGCGTAAACAAATTATTATACTAAAAAATTCTGAAATTACCAGGCATGTACTAAAATCCGACCTGGTTTTAGGGCACAACTCTCTGTATTGTTGATGAAATTTCATTATAAAAACCTTCATCAAAATTCTGTAGTTTCCACATGGAATTGTATTTTTACCCATGAAATTTTGAATATGAATTGAACCAGACAGAGAAACATGATCCTCTCCTCTGCACTACATCCACATTAAAGATTTCCCAAAGCTACAGTGAATCTCTGTGGTCTTTAAACAAGTTAAGATTAAATAAAAGTTATTGATTCATACCTTGGTAATGGTTTAGCTATATAACTGTACATTTGCTGATTTCACCAGCTTGTAGCCTTGTGGCCAGCCTCTGTCTGCATTAATAGGACCCCCTAATCAACTGTCTGTCTTTAAATCTGTGCAGGTATTTCCTATCTTTCCCAGCATTAAGTCTTAAGTGACCATGATCAGACCCGAATGTGTGTCAAAAACATCACAAATTGTATTTTAAAACTTCACTAACCCTCAGTACATTAAATCAAACAGGTTAGTGTTCTATTATTCACAAGGAGTTGGGATCCAGCTGGAAGCTACAAAAATTCATGAATATTTATCTACATATTTTTAAGTGATGCTGATGATAAAAGTATAAATCAATTCATACCTAAGCACTCAATTGTTGAATCAAATTTAATAAATGTGTGTGTTATTCTTAAGGTTCCTAATAGGTGACACCAAACAGGTAAATTCACAGTGCAGTTATTCAGCAGGTAGATAAATCAAGTGTTAAACAATAAAAAAATCACACAATTTAAACTGGGAAGGCAAGTTACTAGAGATGTCCAAACTTCGCAAAATCCAGTCCGCTTGAGGATTTGAAAATTCGAAAATCCGCGAGCGGACCCATTAAAATGAAAAAAAATCCTTGAAAATACGAGAATTCCTCGTAATTTCGAAAATTTTCGAAAATACGTATTTCCCGCATTTTCGAAAATATGTATTTCCCGCATTTTCGAAAATACGTAAAATCCTCGTAATTTCGAAAATTTTCTAAAATACATATTTTCATGCATTTTCGAAAATACGTGAAATCCTCGTAATTTCGAAAATTTTGGAAGGCGGAAAACTGGAAAATACCCGCCGTTCGCAAACGAGATAAATCCATTGTGGATTCGGGTTCGGATCCGTGAACTGGGCCATCACTACAAGTTACATGGATAGTAACAAGCAGGGCTGGAGCAAAAGATGAATAGTTGGAATACTTGGGCCACTGCATGAGAAATATATCCATAAATATGTCCAACCTGCAGCTCTTCAACTGATTAAAATATAAATCTAGCGTTGTGTACTAATAAATGTAATCAAGTATAATACAGTTCTTAGATGCCTATTGAAGCTAGAGGGGGCCCAGGGCTTTGCAATAAAAAAAATTGCCATTCATGTTTTCAATTTGCAGCAACCAACCAAATGTTAGCTTTTAACTGCAGGTTGATAACATCTGATTGGTTGTTGCAGATAGCATCAGTCCTACAGAGTTTAACTAACACATGTCTTAAAATCCTCAGACTGCAGTTCACCTCTCCATAGATGGAAAAAATAACAAACAAAAAAATGCTGGTCTCAGCAATAAATATTTGTAAACTTTCTTTTCTTTTATCTTGGCAGCTGCTGATCACTACAGAACAACTTTCATTCTGAAACTATTATTATGTTCTGTAGTAAATCCTGAGAAATATTCTTTGCATTACCACACAGTTCTCTGTTCCATGTTGTACAATCATTAAGTTGTTCACCGTGTGCAACCAATTCATCATTTAAAACAAGCTGGACAAATTGCTGCTGGAGAAAGAGTAACTGTCTGCTAGCATGCCTTTGTTGACAGAGTTATTTTATGAAAAACAACCCAAAAACCATTCTGTCTGTGTACAGAATGTAAAAGGTGGACGGAAAATGTAGCTGTCAATGCCCAGCAATAAAAACAGGAAAAACAAAGACCAAGCTACATTGATTATTAAAGGGGCACTCGCCATAAAATACCAGCTGCTTTTAGAGGTCAATCAATTGACTAAAAAAATGCAATAATATGTTCTAGTACAACAGGCTGTTCTCAACCCCAAACATCCCACCAGGGCTGTCCGGGGGAGGAGGAGAGAGATCCTTTAAGTTGCAGGAGTTTGGGGTTTTCTCACGGGAGACCACCCCAGAAACTCCTCCCCGCAACTACTGGGAGGAGTTGGATACCTGAAACCCCACATACATACATAGATTAATATCATAAAACAAATTCAAACTACATGTTTAAAGGAGTCGGGCTCTCCAGGTATTCAAACATTTCCAACTTTAAGTTCTTGTAATTTTTTTTAAAGAATATGCTGCTTAGTAAAGCTGACCATACACTACCTAGACCGTAGGCTTTCTATTTCAAAGGAATCTTGAATTATAATGCCGTATGGAGCGGGAGTGCCGCTGGGCGGATCGTGTTTTAAATTAAACTATTGATCACAAAATGATTGGGACAGGTGGTTGTTGGAATGTTGCTTGAACAGCGGAAGGTAATTTTGTAGTGTATGACTAGAGATGGCCGAACTTTCGAAAGTTCGGTCCGTTTTCGAACTTTCGAACTATATGGAAGGTTCAAAAGTTTGAAAACGGACCCATTAAAGTCAATGGGAGTTAAATAGTTTGAAAAGTTCAAATGGAATACAACTAAAATATCAATGGTAACTTAATGTAAATAGCTGTGGGACCTGGGAAATGGTCTGGGGAACATGTTCAAATATCCGGGACTTTTGAAAACTCGATTTCAGTAATTATCCCATGAACCTATTCAAGAATTCGATATTTACTTGCGTATTGGTATAATAGACATTTTACTCGCATAATCCTTAATTCGATATTACTCGCCTATTTGGTATAATGGACATTTTACTTGTGAATTCGAGAATTCGATATTTACTCGCGTATAGGTATTATTGACATTTTTTATTAGTGGATTCGATAATTCAGTATTTACTCGCGTATCGATATAGTAGACATTTTACTCGCGGATTCGATAATTCGATATTTACTCGAGTAGTGGTATAATAGACATTTTACTCACATATTCGCATGCTTCGAACGTTCGAACATTTGACAATTATCGAAAGTCCGTAAAATATCGAAAATCTGGGTCCGGGATAGTTCGAACTCGAATAGTTCGGCTCAAACTCGGGTTCGATTTCTAGTCCATCTCTATGTATGACCAGCAAAAGCATTTTAGAAACGATTGAAATGGAGTATCATGGTCTGGATGAGGTTTACTAACATGTTTGGCACTACATCTATTTAAATGTATTCTTGCCTTGTTAAAACAACTTTTGTAGTTTACATTTTTTTACTAAATCTTAAAGGGGAACTAAAGTCTCCAAACAACATTGTCCCAATAGACAGAGCACATTCACAAACATACAACAAGCTGTGTCTCACCTCTCTCTTTGCTGTGGCCATTGGGTGATTTATGAAAATAACCGGTGAGTACTAGGGGTCAGCTCCCACAATCCACCTTAGCTGGGTAAACGCCCAGCTAAGTGTCTGCATACAGGCACATGTTCTGTAGAGCTCAACAGATCAAAACAAGGAAGTTGCAGCCTTGCTTCCTAGAAGCTGACAGCCAATCACATTATAGCACAGAGATCCTCCCTCTCCCTGACAGAATAGGGATTTCCGTTTTTTGTTTTCAAACACATTCAATGCTCCTGTCCTAACAATGATATAATCCTTTATTTTTCATACAACAAGAAAAGTAATCTTTGCAGTGTATTTGAAAGATAGCATGGATGTAAGAAACAGAATAACTACATTTCAGCAAAAATAAAAGTAAGTCTGGGGAATAGAACCTGCAACTTGTACATTTACTCTGACTTGCTAAAAGCAGAGTGTTTACCTCTAGGCTAAGAGAGGCATGACATAAACCATTGGTACATGTATAATATTGTACTAGGAACATAAAAATAAACAAAATATAAAGGTAAGTTTCGAGATTCAAACTCATGACCTTTTGAACTGTATGTGTCTAAACCTGGTGTCTTACAAGGCAAGCCACCTCTGAATAAGCTGAAAACCTAGGTACATTTCGAAACTTTATCTTTTGCATGGAATATCATAGAAACAAAAAAAGGTATATTTTTTACATCCGGTGCTTTACCTGGTGCTTTAAGCAGAGTTCAGCTACATTTGGAAGCTTTATCTTTTGCTAGGAAAAGAATAATTAAGAAAATGGAATATGGAAGTCCCTAATAAAACTTTGAAAGCTGCTTGTTACACTTCAGTTTATTTTCCAGCAACTCAAACTGACTTGTTAACAAAACTGCAGGGTAACAAGCAGCTTTCAAAGTCTTCTCAGATGTGTGGAGACATCTGTATAGAAAACACTCCATACATAGAGACAGTGAATACTGGGGTCAGGGGGTGTGGTTCTTTGATGACTTCATGGGCTGTGGGTTCTACTAGCAACAACATGGAACCCTTTTTATTTACAGAATTTATTTCTCACAAATACTAAATGCAACATACCAGATAAGAATCTTACAATGTATAGGTGTTCTGGGGAGAAAAACTTTCACATTAGGTTTTAAAAAAATGTAAGTTTAGTTCTCCTTTAATGTATATAATGGAAACATTGGATGATCAGACATATTTACTTTTAAGAAATGAGGTGAAATAAAAAATCATTCCCAGCCTATATTATGATGCTTTGTTTTTTATTGGTGAAAGGAAGTTTCCCTTTTACCATGTGATGTTTTACCATTTCTACTTCCATTAACTATAAAGGCAAATCTAGTTCAATAGTGCGGTATAACTTAATTCATGTAGCACCAGCTATAAACAATACATAAAGCTTATACAAGGGTGGAACATACCCATGTATATAGATATAATAGTATGTGAAACCTAGAAGAAACTGGATCGTCATTACCAAGGGTTGCTGCTCTGCTTGGCTTTTGTCTGTCTTATACCAATACCACTAATCAATAGAAGGAGGAAGGAAAGAAGGAAAAATGGTAATTTACTCAATGCTCAGCACCCAGCAGAATACTAGATTCATTGACAGAAATACAAGAGGAGGTGCAGGAACATCTGTTACTGCTAAAATGAGTCTAAACTCCATACTGTCTGATGTAATATTGGGTTAGTGTAGGATTTTCACTCATTTTCAGGCGACTGCAAGCCTAAAGCTTCCAGCAGATGTGGTAATGGCAAGCTCACTGAATAGCTACAAAAGTGGGCCAGATAAGTTTCTAAAACTAACTAATATTGAGAATTACTGGTATTAATACTTTCCAACTGCCATTTGGATTCAGGAAGGAATTTTTTCCCTCTTTTTTAGCTGTTTTTTTTTTTTCTTCCTCTGGATCAACTATTAGGTAGGGTTAAAAAGGAGGGTGAGAAGGTTGGGCTTGATGGACATATGTCTTTATTCAACCTCAATTACAATGTTACAATGGTTTGCACCAGCTACACATTGTAGTGTGGACCTCAAAGCCATTTACAGTAAATTACCACAGCTATTTAAACCATTATTTTAGGTGGAAATTTCTGGATTTTTTTTCCGATTGACTTGGTGGATAATGGTGGATTTTCGGATTTTTTTGAAAAAGTTCGGCCATCTCTATTTAAAATCTATAAGCAATTTTTTTTCTATAAGTAAAGTGTAAAACAGTAACAGCCGATTGTCCAATCTAATGGGGACCAGTGGCAAAAGTTCTGAGATTTTAGAAGAAATCCAAGCTTGAATTATCGTTAAAACCAATATTGGACAACATCCTGAAGATCTCTATTGTTAAAACTAAAGATGGACTAGAACTCGTACTAGAACCCGAGTTTGAATTGGATATTACGAATTCGAATGAACACGGACTTTTCGCAATTTTCGGATTTCAGATTTTTAGAACTTTCGCGAATTTTCAAATTATTGAATTTTCAAAATTTATCGAATTTGGGGAAAAGATACAATCCACATTTCTTAAATTCACCAATGACAGTTATTCTAAGCAATGCCAACCCCCTGGCTATAAAAGACAGCTTGACAGACGCCTGTGTTACAGGCATCTGTTACCCTTCTGCCCACTTTTCCTTCCTATGTACATACTCCAAGGGATAAAAGCCAATGGGGTGTGGGGTGTGGGGTATGTCCAGAAGGGCCAAGCTAGCCTGAATCCTCAACAATGGTGGTAAACTGCAGTGAGCCTACTCAAACTCAGTAGTTCTGCTGCTGTGAATCTTACCCCTTGGCCCACTTTCCCCTATATGATGCAAACTGTGGGGGAGAGAAGCTAATATAATGTGGAGCATGTCTAGAGGGGCCAAGCCTGCCTGTCTCCTCAACAATGGTACATAATCAATATGTAGGGTGAACGCTCTGATCAACAGAGATCAGTATAGTATATAACATCAACTTTATTGGATAATATATCAAGACCACATATATATGTGTCAAGGCACAGAGAGTATCATAAAAAACCAATGTGGTGTTGGGTATGTCCAGAGGGACCATGCTTGCCTGGCTCTTTAACTTCAGTGAGCCTACTCTAACTCAATGGTTATGCTGCTGTGAAGCATTACCCTTTCACCCGCTTTCCTCTATAGGATGCAAATATGATGTAAATTACAAAAATAAAGATAAGAAAGGGGACGTTTAGTGCAAAAACATACACTTCTAAGAAAAAAGAGAAGGATTTTTTCATCCTAATGACCTTAAGCTGCCCATTCAGCATTTGTCTGTGTATAAATAAATGCTTCCAAAATGACTTCCCGTTTGCAGGACCCCTAATAGAAACCATTATGGTCTTTCCCTTGACCCTGCACCTTGGTTGATTCAGTTGCTCAGTAGAGATCTGAGCATGTTTGACCCATCCAATAGCCAATCAGTAGAAATTACTGTTAGGAACATTTCACGTTAGTGTGCATTCTGGGAAGAAGAAGGACTGTTACAGAACCTGAAATGTCAGCTCAGTAATGTGAACAGCAGGGAATAGCATAGGGTATAAATTCTAATATTTTTTGGAAGAGAATATTTAAAATAATTAGGTATACATAACATAAAGTAATAATTTTTAAAATAATGATATTTTTCATGGCACTTTCCCTTTAAAAACTGGGGGTTTTTTTCCTTTACATTTTTAACCCCTTTTATTGAGGTATGTAACAAGGAATCATTACCACTGCATACTGGGCATGATTCGTCTTGTATAATAATATACACCTCCTTTTAAGAGATTCAGAGACAGATTCTAGAAAATTTGAGTTTTCAAAAGTTCTCGAATTTCCTGGATAATTATCAAATTTCAAATGCTCAAAAGTAGCGCACGTGAAGGAAGTTACTTTATTTCAAGTTCTGAATATTTGTAGTGTTCCCCAGAAAATTTCCCAGGTCCCAGAGCCATGTACGGTAAGTTGCCTTTGCTATTTTAACCTTATTTTATACAAACTTTTTAAACTATTTGTCCCCATTGACTTTAATGGGTCCCTTTTCGAATTTTCAAACTTTTTCACAAGTTTGCAAATTCAAAATTGGACTGGATTGTTGTTAGTTCGGCCACCTGTAGTTAAATCTATTAAACATGCTAACTTTTCAGCAAATCTACCAATAGCCCAGCATCATCATGCAAGAGTCTTATAAGAAAAAAAGCTTATTTTGCTGTATTATTAGATTTAATTTTTTTTAAAAAAAGGTTTACCTGCCCTTAAAGGCCTAGGCCCCACTGCTGAAATTTTGCCACCTTTATATTGCCAGTCCATTTGCGCTTTGTGCTCTGCAGTGACTATATTTATAATGTAAATCGCAGGATGAAGGCCCCACTGTGTGCGCTGCATGTGACCACCATTTTTGGATGATCTCTGTCAAAATCACACTTAATACGTGTCTATGAAAGTGCATGAAAAAGTAGACACAAGAAGACACAAATGAATACAATAGGACATGCAATCCCATGAGAAACGCACAAAGTAGCACATATAAATGGACACAAATGCATGGCAAAAGTGCACAGAAATGGTGCTTTTTTGTTTGTTGCTGTGGGGGCACTGAAAAGAATGTACAATAGGAGAATCTACCATGGGAGACCATATCTACAATAGAAGACCATATCTACAATGGTAGACCATATCTACAATGGGAGACCATATCAACAATGGGAGACCAACAATGGGCAGCACGGTGGCTCAGTGGTTAGCACTGATGCTTTGCAGCGCTGAAGTCCTGAGTTCGATTCCACCCTTGGACACATCTGCAAAGAGTTTGTATGTTCTCCCCATGCTTGCGTGGGTTTCCTCCGGGCACTCTGGTTTCCCCCACAATCATAAAGACATACTGATAGGTTGTTTGTGTACATAAAGTGATTAGATTGTAAGCTCTTCAGGGCAGGGCCTGATGTGAATTAAGTAAATAATTGTAAAGCACTGGGGAATATGTAGGACTATGTAAGAAATAAACAGGGTTAATCAATAAAAGTTGAACCAATCAGATGTTAGCTTTCAAATGTTAAATAAGTTCTGATTGGTTGAGGCAAAATTAGCACCATTTTAAATGATAGGAACTTTTATTGAATCTCCCTGAATATACATACATACCATATCTACAATGAGAGACCATATCTACAATACGAGACTATATCTACAATGGGAGACCATATATACAATGGGAGACCATATCTACAATAGGAGACCATATCTACCATGGGAGACCATATCTACAATGGGAGACCATATTTATAATGGGAGACCATATCTATAATGGGAGACCATATCTACAATAGGAGACCATATCTATAATGGGAGAAAATACATATAAAATCTTTTAAAGCCACAATTAGAGATTACATGAAAAATTCATTTGCCAGAGTAATAATAAAAGGAAACAACCCAGAACAAAATATATTACCATCATAAAAGACATTCTTTCCAGTCATGCTTAAGGTTTCCCTTCTGTTATGCAGATATTTTGCACAAATGCCAGTATAATTAATGCTCAATATTTTTAAGCTTCATCAACTTGATCAGGTCAAAAGAAGGAGAAGGAAATGTGAGTTTAAATAGGCGAAATAGAAAATAAACTAATGTTAGCGCTGCTTAACAGGGCATATGATGAAGCTTGGCTATTATCATTGATTCTTGGTGCAATTTAAATGCCCAGTTAATTCACATTGCAGCTAGGCTTTATCAAATAAAGTATCTGTTTTATTAAGGTGATATTCCAATAGGAATAGCAAATGGAGTTAAAACGGGAAAAACTTGGATGCCATGTTTGAAATAAAATGGAGAGCAAACGTTTAAAAATAAAAAATGGTAACAGAAAATAGCTGTCCAGAATCCAGGATCAATGCATTATTATCATGTACACTTGAATGTAAGTCGAATTTTTCGTTTTTAAGATTTATAGTTAAAGGGATAATGCCAATGAGCCAATGTAGCAAAAAAAGGTTACGTCTTACCTGACCACGATCCCGTGATTCTGCATTGACCCCTTACACCCAATAGTAAAGGCCTTATGATAAGCGCAAAATGAATGCTCAAATTTAAAAAATTTGGAAATGGCGCAGCCAGCGCAAAACGAGTGCAAAGCCTACGCTAACCCAATAATTCATTGGTTAGTATGGGGTTTGCCTTAATTAAGCACAAATATGGCCTATAAGAAAAGTTTGGGAACTGAAGAAAGTAAATTCATCAGCTGTGTTTGCAACCCTGCTCTGTTTGAGGTAAGAGGGGGGAGCTACTAAGAACCCTAATGATATTTTCAAAAGAATATATATCCTCACAATGTTGGGAATAATCACAAATGTAGTTTTTTATGAATAGTTTTCCATTAAACAATTAGACTTGAAATGTTCGGTAATACAAGTAAAACTATGGTTTGGTTTTGTTATTAAGACAATGCTGAGTAGTTTTGATCACATTTTCTAGGTTATAAGAAGTCAAATATTCAATTTTCCCAGCATGCATCAGTGTATAGACAGCCTGTAGGAATGGGAGTGAAAGCCCTATAACTGGCTTCTTATCAACTTTCACTTAGGTGTTATTACATTTTCCAGCACCTCACTGATGTGTAAAGGCTGCTTGAGGGTTTCATTCTGCATTTTGGTACTGTTCCATACACTTTGACAAACGTTGGCTTCATAGACCTTTTCTTAAAATATTTGATGTCAATTTCAGGACAAAATGAATGACAATAATATTGTATTGTACAAACACATAAACGCTCTCCGCTGTTCATAAGAAATACCAAGTAGTAAGAAGCGCATTGCTAAACCAACATAAATTATTTTCATCAAGAAAGAGAAATCTCCCAGACATATATAGTAAAAATATATCATATATATATACACACACACACACAAACAAACACAGTAATGTTACAAATTTGCATTGTTAAGCGTATCTCAAACCCATCAGATAACAGTGCAGTCACGGAGAGACAGCCAATCACTGGTAGCAATTATTTCAAGGCAATGATCAATGAGGTGTCTCCTGTTAACACTAGAAAATCACTATTGACTCAGGAAGTGCAAAATTATATTGGGTTAGGTTAACTGTGAAATGACTGGGCAGACATGCCCCGAGCAACTAACAGCCCACTATCCTTTACTTATCCCATTAATTATTCCTGCCTTCATGGCACAGATTGATATGGCCAACAATAAGCAGAGGAAAAACAGGTCACAGACAAACAGCAGATCCATTTATAAATCTGGAAAAAGGAAATCATTGTCTGCAGTTCATTTACAGACAGGGCCACGCTGTGTGTGACTACAGGCCACATAAAAAATATCAACAGTCTTTATATCCATAATACGGAAAGTGCTGTTAACCTTATCAATCCATTGACAACAAATTGCAAGAAACCTCACCAGTACCAGTACCTACCATAGCATAGGTGTAAATAGGGGATTCTATGCAACATTTCCCAAACTCAAAATTGTTTCTTACATTCCTGTTTTCCATCAATTAGACTAATTATACTATTGAATAACTGTATGTAAGTAAAGCAAAGACAATGCAAAAAAAAAATAATAATCTTTTTAAGTAGATAATTTTTCAGATTTTTCTACTTACATTTTTTTCCTGTCCTGCTGGTACGTTGCTTTCCATTATATACCATTTTCTAAGGCTGTGTGCCGATCAGTTGTCTCTCTGATGGAATTTCCACATGGAACCCACACATACTTTATAAAAAATTACTCTGCACACTGACTTTTTGTGATCAAAAGGGGTCACAGCTTTATTAATAACAATATTATTGTTGTATGTCCACCGCCCAAGCGAAATTTTAGTATGTGCTAAAAAAAAGGCTGTAAACCTCGACCTCGTGAGGTTTACAGCTGTCAAAGATGCCCCCAAATGTACTTACCAGCCTTCGTAACCCAGATGCCAATTAGCCAATCACAGGAGCGGATGCCGGTCGAGCCCCTCCTACTTGACTTCCGTGCATGGAAAAGGCATGGTAGTTAAGCAGAAGGCATCGGGGGAATGAAGGCTGGTAAGTACATTTGGGGGTATCTTTGAGGTTTGCAGCCTTTTCCTAGCACATACTAAAATTTCATTGGGGGGGTGGACATACCCTTTAATGTCTATATATCAATAACATGTAAAATCCTTTTGAACAGTAAGAACAAAATACATCCTATCTATAATTCTGTAACCTTTAACCAGACTTATACTATCATGTCAGGTGGTGTTTGGAAGCTACTGTACCAGGAAATTTAATGCCCCCTTTAGAAGCTGTAACTAAACCAGCTCGGTGAAAGTGTTCCCCCATTGCAATTAACCTGGCATAACTGGTGCCATGGGGACTTGGACCCCTCCTCCCCACCACCTTGGACCCACACTAGAGCTGTCACCACATGGGCTAGCTCAATATGTAACACTCCAGTAAGATTCCAAATAAACCACGGCCCCAGCTGTGACAGCAACTCAATGGTCCTACTATGTCCTAGGGAGGGAGGGTGGGGATAATCCCTCTTAACTTTCTTCCACCTTTCCGTGCTTTTACTTATATACCCTCTTCTATACCACTATTATCCTTCTAACCTGATACCCCCATCCCTTTCTTGATTAACAATCCCCACTAGTTATGGCCAGGGGCTACCTCTTTGCCATGCCATGCATCCCTATTTCTGATGGTGCCCGGGATGTCTTTGCCACCAATATTAAATATGGCCTATTAAAGACTACAGGGTCTGGTAGTCTGCCACCTCTGATCCATTTTTCATCTAACTTTTGTATGTTTGTATTTTATTTATTATATTTCTCATATTGCTTACATTTATTTGCCACCAATGACAATGCTTTTTCAGATCCACATTAAAACACACCTTTATTTGTTTCAGCGCCAACCAAAATGCTGGTTTTTCTGGGTGCAAAGTTTACAGCTTCTTGAAGTTTAGGACTGTTGGAATGTATGCCTTTACATGAGCACATAGGCTTATTATCACCTATGACTTATCATAACCAGTCCATATTTCTGCTCAGATTGCACTGATCTAATCTTCCAGCTGACGGACAAATAAGAGGAAGGAAGCTGCAAATGTATACAATAGTTTATTATAGAGAAGGGACAAAAATGACCTTAGAAGCAAAATTACTTGTGACAGGAATATCATTATCCTTTTTGTGTACACTGTACACACGGACTGATATTTTGATCTGACTGAATACACGGTGCGATATTTCAGTCGATGGGGTCAAAATATTTCCACAGTTGACATGTTAGATTAGACATTTTAACAAATTGTGTTCAATCAACTATTTTTCAATAGGCAACACAATCCGTGATAGAAAAGTATCTCGAGAGATCCAGTAGAAGTTTTCACAGTTCTCTTCAAACTTTATTGCAGTTCACCAACACCGTGCAAAGGTCTTAAAGGATATGTCAACCTCAAAACTGAAATGTAAACCTAATTACCCTCCAAAACCTAGATCTTGCTAGGTTTAAAACTCTCTGTGAGGCTGCTAAGTATACCTACCAGGATTTGTTCACTTGGCTCTTTGCTGCTGCTGTTCCATGTCTTTTCTGTGCACAGCAGCAGCAGAAAGGGCAGAAACAACAGCAGCTATGCCTCAGCCAATCATTGATCATGCCACTTCACCAAATCAACCTAATGTCAAAAAAGTGCACTTTGGATCCAGGAGTTCTAATGTTCAAATGTTGTGGGATCATTTATGTTATGTTCCCGCTAATTTCAGACAACTGGGTTTCCTGGTCATTTTTCAGTCATCATTCGATTGCAAAATGAATGGGCCAAGATGGGGAATGCTGCAGGAGTGAAAGGTAAACATCTTTTTAGACTTTTCATAGATTTGGATATCAAACATCGAATCTATCAAATATCTAATAAGTAACTCCTGCCAGCCTCTATATGTTTTAAAATTACAGCTCCCAGCAAGCTCTACAAGCATTCTACAACAGCAGAATGCAGCCAATCTGGAGACTTGCAAGCTGGAGATCCTTGTCTAATGCCAGCCATACACTATCAAGACATTCAATAGAATCAACGTCCTCGCCTGGTCCATTCAATATAAAACATTTAACATTTATTAAGATTATTTTTAAATAATTAATTATTGTGATACAAGTTGTTAATTTGCTGCAAATGGAGACCGTTTTCTAAACGCTGCACATGGGTCGATCAATCTACCTAAAAATATTCCCCTATCCTGAAATTGATCTGGACTGATATGGTTAAAGTTTCTTACAAAGAGAGAACATGTTTATTCTTAAAGATTGGAGAAGCTGCCAAACGTTTCTTGATGCTTGTCAGATGTGTGTGTTGATGTTTTGGATGTGTTCGTTATTTGTTGGATTGTATAAAGAATGAGGTAATAATTCACTGATGTGTTTGCAAGGGGACAAAGCAAATTAAGACAATGTAAAAAAAAAAGAACCAGAAATATTGATTACAGAAAGGAAAAAAAAGTATAAAATTGACTGAATACGAATTATAAATTAACTGCCATATTAATCAAACTACCAGCAACCCTTTTATTATTTAAGACCAACTAGTCTAGTTTTAAGTTGATTTTTGCTAAGACCACAATCTATTACTAATGGCTGGCCTATTATAAAGCCTGGGCAGTGGCAAGAAAGTAAAGAACATGGAGGTGATTAGTATCCATGCGTGGCTGCCATTTTGTAATGGACGACCGACCTTCTAGGATACTGTGAAAGGCATGATGAGCAAATAAGAGGTTGGCTATAATCAGAACACTGGTGTGTTTTATTCATGTAAATAGCTATTGTCCACTTAATAAAATGTTAAATTATATGCATATAATATTCCCACTCCCCTCTGTTATCTCCTTCATGTCTCTACTCCGGCTAACCGACAAGCATATCATGTGCAGTAGGAGTTAAAAGTTCAACATCCTGAAAAACACACACACACACAGTGGCCAATAGAAAGCAAGCTGCACTGGAGACACGGATCTCTCCGTGTATTGCTGCTCTCTCTTTGTGACCTGTCATCAATCAGTGAAGTTTATCAAGAAGGAGGGTCAAGTGCAGCCTTATCTCTGCCATCAAAGCTAACTCACTCCCCCTGCTAATGCTCAGATCTCAATGTTTGTAACAGAGCAGGGAAGAGGGTCACATTACAGGGATTTGATTGACAGTATAAGTAGGAGTAGAGGAATGCAATCACTATTCTTCTAACTTGTGTATCTCAGGACAGAGAGGGAATCTAAACAAAGTGATGACACTCTGGGGGTTGGGGGGAATTATAGAACACATGGAAAGTAAGAAAAAAAAGTTCATTTTCCCACTATAGATGCCCTTTAATCTTTCCATAAATGTCTTCCATGTCCACTTTTACGGCCTAAACCTGGTGCAGGTTGGTTGGTGGTGATAACACCAACATATTATAAGGCCAAAATACCCTATTTAATGTGGCCATAAAGAAGAAGAAAAAACTACTTGGGGGGAGGGGGGTAGGTTGTATCCATAGATACATTTCTCAATTTATTTTTTCCTAAACTTTTGATTCCAAGGAATGCCCAGGAAACTGACCTAGATCTTTATATACCCAGCAGTACTAGACCTGAGAGGGAGAGGTTTTCATTTACATGGCCTTCACATAATACGATAAGTCCTGGGCACATAGTATTGTTATTTTTTGAAATTATATTTCATACAGGCTATGAAATTAAATTACTGCATTTTAATTGCCCTTTTTTTGCAAGTATGCTAATTATTATTGTATTGAATAATACTGATAACTTAAACAAGGTTATTCAATAAAAGTTCTTATCGTTAAAAATGGTGCTAATTTTGCCCCAACCAATCAGAAGTTAGCTTTCAAATGTTAAATAAGATCTGATTGGTTGGGGCAAAATTAGCACAATAACGATAAGAACTTTTATTGAATCTCCCTAAAAGTGCACTAAAGGTCCTTTGTGATTAGCAGGAACCAATTGTTTATATGAATAGGCAGGCACAATGGTAACAAATAAACAAAAACAAAACAAATATTGTTTAGGTCACATGTTGTCACAAACCAGGGATAAACTACGAGTTTTATGTTAGACTGTTGATTAAATGCTGTCCAGGAAAATATTTGTAAATGAATGCACTCTTTGATGGAACATAAATTAATGATTTATGATCTTCTTGCAAGTTTACCTTAAAAGTGAAATGAGTATTGACGAGTGCCTGCAATGGCTGTAATTTTTATCTGTATCATTACTAAAATGTAACATGAACTGTGCTTATTTTATTTTTAGTAAGGCCATTCAAGAACCCGACCTTGTCCATGTAATGATGCACACTTAGCCACAGTTCAATCAACAGAGTATTCTAACACAGCGAAGCTTGTCACTTTTATATAACAGGCTGCAAGCGATGCTCATGAGGAAAATCCACCAAACGATGACTCAAAATAGGTAAGTACTTCATCAAGGAGCAAAGGCACATTGATTACTGGAAGAGTGTGTCACTTCCAAGGCTTGCTATCCTAGCTTCTGTATATGATGATCAATGCAGGGTCACTGCTTAGAAGATCAACATCACATTAATCTTGTGTAGATAGGGACAGAAATCTTGGCGGATGAAACATTTTAATCAGCTCCAGTGGGGATTTGTTGGATTCAGAAATAATGCATTGACATGCATAAGGTTCTGCTAGGTTGGTATGTCTAAAGGAGAGGCAGGCTTGTAATCTGAGGAAACCTGATGGGGTACAGATGAGGGGGGTTACGAGTACTTTGTAGCTGAATCAAGCCACAGCACATGTGCAAGCCATTTACCATTTATTTATACATTTGACTTAATGCACGTATATAAATCTTTGGCAGTGCTGTCTGAAGGAGATGCAGTTTTCATCCCATTTTCTGGCACAGTTACTGCATCTGGTGGAAAACAACAGAAGAGCCTCCAACATAGATCAAGCTACCGCACACATGCAAACCATTTCCCATTTATTTATACATTCAGTTTCATGTCTTCAAGTATTTGGAATCTACCTAAAGTGTCCACATACATACAATAATATGCTTTGGCTTAAAACTTAAAAAGGTACACCACTGTAAAGGAGTCCTTTATAACAAATAAAATGTGAGTATTATGGATATGTTTAAATAAAAATTATACGTAATATGTGATAAAATCTATGCTGTTGTTTATCTTACTTGTGTGAACTATTTTCATTAGCTACCATCACTTCCTTTGTTGTACACACAATTGATGCCTGATGTCACAAAAGACTCTGCTACTGGCACACCCACCTGCCACTCAAGCAACTAGTTGCTCTGCTCAACTGATGGCTCAACAAGACTCTAGCCATTTCCTGTGGTCTGTGGGGAATATATCAGTTAAATGAAGTAACATTTCTGAGCCCACTCTTATGAAAATGTAATGCATGCAACAATGTATTTATTAGGAAATAATAGAAGGTAATATATAAATAGAACACATGGGGAAATTGCCTATGGAAAGAGCAATATTTATCAATTGAAAAAAAGTTTGATAGTAGGTGCATTGTTGTAAAAAAATAGATAATTAGTGCTCTGTACAGGGTAGTGATACCTTTTAAGATATATACAGGGTTATTCAATAAAAGTTCTTATTGTTCAAAATGGGGCTATTTTTGTCCCAACCAATCAGATGTTATCTTTCAAATGTTAAATAAAATCTGATTGGTTGGGTCAAAATTAGCACCATTTTAAACGATAAGAACTTTTATTGAATCTCCCTGATATTTATCTATTACCTGTGAAAGCGATTTTCATTATCTTTGCAAAATAGAGCATGACTTTTTATTGTATGCTATTGTTTGCATGAACACAAAAGAGATATAGTCAGATTCCTTTATATTGTCTTATAGAAATAATATCTGACAAACATTGTGTGTTTGCTCAGGGTAATTATGTTTTTTAATACTCACCGGAATCAAAGGTTTCCAAAACCATACCTTGCTAAGAAAGATATAATTGTGAAGCCTTAAGACACACCTTTGGAGACTTGTTATTCTGTGCTATTCATACCAACTTTTATTGTTTACATAAAACATTTTTGTTTTCCTTCCCAGAAAGAATGCTGCCAATCGCTAGGGGCAGCCGTGTTTATCAAGCTGTGTATCTTGAAGTCTGACATAAAATCTGTGGCCTTTGGTACAGCTGAAAAACATTCTGTCAACACTTTGCAGAGAGCAAACCCGTGGTGTTGGCTAGGGACCAAGCAGGTTTTTAAGGAGAGAGAGCAGAAATGGAAGAAGAATTGATCCCAAGCCAAAAGCTACAAAATGAGGGAAAGTCGAAGTCAAGTCATGCAAACCTTTTCCATCTACTCTGTTTAATTTCTAGAAAGCATCCAAACCACAAATCAGTTGGTCCTTATGTGAAAGGACTACTCTTTCTCAGACTTGGAAAACTACTTTTGACTTTAGGCAGATGAATAAATCATTATATTAAAGCTGAATATGTCCATCAGTGTGATGTTAAGCTCCTCAAAAATAGCCCTATTCATTATTACACTCCAAAATGACTAACTGTAAATCTGTGTTCCTGGCTCACTTACTGAAAAACACACACATGTTAACATTGTTGTGTAATATTTATATATATTATGTAAATTGGATGTACTTTGATAGATGTTAAATATATTGTCTTGAAACCGCATTTTCTTGCGATTTCCCCAAATTTGAATCATCAAATAAACTTTTAGCAAGATATAAAAAAGTGGTCCCATAATTGTAAATGGTCTACTCCAGAGAGCAATGTCCCATTGTCCCAATGTTGATAAAATATCGCATTTATATATTAGATAGATTTAATCAACATTGCTGTATGGAATCAATTTCACTTCATTGGCTACTCAGTTTTTGTTTTAAAGGGCAAGTCCAGCCTAAAATTGAAAACTTACATACAGGTAAATCATCCTTCAAAACCATAAATGGTAATTGTTTAAAATCTGAAATATATAAGTCTAACCTGAAATCCTGCACAATGTGTTTATGCTTCCTGGTTCTTCCAGTTAGCAACTGTCAGTTATGGATTCGACAGTTGACATCACAGCCAATGACTGAAAGTTAATCCCCTAGCTGCCTATTCTGAGCATGCCCAGGCTCAGTACAGGCTCAGTATAGGTTTCTAAATTGCTCAGTTTCCATGAGGCCTCCAGAAGCATAGCAGGCATACAGTAATGAATTTATAGGACAAACTATGATATATCAACATATTTTAAAGAGGCCATTCTTTCTAAAAGATTTTCTTATGAGGGTGGAGTTGTCCTTTAAACAAAGTAAGTGGTGCATACATTTACACTTCCTGTTAGGCTGTGTGCACACCATGGCAATTTTCTGCCTGATCAAACAATAGTTCAGTGTATTGGCAGACCAGGCCAATACCAGGCAACCGGTCGGTCAGTTGGGACAAAGAATTACAAGCTTAACAGCACAGGCAACATTTTGCACCTTTTGTACCTCTATCTATCTTTCTCTCTTTATAGATAGATAAAGAGAGAGAGAGAGAGAGAGAGAGAGAAAGCATTTATGTGGTCTTATATCTGCTTAAAAGGACAATCCACTGAAAGCCTTTCTAGTTTCTTTTTTCTTTTTAATTCTGCTTGTAAGTCCAAACTACCTTTTCAGTTAATCATCACTCAGTAGCCTTCACACCCTGGCAGACTTCCTTTATATAAGAAAGGCACTAGAGATCGTCATCTTAGTCAAACTGTTTACATTTCTCCCAAAAGACTTTGTCGCTTGTATTGGGCACCGCGCCCAGCTCTGAATGATTGCTTCATTTACATTATGAGCCTACATTCCATGAAATTCATGTCACTCTGCCTGTAGAAATGACAAAACTGTGGAAAGTCTGGACCCTTGATGAGTATAATTGATCTTTTATCAACAAATATTTAAGCTTGTGGGCAGATCAACAAGTCTGTAACCCTCTGTGATTTGGCTTGAAAGAAATATTGCTAACCACCATGAATTTGGTAAACAAAATGAAATCTTATACTGCCCTATACAATTGAACTCGGAAAGAAACTCTTTTCATGAAGGATTTCTTATTGGAATTTAAACTAAGACCTTTTTTTCTCTTACCCCAGGCTGTTACTGAAATGAAACTTATATCCCAGGGAGTAGTCTTTTTTCTTTGTGTAAATAAATAGACTGGCCTAAGCCCTTTCCCATGCAGTAAAGGAGAAATACAAAGTGACAATAGAAAAGATAGCTAAAGGGATCCTTTGCAGAGGCTCTTGGCCATTGTTTACTCCAACAAAAGGGATGAAGTAGAAAAGAAGATGCTCATCAAAACTCATCTTTTGTAGGCTTTACATTTACCTAATTACTTGTAGTTTGGGTCTCTCAAAATAAAAAGTCATTGCAAATAAAAGTCATCTGCTTATAAAAAAGAGAATCCTGATTCTATTTCAAGTACATGTGGCAATTAGGAAAATATTTATACTAATACAAAAGTAGTAGATGTAAACAAAAAAAGGAAGGCTTAATTGACAACAGTCTAAACATTTAATGGTTTCATTCATTCAATCTTAAATCCTCAGATTTATTGGGAAAAGAAGAAAGAATAGATTTCATGCTATGCACAGAAATAAAAAGTAACAAATACAGACTTTAGAGCCATATTTTGGTCAAGACATTTGCCCCTTGAATAGTTGTAATAACATAAAAGGTATCCAACCTGTGGCCCTCCAGCTGTTTTTAAGTGAAAGGTTACAACAACAGCTGGATGGCCACAGTCTTCATTTTCCTAACTGGTGTACTTTTCTCACTTTGGGGCCCCAGCCTTCCAGTATTGCCCTGAGCCTCTATTTCTGGGTTAACATCAGCCCTGATTAGTATCCTAGGTAATTAGGTTCCATGCTAACAAACATCTGTCGTTTTATTGCTCTCCACTAATTAAATGGTATGTGAGAGGCTGTTATTAATAACTACGTCTTTGTTGTTACTTCAATTTGTTGGCAACATTTTGTGTGGGATCTGAGCAGCTCTGAACTAAACCATCCCAGAGCTGCTTTTACTGCTCTGCTAGAGTGCTAATTCCTTGTATAGACGGCCTTGTAAATGTATGAATCCATTGTACTCTGGAAATGTGTCCGTTTATAGGGTGAAAATGAAGAAAGTGTGTTTACAAAAGGAAACCAAGTTCAGTTTGCCAAAGATTCATTGGCATATTCTATAATTCATTTCATAAATTGCTGACAGGATCAATCTAATGCAATTCTTCTAATCAAATTAACCCATTTTATAGAAATACATCCATAGGCTGTTAATTCTTTTACAAAAATGCAAAATAAAACTTTAAAAGAAAACACAAACACATTTTCTAATCAAGATTTCGGAGTAGAAAGTTAAGTTATAACTTTACAGTTTATGTTGCACCTTTATTGTGTTGTGGTGCCCTCTATTGGCTAATAGTAAAAAGTTTTTTTTCTTCCAATTTATAGATAGCTGTGCATTATTTACAGTGATTATCTTTCTGTCAGAGGAATAATGTACTATTATGAATATTTGGCATTGTATGCCACCTGTAATGAAACACAACACATACTGACAGAATACCATGCTCAAAAATAGGTGGCATCCCATCAGAATCGATGCTTTCTTAAGCAGCCATTATTTGTCATTCCATTAGTAAAACTAACAATTCCTACAGTTTTATAAATATTCCCCCAACATGATCACAAAACATATCACAAGAACTGAAACTAGGCTACCACAAGTCACAATAAACTTGCTTCTAGCTTCCTGAGCTAGCTTCTTCTCTCTAAATAGGGCCTATTATTTAAAACGAAGCAGTGAAACAGAAATTAATTCATGTAGTTGTAAATGTACATTCCATATTGTTATATTTCTCTGATTTATTAACTTACACCACGATTCTGCAATGTTTTATTTGTTATTATTATTGTGGATTTATATAGCGCCAACATCCTCTGTAGCGCTTTACAATTACATGTATACATTCACATCAGGCCCTGCCCCAAAGAGCTTACAATCTAAGCACATTTATTTGACACATACAACCTATAAGTATGTCTTTATGATTGTGGGTAAAACCGGAGTGCCTGGGGGAAACCCATACAAGCACAGGGAGAACACACAAACTCCTTGCGGGTGCTGCAAGGCAACTGTGCTGCCCAGTTGGCACTTGTTATAGACCTGTAATTAAAAATTAATTATTTGGTATCTATAAACGTAATGCAAGTGGATATTATGCTGGAAGAAAGGCTGCGATTGGAATATAATTAGAGTTGCTATAGTTTGCAAAAGCTTCTGGTATATAGATGTAGGAAAACGATGGCAGTTCTCCGTACATTGTAATCTTAAGCACAACTTCCATGGCAGCAACTGGAATCAGACGAATACTTTGGTAAATTCCTTACACTGGGTGTTTTTGGAAACAGTTGTCTGTCAACTGAAAGACCGAGCAATATGTTCTTAAAACTCCATGGGCTCATCTGTTACTCAAACACTCCAGTAATTAGTTAATCCCAATTAGGCCAACAGTATGTTATTAACAATGTCAAGGGACCTCCTCTTCTGAACCTTTCCTTTCAGCAAGGCTAAAGTAACTATTTGGCACTTGTAACCTGGTCAGTTAACCGGTTTATTAAAGGGATATGAACATTTATTATAGTAGACATAAAGCAGTTACTTAGAACCAAAGTATTTATTGAAAAAATAAATATCATTTTGAAAATATATCAGTTACTATACAAGATATTAAGACCAGAATGAGCCAAGGAGTTCTAGTAAGGGCCAAATTGGCTTTAATTATAAGAATTTATCCCATTTTCCCTTAAATATAAACCTATATTTAACCTATTCCTATTGTGTAAACAGGTTTGATACATCTATTACTGGGTGTTGAATATTAAACTGTTTACTGCTTAGAGTTATATCTCTCCTTTCTTTCCAAGCATTTTGCTGATGATTTACAAGGGGGCTTGTCAAAAAGCTTTTGGAGCCGAGCCAAGCAGTTGAAATTCGATATATGTTAGGCCATGGACCTTGCAAACTGTGTCAGTCATCAAGAGCTTGTCTGCTAAGCATCCGTCTGCAAACAGGGAGTCGGGATTAGTGTGAGAGCTTGCAGCAAATGCGTCTCTGGAGAGTGGGGAGAAAAAGAGGAAGGGTGGGGGGTTGTAGGGAGGGAGAGCGAAAGATATAGCAGCTACCAGGGTAGGACTGTGTGGGAGAAGTTGAGCAGTAAAAGAATAAAACAGGACATAGGCAAGACCATGAAAAATAGAAAAAGTGGAAAGACAATAAAATGTTAAGGATATGATGTGGATACTAATGCCTGGTGCTACCAACTTCTCCTTCTCTTTATAACTTTGAATTAGGAGTTAAAATGTAAATTTGGTATAAAAAAACATAATAACTGTTTAAATATGTCTGAAAACTTCATAACTTTAAAAAAAAAACACAGTTAAAAAAAACATAAAAATGACCACCAAATTTGTACTTAATTCCCCTCTGTAAAACCTAAGTACATTCTAAATGCTGTGTAGAAATGAAAGTGTTCTACACAACCGCATGATTTAAATGCTCGTTATTCCACCAAACAGTGTAAATCCCACGTGAAAATGTGGAGAATTTTATTCCCTCCCATATAACATGAAAAAGATGTTATTCTAATGAAACTTCGTGGATGTAGATTTTTAACAACCGAATTAGGAAATGAAGGTTTAAAAGGAATTAGACTTTTGTGTGTGGGGAAATGTAAATTTTGTTTTAAAAGTTTGTAATTCAAATCCCGTTTCTTAAATTCTAAAATCACAGAAAGTTATATTTGTAATTCATAAGCTGCACTTTTTAAAATAAAATAAGTCAGTGTTTCTGTTAACTGTGCAGGTTCTGTAAATCTTTAATCTCAATGGTTATATTGTAGTGGGAAAACTATTTTGGAAGCCTAGTTTTTATTTCTTGTTATTTCATATTTTATCACAGTGTAATTGGATAAATCAGCATATTTTATTATTTGCGTTACATAGACTAGAATCACTAGTTGCCTAGAAATGTACATTAAATTACAGGAAGAGATGGGCTGCATAAGTGAAATAATTATCGCTATTAGGGTAAAAATGATGAATAAAATTGTTATTGGTTTAAAAATTAATTTTTTTAAAAATTCACAGTTATCTATGTTGTATTAAGATTTTCGAGCTGGAAATTTTACAAATACAAATATATATATATATATATATATATATATATATATATATATAAAACATAAATTATGCAAATTATGCAGAACCCATGGAACTATGGGTTATAGAATATTAGATTTTGTTTGCAACAAATAATTTAACAGCAAGTTAATTAAAGGTTAACAACACCATTGCCCTTATACTGAATAAAATGATTACAACTAAAGAATGTGGCAAAGTTGTACATGTTACTTACAGACACACTTAAAACACTAATCTGCCATAATATATAGGATTCTCTGTGTTGTTTTGTACATTTAAATACATCAGAGTAATGGTAGGCACATATTTCAATTGATAAAACTGCAATTCCATTTAAAAACCACACGAGGGGGCATAAGCATTCTTTTGCCTTTGTTATATACCCCTCCTTCTAATTTACATGCTTTTTCCGATTGGATGCTCCTTGCTTTTCACATCACATATTATGTCACTGAAGCACAAACCAATCATTGCATGAAGTGCTTATGATTGGTTTTTAGATCAAATGTCAATCAAATGAAATTTGCATACTGGAGCTCAGCAGTAAGCAGGCTGTCAGTGTGCTGCTGGACACAGGAGAGGTAAAGAGAAGGCATTGAAAAGCATTAGACAGAGAGAGAAACAGTTACATAGAGAAAACTAATCGCTATTGCTGAATGCATCTCTACTGCTCTCACTGGTGCTGGGGTCATAACAGCATATGTATACAGATAAGCACACACACATATCATAAACTATATTTTATAAATATATACCCCATGTATCATGCCTATAAATGCTTATTTTTACAGTCATATTGGTTTATATTTTATTACATTTAACTGCTTCATAGTGCATTTGAATATGTGCAGGATTATTTGCAAAGGAAAAATCATCACATCAACAGTTATTTTAGCTGATTAATTCTAAATAATCCTAATAATAGTTTACTCCATAAAATTAAGGTGTGAGAGGTAGGAATGTGGATTTATTTACTATCCTATTTATTTCCACAGTCATTTCTAAATTCAAGTTTATTAAAAGTAGGAATAGTAGATAATAAATTGAATTTTAAATAAAGAATAAACTATGGGAAAGTTTCTTAGAAAATCAATACAATGTTTAAACATTAATTTACATATGATACCTAAACAAAAAATACTAGTAATAAATATGAACTGGAAGTGTTTAATATTCAATAAACACTGCAGATGTAGGTATGGATGTAGGTCTGTGATATAGGTGTGTGCAATAGGTACATGATGTAGGTATGTGATGTAAGTATGTGCTGTAGGTATGTGATGTACGTATGTGATGTAGGTATATGATGTAAGTATGTTCTGTAGGTATGTGATGAATTTATGTCATGTACAAATGTGATGTAGGTATGTGCTATAGGTATGTAATGTAGGTATTTGCTGTAGGTATGTGATGTAGGTATATGCTGTAGGTATGTTCTGTAGGAATGTGCTGTAGGTATGAGATGTTGGTATGTGCTGTATGTATGTTCTGTAGGTATGGGATGTAGGTATGTGCTGTAAGTATGTGATGTAGGTATGTGCTGTTGTTATGTGATGTAGGTATGTGCTGAAGGTATGTGGTGAAGGTATGTGCTGTAGGTATGTGATGAAGGTGTGTGCTGTAGTTATGTGCTGTAGGTATGTGCTTATTGAATTATATAAGTGGATAGTCCACTGAATGCAATGTTATCATTAAACATTATGGAAATGTCAAACTATTTCATATATAAAAATGGACCTTTCAGCACTTGGCGTAATAAATGCTTGTTTATTGGCTGGGTGGTTATGTGCACGTTCTGATTATTTATAAATTGCTGTTACAAAAGTTGTGGGAAAAAAACACTTTAAATACTTCAACAGCTTGTTCGGCAATAAAAATAATAACATGATGAAAACATTTCAAGTTCTTTTAATGCGTTCAGACTACAATATACAAAAAGTCTATGAAATGCGTGCATTTCTTCTAACCGCCAATAATAGAATTCCCATCGAGCTGAAAAGCACAACCTTCCCCACAAACATTATTTATTGGCTTCTAGGCAATAAATGTTTCCAAATCCTGTCACTTTTTTACTATTAATGGGAACTGTTATTATTGGTATTAATCTAAAGACATCAACCTTTTTAAATTGGATTTGAAACTACAGGATCTCTACGGTCTATTTTGTCATGATTGTTTTAACTGTACATGTTTTTTTATTACGTGCTTAATTAACACTTAACGCTCTGTATTGTGTATATCTATGTATATGTGTGTGTGTATACAGAAAGAGTGCAAAGGCCACATATTGCGTAATTTGGCCGTTGCACAGTTAAGAGATTTATGAGTAGGAAGTGTTCATTGTTTCAGCACTTGGCACTGATCAAAGCACTTCCTCCATATTCAGCTAAAACCGTGGACTAAAGTTTTTTTTTTAATGATATGATAGAAGGAAACTGATATATTGCAGGCCGACAGCTTAACTAAACATATATTAATATAGGAATATGAAATAAACTGGGGGGTGTCCTCTAAATCCTACTCAGATCCTCCATTTCTGACCACTACAAATGGTCTGTATTCTGCCCACAAAAAACACTATTTATTATTATTTCCAAGGTTGTTTTTGGACTCTGTTCTTCCTGTCAGTGGCACGGAGCCCTGTGTCAGCAGTTTGTGCTGACACACAAGGAGCTCTGACACAGACAAACTTTATTCCCTTTTCACAGCTGCTGTCCATCAAGGCAGTGCCTGACACGTCACATCTGCTTTCACCAATCAAACATGCCCACTGTGAATACATTTGTGTGTGTTTTTGTGTGTGTGTGCATGGAGAATCCCATTTAAAGTGCTGACGTGCACATGACTTCATATATATGTATCCTACAGTAAATAAAGTTCTGAAACCAAACATTTCTGCTTTTCAGATTTGGGAAACATGGGGCCATATTTATTATAGAATTTGAGGTTGAATAAAGGCATCCATCCAGTCCAACCTTTATAGCCTACTCATGAGCCCTACCTAACAGTAGATCCCGAGGAAGGCAAAATAAAATAAGCTGAAAAGGGGGCGGGGGATGGGGGGAATTCTTCCTGATTCAAAAGGCAATCGGAAAAGGATCCTTGGATCGACAGGAACTTTCAGGGAGATACAATACAAGTTCTTATCTTTTAATTTTGCCCCAACCAATCAGATCTTATTGAACATTTAAAAGCTAACATCTGATTGATATTTTTTATTATTTTTGAATTTAATTTAAGACACTTATCCAGCCCCTTCGAAGCTATTTAATAAACTTGCCATTACCACATCTAGTGGAAGACAGTTCCACATTTTCAACATTCTCACAGCAAAGACGCAGACATTTTTGATTTCTCTTCTACAGACAGATTATTCTGTCTTATTTTCTGATTTATAAAGTATAAAATGATCCATCATGGTGACAAGTAGAATTAATTCTGGTGTAAATTTCATCAAAAAAGGCAAAATTTAGAAACCACGCCAAAACCCAATCCAACGTTGCACATTACAGTAAACACAGCAGGGAGATTCCAAAGTAATTGATGACTGGGCTAAGTCCCACTACTGCCAGTGCAATGCTACCAGGTATTTCCCATTGTGTGCGCTGCAGTCTGATCCATTATTGGTTTGCATGCGTGCCAATAACATGATATCGCCCGGAACGCACCGCACGCACACACAATAGCACACACAGCAGCACATTGTCAGATTCCAATAAAGTCCTGGAACACAGCTTGGCAAGTGGAAGTACAGATTTTACATTTACAGCCTAATACTCTAAATTCCCTTCTAGTGCCCTTGGCGAAATTTCCTAGAGTTGAATAAGCCAATAGAGGCCATTAGTTGTGATATAGCACCTTCTCCCAAACATGTGCATTATGGATTTTTACAAGTATTTTTATAGTAAATGTAAACATGGATGCAAAAAAAAAGAGCAACAACAAATCCCAGATACTGTGGAGAGAGCCCAAGTCTGGACATTGGAGGCTCATATCAATGTAATCTCTCAATAGATAGATAGATAGATAGATAGATAGATAGATAGATAGATAGACAGACAGACAGACAGACAGACAGACAGACAGACAGGTAGGTAGGTAGGTAGGTAGGTAGATAGGTAGGTAGATAGATAGATAGATAGATAGATAGATAGAGAGAGAGAGAGTGAGAGAGAGATAATAGATAGACAGACAAACAGACAGATAGATAGATAGACAGACAGAGAGACAGACAGAGAGACATTTAGACTTTTTTCTGCACAATGTAAAATCCTGCATTTGGCTCTCCTGCATTTGCATATCTTTTAGTGATTCAGCTTTCCACATGAGACGGAGTAGAGCGGGATTGTAGCCATAAAGTAGCCTAAATTAAGTGTAAGTAGCCACAATTTTGACTGTAAAATGTAGGAGGGCTCTTGACTTGCCAACAAAGCTCTACCTTTTTGGGTTAGACCATAACTAAATCTATAATATATGTTTTAGAGACTTATGAGCTACCAGAAAATATCCAGTGTTACAAAAATGAATCTCTATGAAATTTGTGAGGCCTCATCCTAGGAGATCAGAAGGTAAATATTTTATACACATTATAGTGGCACTCCCAGAAGGGAAATAGTTTTATAAGCTGTATGCCTCTGTTATTTACAGGATTGATCTTAACATGCTTTATAGGATGTTTCCTTCTGAAACACCTTACATGTTTTGTATTAGGTTTATTGACTGGAAGTATTTTTTTACAAAAGTTACCCAGGAACCAGTATATTATTTATTGTTTTAAACTGAGATCATAATGTCCATGATTGTTTTCGCCCCTTATCTGTCACCTCTTGCAGGAAATGGTTCACATGACACAGAATAAAGTATAAAATTTAGAGTGTATTTTGCTTCCACATGCTATATTTCAGACTTATCACTTTGCTGAAAATCCCTAAAGAGAATTTACAGGATTTTATGAAATTGTATTAAATATGTTAGAGGCATGCCTATCATTCAGTACATCATTGCTTAAGGTTTACCTGGGGTTTTTCAAGCAAGGATGTCAGATAAAGTTTTATGCATTGGTTATCTAATTTTTCAGTGGCATTTTGAGTTAACCTTGGGAGGGTTGCAGTCAGCCCAACCTGAAAACATGCTCACGCTGGTGGCGTTGAAGAAACAGACCATACAGATTCCTCATTTTACTACATCTGCAAGAAACAAATTTACAGTTAGGACAACCTGAAAAATCTCTGGATATACCAGTAGTTTAAAGTTAATTGCTGGTCAAACATTATTAAGACGTTAGATACATTCAACGTTCAGTTTTTGAATATATCTTTTCTTTTGGAGAAAGTTTTCTGCCTGACATTCTTAACTTCTGACATCCCCGTCTGACCCAATTAGTTTGCGATTGCAGGCTTTGGATATTGTGGGTACATGGGAAGGTAAGTATGTAGTGTATAGGCACCTTTAGTCTTTAGATACAGGTTAAGAGTTAAGACCTACTGGTTGTCAGTTCGAATGGTTCACAGCCCCTTATATTTTTTATTTGAACTGTAATATTCTATTTTACAGTCAAACACATAAAAAACACATACTTTTCACAAACACTTGTATTTCAGCAAGAGCAAAGCCTTCCACAAGCATTTAAAATTCAATGAGAAGTTTATATTAGCAAATTCCATTCTTTCCAGTGTATCCATCTCCCTACAGAAGTCACAAGCACACCACTAAGATTCTATATATGGCTCAGCATTACCAACTCAAATAAGCTGACAGAAGATGCTAAAGGAATTATGACAACATGTTAGATTGACAGCAGCTGGGAGAAGGCAATGTTTCTTTGCGACCCTTGCATGTGGACATTGGCTGCTGCTACTAAAATACTAAAAGCAAGTACAACAGTGAAAAACTACCTAAGGAGTGCACATATATATTTATATAATACAGAGTATATTTATAATACACACATATATATATATATATATCTTTAAAAGTCTACACCCAGCTATAGCTATGAGTTTAGGAAGTCCTTTGGTCACTGCTAAGTGCTGAAATAATGAACACTTCCTCCTCATAAATCTACTAACCATGCAAAGGCCAAATGGTGCAATAGGTGGTGTCACAAACACCCAACAAAAGTGGCCCAGCAAAATAATTTCAGGCATTCCAATGTTGCTTTGTGTGTAAATATTTTTTGGGGGGGAAAACAGTAATCTTTATTGGTACTGTTCAATAAAAAACAATAGTTTCTTGAAGTAACAAGATACTAAACAAATACTAAATCTGAAGGGGGAAAGTTGGTGTCCTAAATGAATACCAAATGCCACAAATAACAAAAGGCAACAGCATTTGGCAACATTTATTGCCATGGAGACCATAATTAATATTTGGGAGGAAAGTTGTTTTTAGAAATAAATTGGACTTTTATAATTTTCTTTGATGTTGAAAAGTGAATATTTAATTTACTCTGATTATATATATATATATATATATATATATATAGGGTTAATATGTCGTTATAATATTTTTATTATTTTTATTATGCAAAGAGTTATTTGTGCTTTTGAACGTTTATTTTAAAATTCTCTAAAAGCTGCATAAACACCACTTTGTGGCAATAAATAAGCTCCAGGGATCTGGGGGAGAAAGTTACTTTACATGTTTACATATTTCTGTTTTATTTTATATTCCATCAAATACTGTAACTTTAATTCCAGATAAAGTTTTTTTTTATAATATTACTGCAAAAACAAATAATGTATATACCTTGATATTGATATTTTCATAATAATATGCAACCATTAGCAATTGCTTTTTTACACGTATACAGGCCAGGGTTTGTTACCTATATACCATTTTACTGAATCTATCTATCTATCTATCTATCTATCTGTCTGTCTGTCTGTCTGTCTGTCTGTCTGTCTGTCTGTCTGTCTGTCTGTCTGTCGGTCTGTCTATCTATCTATCTATCTATCTATCTATCTATCTATCAACTGTTCTATTTATTTATCTATCTATCTATCTATCTATCTATCTATCTATCTATCAATCTATCTATCTATCTATATATCTATATATCATCTATCTATCTATTTATCTATCTATCTATCTATCTATCTATATATCATCTATCTATCTATCTATCTATCTATCTATCTATATACCTATCTATCTATCTAGAAATGTGTGTGTATATATACATAAATAAGAATACGATATAGTGATGTGATGAACAATATACCTCTAATTGTACTCTGATCATATTAAAGCACAAGGCAACGCGCAGGGTGAGTCAAGAAACCCTATGGTCATTACTTATATCTTTTTACAATTTTATAATAAAACACAAGTGTTATAGTACACATATAATATTATAATATACAAATTAAGTGAATCATAGCTATGAAATAGCAAAGCACTGTTTATAAATAGACAATTTACAGGGGAAATGCATGGCTCTAGTGCATTTAGGTTAACATGTGTATATGTGAATATATTATGTTTTCTTTTAAAAATATATGGAAGTACTAATAGAAAGCTGTTTAAAATATGCATTTTTTAAAAATTCATTTGCTGAATACAAGTTAGACATTAATGTATGTATATACACCATCATGTGTTGTGCTCAATACTAATGATATGTTGTAACATCTTGAGCAGCAAGAGCAACTCATATGCAGGCAGCAGAGGCAAATAGTTTCTATGCTTCTCTTCTTTCCCATACTTTGCAATGAAATCTTGTTCCCTCTTCCATGTCCAGAAGCACACTGACAGCCTGCTTACTGCTGAGCTCTGGTATGCAAATTAATCTGACTAACATTTGTTCTGAAAACCAATCATATGCCCTCCTTTCATTTACTGGTCGGCGCCTTGAAAACCTCATTGATGACGTTAAAATGGAGTAGCAGCCAATGAAGTGGAAAATGTAAAACAGGGGGAGGAGTATATCAGTAACTATAAAAGAAACAAACTGGAATTTGAAATGATTAACCATTTGAACAGTTAGTAAAAAAGCAAACTACCTTTTATGAATAATGACATTTCTATTTAAATATTTCGTATTGGGAAATAAAGAATATTGTAAAATAACGCCACAGTACAAGTTAATGCATATTGGAAAATACTGTGTATTGTCTTATAAATCTTGAAATTCTACTTATTATTATTGGCAGGTTTTCAAACCCACATGCTTGAGGATAATAACAAAATCATTATTACACTGACCCATAAAATGTTATGCATCAAGAATATAACCAACATAGGGTTTTAAAAAAACTTTGAGGGTCAGAAAAATATACATTATGTTTTATTGTCCCTTTTGAACCTGGTACTGCTTAGGTAATATTTAAGTTGATACTTTGTTATTTATTATTTCTTAACTATACCCCCTATTTTAATTAACTATATCCCCTTCATTAATTAAATCTGCCAGTGACTCCCACCTTCCTTTTAATTTGAATATCTCTTTTGGGAAATTACTATTATTATTAGTAGTAGTAATAAGAACAATAATTACAATAATACAAATGTATACATACTATATTATATAATTATATCATAATTTAGCAGGTAAAACCTTTGTAAAAGTTGGGGTAGAAAAGTGTATTTTTATATTTTATAAAGTGCTTCCAGATGCAAACTTCAGAAAAAAAGGTGAATGTGAAGCTTATAGAAAAGTTTTTTTCTCTTAAGAGAAAAACTTTGGTAATTTGTTGAATTTGTACAAAATGAGACAAAATGATGTAGCGTACACAATAAACAAAGCACAAACAACAGTATAAAATAAATAAAGAAAAATAATTTATTCATTTGTTAAATTCTACTTTTCCATATCCTGAAAATATGGATCAGGCACAAAACTCAACACAAATTCATTTTAAAATGAATTCATTTCTACTGAGCTTCAAATTCTTTGAATAATTACTTTCTAATGTAAGTTTAGGAGATTGAATACATCTCTACATCTCTAATACAACTACTAAAATTAATGCTATTAGTGAATTTAAATTTGTTTAGATGTAATTTTGATCTTTTTTCTAGTTAATTGAAAAAGAAATTGGAATTAGTCTTTTAAAAGATTACAGCTTTGTATTACTAAAATAATTATTAGAATTATAATATATGAACAACTCTAATGTTTGCTACGATTTGCTGGGTTTTTTTGTGAAACTGATGCCAATAATGTAAATCTTTTTAATTATTCGACGTTAAGATTAATTAATTATGCAAATTATGTTATTTATTAGTATTATTATTATTGTGGATTTATAAATCTCCAGCATCTTCTGTAACGCTTTTACAATTACATGTATACATTCACATCAGGGTTTTTTTTTGCAGCAACCTATAGATCTCTCTTTTTTCATATATTGGTTTATATGGTTTTATGTGTTTTGAGTTAGTAGACAATAAAACGACTTTTAGGAGACTTGCAAGTACTTTTAAGTAATTTTCATTGTCATTTTAATGCTTTGCATTAAAATAAATGTATTTAATCAGTTATGTGAGGTTTTTACACTTGTTCTGTATTACCTGCTTCATTAACAAAAAAGTTTGTAAATTCACAGTTCAAAGGATTCAAAAGACTTTAACTAACTGCACCAGTTTCTGTGAGGTATTAATGTTTGTGAAGTATTTATTCCATCGCAAAATGAGTGCAGGAAAGTTGGTAGAACACATTTTATTGCATCTCATTGTAAGTATTTTCTAACAGGTTATTTCTCATCTACTATGCTGAATTATCTGTTGCCACTTGCCACTTCTCTGTTCAGCTCTGAACAACTATTATAAATAATAAATATATTAAATATAATATAATATAAAATATACAACCTGCAAGCTTAATACCACCTGCAAGTTAAATTTGTAAAGTTAAATAGCAGATAGTTTGTCATTAAATTTTAATATATCATCATCTTTTATCACTTACAATAAAAAAAAAACTTTAGGGGCATTAAAATCAAGTGCTGAAATTTAAGAAAGAGAAACAAAGAATCCTTTTCAGACCCACTAGAGGGAGACAAATCACAACTAGAGGAAAAGGTATATATTTAAAACACAACAGGTAAAAATGGTGAAAACAGAGATTTAAGGACTGAGATTATATATGTATCTATGATACACAAGAGCAGATAGAATTTTTGTAGATTAGGGTGATATATATTTTATTATAATCTAAAGCAGTTGATATTTGCAGCTGTTTCAGAATTCCACTCTCACTTGAGTATTTCCATCTTTAAAATATTTCCACATATGTTTTTCTCGGATGAGGGAGGAGTAATAGAGGGGACGTTTGTATGCAAAGAGAAAACATACAGATAAATACTCTCCCATTATGTAAAAACAATTACATCCTCAAGCCATGTATACAATGATTAATTTAAATTTTAACCTAAACTAACTGTATTTTGTATTCATATTATTGGTTTGTCTAAAGCCCATCAACACATCACTGAGCAGACTCTAAAGTTCATGTAACATTCAGTTTGCTTGTGAAGGTTCTCATTCATCCAGGTCATGGTATATCTGTTGTATTCAGTTAGATCAACTGGACTTGAAGTTCAGTTCTTGAAGACGTTTCGCTAGTCATCCGACTGGCTTTCTCAATTCAGAATGTACAAGAATCTGTGGCAATTATGTACCCTGGAAAGTCCCAATTAGCACAGTTTTAATTATCTAGTTTTAATAAAAATCTCATGACTGCTTTCTTACATTTTGTATACTTTTGTATAGTAGTGGACCCCTATTTTTTTAATGAATGATTAATTGTTTTAATGATTTATCAAACTTTTTAAATCATCTACTTTCTTTGTGACAGGTCCCTTTCTTCTCATGTTTCCAGGCACAATTTTATTATTTTATTATTTCTATAAATGCCTTAGTCATTACCTTGTTTGCAACCTCTGTACTGTTAAAATGTAAAGCTCTGCATACACGAGTAACGCTGTATGAATAGAAATATATGAATAAAAATATAAATACATAGATACATACATGTATGGAGAAAGAAGTGATACTGTTCCTAACTCTATGTGAATATTTATGGTATAATTAGCATATACTAAACTAAATTGAGACGTTACCATGTGTATATTAACGTCCAACAAAACAAAGTTGTCATAATGGATAAATGAACAGAGTCCCTAACTGGCAAGGCAAGAGTTAATTGCAAAGACAGCCCTCTAAGCCTGTCATTAGGTGATCATCCTTTTTTGCTGCCTTTTTCTGAATGATTGTTGTTTCATTGGTTACTTGTTAGCCAATGACATGCTGCATGCAAATAACTGTTGTAATGAGAGAACTGACAAAGAGTGATTGGTTAGACTGAAGCAAAATTCATGAATAGTAAACTCATTGCAGCTTTAAATGGAATTGTCTATACCAGGGCAACACCCCGAGTTTACGTAACTCACTCCATGCAAATTTCATGGTATGTCAAAGGAAATTAGCATACTGTGAGTGAAAAGGCACAGAGTGTGTTCTCATTGGCTGGTTGGTTTCTGCCTTTTTCTGCACAGTGTAAATGACACCTTGGCTTCCTGTGCTATTCCCTCTCACTCTCATGAGTCTAATTGCCTTCATGTGTGGCCTTTGATATGCAGAAGTAAATAGAATGCTCTCAATCCTACTTTTCCCTGAGGGGGTAACTGTATTTTATGAATCCTCTGTTTTAAGTGTATTTTGGAGTGATTGCTTAAATGTATATGGGTACAAAACCAAATACAAAAATATTAAAACACCAGTCAAAAAAGTATATATAATAATATAATTTATATCAGAATTTCTGATATATCTACAAGTTTCTATATTTTAAAGCAAGGATGTCCAATCTAAAGCTTTACATAGGGAGAATGCTCGGGACTGTGTGTAGCGCGATCATTAGAAAATGACTGACAGAATCTCTGTTATTTTCTTCCGATCGTCCCAGCTTTAGCCCTTCAGCTCCCCTGACAGATCTACTTATACTTCATCTGTCATGATCGTGGTTGCAACCTCCATAGAGGGCTAAACAGGATTTGAAGCAAAAATGATGACAAATGAAAATAAATCTCCATCTATTCCTATATTAACCAGGTTATAAAGCAAACTCAATATTGGAGATGCACTTTCATACCTCACTTTATTTTATTTTTTTCCTAATTAAACATGTTTTAAGGAAATACATTTTGTCTGCAAGCTCTCATATTTTCTGACAAGCATAGTACAATATTATGTGGTTAAATTAAACTGGCAACATTGTTATTTAAAAACCATTTTACTAATCTAGATAGGTAGAAGTGAATATTCCTACTTTTGATTCTTGAAGAGTTAATATTCTTCTTAAGCATTTACGCTGACAGTTCTGGTGCCGACTCCCCTATTCCCTCTCCTATTCTTTGCATAACCACACATGGAGAGAAATTTGGGGAGTGAGACAAGAAGTTTCTCCTTTCTCAGGGTAGACACTTGATAGGGAATTAGACACTCACTCCAACTAACCCATCACAGGTACAAATTGTTTTAAAAAAAGAAGTTGGGCAGTTTAGAGCTCCTGAAATCATTGTTAGTACTGTTTATAAAAATATTCCAAATATTTAGCACCATAAAAGTAACATTTTGGGAAAAAAAAGATTCAGAATCTTAATTGTGACTGATTTCTAAATTTGGATGAATTTAAAGCAATAAACAGTATAACCATGATGGTTAAACCATCTTTGTTCCCGATTGGTAAAAAAAAAAATATGTTTTTCCATTTCTTTTACCCGCACAGGAATTGTCCACAGTAAAACCACTTCCTGTAACATCGTCCTTGGAGAGGAGCCAGTATAGCAATATCTACAATGATATTTTTATTATATTGCTGCTGCATTTTCCAATTACAATATCTTATCGGTAACTGCAATAGAATCATTATTATTATTATTACTATTATTATTTTTATCATGGGATTTAAAAGACAAATATCCTGCAAGCAATTCTCATTGAAATCTGCAATGGAAGGAAATATTTAACACTGCTTGTGACTAGAGATGGGATCCGGGTCCGACACAAACCCGGATCCAACACAGAACCCCTTGGCTTACGAAATCCGAAAGATCCGTCCAAATCCAGACGGATCCTCTGGATTTCGGGACAAATTTTCAAAGATTTTCGAATATGTTTATTTTATATTTATATAAATTTATATTATATATATATTTATTATATATATTTTCGAAAATAGCCTCAAACATTCTAAAATCTCTGAAAATATGATTGGAAACTCGAAAGTGGTCTCCGATCGTATTTTCGAGAATTTTCGAACGTTCGACAATATTTTCGGAAATTATCGAAAATAGCTTGGTACATTCGAAAATCTTAGAAAATTCATTCAGTTTTCGGATCTTCAGGATTTTCCCGAGATCCTGGAATCCGAAAACGGAACAAAACTATGTAGTTTCACCCATCTCTTCTTGTGATTTATATGTTGTTACTTTTATTTGTTAAATTGAATTATAACAAATTCTGGGAACCAAATGTTTTTTCCTTCATGCTCTATGGAGCAATAAAATTCAATGATTTTTTTCTGTGCTAAATACTACATTAAATACCTTGTTTTAGGCAATAAATAATTCCCTTCATGCTTTTCTGATTTTTGCTGTTGGTTTTTAATGTATTTTATTTAATTTAATGTGAAATATTTGTTTACACATTAACATGTTAAACTGTGCTAGTTTTGGTCACTGGATTGCACTACAGTTATACAGTACTTTAAAGTAGTCCCAGTTGTAAAATTTATCTGGCAGAAATGTTGTTTTAAAAACTTCACAAATTCGACTGAACTTTCCGAATTTTAATAGGTGGAACTTTCTGGAAGTTGAAGATTTGAAGATGAGGAGCTGTAAAAAGTCTCAAAGCTGAAAAAATTCAGCATAGAAAAGGCAAAAATCAATGTAGAAAATGTAAAAAATTTGCTTCAATTGGGCTTGAAGGGGATTCCACAGAACCTCTGGCAGAACAAAGATGACAGTTTGTTCATCTCTACTGTAGAGAACATTCTGTTTCGTGTCTTCTAATGGCACACTGAAAGAAAGCTCAGTGTACTGTAAATCTGAGAAATGACAATGAAAAGAACATGCAGAGAACCTGAAATAAAACACAAAACATTTTCCATGACATCGATTGTTAAAATCCTGCCAAAAATGTTTGCAATCATAAGAATCTCTGGGATAATCATCCAGAATATTCATTGGCTATAAGATTACGTCAGACAAAGAATATTTATTTCAAGTTTGCATTCCGTCCCTGTATGGGGCTTTTGTCAAACAAAGCGCAGCCTTATTGATTGGCTGTACATATGATTTCTGATGAAGTGCCGGGGACAGACATGAAACACGCCAGTTGTTATTGTGCCATGTCTGCTGGGTTATAATATTGTATTTAATAAAGCCATTCGTGTTGCAGTTGTAGTGTCTCCTCCCTTTTCCCTTTTTCCCCATATGATTTATTCAGTGTACCCAGGCATAGTACCGGCGCTCTCTACATCCAGAAAACCCAGAAGAACAATGAGCGCGCTAGAGGGACTTCATATAAAACCAATGTAACAAACAGGCACATGTGTGTTTTACCTATCACCTATTTGTTATATGAGAAGTTTAGCATATACCTCAACTGTTCTGCCATTTTTTACATATAAAATATATCTTGACTCTACACTGGAATTTTAATGATATATACACAATAAAATATATGTTTAAACTACAATCTTTCTTTTATTGGTAAGAGTAGACAAGGGGAGATAACATTTTAACAATCCAACTCACTTTAATTTGTAGAGGGAAACTGCTGTCCCTCAGTCCCTTTCTTTCACTACCAGAAGTGCCATAAATATAAAAGAAGAAAGAAACACCCCTATAGGCTATTAAATGGCAATGCAGTATCTAGTCATCTGTGATCATGTATTTCAAGGAACTCAACAAAAGTGGCATTAAAGAAAACATTGAATAATAGTTTTTAAGCATTAAAGATGAGAAGCCAAGGAAGTATGGTGTTGATCTGGCCATTTCCCCAAGACGTCTCTTATAACCTTCTGGAACAACTGCAAGCTTTGATCTTTCAGGATGTGAATCGGTAAACTGGATGTGGGGCTTATATCTGTTTTCACTGGGATTTGGCGCTATTGTTTCAAAATCCTTTCTGGAAGCTCATTTAGTCAAAAGACTTTTCCTATAAAATTAGACACAGTCTCAACAGGTAGAGCACGTGAATTAACCAGCACTGTGCTAGACATGAGAAGAGACTATGGCAGCTATTGGACTGATTTTATGCAATCAGAAAATGATTTAATAATTGTGCTGACTCAAGTGCGTACTATACATGTAGAAAAACACATGTTGTCAGCAGCAATTCTAATAAAACATATTTAAAAAGGAATTTGCAGGAATGTACATGTTAGGGAACAAAGCCGAAAACCAAAGAACTGTGTTTGCTTTTTCCTTTCTAGGAAATTTTCTTATTTTGCCATGGGCACTTGAAGGGAATTCAGAGAATGAGGTTGTAAATGTAAAACCTGTACTTAGACTTGCCTGACTGTATACCTTTTATTGGAGCCCGACTTTGCCTTAACAGGTTGGATACAATGACTTGCACCAAGAGGCTACAATAAATTACTTTCTGCGTGTGTTATGGCAAAGCTATGGTTTTTATGAAAAAGAATGGCAAAATTATTATAGGTCACTGTTAGCTAATCAGAAATGGATTGTTTTCATGCTGGTACTTTAGGTGTTGAAACCAATTTTAAACTGTTGGTGAAAATGAGACTGCCTGTATTGTGATATGTGTGATGCCTGACAAATATGACCAATTTTAATAGTTATGTGGTATCCCAGATAGGTAGAATAGGAGGTCCACTCCTTATAACCTGTGCCACATCAGGTAAGTATCATAAGTCATATAACGTTTGTAGGGAGGCACACTCAGGTAAGTATTCAAATAATATTCATTTATAAAGTGCTGAAAAAAAGCCAAGTACACACACATGTGTACTTGGCTTTTTTTCAGCACTTTATAAATGAGTATTATTTGAATACTTACCTGAGTGTGCCTCCCTACAAACGTTGTATGGCCTGACATATATGATATGTTAGTCAGCTTGGCCTAGGCTTCTAATCTTTATTGCTATCATTTCTGAAACAGCAGATCTACAAAATCAGACCATTTGATTGGACATGATGGAAAATCATGGGCAACCATGTGGACTTCAATTGATCAGTCAAGCTGTGTAGGACTTTTTATGAATGAAAAATTTCTGATTGGTGTATCATGTGTACATTGCTATTGGTGTGTGGTGTGTACCATGCCTAGAAGTGTGGATGACTGTGTTACTCTTCATTTTGGGATAATGACATAGGAAGTGTACATCTATGTTCTGTATATCAGGTGCAAAATACTTAAGGGGTTCAATTTATCTTTTCAATTAACTAATGAGTTCAACATTTTTGTAAAAACTTACATTGTATGATATTACAAATCTGTTCACTAACCACAATATACATGTATTTGCCGCTAAAATACATTTCCTGCTCAGCCAAATAATTATTAAACCTTTATTAAAATCTCATAACACATAAAGGGAATAACACATTTTGTAGCAGGGTGTACAACTGATTGCAAACGATCATTCTGAAGTGCAGAGTCCCAAAACTTTCTTCTATGTTATTAATTAGATTAACAAGAAAACATTTGTCTTATGTGTTGGATTTACTCCCCAAACCAGTTTTACAAGGATGTCTGGGAATTTATCCTCAATTGCCACTTTGCTTTAATCTCAGTTAGCCTCTGAGCAAGTTAAAAATTGCAAATTGTACAAATTGGAGAACAGTAACACATTTTCTGAAAAGTACAATCATTATATCCTCTGTGGGTGTGCTGCAGAATGCATTGCTTTGTTCCACTGCGAAGTGTGGCAATGTTTTTCACTAAATAGTCATAAAAACATTTATTAATAGTAACATTTCATTTTCTTAACAGAGAATTTATTCATTACTATCATCAACATTTAGTTTTACTGATGTTCAATGTGAACCAAAAACCCAGATAAGACTTTCAGACATTACATTCCAATAGTTACAGTAGGGGAAAGTGACAGCAGAATTAGTTATTTACACATAACCAAGACCACCTGCTAAGGCAATTAGAAACTTCAGAAAGTGGACAAAAGGAACTAGTATTTCACATGTTCATGCTGGCAGAGAAAACATAGGTTTGGGTTTCCTCCAGTGATTCTTACTAACGCACCACACCCACTCTGCTTGAATAGGGTAAATATGTACAATAAAGTATGGGCAGCACAGTGGCTCAGTGGTTAGCACTGATGCCTTGCAGCGCTGAAGTCTTAAATTCAAATCCACCCTTGGACACTTCTGCAAGGAGTTTGTATGTTCTCCCTGTACTTGAGTGGGCTTCCTCCAGGCACTCCGTGTTCCCCCACAATCATAAAGACATATTGATAGGTTGTATGTGTCAAATAATTGTGCTTAGATTGTAAGGTCTTTGGGGCAGGGCCTGATGTGAATGTATACATGTAATTGCAAAGCGCTGCCGAAGATGTTGGCACTATATAAATTCATAATAATTATAAGTTGATTCAATCCACCGAAGGCACATACAGAAATATCCTCAATTTCAACATGTCTAATTGTTTGGAACATCAATTTTTCTTAGAAAATCTGTTGATAACTATCAGTCATGTATGAATGTCACAACAAATGCCTGCCCAATCCTACCAAATTATTAGCCTCAGCAGTTGATTCAAGTAAGACATCTTTGCATGGTGTGTACCCAATCTTAAATGGAAATGATTCACAGAGAACTTAACATAAAGATCTATACATGTGTAGCATGCAGACTATTAGGCTTGGTACACATGGAGGGACTATTTGTCCCAAGTGAGCGCTCGGCCGGGACAAATGACGTCATTCCCAGCAAATTCATCCGCGGCCGAAAATGCAAGTGTTCGATCGAGCGTTCCCAGAAAATTGTAATTTTCTGACACTTATAGATTGACAGTGGAAGGGACTTTCACTGAGGAAAGTACAATCCTATGGTCTGTATATACTTGCTATTTGCTCGTCGGCAATGTATAATCCCTAGGGAGTCTGGGCATGTGTTCTGCCAGGGTAATTTATCTAAATAAATTGCTGATAAGCTCTAGGTAAGTTTTTTATTTCAACAGAGTTCCCATATATTGATTATTCGCATTTTATGTGAGGTAAACTCACGCTTGTACAGTATGTACAATTTTAAAAATGTAATAAACATACAATTTCACCAATGGGAAAGTGCTACATTGCTCTTTGCTCAAGGCACTCCTGCTATAGTTATTTTCCAGACTCTCTGGTTAACATATTTACTGTATGTCATATGTTCTCACTTTCTCAAAATGTATATAACCTTTTGTGTTCTTCCTTATATTTCAGGGGATACATTTTAAATCATCCAGATTAAGTTTGTAAGGTTCTTACAAGCTATTCTTCAAAGGCAGGGAAAGAAATCCAAACCATCAGTCACTGGTAAAAGTGGAAGACAATCTGGTTTGGGTTTACCACACCCTTACAATAAAATAAAAGAGTATACACTGGAACATTATAGAAATGCAAAAGGATTATTTCTAATAGTAACGTTACAAGTTATATTGTATATTGCAGTGTTTCTCAACCCCTAGGGGTCCCTGGGAAGGTTGCATGGGGGTCCTCAAAACATTGACAGAAATTGTATAGATCCACAATTTTGATGAATGCAGATATACTTTTCTACATATTTATCAATGTTCTGTATAAAGTCTGTGTTTGGTGTATTGATGTCTGAGAGATAAATGAAAATAAGTAATGTTTTAATGTAAGGGTTCCCACCCTGGTGTGAATTAGAGTGCATTTTGTTCAATAGAGATGTATTTATAGATCTATCATTTATATTTGTATAGATTAGGTTTTTTGATGATTTGATGACTGACAAAGAAAAATAATGATACTGTATATAATCATAATTTTATGTAGAGGTCCCTGAGACATGAAAATTGTTTCAAGGGGTCCCCACAGATAAAAAGGTTGAGAAACACTGATATATTGGATATCCATATTTTATTTATATATACATATATATATAAACGTTACAAGTTATATTATATATATACACTTAGACTTCAGGGCAGGGATCTCATTCCTAATGCGTCAAGGCATGCTGCACATCAATTTATCCATTTTATATATATATGTGTGTGTGTGTGTGTGTGTGTGTGTGTACAGTATGCTTAACCTATGTATGTATGAAATTGTATTTAGTTTTTATTTATCTGTATAATTGTTTGCACTTATCCTTATTTATATCCATATATTTGTATATATAAAAACATTAAAAGTTTTATATAACATTACAAATATATATTATATTATTATTATTATTATTATTATTATTATTATTATTATTATTATTAATAATAAAATAGTGTGACTTTATTTGTTTGCATATGCATTGTTGTTAAGTTGTATTTATATGGGACCAGAGTATTGTCACAAAAACAAATATAGTTTTTCTATGAATAAAGCATCTTCACTGTGTATGGCGTGTTTGGGGTGCTCGTACTTATTTTTCTATGAATTCTTCTATGAATTAAGCATAGAAAATGTTGCTGTAATACAGAACAAGGCTTACAGGCTTATTTACTCAGAGCCCCTATTGCTCCAGGTAAATGTACCGAACACGATTTAATATCACGTTTGCGACTGTGGGTAAATCCCGACTAAGTGCTAATATGGAGTTAAAGTTGTGCTATCTGATAGCAAACCATTTAGCGCAAATTTAACTCCATATTATTGTCCAGCAGATCTAGGTTAATGAGCCGGTTAAGGTGGCCATACACTATTACGATCGTAATTACGATCTTAAACCGACCGATACTTTGATAGACAGATGTACAATGTTAATTGTACCAAGATATACCATACATATTGTTCGACATTCAATTTGTTTTGTGATTAATGCCGAATGTCGTCCATTGTGAGGTTACATTACATTCACATTTAATCGGAACTTTAGAAAACACTACAATCATTTTACCAATCGACTTAAAAAACGACTTTCCCGAACGTAATTACGATCGATTTTACGATCTAATGTCGTGTGATAAGAATGGGAAAATGTACAATTTTTCGGCCAATCGATGGAAATGTCGGATTGTATGTTGGATTGTACATAAAATCGGCCTAATGTATGGTCACCTTAAGACTTTCTTTTGGGAAACTGTGTGCTATATGGCAGGTTAATGGGAATTCATTTAATAACTATATTAAGTACTCATTAACATTTAATGGATTCATGTTTATTAAATTATAAAATTAGACATAAATCTTTGATTAAATAACCATGGAGACAGGAGTTTTAAAATGGAGTTTATGAAAGTTAGAGGGAATGTCAGGTGTCTCAAAGTAAACTAGTAATTCTCAAAGAGATATCAGTCTTTTCTAACATTTAAACAAACGTTCTAAACGTTCCTAGAGTTTTTTTCCTGTTCCTGAACTTTATCTCCTTGTGTACAAGCAAATACTCCTTATTTACTTATTCTGGTTTAATATTAAGCAGTATTGTTGGTTTTTTTCATTTTGTTCAGTTCGAGTTGTGCCAATTTAACATTTGATTTTTGAAATGTGCACACAATGTACCCATCTTTTATGAACAATCAAACGTTTTCATTTCAGCAGAATGTTCCATGGATGTTTTTATTCCTGTTTGATGAGGCTCCAGAAGTTTGGCATAATCTTGAGAAAACAGAGAGTGCTTGTGCTAAAAGATTTATTGTGTGAAGAACCTGTAAAATCCGATAAATTTATTAGATTGCCTGTAAGCCAGCAGAAGGATGTGCTAAGAGAGGGAGGGACATTGTACGTTAACTGTGTAGAATAGAGTGCTGCATAGCTAGTTTACATGACAGAGCTGCAAACATTACAGCTAGCAGGTTAGAAACGTTCTTATGTCTTTAGACTTCACAATAATGGAGAAAGAACAAATGGTAAACAGGGTTAGCACTTTACAACTTCATATAAATGTGAATATGTGTATGATCCAAAAATTACTTTTAATAATATTTTATTAGATCAGTACACTTTGTATAGATGTATGCATGGTGTGTGAATTATTTTACATCTTTTTAGCAGTAAGATAAGCTGCTTTGTAGAATAAGCATAATTACATAGGTTTGCAATAAGAATTTAGTATTCGATCCCTACATCTTCTCATCTTTCCTTACATTGGGTGCAATGTCACAAGTATCCAAAATTAAATCGCCATTCTCAGCAGCCTAATGCTGGCCATGCACTTTCAATACTCTAATATCTGTGTCTTATATCTTACAATGCACCTCCCGGAGGTGCAACATGATTGCAATCTAATCATTCCAAGTGGTTGTCCAGATATCGCTGTCAGGAGGTAAGTTTGCAAATTTATTACCACCATAAGACTAGGGTAAATTTTGTGGGGCAAAAAAGACAATTCTGAATTGATATACCTTTCCAAACCCAGTAGGGTATGTATACTTTACCTGAATAGAATGTCATTTGTAGACTACACAGAAACAGGAGTCAAAACAAATTGACATAACAAAGAGGGCTTAATCTGTTAAAGAAAAGGACCGGCTGTTTGTTTATTTTGAAGTTTTATCACGTGTTTAAGCTGATATTTATCTACATTGATTTGCATGAAAGGATTTTCTTCATTGGTTTGGAAATGTCAACACAAGCAGCTGTGTCTGCTTTTGTGTGAAAAAACACACTGTGATCTTTTGGTAACAAAGACAGAATACACATTCTTGGCTCTGGGCTAATGCAGAAGAAAAATGTCTCTAGTACAGCATAGTAGCTGTTATGTTGTGTATTATAAGTGTTGTGTAGAAGGGGGTCTATAAGGTCTCACACACGTGCGATTGCGGGGGTGACCCATGACGCATGATGTGTATGAGCGTCTGTTTTGGACGATAATTGTGCCTTGTATGATGATCCGCCAGGCCAGTCGTGCAACAATCCCCGGCCAACAAAGAGCTCATACACGGCACAATTATCAGCCAAAATGGCGGTGCATACACATCTAGCATCGCGGACCCCCCAATCGCACGTGTGTATGAAGGTTAAGTTCCATTACTTTTTACAAAAAACATTAAGGGCTCGTTCACACTAGAAACTGACAGTAACGCACAGCATGTGTTTCTGTCAGTTTGTATCCATTTTTTAACAATGTGTATTCCATAGATTTCTATAGAAAATGCATGAAAAAACGGACAGAAATGCTGCATGAAGTACGTTTTTTAAACGGACTGGAATGGATTATAACTAGAGATGTCCGAACTTCCGCTCGAGGATCCACGAATTTTCGAAAAAATTCGAAAATTCGAAAATCCGCGAGCGGACCTGTTAAAATGAAAAATACCCTTGAAATAACGAGATTTTTCGTCTTTTTGAAAATTTTCGAAATTACAAGTTTTCACGTATTTTCAAAAATATGTATTTTCGAAAATACAAGTAATCCTCGTAATTTAGAAAATTTTCGAAAATACGTATGTTTGGAATTAAGAGAAATCCTTGTATTTTCGAAAATTTTCGAAAATACGTGGAGAATGGAGAATACTAGGGACTGTGAGTAGCATGATCTTTAAAAAATGACAGACAGAATCTTGCAGATTCTGTCTGTTATCTTGTAGAGATATATAGTGTGTGTTCCCAGCTTGAAGGTGGTTACACACAGTATCAGTAACAATTTGTCAAAGATGACAGACAAAATCTGCAAGATTCTGTCTGCCATCTTTGAAAGGTGGGAGTATACCTATATAAAGTATATGGAAAACGTTTGTGACTGACATACTCCCTACGATCGCAGGCGACTTCCTATACTTTAGTACAGTGGTTCAAATACGGCCAAGGGAAGTTTTCTGGTCAGAACGACCGTTTCCAATGCTGATGCCAAATCTTTATAGGCATCGGAAACAGTTGTTTCAGCCATACACACCTAAGTGATATGGGATTGGCCCTATATCATGTGTACCCAGCTTTACTCATACCATTGAACATTTCCCTGAAAATGGCCCCATCAAGGAATGTGTTATGAGGTGTCACATGTGTGTGAAAGTGTGTGTATGTACATGTATATTTCAGGTTCATGCCAAATATATTTTCAAAACACACAAGTATCTCCCACTTTGAAGGAGAACTAAAGGAAAGATATACAAATTTTACAGAAGGCAGTGCAGAAATCATACCCTGAGTTGCCTCCTTATTCTCAAAATTGTATATTTAGAGATATATCCAAAAACAGATATCAGCCCTGTGTAGATCCAGCACCATCAAAAATGTCTCCCTATCCTGGCATTTCTCTTCTGCTTTGTCCTACTGTTACTCTTGGCTTTGACCACAGTAAAATCAATTTTCAATTTATAAATACAAGTTTATTTTAAATCTAAAGAATATGTATTATTCAAAGACAGGTGGCATCATTATAATGTAAAGTATAGTACAGAGATGTTTGAAACTGTTGAGTTTCATTCCGTTTTCTAAATTTTCGGGAATTTCAAAAGTTCGAGTTTTGATTTTTTCGATTTTCAAAAATCATCTACTTTCGATAGTATCACTGTATCCCTATCACCTAGTATACTTTACTTTTGACCAGACCCTTCCCTTCTTTCATGATTATTCCAGCATTCCCTTATATCTTGTGAAAGTTATGCTCATCCCAGTTTAACCATAACTTCTGCAGTCATTTGTTTCCTGTAAGTTTATTACTTTTCTAACCTAACCAGCCAAGTGAAATTAAATTGAATCAGTCAAGTAGAGCAAACTTAGAGGGCATTTTGATATAGTGTTACTTAACTCAAATTAATTATCCATGAACGTCTTGGCTACATTACTAAACGCACTGTATACATTCAAGCACAAGCATATTAAATGGACTCCATCATAACAATACAGTGAGTCTTTCTATCCTCTTCCACTTAAGAGTAAAATTGGCAGTATGAAAGTACACATTTCAATATAAATTAACTGTGCCCTCATCCAGCAGTAAAGATTTCTCTTTTAGCCTTGTCTTCTACTGTCTGATGTACAAACCTTAACAAAGACATAAATCTAGAATATATATATATATATATATTATACATACATATTTTAGAATTATTTACATTGTGTGCTGGATTTTCTCTAATAATAATAATAACTGTATTGCATAGGCCAGGGCTGTATTCAACTTTAAATACTTGGACTGACATTTTTCAGAAACAACAATACTGAAAATAGTTTCAACCAGCATTCACTCAGAGTGCACCCTTTCTTGTGGCCCTGGCATTGGATAAAACCAGTTTTGATTTTGATTTGGTATTTTGATTTGGCAAAGATGTGCAGCCACTTAATCAGGCAGATTATGACTCCTAACCCACCAAGCAACATTCCCTTCCCTAATTGGAAGCATATGTCGTTGTTATTACTTCAAAGTTTTAAGTTTACTATCTTCCTTGGGTGTTAGAAAAAAGGCTTTAAAGTGCCATTGGGCAGGGACATTGCTTTTATTATATACAATCTTGGTGGCAGTAGAATACCACCCAGGAATAACATTACAATCACTCTCTGATGTCCCTATTAACCTTTGGCCCTGGAACACATAGGCAGACTTCTTCCTAATATTCTCACCTAGATTTACCAATCAATATACTGATACATAATCTGCCAGTCAGTAATTAAAGTAAAATAGGCAATATTTTGTCCTGACCAACCTAAATAACCAGAAACAGACCTAATAGAATCAATTATCTTAAGTTACAACAATTTTGTAAACAAATAGCTTAGGAAGGATGTGTAGCCTTTACTGCCCCTGTATATGCAGCCTATTGGGACAGTGTATGGTGGCCATACACTGTCCTAATATTAGGTCAATCAGTGAATCAATCTAATGTCAGGCCATCTAATTTACTTACCTTCAGAATATTGATTGCCAGACGATTGGCCCAGGCAAATGTTGGAACATTGGCAGGTAAGTCAACTTGTGTATTGCCTGTATCCCTCGAAAGCTTGTCTACTAAAATAAACTGTTAGTCCATTAAAAGTATCGCAGTACTCTACTTTTTACTACATATATTGGACCAATACGGCAAAACAATTTTAAATTTTACAAAATACTTTTTGCACTGAACAAGTTCAATGTAAATTCCATACATAAGGGCACCTTTGATTGCTATATATACATGCAAACACTGCAGTTTTAATTTAGTTTTATAAATTTAGCAAGTGTCAGAGCAAGGCCCCACTTACGCGTTTTTTAAGCATTTACTACATGCGATTGTGCATCCATTTCCGTTTTGGTAACGGAAAATGGCAAAATCGCATGCACAAAACGCACGCGCAAATGAAAAATGCACAAGAATCACGCACGCAATCGCATGTGATTGAGCTTGCGATTATGCACGCGATTTAGTACGTTGTAGTGGGGACATAGCCTAATGGTGTGGGGATGAATAAAAATGGGACTGAATAAAGGGACAGTAGGTGATCTAGTACTTAACCAATGGAGCATGAAACAATAAAGAAACCATTGTGTATGCCCCAATATCTTTACATTTAATCAACTTTTGGTCTTTAGCCAATGTTTTATAAATATATTATATTTCCCTTTTCAGGATATTGATCATCTAGATTTATAGCACATCTACTTAGAAGGAAACAGAATGATTAAAGCGTGTTGATCTATGAAACACAGCACATTCAGTGAAAGCCATTCTCATGCCAAAGGACTTGACATTGCTCCAAATCTGTACATGTTCAAGAGTCCAGAAAATGTAAAATTGCAGTGGTTAACTGTGGGGCACTGTGGATGTCAGCAAGTAAACCAGTCTGAACATATTCCATTAGGCCTGGTACATGCAGGTCAATTGTAACCCTATCTTTTAGACTGACCATTGAATCATTGAAAAATGTAACCTACATAGAATTTTCATCCAACGGGATAAAAATTTGTCCAAGATTGTAAGATTGCAGATGAAAATTTCCATTGATATTTACCTGATCAGCCAAAACATTACAATGGCTGGTCCATTAGCACACAATATAAGCTCAGCGGACAGGGCCTAAAGCTGGGTACACACGATTAGATATTTCGGTCCGATCGACCGATAGTTCAGTGTATCGGTCGATCGGACCGAAATTATCGCATTCGAATGTGCCCATGTCTGATCGACCGTTCGTCCAAATCGGACGAAAGGACGATCGGACAGGGTGGAAAACCTGGTCCGATCGTGCAGTCCTCTATGGACCGCACGATCGGTCGCGGTGACTATCGGACGTGGCTGCTTTTGCCGCGACCGACAGTCCTTCCTCCTGGCCGACCGTTCGAAAGTATCGAACGGTCGGTCAGGAGGAAAAATCGCTAGGTGTGTACCTAGCTTTAGAAAGGTTCATGTGAATTGTGAATGTTCACAATGTAAAACAGTCATTAACTGTAGCTCCTTAAGCATTTCCTGTTTGTGCTGCTATCTGCCCCCAAGAAGGCACATGAGGAACCCCTGTACTTTAGCGAGGCAACATGTCTAATGCTTTGATGTTTCTACCTGCTGTCCAGACAACATTTACATGATTGGGATTTAGGGAATGGTAGCTGTGCCTTTTCTCTTTGCATTTATGCCTTCTCTTTACTTGAGTACCTCCATAATATAAACAGTGGCACATACTTGGCTATTGGACATGGACAAAACAGAGGTAGTTTTTTGTACTTGTTTTCAAATGGTTTTAAAATTGATTTATTAACCTTCGATTGATAGCATTATCTATAGAGAGTGCCTATTAGATCCTCATAGCTTTTACATATATTTTTGGTCATATAGAGCACATCCCCTCACTGTAGCATTAATTTAGCTAGTACTTAAGGCCTCCCAAATGCTACTTACATGTATTTAATTACAGCTTAATGGGAGGTAAAGTAATTTTTTTAGTATAGATACCCTTTAAGTTTACACACTTAAAGAATAAGAATGCTTAAAAATCAAGTTCTGTTTTGTTGGAAGCTGCAGCTTTAAAAAACCTGTTGCCATTTCCCCCCCTATGCCCCTCCAGGGCCTACCTTTGCAGCTTGAAAATCTCAGAGGGGCGGAGCTTAACTTTCAGCAAAGCAGAAGTTGCAGAACCAAGATGTCAACTTTCAAGCTGCAAAGGTAAGCTCTGGAGGGGCACAGGGAGGGAAATGTTTTTTTTAAAGCTGCAGCTTCCAACAAAACATAACTTGATTTTTCAGCATACTTATCCTTTAAGGCCATACAGGCACCAATCCCAATTGTATGATATTGGGATATCTCAATATTGTAATGATTGTCAGATTTTCTTTCCTATCAGACAAGCTTAAAAAATTTTATCGGACCAATCCCGACAGTAGATTGCCATGACTGTCGGGATTGGTGCGTGTATGGGCCTCTTTACAAATAGGTGAGCCTCACATCAATGCACCTTATTCAAGTAGTGCATGTACACATACATCCTTCTTAAAGACACAGATACGTGATATTATAAAACAACAGTCTCAAACAGAATGAGGCAAGGAAAGGATTATACTACATTTTATAGGGAGACATCAGTTTCTGCTGTAATCTCTTTATGATCCCTTTTCCAGTCATTAGTTATTGTATAAAGCAGACAAATAGGCAAGCCAAAATGAAAATGTGAATAAAAAGAGCAATAATACATATGAACTATATGTATATGATAATGTTTGCTTTCATCGCTCTTGTTAGTAAGGTTCATAAAATGATTTTATATTACATCTTAAACCATTTTAGTGCTTTGTGGTCATTCTGTCGGGTTTATTAAAAGCAGCATTCACAACGTGACAGCTGCATTTTATATACATGCCGGGAACTCGGCCCTTCATTTATAAACCTTTACACTCAGCTGTCTCTTTTTCCTTACCGTGTGCAAGATTTGGTGTTCATGTGATTTTGGGTCATGTTGTCTAAGCTGTGCTCAGATGGAAGACATTTTCAGAGGCAGATTAAAATTGTAAAAAGAGAAGCTAGGGCCATAGTTATAAACCCGTGGTATCGATTTGGGTTAATTTACGATCGCGGTCGTAGAATACCGTGTGGTAGTAAACTACCGCAATGGTATTCTATGGGGATCATAAATCTACTATTTCGTTATCGTAGATTTATGATCGTTATTGTAAATTTATGATCGTTAAACAGTTTGTTAATCTCCGATCGATTTAACGATCGGAAATTTACGATTCCGGTCGTTAAAGGCGCAATATTGCTAAAAAACGATTCTGCTGCTTTATAAATATGGCCCCTATTTACCAAATTGAATAATGATATGGAGGTTACTTACTGTTATGTGGGGTTTAAGAGTAGGGTATAAAGGTTGGACTAGAGGGACGTTTGTCTTTATTCAACCTCAATTACTATGTAACTAACATTATAAATTGCACATAATTTAGTAAAAAATGTTAAGATTTATAGGTGTAGTCTGTGGGAAGTTGAATTGCTGCATGTTTCCTTGTGAATGTGTTAAGCTGGCCATACACTACCGTGACATTACACCGATTAGACATTTTATCAATTGTAACATTGAGTGAAGCACCGGTTTTAACAACTGACATTTCCCAGAGGGATCCTGTTTCTGGTTGTAATTATGATCTATATTATGATTGTAATACCGATTGCAAAATGATTGGGAGGTAAGACTGTAGTGTATGGTCAGCATTATATTTTCTACTAGGCTAATAAAACACTTGGAAAAGTGTAGTTATTAGAGATGGCCGAACACACCGAAATCCGTTCCACTTGCAGATCTGCGAATTTTGGAAAAAATCCAAAAAAGTGAAAATCCACAAGTTATTGGGAGTTAAAAAATCCTAAAGCCTGAAATGAAGATATAAATAGCAATGGGAACATACTGTAAATGGCTCAGGGACCTGGTAAATTTTCTGGGGAACACATATCAATTCCTAAAAAATCATTAAGAAAAACGTACAGTACCAGAAATTTCATGCACTTCCTGTTTTGGCATTCCACATAGTATTTTCGAGCTTTGTAAAAATTTTGAGAATTGGAGACTTTTAAATTCCAAATTTTTAGAAAAAGACAAAAAATCAGAAATCCGCAAAGTCTGAGTTTTGGTGGCTCCGTTTATCTTCAGTTGTTCCATGCACCTGGGTTAATATTTCCTTTTCATAGAATCTTTTTTGTGAGCAGATTATTGGTCTATGATATTATAGGCAATGATAAGATAGGTGAATGAATTATGTTGTGAGAATTTCTCATAACATGATAGGATTGCTAAAAGAAAGTCAACATTTTAATCCTAAAATCTGCTTTAGAGTTTTAGACTTTTTTTTAGAGTTTTAAAATAATCCTTCAAAAAGAATGTGTGTTTGAATAATATTATGGAATGAAGCCCCCACTGTCTGTATTTCTGTCTGGCCCCTCAGTTTTCTGCATAGAGATATCACCAAGCTAAATTTGTGAAATAGTCAATAAGAAGGATACACATGCAGAAAGGAGCCAGGCAAAGTTTACCCCTTACCTTTCATTGGATGATGCAAACAGTAAAGATGGGTACTCACAGTAACGATAAAGCCCCGATACCATTGGATCCGACGGTATCGGGGCTTTTTCGTTATGTGTGTACCTTCGTTTCCCGAACGAGCGTGCGGCCGCCAAACGATCGGGTCGGCCAAACGCTCGTTCGGGAAAGACCGAAAATTTCAATCAGCCGCGCTAGACTCCCTATAGAGGATTCTAGCATGGCAGATGGAAACACACAGTCCCGAGCTTTCTCCTTATGATGTTCATAGGGAAAACCTTCGGGACTGTGTGTATGCAGATTTTTGAAAGATCTGCACTGTGTGTACCTAGCTTAAATTACTATGAAAGTTTAAATCCTGTCCCTTAAGGTGCTCATACCTGTGTTACAAGAGTAATGCCATTATATATATAAAGCATCATCCGGCCTGTAACGTATGCTGCTGGGACAGCATACGTTACAGTCTACTTCAAGTATATTGGATCAAACATTTAATAGACAGCAGCATCTAACAAGTGTATTTCCTTCTAAAACACAGTTTGACTGGTCATGTATTTCAAAGTCTGCTGTATTAAGGACCAGATTTCCAATTTCATCTGCTGACACCAATCTGCAGGAAGCTGGATTACAAGCAGTAAAATATACAAGCTTTTTAGTTCTTAGAAAATACCTTAGAAAACCTTAATATTATAATGTGGTTTATGGTAAATTCCTAATTGAAAAGGAAAAGGTTTCCCCTAGCCCAGCAATCCACACACTGTTCATCTATTATTTTGAAAGTCTGTCTAGGTAAGTATCATTAGTTCAATGTCTGTTCTGACAGAATTGGCCCTTTATCGTATACCCAGCTTTACAATGTGTGCCATTTTTAGAAGAATGAAGAATAATCACCATTGTTCTGGCCTTTGTGAAGATGTCGAGTCTAAGGCTGGGTACACACCAGCAGATATTTTTGGCCGTCCGACCGATTCAAGGCACTTTCGGTCGGTCAGGCGAAAATATCTGCTGGTGTGGGGCGGTCAGCCGTGACCGACCTCGATCGTCCGTTTGTCCGGATCGGACGAAAGACCAATCTGACGCGTCGGTAAATTCCGATGGATCGTGCGGTTCCCCATGGGACCGCACAATCGATTGCTCGCAAATGGGGCACGTTCCCACGAAACATTGTATATCACTGATGTTGGTTTATTAAATCACTTTCATACCATTTGGAGTGCAACATCTTTCATCTACCCAATCTTCCAGAACCTATTTTCTGTAATTTTCAAGCTGAAATCTAATAAGGAAGATTAGTGGTGCAAGGTTGGGAATTATGAGAGCTTCTTCCCGAGTATGGCTAGCTTTAATCTACCGTTTCTAACATTCAGAAGCCACACTTTAACATTGAAGCTAAACCATTTGCATCTGTTTTCACTATTCTGTCTATAACTTGTCATTTTGTTATTTTAAAGAAACATCATTACTGTTTCACTTCAGTGGGTCTACATGTCTCATTTATAGTTAGGTGATAAAAACTGACCACCAGCATAGAGGATATTAAAAGCAGGACATTTCCTCTTTCCTGTGCTATTCCCATGGTTACTTCAGGGAGGTTACTGTTTCTAATTAATAGCTCCCCAGCAAGCTCATTGAAAATCCATAGTGTCTGTTCCTAGCTCTGGACTGTATCACTCTGATTCTAACTATTGAAGTATATTGGAATATATATTGCTCAATGACTGAAATCCATCAATGTTCACTGCAGAAAATTAAAAAAATTCTAATTGTTTTATTTACAAAATTATAGGATATTCCTCAATATACAACGAATTTACCCGCTTGGAATATTTTTCAGATTTTCCATTGCAACAGTTCCTTAAATTCCACATTACACGAGTGATAAATGTAATTTACAGATTAATAACATTTCCTCATATACATTATTGGTTGGTTAAAGGGTAACTGTGCTCCAAAAATGACTTCAGGTATATTGGCAGGAATTGCTTTCCTGAATATTTTTGCAATTTATTTTCATTTTTTGTTTTTACATAGTTCTGAAGATATTTACATTTTTGTGTGTAAATACACAGATCCCCTGTACTTCCTGCTTCCTGCTCTGAAACCATGTGACATTCCCCTTTCTCTGTGCACATCCCTACCTAGCTTAAGAGATATACAATTTTTCTTCCACAAAATGTAGATATTAAAGGGCATGGTAGAAAAATCACAATCTTGAGTATTAGTATGCGCACACTGGTATTCTCAATAGGAAGCTCTGAGTGGTAAAATCAAAAAAATATATTCAGCACAATCAGCCATAGACAAACAACTGATTGTGCAGAATAAAATTTGATTGATTTTACCACTCAGAGCTTCCTATTAAGAATTCCGGTGTGCACATACTAATACACCAGATCGTGATTGTTCTACTGTGATGAACCTAAGCAAAGGGTTCGGGGTGAGCGGCACCCGGACCACTATGAGGGAACGGTGAATACGAGCTTTCTGAATAGCTTTCTGAAGTTGGTGCTGTCAATACCTGTGGATTGATCCATTAAGCGAAAGGCACGGGGTTTTGTGACACCTGTGCCTCCTATTAGCCTAAGTGAGTGATAACAGGGACAGTTTTCCGTATTATATACATGGCCTTTTTTGCATTATAATTAACTATTAAAGGGCATGTCCACCCTTTAAACTAAAAACTGGTCACTTGTCAGTTATTTGCCCCTTACCCCAACTTCTATTTTTAGCAATTTTATTTTTTACCTCTCCTTGATCAATGAGCTTTCAGGATTCAAGAATGTGCTGAGGAGGAGGCAGGGCAAAAAACAGTCAATCATTGGCTGTTATTTCAGCAGTCACAACTTTGATTGACAGCATGGAGGGAGAAGACAGCTTACTCTGCTAGAATGGAGTATTAATTATACCTAAATAGCAGGTAAGTAATACATGTATGTGTGTATAATTTTATTTATATAGCGCCATTTGAGTACACAGTGCTGTACATTATAAAATACAGAGTATACAAACTAGGGAATAGGTGTAAGCAATTATACATAAAAATGAAATAACATTCCATACGTAATACATCTAATAATGTGCTGAATATATTGGTTGGAATTGGAGGAGTGTTCAGTTTTAAGGGTGGACATGCCCGTTATCCTTTTAAGCCTTTTTTTACTACAACTATAAACTGTATTGAACAATAACATTAATGAACATACTCTGGCTCTGAATCTCTGAATTCTTTATCCAGATACATGTTGGTTAAAGCTTGATCCAAGGACTAATACACATGGGCTAATCCCCTTGATAATATTGACTGACAGATACTTGAGGAGGTACACACTGGAATTTTGGCCTAACTGCCTATTACACAACACATGATTTACTGCCCCATTTACCAGCCATGTCCATAGTTCCCATTGAACACGGCAGTTGATCTGACCAAATATTGTCCCAGATGATCTATCAAGAATCATTTTTGTTTTAAAAGGGATGTTTGTGTGAAAAGGCATGTCCATTCCCAAAATCAAATTTCATATGTAGGCAGAACACGACCAAAATATAGAAACCATCATACTTGCAAAGCTAAAAAAAAAATCTACAAGGAGATATTCTGCCCAATCCTATACCCCCCCCCTTCCCCCCTTTATTGCTGTAAAAGCTTTCACGCAGGCTCACTGAACAGAACACCAGGAGAGAAGGCTAAGAAAATATGCTGCAGTCATTGGCAGTGACAGGTAATGTCACAGCAATCACTGCATCATATACCCGGAAGAGACAGGACCTGCTTTAGAGGAGTAAGGAGCAATCTAGCAGGATATCTCCTTGTAGAAGCAGTTTTGAGCTGTGTAAGTATAATGGTTTGGATGTACATTTTGGGGGGTGTTCGGCCTACATGTGAAATTTGATTTAGGGGGTGAACATGCTACAATCTAGTCCACGTGTATGTAAGTGTTTACAGCCCCAACCATGTCAAGTACATTTCCCCGTGAAGTACTTATAGTATAGGGAGTTGGCCACAGCTGGGGAATATTTGCAGTCCCGAGCGTTCTCCCTATGCTTTACAAAGAGGAGAATGCTTGGGACTGTGAGTAGCTCGTTAGAAAATGACAGACAGAATCCTGTAGTGTGGACCCAGCTCCACCTCTGCTCTCACTTTTTGCAACATACCCATCAACATTAACAACATGCCCAAACCATATATCCACACATAGCCCAACCTACACACAAAAATCTTTATTTGTTTTCCAATGGCTATACATTTGCTGGTACTGTTTAAAAACACATTAACATTTTTCCAAGAAAACAACTTATTAACTACAATTCTCCCAGGACAACAAGTCTTGTGTAGCTCCAACGCAGAATCTGCATCTTTTATAGAAATATGTGACGTTTCTTGGTGTGTGTGTTTGTTCACTTTATTCCTAGGGCATTGTGTGCGCTATTGAATAATTAAGTATGGAAAAAGCATCTTTAAAAAAAATATATATATATATTTTCTGCAATGTGACATCCTAGGATGTAAGAGTTGTCATACTAGATAGATCAGTGTACAGACACATTTCAACAGAAACGCAAATCATCATTTCCCACCTGTCCTATTCTCTGATGCTACATCTACTTTTCTCTAAATATAGCTCAGCACGATATAACACGTTGCACTGCATTTACTTATCACATATTTGTATACAAGATGCACATGTTGTGTTTGCCCTTGCTCTGTGCTAGAGTTTGCCATGTCACACTGGGAATTCAGCCAAGATTTTGCAATAAAGCAAAAGCTCCATAAATAATTTAATTGCCTCAGTCGATACGAACTCAGGATACAGTGGCAATAAAATTCACTGCGCTGGGACTGCAAAATTCTTTTCAATATTAACAATTTTAGAAAAGCATTACAGTCCTCTAATTTCATTTCAGACTATTAGCATGGATGTATTATTTTAATTAACAATGCATGCAGTACTTTATAAAGTTATGATAGAAAAGAAGGGATAAATGATGCACAACTATACAGTTACAAAAGGCAAAAGAACAAACCTTAAATGGCTAAACCTGTGTAGAAGAGTTGACCCAATTGAACAAACGTCATTTTTTAACCTTGACACTCTCTCCCACTAATAGTGACCATTCCGTTGGGAAATAAGTTAGGTAAATCTATAAAGAATGCAAGATGAGTAAGTAGTCCTGGCTCAAGGCTTATTGGTTTCTTTATCAACCCATCTTACTGCATTTAAAAAAATAATAATTGGAAATATTGTTAATAGAAGTCATCTTATAATTCAATCTTAATAGCATGTAAGCAATCATGACAAAGATTGTAATGGTGATGTCCAGCTGGAAAGGAGGAAAAAGGTTTCTGTTGATTTGTACAACCTGTCACCTCAGTGAATCCATATGGTCAAAGGTTTTCCTATCATATGGATACATAAACAATTAGATTTATCTGTTAATAAAGGTTAGCTATAGATAAAATGATTGGGTTTGGTAAAGAATTAATAACATTCCATTTATTTCAATAAGAAAAACTAAATGAAACTCTAAATCCAATCCTTGGATGGTCTTTATTTTATGTTGTTATGCACAATAAAAGGCAGTATAAAGGTATTGTATTAACTATGAATGTTTGATTCAGTCAACATTGTTAAAATGTTAAATAAACACATAAATTAGCCATAAGTGGTTACATCATTGTCTTCATTACCTCAGACAAGAGGGCACTTTATAGAGAACCATTTCTAAAATAACACTTCTTATTACATAATATCTGCTCAAAAGCACAAGTAGGCCCATTGGAATAAATCTGTTCCTAATATGTATAGATCAACCCCAGTCATTAAAACTCCTAACTTTTACCCCATTAATCACAGAGGTCTGAGCACTGTCAGGAAGTTGTTTCCACCACAGTATATTTCAGTTTTGTGGAGAGGAATTATACCCAGGCAGGTTTGGTACAGTAAGTAGAATTTATTGTAGTTTATTCTTCTATGCTGTAATTGGATTTCTCTGGTCTTTCTCAGTCATTCAGACACCATTGTGGATATTGATAATCCTGTCCCTGACCATACCGTTTGTGTTCCTTGGTATGGCAGGTAATAATGTACAGTATTTTGCTTTTAGAAACATAACTTTAAATGCAGAGCTCGGGGGAGACGTGCTCTCCTGGTCAGTGACTGCACAGATTTATCTTGGTTGCATCTGTGTAGGAAGGAGCACTGAGAACAATTAGACGCTTGGGCAAAAGCTGTTTATCCTTCACTTTTCATTTCCTTGAGAGAACCTCTCTACTGAGGTTTTACTCACTGCAAACAAAAGCTCTTTTCTGTTGTATTTATGAAACGTTTGGAACTATGAGGTGACCTAGAGAAACACACTAATCAATTCACTATGGAGATTAATGAATGAAAGCCCCAAAGAAACGTGAAAGGTATATTATATCTATTTTAACACTGGGGTTCTTTTATGGATTTGTATAATGCAATGTCCTCACAGAGCTGTAGGATAATTATGGGTAAATGAATCATTTCTATGAAGTTTAGTACTTGCTTAAGACAATCATTGTGCCATCATAAGGAACTACTGTCTGCCCCTTTACCCTGCAACACCATGTCATCTATCCATGGTAAACCCCCTGGTGGAACCCTTACCTTATGGTCAGAATTGGCTCCTCAGCATTTTGGATAAGTGAACCGTGCTGGAGCACACCAGGGTATATTTATAAATGAATATCCTGGGGACAATAAAACATTTGCAAACAAATACAGTACATTCACAAAAATCTTCCCTTTATCTCCTCTCACAATAAACCACAGTTTTAGCTATATTTATTTTGATACATTTTTTTAAAGGTTTGAAATAAATTTAATGTTGATGTTGGAATGAACAGGATAGTGAGTTTGCAATTCCAAGGTTTGCACACCAGTTAGAACATGCTATTTCTCTTCCTCTTTCACATGATGGAATCAGACAAGGGTGCCCCTACCATGAAGCAAACTGAAACATTTGCTCAGTGTGCACCCCTATGGAACACTTAAAATGTTTCAGTTTAAAAAAATCCTCCTAACTGCAATACTGCATTTCAGCACCAGTCCACCAATAAGTGTTAAGTCAGCCCACCAAACCCACCTCCACAAGCTACACCTATAGTCCCTGATGAAGCCACGTCCGTTTCACGCGCTGCCACCCATCTGCCGATAGGCGGCATTTAAAAGTTTCAGGTGTCAAAAACCTAGGAACACCCCTGGAATCAGATAGACAAAGGCCCCCCATACACATGCACCTGCCAATGCATAGTGCTCTACAAATTCGACAGAAATCCATTAGTAACCTGCAATACTCTCACCAGACAGACCTCACATACGTAAGAGGATATGTCGGCTACGTGAGCATACATATTGCAATCACATCAGCTCCTTCTGCTTGAAAATAAAAGGAAGCAATTATCATCGGACAGAGACATTCCTTACATATTAACGAACTATGATACCAACAGTAGTTTTTTCTCTATGCACCTTGTCAATATCAGGGAAATCCCTTTAGGCTGGGTACGCACGGGCAGATTTTTCGGCCCAATTGACCGATGTATAGGTCGATTGGGGCAAAAAATTTGTGCTGCCTTCGCAACCAATGTTGGTCGCCCATTTGTCTGGATCGGACAAAGGGGGCAGTGGTGTAGGGATCACCATAGCAACCATAGAGATTGCTATGGGGCCCAGTGCCAAAGGGGGCCCTACCAGATCCCCTGCAGACATGTCCACCCAAAAATGTTACCTCACATAGTTCAGTCCCACAAACCCCCTTTTCCACCTTTCAAAGAGGCTCCCAGGGTCAGATATTCTACTTAAAAAACACGGCTCCTCTCTTCATCCGTGATAATGGCATTACGGCCAATGGCTGATGCCAGTTACAGAACAAGACTCATCTGCTACTGTGCATGCTCGTAACCATCCAGCTCGCAACAGCAGCAGAGGAGGGGTATTTAGAAGTAGAATATCTGAGCCTGGGAGCATCTTTAAAAGGTAAACATGAAATGAAAACGGGGTTTGTGGGGCTAAATTATGTGACATAACATTTTTCATAGGAGGGTGGACTTTTAAAAAAACCCTCCTATGAAAAATGTGCACCAAACTGGGTTTTTTTTGAGGGTTGAGGGGCCCCATCTAAAATCTAGCTATGCCACTGGAAGGGGCGATCGGACGTGTTGGTAAATCACGGCCAATTGTGCAGTTCCATATGGAACCGACAGTCATTTGTACCAGCTGTGCGCTTGCTCATAGCCAACCATCGGTCGGGACAAAATATCCCTTTGTGTGTACCCAGCCTTAGAGCCAATGGGATTTGCCTAATATCTTCATGGTGTATAGGCACCTTTAGGGATTCATATACTGTACCTAGTTACATGTAATCACATCTAGTAGTCTGTATTGTGAATGAATCTTTACAAAAAGTTATATCTGGTACAGGTTACAGGAAGCTGCAAGTATAAGTTGCCAGGACAACCTTCCCTCCTCATCATTGGATAAGGCAAAGATGAATCCCCAATATGCCAATATGGCATTTTCACATGTAACTATGGGCAGTACGTTAGTTTAAAATTACTATTGTTACCATTCGTTATTTTACGATAACGCCCGCATCCCTGTAGTAATCTATAGGGATGCTGGCATTATCGGAAAATAACAATCGTTACCAATGTTACGATAATGCCAGCGGTAAACGACACCAGCCTTATAATAAAATAACGATCAGTAACGATCCTTATGTTATTCTAATGATCTTTTCTAAATTATTTACACGTGAAAATGCCTTATGCAGTGAAATCTGCATAAAGTAATCACACGCTATCTCTCTATCTCTGTAATCTTGAAAATATGCATTCTGTATGGACTGACAAAAATATTAACTATTATTTATTGTTTGCTACATTGTAATTAACGTAACAGTTAAAAATAGATGAATTGAACAAAAAAGTGTTAACTTTTCACTGCAGCTTGTTCTGTCTTGGTAAACATAGTAGGTGAGAAACTGCTTAGTGCCATCAGTTGTGACACTCAACATTGTCCAGTAGGTGGAGCAACAACTCCACTGAAGCACTGAAAACTGTAAATGCTGCATAACCTTCTAGAAGCAAATTTGTTCCAGGTGAAAAAGAGAAACTAAAGTTCCGCTATTCCTATCGTAAAGGGCATCTATACCAAAAAACAGGTTATTTTAAATTGACCATAACTGGAAACCATAATTCTTCCCAACCACCACTGTATCATTTTTTTGTTAATCTGCCCCCTGTTTCTTTAATATCCAATCTAAAACTTCTTATATTTCAGCTGTCAATCAAATTCCTTGCTCTCAAAAACTATTCTTCTATTACTGTAGCTGGAATTGTGACAGAGTTTTGACAGTTGGAATGCTGTATGCTGTGTGCAGGTTTGACAGTTGGTTTGTGGGGGGAAAGTCAGGTCGGGTGGAAGTGGGAGTGGCTAAAAGAGGGAGGGGGGATGCTTCTCCTAAACAGAATGTGTGCTGGATTGAAGGCATGCAGCAACACATGCAAATCAGATTAAGTGCTACTTACATTTATTCTTTTATAGATTAAGATGGGGCAAAGTAATTTTTTTATTATAGTTTCCATTTACACACAGTACAGATCATTAAAAGATAACAGACAGGATCTGCAAGATCCTGTCTGCCATCTTTCAAAGATCTGCATACACACAGTCCTGAGCGTTCTCCCTATGAACATCATAGGGAAAACGCTTGTGACTGTGTGTTTCCATTGGCCGCGGCCGACTCCTCTATAGGGAGTCTAGCGCGGCCAATGGAAATTTTCGCTCTCTCCTGAATGAGCGTTCGGCAGCCGTACATTCGTTCGGAAAACGAAGGTACACACAGTACCGATAAAGCCCCAATACCGTTGGATCCGACGGTATTGGGCTTTATCGTTACTGTGTGTACCCAGCTTTAGGCTAGGTACACACAAGTAAATATTTCAGGCTGACTAACTGATATTTTCATTTTTCAGTTGCCCCAAAATATTAGAGACATTTTTGTGGGCCCTGCTGATCATTAATTTGGCTTGAAGAGTCAAATTCTTGTTCTATCTATTTCTTCTTCTTCCGTTTTATTCTTCCACTTTTTTGGACTGTAACTCCTTCTACAGTTTTCGAGCTAGAGACGAATTTCAGGACATTTTTCCCATAGACTATAATTTGTACAATCTTCAAATATGGATATTTTGAGGTTTGAGGGTCAAAACATGAGATCAAAACTGTTTGTTTCATGGTCATAAACACAAACACTGATACCCCCAACCCCCCACACAGACACAGGTATATCCACCTACTGACCTACCTTTCCATTCCCCTGGAAGCAATACTTAAAGGGTAACTTTTGTCAAAAAACTAAGTTTGATCAATCATCAATAAAAGTTAATAATATGGTTATACATGCAAAAACACATACCCCAAACCTCACACAGGTACACACACCTACTGACCTACCCTTCCATTTCTGTGGCAGCCAGTAACTATAGACAAAAAAACTATTTTGACTAACCATCAAAAAAGTTTGTTTTTTTAACCCCCAACCTGACCACGCTCCTACTGACCTACTCTTTTTTTCCATGACAGTCATACTTATAGGGTAACTATAGTCAAAAAACAATCACCAAAAAAGTTAATCTTTTATCCCCCAACATGACATGAGTATACACACCAACTGACCTGCCCATTCATTCATTCATGTGACAGCCATATTTAAAGGGTAAGTAGAAAACAACAATGTCCTCATCATTGCCATTATTTCGTTTTAAAATCTGCAGCACAAACACACACATTCCCTTCCAAAATCCGGCATTTCAAGCCAAATTCAAAGTTTATACTTAAAATTTCCCTTTCTAGATTATATTTTACAGTTTTTAAAGGGTATCTCCACTGGTAAAAAAAATTTGGTATTCAGTTAGAACGGGATGTAAATTAGCTGTGTTCTTCAATAAAACCTGCACAGGAGGGAAGGTAAGTCTGACAGGTCCCAATGGACACTGTATTCTATGCACAAGCGCATCGCACTTGCACATAGAAGACAGAGTCTGTCTGGACCTGTTAGAAGCTTGCGGAGAAGCAAGCGATGGGGTTTCACCACAATTCCATAGTTTTACCAGTCTCACCATGAAAAACTCTTTCCGAACTTAAAGACGAAACTTCTTTATCAACTTTCAAGTTAGATCAACTTCCAGTTGATTCAGGCTGGCTTTTTATAATTCACACAATAGAACAATACAGCACAGTCTGTCTATCCCTAATTAAACTGCAAGCTCTTTATGGTATTGAAACCAGAAATGCAAATCATTTTATTTATAAACAATATAAAAAGTCATACAAGGGGGTAAGAAATTTAAATAAATAGATGAACAATTTTGTACATTAATAAGTATAGACATATACAAGTGCTTGAATCTTAAGACATGAGAAAATACAGTCTAGTTAGGTGGGTAACATACAGATATATAATAAATATATATAATAATACACAAATATACAAGTTTGATGAAGGGGGCCATCGCTCCACGAGTGGTCACATCCACCAGAGGGGCGGGGGTTGCGACCACCCGCGGCGGGGTGCCTGTATGCCCCCACCCTCTCTGGTAGGGACATCGGCCGTTTTCGCCAGCACGCAGCTGTTCTCTTATTGCGTCCTCTTGTATCACCTTTATTGTCTTAGGCCTTATGAACTTCATTATATTCCACAAGATTGTACAACAAACAAGCTTCGGGCTGGATTTCTAAACAAAGCTAAAAATAACCTAGAGAAACATTTCCAGCTTTAAGCTAAATTTCTTGCTAGAGGTGGAAATTTCACTTGGGAATAGGCACGAGAATCTGTTCCTGTTTCGAGGGAAAACATGAAGTGATTCTGAAAAACAATATGGACAGGTATTCCCTGGGGTTACTCTGAATACAGTCATCTGGCAAGAAAATTCCCAGCTGTCTAAATTAACTATAAATTACCAGTAATCCTAACCCAAATGTAACACATACAGACAGTACAAAAAGTATTAATTAAAAGCTGAAAATAGCATGCCTGCATAGTTCCCTTCAAGGCGTCGGCATGCGTGCAGACACATCATTTGGAAAATGGCACACACACTAGAATAGAGTGGCACAAAAATGCTGTCAGAATATAGTCCCTGTGCACAACCCAGATCATATTTACTGGTGCACACAACTGGCAATACACACACTGCTTGTTGCATAATGTCCAAAAACCTGACCTGATAGGACCTGATATAAAAGGAAAAAAACCTCCATCATAAAATTCTTCTTAGAATTGCAGTCACTAGAGTGAATAGGTTTCATGTTCATTGGGGAAGGATAAATAGTGTTACTCCAGACATAAATGCACCAGTGTTTTGGGCAACTTGTATTAATACGTATGATGATGAAACAACTAATCCCCAGACAAAATAATTCCAAGCCAACCTGTTCTTGGGTGGATAAATCATGTGTGAAAGATTATGATAGGATGATAGGAACTGTATGCCAATGAGATGCAAAATGAAAATTGAAATTGTTATATCGTATACCAACCAGCAGGAAAAAAGACTGTGCATATAGCCACAAAGTTTAATGGCATGTCTTCTTAATTAATCTGCTATTGTCCTCTGCAAATGGTTCTCAGTGGGTTTGTCATAGATCTGTTGTTTCAGGGGGAACAATATCTGTAATGCTGGGTACATCAGAAAAAGAGGAAAAGGATATCTGCAGTACACTACTTATAAGTGTATAAAAATACACTTAAAAACCTTTTGAATATATAATATACAAATACATATAGACAACCAGACCTAAAACTAAATGCAAGTGCAAATCCATGTAAAAACAATTTGCATCCTAGGTAATATAGAGGCAAGACACAATGTGCAATATATACTCATCGGTCCCTAGGTACTAATTAGCAGCAAGCAAAGGTAACCCATGGAGGAAGACCCATTAGTATGGCATAGTAAAGGTGAGGCAACTACAGGTATAGATCCAACAACAGAAGGTTCTCGGATGTCTTTCGCCCAGTGCACTTGCATTTAGTTTTAGTTCTGGCTATCTACATGTATTTGTATATTAAATATTTTAAATGTTTTTAATTGATCTACCGTGTCATCCCCACTACATATGTTGTAATTAATAAAGGGATTTGTATTTCTATACGCCTATAAGTAGTGTGCTGCAGATTTCTTTTTACTCTTTTTCTGATATATAATTGATTATCTGTACAGCACCACCCCTATTTATTTAGGTCTATCTAGTGCTATACTCATTTCCCTAATTTGTAAAGCTGGGTTCAGACATTCCAAACTCATCATAGCTTTGAAAGAAGATACCATTGATATCTGGTTATATGCAATAGCTGGCACACATACTCACCATGGCCATGTGTATACCCATTGTACTAGTACTATTTTTACATGTATTTCTGACATAAAGTAAAAAAGGAAAAATTATTTTTTACATATAATTGATTTTTGACCATTGAATGATACATAAACAGCAGACCCTATTAATTCATAACCTTATTTATTTTAAAGGGTATCTCCCTCTCAAAATGTATACTTACCTTTTTTCAGTTTAATTGATGAACGGGAAGAGATATGTCTTACCACCCTCTTACCAACTGAGAAAACTTACATGCAACTGTTCTCCCCCACTGTTCTTCTGACTGGACCCGTCGCGCCCTTCCAATGTACACGCATGCCCAGACAGTGTTGGAGAAACAGCAGGGGAGCGCAATTGCAGGTTTCCTGGCTGTTTAACTGAAGAACAGGAGGTAAGACATAGCTTCTTTTTATATGGAGACTTTCCAGGGTTAATTGTATGTTTTTGATTATTAGTTAGCAATGAAAAATTAAAAAATGAAAACAAACAGTAAATGTCTAGTAGCAGGCCAAGCACAGTCAATGTGCCCTGAGCTGCACGCATTCATATAGAACTAATATACTGATAAACTGAAAGTCAGTTTGTTGTGCCTCCACACGTGACAGCAATCAGATGTGCTGATGAGAGAAATCAAATTATTGTGCAAACATTTATCTGTCCCTATTTTTGTGACAAAAAAAAGGAAAAATTTTATCGCAAATACATATACTTTCAAGGGAAAGAGGATTATTTTCCTCATTCCACTAGCCTTATTCCTGTCATCCAGCATCTCTCTGTACATACTGTAAATAAATGTTTCCAAAGTTCTAACTTCTTGTTTGCAGGATCCCTAATAGTGTCCATCTTGGTCTTGGCCCTTGATTGCTCAGAAGGAATCTGAATGTTTGACCTGTTAGGAATATTCCAAGGAAATTGGCAATGCAGATCCGGAAATGGCAGATCACTACTCACTACAGCAGGACATAGCAAAATTCTAAATAGAAGACAATATTTAGATCATATTTTAAAATGTTTTTTTCCCCAGTAAAATTCCCCTTTAATTATTTAATAATTGAAAAGCATTGATGCATGGAAAAAAGGTAATACGTCCCATGTACTTCAATACATGGAATTTGCTTATTGCAAAACTGTTAATGTCAGGCTGTGTTAAATTGTTGATAGCCCTTTAAACAAGCTGAATGAGATGTACTTCACACTGTAATTTGTGTGTGCATTGCGGGGTTGGAATATTGTAAAGGGAAATATCACCCAATAAACACACAAACACACTCTTTTGAAGTACACAGAGTAAGGACCTAAAATGCTAGATGCTCATCCCTGGGAGTACACTAGCTGGTCCAGGCCCACACTCTGCTTGTGTCTGGGCCTAGCCTATGGGAAGACACACTTTTTTTGAGGAGTGGACCAGATTTCACTAGTGAGCACAACTTAAGGTATGTATTGCCAACAATCTAATGTACCCCAATGGGTGAACATTGAGTGTTTTTAGGTCATCCCCCTGGGTACATCAAAAGGAAGGGATGGTTTGGGGGTTTAATTGCCCTCTAATGCTGTTATTGGCTTAATTTTGAATTTAAATTTGTCCACTTAAAGAACTGTTTAAAATGAATAATCAGAACATGAATACAGATTACAAATTGCAACAGCTGTTTATATAAAATCACACAAAATGGAGGTGTAACAATAGCAAGTTTGTTGATGAAAAGAAAGAAAACATTAAAAACAGAAATTTGGCGGCACAGCATTATTGTTTTTATAGGATTTTTAGGATTGATGGCTGAAAAAAATCATTAAGGCTGAGGCCACATTACAACAAAACAAAAAGGCAACGCGTTTCTGTGCCCGTGCTGTGCTAGCTATTTTCCCAATGGTCCTTTGGTTAGATAGCATGCGATCCATACCAAAAATGGCGATCGCATGTGTTCCGATAACAGACTAGAGCACAATGCAGCCAGTGTGCCGACTACATTGCCCCCACCCCCGGCATGTGCTGCAGACATCACTATTGAATCTCAAAATACATTCTAGTGAAGGCATAGCGTGGGCTAGCGTTAGAAATGACTGTTGCTATCTTATGATTGCTCAGTAGGTGGCAGTGTTAGACCATTAATTCAGACTTTGAAATCAACCTTTGCCTGTGTTCATTTATTCTGGAATCCTAGAACATGACCAATTTGGAAGCGTGTGTGTGTGTCTTTACAAAGCTAAAATTCTGGTCAGAATAAACCCATCAGTATCAACTATAAATAACACTAATGTAAGAGATTTGTACCTTTGATAAATATATTCAAACTTCGGAATAGTATTATAACATAGACATTTGTTGCATATCATGTTATGTGCCTTCAATGGCTGAAGTGATCAGTAATATTAATCACGGTAATTATGAAGGAATGCTGCTTGAGGCAAGTTAAAAAAAAGACTTGTTTTAGGGTGGCAAGTGACCCTGTCATCAAAGTCTGTGGTTGATAGATACTGCAATTTTTATTATATGCCCTGGTGTTTCTCTTGAATTGGAGGAGCACCCAGTGGAAACACATACAAGCACAAGGAGGACATACAAGCTCCTTGCGATGTGGATTTCAACCACCCTGCACCCACAGTGCTGCAAGGTACCAATACCAAACACTGAGCCACCACACTGTCACTCGCCATTTTATCGACAGAAGGATACACGTACCTACCTAGATAAACAGTGATTCTCATTAATCAAAACATTTTGGAAACCTGTGTGTGAATTTCTATTTAATAGTTTCTTTCATTAGCAATTTACTTGAATCCCACATAAGGTATGTTTATTGGAGGTGATACCATATTCGCTCATCTATGTACTTCCCCTTTACCATTGCATTATTAATAGCTGCATATTTCTTTATATTTTCTTCATAATTATTTATTAGGCACTATCTTTTGCAGACACTGACTTGTATTTTCTAATGGATACCGCTATACAGCTGAAATAAAACTAACTGTGAAAAATACTTTACTTCCCCAGATTTACTGTAAATAAAGTGAAAGACCTGTTCACCTGCCCCAGAGCACAGAACAAAGCACAGTTAATGTGGCGATGGAGAAAAGTTAGTCCTGGCTGGATCTGGTATACTAGGCCATAATGGATCATTAATCTCGGTAAAGAACCTGTTTGCCCAGATTACATGTTAACGTTAGCTTATCTTTATGGCTGCTAAGTGTGCACTGGGAGTTATTTCTAATTCTACTCTAATGCAGATAGATTTAGTACAGCAGCTTATTGCTCTGGTTTTTTTATTTGTATGGGGAGCAGTTTAAAAAAGTGTCCTGTGGGTGGCAGCTTAATATAAAAATCCTGCTCTGACCACAAATCACCTGACAAGGAACTAATGAATTTCTGTGAGCTAATGTAGAGTTAATCCACTCAAAATGTTTACTACTGGATGTGACCTTACAGTAAAGCTAGCAATACGTTGACAGTTGGCCTGCAGATTACAATGTGATAAACACCCAGATAAAGCAGTCCTTACATTCTGCATGGAACAGATTATTGGGTGCCCTGCTGGACATGATATTAAGAAGGCTAGATGGTGTCACAGTCATTCACTTTCTTGGTGAATCCATCATGATCCCTTGTCAAGTACCAGCCTGCATAATCAGTGGTGTAGCTGCAAATCTAAGGGCCTAAAACAAAATCTGGGCCTGCCATTATACATTTGGGTGGAGAAGATTCCCTTTAAAATCTTAAGTAAATTTTTGGACTACAGGTGCCCTTTAAACACCCACATACTGACAGACAGATGTAGAGAGACATACAAATAGACAGTGACAGCCACAGTGTAAGACAGACATGCAGAATGATAGAAAGACAGTGGCACACAGACAATGGCGAAATATTTGGCAAGTTGGCACTAGTAACGTAATTGGCACAGACACTGGTACTATGCATGCCATCCTGGCAATGGTAACATGGTTGGCAGGGGCGTCTCTAGGGTCTGAGAAGATCAGGGGCACTCCCGGGCACTCAATTTTTAGGCCACCCCCCCAATTACCCCACACCTACTAGCTACTTAATAGAGATAGACAGACCAGACAGAAAAACATAGACAAACCGAGAGATAGATGCACAGTAATTTGTAAATAGAAAGACAGTAATAGCAAACTGTCATTTTCATTATATACTGATAGCCACCTGGCAATTTCTGTATACACTGACAGCAATCTGGCAATCTCTGTATATACTGGTAGCAAACTGGCAATTTCAGCATATACTGCTAGCAAACCGTCATTTTTATTATATAAGGGATAATGCGCTCCTTACAGTATAATATAAGGATATTACAACACCGAGGAGTTCCCTGACCATATAGAAGCACAAGGCCGTAGGCCGAGTGCTTTTATACAGGGCAGGGAACTCCTAGGTGGCGTAATGTCCTTTATATTATAATATGAAGGAGTGCATTATTTCTTATAATACATAAGTTTTAGATTCCTTCACCCCATTCACATTTTAAATTCTAGCTTTGTCCCTATTCCCACCTTAATTTAAACCCCCAAGCTACCATCTGTAACTTAAACCCAGTAAAAAGGAACATCCCAGCCCAGCATCTATGCGGTTAAAAAATCTTTGTGGCGGAGAGAGACAGTGGTTATGCAGTGACAGAAAGCAACTCCAGCAGGTTCCGTTAGTGAAGTTAATACTGCAAAAAACGCTGAGTCATTGTCCAGGCATGAACATTGGAATGGGCGGAGTAGTGGGATATAAGAAATATAAGAAATGGGTCACTTAATGACATAGCTGAGTGATTTTTATAAGGATATATACCACTGCAGCTCCCATTATAAAATATCACACTTGTGTATTATATACTGATAGCAAACTGGCATTTTCAGTATATATTGTTAGCAAACTGGCAATTTCATTATATACTGGTAGCAAACTGGCAATTTCACTATATACTGGTAGCCATGGGAATTTCATCATATAATCGTAGCCATGGGAATTTCATAGCATAGTGATAGCCATGGAAGATTCATTACATACTGGTAGCAAACTGGTAATTTCATCATATAATGGTAGCCATGTGAATTTCATGATATACTGGTAGCCATGGGAATTTCATCACATACTGGTAGTAATGGGAATTTCATTACATACTGGTAGACATGGGCATTACATCACATTCTGGTAGCCCTGGGAATTTCATTCCATATTGATAGACATGGGAATTTAATTACATACTGGTAGCCATGGACATTTTGTTACATACTGTCAGCAAACTAGCTATTTCATCATGTACCGGTAGCAATGGGCATTTCATCACATACTGGTAGCCATGGACATTTCATTACAAACAGGTAGCCATGGGAATTTCATCATCTACTGGTAGCCATGGGACTTTTATCACATAATGGCAGCAAACTGGCAATTTTATGATATACTGGGGTAGGCTATTACCTACCCTATGTGCAGGGCAATCCACTCATTATATTAGTGCAGGCAATGGCAGCATTTGGTAATGTTCACTACTAGACATGCAGAGTATAATAATACCAAATGCTGCCACTGCCTCAACTAATATAATTAGTGAATTGCCCTGCACGTGGGGTAGGTAATAGCTTAATAGGGCTATGCGGCTATCACCTACCCATGTGCAGTGGAGCAGCTGGAGGCTGGAATTCAATGTAGAGGCAGCGTAATTGCAGAGGCAGAACAGGAGCGCCAGTTCCCAGTAATACAACTCAGCTGCACAATGATGTCATTGCGCCACAGCGCTTTGTGAAGTCATCGCACAGCCGTCAAGCACTACTGGAAAAAGGAGATTCAGGGAACCTCTATTAGGAAAGTTCTGTTAAAACATTTGGGGCACTTTGCCCCAAATGTTCTAATATAGCGAAGCCACTTATGGTTGGCACAAACATTGGTACTATGCTTGGCAACCAGAAAACAATGATTGGCAAACAGAAAACAATCATAGACCATACCTAGCTTGGGCTCTGATGATTATCTCCACTGGTTCAAGTCAATACACAGTAACAACAAGCTGGAATTTTTTTCAAAATTTATTGACATCTGAAATGGCTGCCAGTATACACACCCCTCCCTCCCTATCCCCCTGGAAAATGGGCAGATGGCTGTGGTTGGATAGTATCTCCTGGTTAGCCCAAACCTGGATAGCTAGGATGAGGACTCTAGACCCAGACAGGAGGGTCAGTTCCTGGACTGTCCAGATGAAACACTAGGGTGAAAAAATAAATCAGATCTCTCAGGGCTAAAGTATAAAGAATGGGGGCTCCCTTTCTGCATTGTTCCCAGTGGCTGCTGGGATTGTTCCTTGTGTCTGTGAGAGACAATGGCCCCCTTGGCCCTAGGCCCTGGTGTAGTCGCACTGCATCCTTCCGCCAGTAAATCCCACAGTCATGGGCAATAAAGTGTTATACTTTATAGGAAGATCTAATACAGTAATACCAGGGATAATATTTTCAATGGATTTCTCTGATGACAAGCAATGGTGGGTGAAAAAAATCTTCTCATAAAAATGCAAAATCTTTTTTATGCCCTAATTCTATATACTTAACTTTGATATGCCAGAATAAAGGAAACATTGCGTATACAAAATATATTCATCTGAAAAAAAAATTAGTCTCGCTATAATTCTTCCTTATAATGATGTGATCATATGATCCTATTTCAAGAAGAATTCTTATAGCTTAAACCACATTTCATTTTATAACATGTCTTTTTTTTTTTTTTAGAAATTGAGTATCTTGGGAATTCATCAGGACTGAGTATAACTCTCTGTACTCAGTCTCCTGGCTTCTGGGGTGGTCTAACGCACATCTGTATGACCATGCCAAACTCGCATGATGGCCCAGAGTCCTGGAAAACTCCCACAAACTGCCTTGGCATTATTGTGTTGGTAATAGTGAATAATGAGGCTGCCAGGGGCAGGATGGACAAGGGGGAGTATTCCTGGGGATGTGTCTGCAAAAGCTTCTGCAGAAGCTTTGTCTAAATGCATTAGCAACATGATGAAGTTTATCTATCATAAGTGTAACATTACGGATTAATATTTTACAGAAAATTTGTTCTTAAAATAGGTTTTTGGAAATAAAAAACAGGGGGGGGGGAACAGTTTAGTCTTTACCAGCTGAACCCCATTTGGCAGTCATTGCTTTCCGAATGGCAATTAATAAACGGACGCTCATGCAATTAAAAGAGGTGTTCAAATGATTAGTGGTTGTGAATCACCATAGCAACTGTTCTGCAGCCTCGCTATAAATATAGCAAGGCAGGAAGGTAGACTAAGAGGAAAGCTTGCCTTATGCTGTTGGTGGGCCGACCTCTTGGTTTTGTAATCTCATTCTGCATATTTACTCTCTGTCTTGTCTATGAGGACAAAAGAAAAAGGGTGCACTGAATATTAGAGAAGAATAATACCAATACAAAGGCAGAATACCGTACAAGACACAATTTTAAGGATTCATTGTCTACAGCTCCCAATCTATACTGAAAGGTTCAGTCAATCTGACAATCACATTTCTCTTTACCATAGCCCTTTGATCCCAGGTTCTCTCTCCAATGTTTCCTTCCCAATTTGAACAGCCATGCAAGATCTGCCCACATGTATGGCAAAAATATTTACTTTGTCTACTATGTGACTGGTATTGTACAATTACATAGAATTAAATATATTACCAAATTCCAACTGCAGACTCAGTTCATACAAGATATCCCCTCTGGCTCTGTGACATCCAATAAAAAGAGACCTACAAAAATGTGGCGTTCACAGAACAATACAAAAAAAAATTTTTTTTGCTGTGTTTTGTGGGTTATGTAACTGTCCAATGTGACATTGTGGCTGAAAGCTAATAAAAGACAACTGGAAATGGTAAGAAAAAGCCTCAGTTCGAAGAAATTATTATTTATATTCTTTCCTATCATGCCTGCAGCATGTGCAATATATCACATGCGGCAGCTATATACGAATGGATTTAGTAGTGAATGAATCCCCGCAGTGCAATGTAAAAGCTCAGAGATAATTACAGGCAGATACAGGTGGATTTCCCTTGAGACTTGGCCCTATATGAATCTTGCACACACTTACATGAAGCATTTCTTACATGTTGATTACAAATTAAAATGTAATTCAAAACAGATTTGGAAATACTTCAGAAAACAAAAAGATCAAATGATGGCAATAGCCTATTACAGAGAAGCTTCCTAACACGTGGCTCAATAACAAGCATTCTAACAGCAGCTTCAATGTGCCTGTAAAATGTTATTGTCCGTATGGCCACAGTAAGGATATGATTTCATTCTTTGTCTGTTCCTCCTGGCCTGCTCTTGTCCCCCACTGATTTGCAGGTGGATATACAATTTGGACTCCCTGAAATTATATACAATCTCCCTGAAATTTGTTTTTTTGACTAGAGTGAGGAGAGTGCAACAATTCCAGAGCTTATTGGAGAAGAGCGAGTGACAGAAATACAATGGTTATGTGATATTGTCACTCTTCAAGGATAAGCTCTCTAACATTACAAACCAATACAAAGAGAGTACTAGAGAGCGTTTCTCTTATTGCTATGTAGACATCAAAAACTTTGTTGTTCCATAGTTACCCTGGGTTGGGTGTTGGTGGGGTACCTCTCTGAAATTAGTTTTTGCGGGTTGAGATGTCTGCAAATACAAAGCACAACTGTACTGTCTTCCTGTAGATGATAAGAAAAGGTCTAGGTAGCAGTTAACCTCACCCTGAGGACAGAGTTCCATGTTAGATCATGTATATGCCACGCTACTAGGCGTGTTCATTGTACATGCATTATGACACTGACAGGAGGGCTCTGAGCACATTGAAAAAATAAAACAGTTGGATCAAATGTGGGAGCTAAGGGAAGATAAATTAAAAAATAAAAACAAGTTTACTGTAAATCTAATATGAAATGGTCTTGTGATCCTCGGGTAATAAAGATGTCTGCCAATAAACAGTCATACATGCTACAACTTCTGCAAAATCCTATCCTACATCATTAGTAGCATGTGTCAAAACATAATAGTAATTCCCAATGGTGAGAGTGGGAGTCATCCTTAATCTGTACTGAAAAAATTGTTTTTTTTTTTGAATTGCAAATGACTAGAAACTAGAAAAAATCTTCTCAACTATAACTGAACCATTTTTTGTAGATCTCTCCACTATTTCTTTAGATATCTTTAAATATCTTAAAATTTCTTTAGATATCTTATTATCATAAAGTCTTCTTCTGTGTGCAGTTTTGCTGTTGCTGGAATGTGTGAATTATCATTATTATTGTGGATTTACATAGCGCCAACATCTTCCGTAGCCACATCAGGCTCTGCACCTGAGCCACCGTGCTGCCCAATAGTATGAATAGTGAATAGTATGGTTTGTCATCCACCCTTCTAGTGCTCACACATAGTGATTACTGCGCATGTTGACTTCTCAGAAAGTCATGTCAGATGGAAGGAGGAGTCTGTTAAGTGCGGGAGGGAAAGTGTGAGAAAAAGAAATACTGAATTAAAGGCATGCAGCAACACACATACGCACCTCAAGTAAGGGCTAGTTAAATGTATTTGTTTATAGATTGAGATGAGGTAAAGCCATTTTTACAGAATAGTTGTATGTATTGTAAATCATGTATTGTAAATCAATTCTCTTGAAGCTTCAACATTGGCCTATATCTCCCATAAGCCCACAGTTATGGGGTTACTAATCATAAGTTATGAGGTTGGGAGTCTGCAGGCTAATTTTACAATATAACCCAAGGCACAGGCTGGGAACCAGAGTACAAGTGCGCCCAATCTTTCAATTTTGGGGAGTGTTCAAACACCCTGCAGGTGTACTTGAACAATGTATCCTGATGTTTGATGTTTTTTTAATTATAATAATAATTTTTAATATTGATTTTATTTTCACCCTCTATTCCCAATAATTATGTAAAGTTGCATAATTTTTTAGCCCAGTAAAAAGCCAATCCAATGAGGAATGGTCAGTTTTTGATTAAGATGAATATTATTAATTCTAGGGGCATTTAAAGTGCATTAATAACCATTTCTATTGCGGCTGATGTGTATTAACATCTGTTTGATGGGATATATGCAGAGAATTCCAAATAGCTACCCTATTAACAATTAAGTCAAGGTACAACATACAAACATACACTATGCACATGAATGCAAAGACCTACTGACCACTTTTAGCATAAATTTCACATTACACATGTTAGGCATTTAGCTAAACTATTCTATTGCTGTAAATTGAATCATACTTTATCTTCTTGGATCTGTACAGATTGGCATTACTCCTATAAAGAAAAGAGATAACGACCATCCGCTTATTGGATTTATCTGTTGTATTCAGTTAGATCAACTGGACTTGAAGTTTAGTTCTTGAAGACGTTTTGCTAGTCATCCGACTGGCTTTCTCAATTCAGAATGACTTGTAGGTCATGTAGTTATTGTGAATTAAGAAGGCCAGTCAGATGACTAGCGAAAGTCCAGTTGAACTAACTGTAAACAACTGATATACCATGACCTGGATGAAAGAGAAACTTCACAAGACTTATTGGATAGTTTTTACATAGCGTGTGAAGAGTTGCCCTTGTATCTTGTTTAAACATGCAATTCCAGAACATTCTCATGCGCTCTAGTCAAAGAATACAAGGCAGTAAATGCATGTTATACAAGTTACCACTTGGCTGCGCTGTTCTTCCATTTTTCCAAAAGGTCAGTTAAAAAATAGGAAAAAAAGAATGAAAAGAGGGTCAGTCTATGAGTTTAAAACTTGAGCGGTCACGCCTCACATAAGATGCCTGATGAGAATAACATTTTTAATCATGTGTGCTCTGAATTGCAGTGGGTTGTTTCCTTCACCCGGGTTGCATGCTCAGGTTAAACTCTGAATTAGGAGAACAGACACATTAAATATAACAAACATTTACCGTCACAGTTCTATCCTTGGTTCTACATCAGTTTGATTTTATATTTTAGGCAATTTCCCTACTAAACTGTGCACCCACTGTCATGAAGCATGTAAGTGTCATGAAGCAGTTTGTTTTTTTTAGTAATTGTTTAACACTGGAAACATTTGTGATAAATAAAAATAGTAATTTCTTTGTAATTTTTACTGTGTACTTATGATTGTGATTTGCAGATGTTGCTTGATTAAATTAGAAAAACAATAAAAACATATTTTAACGTTTAAGGTTTAAAAATAAGAAAGTAATAGAGGTAACACACAGGCGACAGGCAGTGTAACTGCTAATGGCAACTTATTACATGTCATGTATGCACATGTAATAAAGTTGCCATTAGCAGTTACACTGCCTGACGCCTGTGTGTTACCTCTATTACTTTTTTATTTTTAAAGCTATGTTCAATGCATAAGTGGATGGAAGCATAAATAACCACTGGTAACCATATCAGCCATGTTGTGGACCACTTATATTTTCAACATTTAAGGTGGCCATACACGTGCGATTTCCACAGCATGTATGCCGACATATCACATTGGTATTTGTCGGCACACATGCTGTGGGGACCGCAAACATGGACCTGACCAATACTCGGGATCGGATGGCCGTGCAGCCATACACAGTACGATCAGTTTGGCTCCCTTTACTTAAAGTAAAGGGAGCTGATACTGACCAATGGAAATTTTCCATCGTTCTCGACCGACCATAATGCCGACTATGGTCGTTCTTTGGCATTTCGGTCAGTTGGGAACTGCCCCTACACACTGACAATAATGGGTATATACTGTCATTCCCTGACAGCATTTACATATTATCATTTGTGTGTATGGCCAACTTAACACATTGCTTGTTCACACTACACGTGGATGATTGGATGTTCTCGTCTGTGTGTAATCCTCCACATGCATAATTTTTTTATAATGGAATTTACAATTGGTTTAGCGCACCCCGCATTGTATCCCTTTGTATGTTCCCAACTCCCCTCTGCCCAGTCCCAGCAAAAATGAAGGCAATCAAGCTGGGTTGGAAGGAGACCCCACGCAGTGATAAACAGACAAAAGGTCAGAACCTCCACTGCACTTAACATTATGCCAATCCTACATTTATGTCAATGTGAACGTTGAATCTGTGTAACATCGGGTATGTGTATGACCAACATTAAAGGGTATGTCCAGCAAAAAGCTAAGTACGTTCCTAAATGATTTACTGAGGAACAGGAGGTAAATGCACTATCTCTTACCTCCCGTTCTTCATAAATCTTCCAGGAGAGGAGACACTTACCCGCAGACCCGCTCCAGCGACGAAATCCCCTACGCCCCCGACTTGTCCTCCTTCGCACTGTGTGCGAATGCTTGCACAGTGCAAAAGACTGGAGATGCATCGGAGGTGTTGGGGATTTTGGCGCTGGAGCGGTCGGGGGCAAGTGTCTCCTCCTCTCCTGGAAATTTACTGAAGGACGTACCGGTAAAAAGCTGTGTACAGTAAGTAAAAAGCTTTCACTCACCTCACTCACTGCTCTCGCTCTGCATCCATGCCGCCTGACGTTACTACTCTCGACAGAAGTGGACAGGCACGAGTAGTGATGGCAGTGGTTGTGGCAGCGAGCTACAGCCGGATTGCAGAGTGAGTGAGATGTGACCCAAGTATAAGCCAAGGTTCGATTTTAAGTCTTTACTCGAGTATATACGGTATAAAAATGATCATATTGTTTACTACCTTAAATAGTGGCGTTACTTGGAATAATGGGGTCCCTCTGCCTGCATCTACAGTGGTTTTCTTGGAAGAAGCTATACCTATCATAGGAAAAAAGGAATATGGGACCCCCTAGCTCCCGGGTCCCGCTTAAAAAAATAAAAGAAACTCGTTAACTGTATTGTGTTATTAATAATACAAAAACTTATGCAGGGGAACATTGTGTATGCAGGGGAACATTGTGTATGTTGTATTAAAAACACATGGAGGCTTATTATAACTTCTTTATGCATAATCTCTGTATACATGTTGGATTCCCATCCTTCGGGTGAATCAGACAAATCTCCTGGTCGCTCCCCCTCCCCTCTCTATGACCATAATTCATACAATACATATAAGCATAATACTCTACACCCCATTTCATCTATTTATGCGTGCAGATATGATCAATTGTTTGTAGGATTGCAAACACATGTAAAAGTGAAGGGCATTTGAGCCAGGGAGTGGGACCCGTTCAAATTACTTGATTGTTACTTCATCGCCCCTCTCTATAGAACTGAACAGGCTGCTTGGGTAATGCTGGGAAACATACCGGGAATGTTGGCAGGTATTATTGGAGCTCCATCCGACATTACAATCAATTTTACATTCTAATCTTCTAATATCACGATAGTGTATAGCCAACTTTAGCAGGAATAATACTAAAATTGGAATATTTTAAGAAAAGTTAGGACATTGCACAACAAGACGCCAACATTGCCGGAATGATGCAGATGTTGCAGTCAATTCAACGGTCTTCAGAGCGAACATTGAATCAACTGTAACAAGGGTCACTGCCTTCATGAGTGAAAATCCTGCTTGTGATTGCGATCCAGTACAATATTGTACAGTACAATATCCAGTACACCATCGCAACCATTAACTTACAATTCTATTGTAAGTTAATGGTTGCGATGGTTTTAAGTCAATGATTGCATCGCCGGAGGAAATCTTTTCCCAGCGGCACTCTACTTAGCAGCACTACTGATACCCACCTTTACCCAAGCTTACAAAACCAAATGGATTAAAGATGTTTTGGTCAAATGCATAGAAATCCACAATTTAGCGATGTTTGTCTCGTTCTATAGTATAAGACATCTGAATATTGACGTTTTCCAAACTAAAAAAGTTACAATGTTTTTGACAGTTAATAGGAATGCAAGTACGTTAAAATGCACCTCTTCCTCTTATGGCTACATATACACAACAATAACAATTCTTTACTGTCTACGGTATGTCTAATTTTATCCATTTTTTATTTCTATGGTTCATCATTATTGCTTGCTATAAATAAAGGCCTAGCAATCACAATCACATGTTTAGTTTCAGTTCCTGACCAATAAGATGACGAAGTTGGCTCAAGAAACTGATAGACAAATCTGTCATATATTTCCCAATAAACAATATAACAAATTGCATTTCCTGTGTTTCTGAAAAACCTGTAGAGAATGTCCAAAAGTTAATAGATTTTTTCCCTCTCCTGTAGATAAAATGTCTCAAACATTTCGCTGAGCAATTGTTCTGCCTAAACACTGTGCAGTTTTATTCTATAATATTCAGTATCTACAGATCTACAAATGAACAATCAATGCATGTTTTCTTTTTCCATTCTAGTAAATTAGTTGCTGGTTCTCCTCTCTCATATCCCATAGGGACAGGCATAGGCAATTCTGCAGACAAAGTCAGTGTTTTTTGATTGGATATATCAGTGGAGTGGGACTAGACCGGGAGTCTGGAGCTGTTCATACTAGTACTGTATTTATTTATTATATGAAACCACTATTTAAAGGGGAACTATGGTTTCTATACAAGTGGGTTTATTTAAAAAGGTCACATTCCTACCTTTAAAATGAATCAAGGATCATGTTTCTATCTGCAGTCTATCCAAAATAAAGAAGTATAAAGTGCATTATTTCCTGTTACTAGTGTGAGCTGTGACATCAGCTGCACCACTGGTCTTTCCTCAAGTGTAAGGTTGGAGCACACCCATTGCTTGGACAGACCATCAGCTGCAACCCCTTACTTCTTAATCATTTTTAAAGCTAGCCATAAGAATAAAAAGAAAAATTCTCTTTCGCTGAGGTGTCCTCAGATAGAGGGAAGGCAGAGAATGGTTGCAGGTCTGTAACTAGCATCAAAAAATATTGTTTTTTTTGGGGGGGGGTCGGACTTATGACGCAGCTTACAAAACATGCCTGTCTCAGAGATAGGGCAGTCTGGGAAATTTAACTTTACAAGCCTATAACTTAAGATCCAAAGAAGCTAGAGGCATCATCCTAGGCTTGTATGGAGACCACACACTGCCTTTGTCTTTGGCTGCACTTGCAAACTGCTTACATAAGTTTCCTTATACTTCTGACTGGAACCCTGGAGGTAGTTTTTTAAGCTTGTGTTTGTATTATTGAATTGGTATTTTTATTGTACACCCTCTGTAATGAATGGGGCATTATGACACCATTACCAAAGATGTTTACATATGGGCAGGGATGTTTGGACTTGTGTAAGGGGACAGTCTTTATTAGTATTATAGTCTATGGGATGTTGGCTACATTTATTATGGAAGCACTTGGTATAAGCACTTGGCATATGTTGTAGGCCGGTTGTCGCTGAACTACCACTCTAGGTAGAATGCAATAAATAGGCGCCAGTGGTTCTTGAACTTAAACAGTATCATATTTATTAACAGAACAATACTAACATGGCATTGCAAGTAATACAATAGAGGTGACATAGCATGGCACAGATATCACATAAATACAATACAAAAAGCACTTGGCATATGTTGTAGGCCGGTTGTCGCTGAACTACCACTCTAGGTAGAATGCAATAAATAGGCGCCAGTGGTTCTTGAACTTAAACAGTATCGTATTTATTAACAGAACAATACTAACATGGCATTGCAAGTAATACAATAGAGGTGACATAGCATGGCACAGATATCACATAAATACAATACAAAAACATTTATTTACACATTAAATTTAATTTTCCACTTTTGTAGTCTCTCCAGAGACCTACTTTGGACAATGGTCTGCTGAAATGGAATAAGAAATTATCAAAAATACAGTTAAAGACAATCAGAAAAATTGATGTATGACTAATAGCACATAGGCATCATAATAACAAGTCTAGCATCAGCTTTAATTAGATTCATCAAAGCATAAGGTGGAACAGACACTGAATAACAGGGCCTCTCTAATGTGTCATAAGTGAAGAAAGGGGGAGGTCTTCTAATACCCCTTCTCACATCTCTAGGAATAGGTATAAAAGGTCCATGACCAGAGTCAGCAGGAGTGCTTGTCAGCCATAACAGAAACAGGGGACAGTTAATTTTCTTTCCTTGGCTGAAAAGGTGGGGTAGCAGCATCTAATCCACCCTTCTAAGGCAAACTACTACTTGCCACAGGTTGTATTAACTTGCCACAGGGCTATCAATTGGTGGTGCAAACCATTCATTATCAACAAATTGTCCATCTTCACCATCAGTAGAAACCCCGTCTACATCAGCTGCAGTTGTAGGTTCCTCATCTGTAGTGGGAACTCGGGGTACTGGGAGTAAATGATTGCAGTGCCATACCTTAATCCTCCCCTCTCTGTACCGTACCCTGGCATCAAAGCATCTTTTGTAACCTTTTACCAAGGGTATTTTTTGGGTAGACTATTTTTCATATAATCAGGGTTTGTTTAATGACAGCCTCCCTGACATAACGAACTATGGGATCACTCTTTTGCAAACAAATCATATCTTGGGTTCTTAGTTGGAAATCTTTACATACCCCAGCAATACATGGCAGGAACACTGTCCTCTCCGCCTCCAAGCGAGTCCACCAGGCTCAACTCAGAGAAAACAATTTAGTATCCTTGTACAGCTCAGCAGTGGCACATTGGCCCCTATGTTCTTTGGGCCTGGCTTGTATTTTAAAGAAAACTGGTAATTAGACAAAGCAGCCAACCACTAATGCCCGATTCTTGGGTGGTATACCCAGAACTCTAGTCCTTACTAAATCTCCTTGTTGGAGTTGAGGCTGCTCACTAGCTATCCTACTCCTGTCACTCCTGGAGTGATCTATAACAGAATATAATCTCACATTAACTGGGCCTACCTGTTATTAAGGTCCCCTGGCTCTCCCCTATCCTCTGGGGAAAAACAGAAAGCAGAGAGACTGAGCACATGGCAGATCTCCCTTTTATACTTTTACACAGCGAACCCTACTGGCCAAATCCAGCCAGTAAAATAAGATTAAACGCAAAATAGTTTACCAGTTCCCTACATTATAAATGCCCTTTGTACAGCTGCTTGGTACCCTATAGCTAGCTATATAAACTTGTGTTTGTATTACTGAGCTAGCTATTGAAAATTGTATTACTGAACTGGTATCTTGTTATTTACAAATGGGCAGATATGTGTGTGAGGGGGGTACACACTAATGCTGTATTATAAATGCAGCAGAGCATTTTTAAGGGCAATAAATGAGTTAAACTTTGCAGGGAAGGGGGAAGCTGCAACTAAGTAGACAGAGAAAGGATAAAACAACAGTTCCACAGTCTCAATAAAATAAAATCTCTCACCAGTACAGGCTTCAGTTGTGATAAAGTTCCTCTCAGGATAGTACTGTTACTAAATGTAAAACACAACCCAATATCTTTCAGATCTCATAGGTTTACCTACACCAATAGTGTAGTTCTTTTTCTACTAATTAGGTGAATGTGGTCACATGTTTGTTCATATCTAATCTAAACCTTATGAAATGTAGAGACCTAGGATCACAACTGACAACACTCTAATCACATCCGTTGTCAGATAATGTTCTATTTGAATTCTACATACAGAATTTTAAAAAAAATGTGTGGGCAGGGTAAGGCAGTAAATTTTAAAAGATCCATTGGAAAAGGGGGAGTATTTCTATTCTCTAAACCCAATACTTCATCGCTCCACATGTTTTCCCTCCATTTTGTGTCTCTACAGCAATACAGCAATTGTGTCTCTGTCAGCGGCGTAACTAGGAATCAATGGGCCCTCTTACATGATGCGAAGTTCAATGGCTATGAGATGGCCCCCCAGCATCCCATACATGAGCTGGTTTCACCGTTTTTCATTAACTTCTCCAATACATGTGATATTTTTAGACACCAGCTTCCACAGAACATCTTCAAAAATAATTTTGTGCGGAAGGAAAAATTATCAGTACAGTTTGTTCTCTGCTGACTGCGGAGTGAAGGTTTTATAAAACTTTTTAAACCAACAGCAGCATTCAACAATTTTTCCTGGTTCAAACATTCAGCATCCAATAGATACATTCAGTTCCATTACTCCACAACCAACTAATCCACCTACCTATGACCTTGATGTGGCCTTAATGTCTGGAACAGTAATGCACATGACCAGTCTTGCAAATCAAAGCATTAGTTATTTTAAAGGACATGTTGCACCTAGTGTGAAATCCTTTGGAGGTAAGGTAAGTAACCCCAACCGCCGCAATATTTCTTTTTTTTAAAAAAAACCCTGATCTGTGCTTACAAACCTTCTCTCCCCGCGGCGTTTCCAGTGACGTCAGCCGCAGTGACGTCAGCCAATCACAGACCCGGCTGAGGTCCAGCCCCTGCTTGCAAGCAGGAGTCCGGATTGGATCACCGTTGGAGAGAAGGATGTGTAAGTAGATATCTGGGGATTGTTTTAAATATCAATGGCGGTAGTTGGGGGTGGGTAGAGGTTACCTACCTTACCCTCAAAGTTAATTTTGGGGGTGGACATGCCCTTTAAGAAACTGCATCAACACACCCTAATAGTAGATTAATTATTTAAGGAAACATATGAAGAGGATAACCGAGTCAACAAAATATCAACTTAATATAATATTACAACAAAAATTAGGAAACGTGGCAGAAAGCAAAAAAGTTTTGTTTGAATAAAGAGTTTGCAGTAACATCTTTGGAATCACAAATAGTAAGCAAATCATCTCAAACACATTGCGTAGCAGAAACATCTATGGTGAATAAGCATATATGAGCCTGGTTATGGACTCTGACATATATACACAGCCAAGACTATGCATCAGAGATGTCAACATCACACACCAAAGATTTGTTGTTCTAAAATTTACAGGCTAATTTTGCCCCAACCAATCAGCTCTTATTAACATTTGAAAGCTAGCATCTGATTGGTTGGGGCAAAATTAACACCATTTTTAACTATAAGAACTTTTATTGAATAACCCTGTTAATGTATTAAAAAAGTGAAACAGGTGGCATAATCACCATGGTATTGATTTGTAAAAAAAAAGGATATCTATTCTGGAAGATTTAACCCCTACAAAATCTTACCTCTTTCCTGTCATTTACTACAAATTGAAAAAAGGAAATAAGGGAAGTAGAAATCCTTTGGATAAAGGTATCGTTGTGGTGTAATATAGCGTGAAGGGCAATTTAATAGCCCAGGCTACATTGCTAAATTCTGTGCTTGAATTTAACTTACTGAATGTAAAAAGGGATTATGAATTACTTTTGATCAACAGAGTCCTGTAAAGGGCTAGAGAAGAGGACTTCTGAATCAAGCCTTGAGCTTTTTGATGAAGATGAGCTTGATGAAGCTTGATAAGGATGTAGCAGTGACAGTATTTTTGACAGCTTGTCGCTGGGTAACTATTGAAGAACATTAGGTATTAAGTGTCCCTCATGAGTATCTCCTATCACCCTAGGAATTATAGAACCAATATGAATTCATTTTTTACCATAGATTAATTATATTCTGTTTTAATACATCATTTTATGTATTCACTCATTTTCCTATATTCCTATCTTAAATGTTATTTCCTTATTGGACCAATGTCTTCAGGATGCACCGGGGTTCTGAGGATAAAACGCACTGCATATATGTATGTTACATACTGTATCATTATCTGAATATTCATTATACTATATATGTTTCTCTAGTATATCACAAGGGTGTATTGTGTTTATTTTCTCAGAAAACCTTGGGGGGGGGGTAATGTATAAAATAGAAGTGTCAAAAAAGGAAGGGACTACATTCAAAGAGGAAAATCTTCACAAGGAATAAAAAAGTGTCACAGATTTTCCATATATATATCATAATATGTCTACTGCACCTAAGGAATGCATAGCAAATCTTTACAGGAGACAAGACTGAGAGTTTAAATTGTGGCTTAAATGAGCAAAACAAAGTTTGCTGATTTATAGGATGAAAAATGCTGATGTAAAAAGTATTCATCATCAAAAGTACAACTCTGGGAAGTCAGTTGGATGTGTCACTACAGCAAAGCCCACATTCAATTCTTCATTTCCTCCTCCAATATCTATCTTACTCCCACTGACTTCTATTGTTTATTAAACAAAATTCCCCTGTAACCCTATGGACCAATCTGACACTGGGTATATGGCAAATATTTGATTTGTTAGATGGTCTAAGAATATTTATCTAAAGACAGGCTGCTGGGCTACTGATGAGCAGCCTGTCCTTTTTTAAGGGAGGAGGAGATGGAATGACAGTGAGAGCCCTGCTGGCTCCCCAGCATTATTTAAAGAAGAACAATAGTGCATATAAAGTTTTTTTTAAACAATAGTTAAAACAAAAAGAACCTGGGGCAAAGGCAGTTTGGCCACCATTGTTGAGAGTCAGGCAGCTTGGCCCCACTGGACATACCCCTCACCCCATTGGCCTTCTCCCCTCAGCAGTAGCTTCCGTGCAAGGGAACGGGTGAACGGTAGGGAACCACACCATTGAGTTTTCACAACAGGCCCACAGCAGTTTGGCCACCATTGTTGAAGGTCAGGCAGGCTGGCCCCCTGTACTACCCTCACCCCATTGGCTTCTCTCCTCAAGTATGCTTCTGCAAGGGAAGTCGGGTGAACGGGTAAGGCTTTGTAGGAACCGCACCATTGAGTTACGCAGGCCCACTGCAGTTTGCCACCATTGTTTAAGAGCCAGCATGCTTGTGCCCCACGTGACATACCATCTCACCCCATTGCTTCTCTCCCTCAGAGTATGCTTCGTGCAAGGGAAAGCGGGTGAACGGTACGCTCTTTGTAGGAACCGCTACCATTGAGTTACAGCAGGCCCACTGCAGTTTGCCACCATTGTTGAAGAGCCAGGAAGGCTTGGCCCCACTGGACATACCCCTCATCCCATGGCTTCTCTCTCTCAGAGTATGCTTCGTGCAAGGAAAGCAGGTGAATGTGTAAGGCTTTTCGGAACCGCCAATTGAGTTACAGCATGCCCACACTTTGTATTAGGGATACTGCTCTAGGGCCAGGCAGGATTGACCCAGAGCTGAAAAACATTAGCCACAGAGTAGCTGTTGCGGCGGTATAGGATGGTCAGTGTAGGTGACACCACAAAGGTGCCTCGCGGAAGAGAAGGAAGAACAAATATGAGTACTGCTCTCGGGCCAGCAGGATTTGACCGCAGAGCTGAAAACATTAGCCACAGAGTAGCTGTTGCGGCTGTTGAGATGTCAGTGTAGGTGACCCACAATGCTGCCTCCTGGAGTGAGACGAAGGAACAAATACTGCTCTCAGGCCAAGTAGGATCGACCCATCTTAGAAAATTTAGCCACAAGTAGCTGTTGTCGCAAAGCATTTGTTATTTCACAACTTGAATGCAGTATAGCAGGTAGGACCATATATGGCCCTGCAATAAGAAAATTATCAGCTAAGCCTCTAGGCGGAAAATGAGGGGAAGAGCAGTACGGTGGCCAGGGGGAGGCCTTCATTCACGGGCATCAGCAATAGGGGTGCGTACTGAGATGTGATCCACGCCTCATTCATCTTGATGATGTAGGCGGTCCACATTCTCATTGGAGAGACGGGTCCCTCCTCTCCGGTTACAACAAGGTTCGTCCTTAAAAGGACTGTTGGGTCTCAAGAGTGTGTGATATAGGGGTGGTTAACAACAAGTGCTAAACCACCATACTGAATCCACACACAGAAAGCTCAAAAAAGCTCAAAAAGCACAAAAAACTCTCTCCAACTCCTCACTGTCAGGTCTCCACTAAACACACTCCAACAACTGACAAAATGGCGCCTGTGAAGCAAACTTTTTACCCAGGGGGCTCGCAATAATCATGTTAGCTGCCATTGGATAATTTGGGACTGTGGCATTCTCCGTCTTGAATTACTCCCAAAATGCGGAAATTCCGCGAATTTACAAGAATTTCTCGTATTTTCGAAAATTTTCAAAATTACGATAATTTTTTGTAATTACGAGGACTCCGTTTTCTCCGTATTTCGAAAATACGGAGATCCTCATAATTTCAATATTTTCGAAAATACAAGAAATCCCGGTTCGGAAGTTCGGAAGGCGTAAAATCCGGAATAATCCACCGTTCGCGGACGGTAATAAATCCGCCGCGATCCGGGTCTGCAAACCGGCCATCTCTATTATTAGTATAACTTCTGCAAAGTTATTACTTTGTACTTAGGATCCCCCAAGCTCAGGAACTGAAAGATTGCAACTCCTCCCCTTAACTATCTTATGCTGCATCGTGCGACGCTTCTGGCGCTGCTCCTCAGTTTTGGATACTTTTTTTTTCAATTTGTTGATAATTGTTTTTTTATTTTTTTACATAAAACAAAGTATTGATTCCCTCTCTGTAAATGTTAATAAACATCCACATGCCTGCATGTTAAAAAAAACCCTGACAATTCAGTTGCACAGGGTACATTCAAGCTGATGTTATTAGAATTTTTATGTGTTTTGTTAATCTCTAGTTTTATTAATTTGGCTTGAAGAGCCAAATTACTTGCTTCTTCTTCTTAGAGCTAGAGACTGAAATTCAGTACAGACGTCAGGGCATATAGTACAGTGTGCTATTACCTAGCTAAGGATCTCCGCAGAAGCATTACAGCGTTATCAGTGAATTTTAGGACTCCCCCCCCCCCATAGACTATATGGTAACACCTCAAATGTGGATATTTCAAAACAGTTGTTTTCATGGTCATAAACACAAGCTGATACCCCAACTCCACAATTAAAAGTAGTTATATGGTCAACATGCAAACCCATACCCCCAACCTCCCACAGGTACCACACTTACTGACCTAACCCTTCCATTTTCGTTGCAGCCATACTTAAAGGGTAAATAATTATAAAATATAATAATTTTTGAAATATCTCAAGAAAGTTAGTTTTATGTTGTAACCACAAAAAAGACATACCCCTCAACCAGACCCATTACACATACTACTACTAACCTACACTTCCATTTCCATGGCAGCCATACTTAAAGGACTATATCAAAAATCAAATTTTAAATAATCATTTAAAAAGTTTGTTTTTTTTAACCCCCAACCTGACACAGGTACAACACACACTGACTCCCCCTCCATTACTGTTGCAGCCATACTTAAGGGTAACTAAAGTCAAAAAAAATAATTTTGACCATCATCAAAAAAGTTTTTTTTAACCCCCCAACCTGCACAGGTAAACACACCTACCGATCTACTTATCCATTTCTGTGGCATCCATACTTAAAGGGTAACTATAGTCAAAAAAACTATTTTGACTAATCATCAACAAAGTTTGTTTTTTTTTTAACCCCAACCTAACCATGGTACACACAACTACTGACCTACCCTTCCATTTCAGTGGCGCATACTTAAAGGGTCAAAAACAAGGAAGTCCATACCAACCACATTTAAGGATGGGAGAACCAGCTGTAACTGTAGTTTTCAAAATGCTTTATTCCAACCACTTTAGTGTGTTTCGGACCGCACAGTCCTTAATCATAGGTAAGGTATGGTGTGGACTTCCTTGTTTTTTGATCTTGGAATTGGGAACTTGAGGGGCCTGGGGCTTTTGGTACCCGGGTTACCTGGATAGTCTGGTAAGCATTTACCTGTGGATGAGTCTTATTATCGTGTGCATAAATCGATAAGGCAAAGGGTCCGGGGTTATATAGACACCGGACCACCATTTATACTTGGTAAGAATTTATATAAGTTTATGGAGTGGAGCCCATATCTGTCATTATTTCTTGATATTTAGCATACTTAAAGGGTACTATAGTCAAAAAACAACATTTGTTTTTTTAACTTCCACCCTGACACAGGTACACCAACCAATGAGCTAACCAATTCATTCTTGTGGCAACCATATTTAAGGATAAGTATGACAATCATCAAAAAAGTTAGTCATTTTTCCCCCAACCTGACAGAGTACACACACCACCTGACCTACCCATTCATCCTGTGACTATACCGTATATACTCGAGTAAAATCAGCCTGAAAACTTGGACTCAGTTTATACTCGAGTCATAGCTTACCTGAGCATTTCCGGCAGCTCACGATCTTTCTCTGTACTGGCGCGCCGCCTGACGTCACAGCCCGGCGCCAAGCCCGGCCCGGGCAGTGACGTCACCAGCGCGCCAGTACAGGATAATGCGCGGATGCCGAATGCAGAGATACCGTTTCTTCAATGCTGGCCCTTGGATGGAGTAAGCCCTTGCTTGGATGGAGGAAGCCCTTGGATGGAAAAGACCCACAGGGAGAAGAGCCCACAGTTACAAACTGAACTGGGTGGGAAACCGAGGTACCCAATTTCAGCTAAGAATCCTAATAAAGTTGTTGACTCGATGTATAAACCGAGGGTAGAAAACTTGGCATTCAAGATGTTTGGAAACTACAACTCCCAGCTAATAAAGCATGCTGGGATTTGTAGTTTCCAAACATCTTGATGCCACTCTCACTTGCATTCAAGATGTTTGGAAACTACAACTCCCAGCATGCTTTATTTAGCTGGGAGTTGTAGTTTCCAAACATCTTGAATGCCAGTGAGGGTGGCATTCAAGATGTTTGGGAACTACAACTCCCAGCATGCTTTATTAGCTGGGAGTTGTAGTTTCCAACATCTTGAATGCCAATATGTTGATATATCATAATTTGTCTATGAATTCATTACTGTTTGCCTGCTATGCTTCTGAGTCCTCATGGAAGCTGAGCAATTTAGAAACCTGTACTGAGCATTACTGATCCTGGGCATGACAGGGCAGACAGGGGATTAACATTCAGTCATTGCTGTGATGTCAACTGTCAAATCCATACTGACAGTTGCTAACTGGAAACCAGGAAGCAGAAGCAGGGGGGAAAGGACATTGTGCAGGATTTCAGGTTAGACTTATATATTTCAGATTTCAAACTATTACCATTTAGGGTTTTGGGGGGTGATTTACCTGTGCAAGTTTTGATTTGGGGCTGGACTTGCCCTTTAATGACTATATTGTTCAATATAGATGGAGAAGTAGACTAGGTCCCCATTTTACGGAAGGAAATGATTCAGTTTTGATAGATTGTGTTTAGGCAGCGGTACCACCATCCAGGAAGAGATAGAGAGTAGACACTTAAAGATTTGGGATTGAACTTCAGGGGTTAGCACGGGGGTGACAAGTAAATTTTGGGTATCATCAGCAATAAAGTAATACTTAAAACTGAAAGAACTGATTATTTCTCCCAGAGAGATAGTGTAGAGAGAGAACAGCAGGGTCCTAAACCAAGCCCTGAGGGACCCCCACACTAAGTGGAACAGAGAGGAAATCTTATTAGCAAAAGAGACAGAAAAAATCTGTTAGGTTTTGCGCTGTGCATGCTTACCTTTATGGTCTGTCTAGGGATGCCCATGTAACCTCATGTACACAGGTATGAGGGATCTCCTTTCTCAGTTCAGAAGGGCATAACCTCCATTTTTCTCTTTTTTGTACCTTCTTCTGGCTGGCCTATTCACTTTATACAGTATGGGTCTTATTATGTTTCTCTCTGCTGAAAACTAAGGGACAAGTGTGGCTGTCCCTTTGGTCTATGTAGTTTTGCTGTTCCCATTCTAAGCATCCCTTTTCTCTCTGTTTGCTGCATGATCTCTCACTGTTTTTTTGAGTCTTCTAAAAACCTCTCACTGAGAGGTCTATTTGACATGTTCTGGCTTTTTTCTGAGAGGTCTGTATTCTATGTAATTTCTCTACTGAGAAGTGCTTTATGGGGCACTTCAAGGAGGCTTGTTTGCTATGACACCAATAAGCTTAGGGTACCTTGACTTTATTTGAAAGGCTTCACATTTTTCAGATAAATCCTTTTAGTACTAGGACAAGATTGGAAAAAAAACCTAACAAGATCTGTTTTTCTGTAGTAAAAGTAATATCTTTAAGGAGCCTATAGGTTTTCATAATAGTGACTGAAAAACAAGCACTGATTAATTTAATATTCACTTATGTGTTTCCATTTTTTACCATCAATTTAAAGGTATGTCCACCCTAAAAATACAATTTTAACATATGGTAGAGGACAGTTGCCCACCTCTAACCGCTAGGTTTGTTTGTTAAAAAAGTGAGCAGAACTCTATTTAAATCCTTCAATCCCCCGGCGCTCTCATCTTTTGCTTCTGGAACTGCAAGCAGGGGTCTGGACCAGCAGCCTTGTCTGTAGTGGCTGAAGGCTGCCACAGAATGATGGGGGAAGGATGGTAAGTAGAGTTCTGCAGCTTTGTTTAAACAAACTGCCTCAGCAGTTGGGGTGGGATAGGTTGCCCTACCATATGGGGAAAGTTTTTAGAGTTAGGGCGCCCACCGCAAAGAGTGCTCCAGAAGGATGGAGGGATAGGCTCCCCTCGCATGTCACAATAGTAGCTCAGAGGAGGATCCAGGCTGTGTTGGGAACGGATAAGGCACGGGCTCAAGGTGACGTATGCAGCTTGGATTTAGACAGAATGCTCCTGGTCTGCAAAAAGCTGATAACAAACGTAAATATTTCAAGTTTGCCTAAATGGATTTTCTTCGCGATTTGGCTTGTTTTACAGCTATAATACTGACCAATACCCTATAAAATATGGTTTTGGGGGTTGACACTCCCTTTAACCCTTTAAGTGCCACAGATCGTATATTCACGATCTGTGCAGTAAATACTCAAACTGCCACAGATCGTGAATATACGATCTGTGGCTGTACATTTTAAAAATTCAACTGCCCCCCTAGCCCCCTCGATCCTCCCTTGGTTGTGTCCAAATCCGGGGGGGATCGGAAGATATCCCTACCTTTAGCCGGGACCCGCTATGTGCAGCCAGTCCACCGTGGAGTCTGTGGAGGAAGCGGAAATGCCCGGTGGCATCACGGAGCTTCCTCCTTCACCGGGGTCTTCCCTTGAGTTGTAAGACCTGTGGTTTAGTTGAGGTACTGCACTGTGATCCTCCATCAGATCACGCTGCAGTACCTGTATAATCATGCTGACGCTTTACTATACATTTGGTGAATGGAACTCAAAGTTCCATTCACAAATAGTCTTTGCTACTGCGAAGACTTAAAAAAAAATGGGGACAGAGATCAAAATTGGTGATCACTTCTGGTGATTCATTTTCCAATGAATGAAGAAGTGATACACACACTTTTTTTTTTTTTTACCTAAAACTATAAATTAGCACAAAACTTGTCTTCTCCAAACTTCCCAATGTCCCCGGTGATATCGCTAAAGTAAACGCGGATCATTATTTGTTCGATTTCAAGGGAAACTAAGCCTATTTTAGTAGGAAATTTTGCAGAGGTATCAAAAAAGACGATTGATTTTAAGGATCAGTAAAGCGTGCAAAAACTTGTGTGACTCTCCGTACTAACTAGTTTTCACTAAAATAACCACTAAAGGGGGGAGTGGGGATAGGGTTGGGGGTGGGTTGTGGCGTTTTTTTTTTTTTTTCTTTTTGTAATTGCAATTGCGCATGGATCCCATTTGAGCTAGTTGGTGGCCCCGTCTCTGTTTTGCACCCACCCCATATGGCATACCGTTTGATTCAGGACATGTGGGAGATTGCCATTATGGGTTTTCTTACTTGCCAAGTGGTTTATGTAGGATTTCAACCATTGAGTCCTCTTATTTTATTTTTTCACAAAATCTCCTAAAAGCACGGAGTTCTATGAATAACAGCGTCTGGAATTCTTCATGTTAATACGAAAGCATGATACCATCACAGCTGAAGGTGTGTAGAACACTTTGATTTTTTTCTTGTAATTGGACTGTGCATGCGTCCCTTTTGAGCTAGTTGGTGGCCAAGTCTCTGTTGTGCACCCACACATATGGCATACCGTTTGATGCAGGATATGTGGGAGATTGACATTTAGTGGAGTTTTTTTTGCTTGTCAAAAGGGTTAAGTACGATTTCAACCCTAGAATCATCTTTATTTTTTTTTTACAAAACTCCTAAAAACATGGAGTTCTTTGGATCACTGGGTCTGGAATTCTTCATGTATGTATGAAGCATGCATCGTAACGTAGCTGAAGTGTGTAGATTCCAAAAATAATAGTTTTGTGGGGGAATTTCCATGTTTCGGGACTTTTTTCCTTAGAAAAAATGTAGGCTGTTCAAATTACAGCCACTTTGATTTTTTCTTGTATTGCATTTGTGCATGCGTCCCATTTGAGCTAGTTGGTGGCCACATCTCTGTGTACATCCACCATATGGCATAACGTTTGTTCAAACATGTGGGACATTGATATTTAGTGGGGGTTTATTTGTTGGGGCATTTCCAAGTTTTGGGGCTGTTTGAAATTACAGAGCACTTTGATTTTTTTCTTGTATTTACACTTGTGCTGCGTCCGTTGAGCTAGTTGGTGGCCACGTCTCTGTGTACATCCGCGCATTGGCATATCGTTTGATTCAACACTGTGGGAGAGTAATATTTAGTGGGGGCTTTTATTTGTGGGGGCCATTTCCAGGTTTGGGGCTGTTTGAAATTACAGAGAACTTTGATTTTTTTCTTGTAATTACACTTGTGCATGTGTCCCATTTGAGCTAGTTGGGTGGCACGTCTCTGTGTGCACCCACACATATGGCATACCGTTTGATGCAGGATATGTGGGTTTTTTTGCTTGTCAAAGGGTTTAGGTACGATTTCAACCCTTGAATCATCTTATTTTATTTTTTACAAAACCTCCTAAAAACACAGAGTTTCTTTGGACCACTGGGTCTGGAATTCTTCATGTATGTATGAAAGCATGGCCACCGTAACGTAGCTGAAGGTGTGGTAGATTCCAAAATATATAGTTTTGTGGGGGGGAATTTCCATGTTTTGGGACTGTTTCCTTAGAAAAAGTTAGCCTGTTCAAATTACAGAGCACTTTGATTTTTTCTTGTAATTGCATTTGTGCATGCGTCCCATTTGAGCTAGTTGTTGGCCACGTCTCTGTGTACTCCACAATAGGGCATACCGTTTGATTCAGAACTGTGGGAGATTGATATTTAGTTGGGGTTTTATTTGTGGGGGCATTTCCAAGTTTTGGGGCTGTTTGAAATTACAGAGCACTTTGATTTCTTTCTTGTAATTACACTTGTGCATGCGTCCCATTTGAGCTAGTTGGTAGCCACGTCCCTGTGTACATCCACGCATATGGCATACCGTTTGATTCAGGGCATTTGGAAGATTGATAATTGACAAGTTTTTTTTACATGACATGGAAATTTGCCATGATTTTTAACTTTGAATTGTATTTTAATAAATTTTTCCTGAAAATCTGGTAAAAAAGCGAAACACCATTGTGTAGCTGAAGGTGTGTAGATTCCAAGAATATATAGTTTTGGGGGTATTTCTAATATAGAGGGGTGTTTAGTCTGACAAATCTGAAAAGTTGCTGTAATTGGGCCATTGTTCATTGGCTCACTTTGTGGCTAGTTGATTCCATGTTTGTGTGTGTAACCATACATAGGGCCAACCGTTTTGATTCAGGACATTTGGGAGATTGATTTTGGTAACTTTTTTTACATTACTTGGGATTTTGGCATGATTTCTACCTTTGGAGTGTTTTTTTCACATTTTTTAGAAAATCTGCTAAAACTGCAAACTTCTACGAAAACTGCGCCCACACCATAGATGGTAACATGAAAACTACAGCGTTACATAGCTGAAGGTGTGTAGATTTCAGGAATATGTTTTGTGGGGTATTTCTGAGTTGGGGGGTGTTTTGTGTAAAAACTCAGACTGTTCAAATACAAAACTGGCTAATTTCTTTTTTGCTGCTTACTGACATTTGGCAGTGGTCACGCTCTGGGTTAGTTGGTAGCCTGTCTCTGGGTACACCCATGAATGTGGCATACTGTTTTATTCGGGAGGGGTTAGGCTTTCATATTTGAGATGCGTTTGAACTTTCCTCCACAGTTTTTGCTGAAATTCGCATTTGATTTTGTCTCTGATTTTACAGTTGAGGAAAAAAAGGAAATGTGAGAAAATAACTTACAATTGGACGAAGCTGTGTCCGGGTATCTGCATTTTGATCGAAACTAACCTCACTCGTAAAATCCGCGGGTGTGTAGTTCTAAAAATATCTCACTTGTGGAGATATTTTAGTTAATTTGGTAGATATTCTATGTTAACTGTAAGTATTGGTTATACATTTTAATTTGGTGTAATATTCTAGAAGGTGCAGTTTTAGTTTGGGGGGGGTGTCTCCTGTACAGAAAAGTGGGTACCTACATATATCTGGTATCGTTGTACTCGGGAGTATCAGAGCTTTTAGAAACTGTAAGATTTTTGTGTGTAACCTTAAGATAACTATAAGTAAAAATGGGAAAAATCCATGATTTTTTTTTACATATTTTACCCATAATTCCAGTAAAATTTCCAGAAAGGTACAATTTCTTTTACCATGTTAAAGTACACTTTGTGCTGAAAAAAACAATGTATAATATTCCTGATTTACTGTAAGGTTCCTACTGTAAAATTAGTCTAAAGCGATTGAGGGCAAAATCCTGAAAATTCTTCTGACACTTAACGCAAAAAAAATGAAATTCTTCTGGCACTCAAAGGGTTAAAATATTTAGCTAAAAAAATTATATAACATTTATTTCTTACATTTACTGTCTTGGGTGCACTTAAAGGGTAACTAATCTATTTTTTTTACATTAAATAGATGAACTCTAAATATATTTGTAGGGGAAATGGGACTGAACTCTCCTAGCTACTGTTTGAAGTGGAACAATCAGGTTTGAAAGCTGACTAGCACAGTGAACAGATGAAAGTCTTTCAGCTTCTGCCTTTAAAACGTTCTGTGTGCATGACAAGAAGCTGAAACTGACATGTGCTCGCTTTGCTGATTAGTTTTTCTAACCTGATTGCTCCACAGTGCAAGCAGGATGTAGAGAGCAAATCCTACCTCCTATATAATAGAGAAATCATTGAATGACAATCAATTAGAATTTACGGCTAGGTAAACACAGGCCAAATACTGTATGATATTTTCTACTGACAGATCCACAAGAATATATTGTTTGCAGTCTGTCAGTAGAAAAGAAAGTGTACAGCTGATATTTAGTCTGATTCTGTGTATTAATTATGCAAATTATTTTTCAAAAATGTAAATTTAAATTTTGGTAAAAATTAACATAAAAAATATCAGTTTTGGTGAAAATTCAGGTCAAACAACCAATATGGAGACAAATATCAGGGTTTGGAGAAGGTAAATATAGTTTTTGGTGTTGGGGTGGACATGCTGTTTTGATTTCTCAATAGGAAAATAGTTGTGCAGCTTTTAAATATCTTCTAAATACATTTCAGCATAATCTTTTCTTGATATCCAGCCAAAGCCTTTTATCTATATTTCCCCATATTATTATAGAGTAAGTATTGTAGTAAAGTAAAATAATGGACAGCTAGCTTTGAAGTATCTTAATGGACAACCTTTTAATGCAGTCCCACATTGGTTCCCCATTCTTTGCTGCATCTTGATAACATTATTCATTTCTAAATTGTTTCCATGCTCCTGTAAACATTGCCAGCTCCTTCAAGTTAGGACCAAAAGAGAAGAATAGTAGAAGAGAGCATGTTATATGTTTTGCACGGCAAAACTCCAAAGGTTCTTTTTGGCTATATCAAAACACACTGAAATATCAAGCTTATCATTAATATGATAGACTTATTTGGTGCTTCTTTGATATTTATTAATGCCTAATGAAAGTTTTGGAAAGTATTATAGCAATATGGGAATTATTAAATGATTTAGGCCTGTGTACCACCTTTCTGACCTCATGATCATCTAAACATCCTTCTCTTCATTGTAACAATCACATATGGGATAGGTTCATCAAAGTCACAACAATGTCACTCCTGACAATAATATTAGTGCATCTGTGGGCGAAGCAATCGACAACATGCAGATTAAACCTAATTACTGCAGACACAGTAAAGAGGGATGTTAATATAGATAATTGGTCTGTCACTGATATTTATGCTGTTATTCGAACTTTATGACTCCACTATCCAGAGTACCGTATATACTCGAGTATAAGCCGAGGTTTTTAGGTTTAAAAATCAACCTAAAAACCTTGCCTCGGCTTATACTCGAGTCAATAGACACTTACCTTCAATCCAGAAGCAGCCGCGAGTCACCGGCAGTTCCCAGTAGTTCTTCACGGTTGCGCGATGATGTCATCACGCACGCTGGCAGGATACGTCATCGCACAGCGCGCGAAGCAGTACTGAGAACTGCTGGCCTGACTCGCGGCTGCTTCTGGATTGCGGCAGCCGGCAGAGAGATGAAGACTGAAGACCAGGTATGGTAAGTGAGCTGGGGGGGGACTGGCAGGAGGGCTGGGGGGACAGTATGCCATGCAGTAACCCCCAATACCTTTCTACTATAGGTGGTTGGAAACTACAACTCCCAGCAACCTAGCATGCTGGAGTTGTAGTTTCCAAACATCTACAGTGGAAAGGTATTAGGGTGGGGGACAGTATGCCATACAGAAACCCCCAATACCTTTCTACTATAGGTGGTTGGAAACTACAACTCCCAGCAACCAAGCATGCTGGGAGTTGTAGTTTCCAAACATCTACAGTGGAAAGGTATTAGGGTTACTGTATACTCGAGTCAATCATGTTTTTTAATTTTGGAGGCAAAAATGGGTACCTCGGCTTAACTCGAGTCGGCTTATACTCAAGTATATACGGTATGTAGATGCTCTCATCACATTGTTTAGTAAAACCCTGCTAGATAATTAAGGGACAACTTTACTACTCAAAATAACTTTTTCCAAAAAAGGACCTGGCCAGAGGTAGGATTAATTATTCCTACCTACCTTCCTGAGTGCTACAGCAGATACAGTCTTTATCTGACAGGTTAGTTAGTCCTGAACTTTCCTGCTATATTATGAAAGTGCCTGGCTGAAGCAGTTTTCTTTGTGCTGGTGCTCCAGGCAGAAACAATATTGTGAGGAGGAAATTACCAACTCTACACAACAAAAAGAACCTGGGGCAAAGATGTAGAGTTGGTAATTCCTACCTCCCAATATTGTTTCTGCCTGGAGCACCAGCACAAAGAAAACTGCTTCAGCCAGGCACTTTCATAATATAGCAGGAAAGTTCAGGACTAACTAACCTGTCAGATAAAGACTGTATCTGCTGTAGCACCTCAGCAAAAACGATATTGGAAGGTAGGAATAATTAATCCTACCTCCCTGGCCAGGTCCTTTTTTTTGGAAAAAGTTACTTTTTAGAGTAAAGTTGTCCCTTAATTATCTAGCAGGATGTTTTACTAAACAATGATGATGAGAGCATCTACATACCGTATATACTTGAGTATAAGCCGACTCGAGTATAAGCCGAGGTACCCATTTTTGCCTCCAAAATTAGAAAAACATGATTGACTCAAGTATAAGCCGAGGGTATACAGTAACCCTAATACCTTTCCACTGTAGATGTTTTGGAAACTACAACTCCCAGCATGCTTGGTTGCTGGGAGTTGTAGTTTCCAACCACCTATAGTAGAAAGGTATTGGGGGTTACTGTATGGCATACTGTCCCCCACCCTAATAACTTTCCACTGTAGATGTTTGGAAACTACAACTCCCAGCATGCTTGGTTGCTGGGAGTTGTAGTTTCCAACCACCTATAGTAGAAAGGTATTGGGGGTTACTGCATGGCATACTGTCCCCCCAGCCCTCCTCCCAGTCCCCCCCCAGCTCACTTACATACCTGGTCTTCAGTCTTCATCTCTCTGCCGGCTGCCGCAATCCAGAAGCAGCCGCGAGTCAGGCCAGCAGTTCTCAGTACTGCTTCGCGCGCTGTGCGATGACGTATCCTGCCAGCGTGCGTGATGACATCATCGCGCAACCGTGAAGAACTACTGGGAACTGCCGGTGACTCGCGGCTGCTTCTGGATTGAAGGTAAGTGTCTATTGACTCGAGTATAAGCCGAGGCAAGGTTTTTAGGTTGATTTTTAAACCTAAAAACCTCGGCTTATACTCAAGTATATACGGTACTCTGGATAGTGGATGTCATTAAAGTTCGAATAAGAGCCATAAATATCAGTGACATGACCAATTATCTATATTAACATCCCTCTTTACTGTGTCTGCAGTAATTAGGTTTAATCTGCATGTTGTCGATTGCTTCGCCCACAGATGCACTAATATTATTGTCAGGAGTGACATTGTTGTGACTTTGATGAACCTATCCCATATGTGATTGTTACAATGAAGAGAAGGATGTTTAGATGATCATGAGGTCAGAAAGGTGGTACACAGGCCTAAATCATTTAATAATTCCCATATTGCTATAATACTGTCCAAAACATTTCATTAGGCATTAATAAATATCAAAGAAGCACCAAATAATGTCTATCATATTAATGATAAGCTTGATATTTCAGTGGTTTTGATATAGCCAACAGAACCTTTGGAGTTTTGCCGTGCAAAACATATAACATGCTCTCTTCTACTATTCTTCTCTTTTGGTCCTAACTTGAAGGAGCTGGCAATGTTTTACAGGAGCATGGAAACAATTTAGAAATGAATAATGTTATTCAAGATGCAGCAAAGAATGGGGAACCAATGTGGACTGCATTTAAAAGGTTGTCCATTAAGTATACTTCAAAGCTAGCTGTCCATTTATCTTACTTTTACTACAATACTTACTCTATAATAATATGGGGAAATATAGATAAAAGGCTTTGGCTGGATATCAAGAAAAGATATATGCTGAAATGTATTTAGAAGATATTTAAAAGCTGCACACTATTTTCCTATTGAGAAATCAAACAGCATGTCCACCCCAACACCAAAACCTATATTTACCTTCTCCAAACCCTGATATTTTGTCTCAATATTGGTTGTTTGACCTGAATTTTCACCAAAACTGATATTTTTTATGTTAATTTTTACCAAAATTTAAATTTACATTTTTGAAAAATAATTTGCATAATTTAATACACAGAATCAGACTAAAATATCAGCTGTACACCTTTCTTTTCTACTGACAGACTGCCAAACAATATATTTCTTGTGGATCTGTCAGTAGAAAATATCATACAGTATTTGGCCTGTGTTTACCTAGCCGTAAATTCTAATTGATTGTCATTCAATGATTTCTCTATTTATATAGGAGGTAGGATTGAGCTCTCCTACATCCTGCTTGCACTGTGGAGCAATCAGGTTAGAAAACTAATCAGCAAAGCGAGCACATGTCAGTTTCAGCTTCTTGTCATGCACAGAACGTTTTAAAGGCAGAAGCTGAAAGACTTTCATCTGTTCACTGTGCTAGTCAGCTTTCAAACCTGATTGTTCCACTTCAAACAGTAGCTAGGAGAGTTCAGTCCCATTTCCCCTACAAATATATTTAGAGTTCATCTATTTAATGTAAAAAAAATAGATATAGTTACCCTTTAAGTGCACCCAAGACAGTAAATGTAAGAAATAAATGTTATATAATTTTTTTAGCTAAATATTTTAACCCTTTGAGTGCCAGAAGAATTTCATTTTTTTTTTGCGTTAAGTGCCAGAAGAATTTTCAGGATTTTGCCCTCAATCGCTTTAGACTAATTTTACAGTAGGAAACCTTACAGTAAATCAGGAATATTATACATTGTTTTTTTCAGCACAAAGTGTACTTTAACATGGTAACAGAATTTTGTACCTTTTCTGGAAATTTTACTGGAATTATGGGTAAAATATGTAAAAAAAAATCATGGATTTTTCCCATTTTTACTTATAGTTATCTTAAGGTTACACACAAAAATCTTACAGTTTCTAAAAGCTCTGATACTCCCGAGTACAACGATACCAGATATATGTAGGTACCCCACTTTTCCTGTACAGGAGACCCCCCCCAAACTAAAACTGCACCTTCTAGAATATTACACCAAATTAAAATGTATAACCACTACTTACAGTTAACATAGAATATCTACCAAATTAACTAAAATATCTCCACAAGTGAGATATTTTTAGAAACTACACACCCGCAGGATTTTACGAGTGAGGTTAGTTTCGATCAAAATGCAGATACCCGGACACAGCTCTTCGTCCAATTGTAAGTTATTTTCTCACATTTTCCTTTTTTTCCTCAACTGTAAAATCAGAGACAAAATCAAATGCGAATTTCAGCTAAAAACTGTGGAGGAAAGTTCAAACGCATCTCAAATATGAAAGCCTAACCCCTCCCGAATAAAACAGTATGCCACATTCATGGGTGTACCCAGAGACATGGCTACCAACTAACCCAGAGCGTGACCACTGCCAAATGTCAGTAGCAGCAAAAAAGAAATTAGCCAGTTTTGTATTTGAACAGTCTGCAGTTTTTACACAAAACACCCCCCCAACTCAGAAATACCCCCACAAACTATATTCCTGAAATCTACACACCTTCAGCTATGTAACGCTGTAGTTTGTTCATTCGTACCATCTATGGTGTGGGCGCAGTTCTTCGTAGAAGTTTGCAGTTTTAGCAGATTTTCTAAAAAATTTGAAAAAAAACACTCTCAAAGGTAGAAATCATGCCAAAATCCCAAGTAATGTAAAAAAAGTTACCAAATATCAATCTCCCAAATGTCCTGAATCAAACGGTTGGCCCTATGTATGGTTACACACACAAACATGGAATCAACTAGCCACAAAGTGAGCCAATGAACAATGGCCCAATTACAGCAACTTTTCAGATTTGTCAGACTAAACACCCCTCTATATTAGAAATACCCCCCAAAACTATATATTCTTGGAATCTACACACCTTCAGCTACACAATGGTGTTTCGCTTTTTTACCAGATTTTCAGGAAAAATTTATTAAAATACAATTCAAAGTTAAAAATCATGGCAAATTTCCATGTCATGTAAAAAAAACTTGTCAATTATCAATCTTCCAAATGCCCTGAATCAAACGGTATGCCATATGCGTGGATGTACACAGGGACGTGGCCACCAACTAGCTCAAATGGGACGCATGCACAAGTGTAATTACAAGAAAGAAATCAAAGTGCTCTGTAATTTCAAACAGCCCCAAAACTTGGAAATGCCCCCACAAATAAAACCCCCAACTAAATATCAATCTCCCACATGTTCTGAATCAAACGGTATGCCCTATGTGTGGATGTACACAGAGACGTGGCCACCAACTAGCTCAAATGGGACGCATGCACAAATGCAATTACAAGAAAAAATCAAAGTGCTCTGTAATTTGAACAGCCTACACTTTTTCTAAGGAAACAGTCCCAAAACATGGAAATTCCCCCCACAAACTATATATTTTTGGAATCTACACACCTTCAGCTACGTTACGGTGCCATGCTTTCATACATACATGAAGAATTCCAGACCCAGTGGTCCAAAGAACTCTGTGTTTTTAGGAGGTTTTGTAAAAAATAAAATAAGATGATTCAAGGGTTGAAATCGTACCTAAACCCTTTTGACAAGCAAAAAAACCCACTTAATGTCAATCTCCCACATATCCTGCATCAAACGGTATGCCATATGTGTGGGTGCACACAGAGACGTGGCCACCAACTAGCTCAAATGGGACACATGCACAAGTGTAATTACAAGAAAAAAATCAAAGTTCTCTGTAATTTCAAACAGCCCCAAAACCTGGAAATGCCCCCCACAAATAAACGCCCCCACTAAATATTACTCTCCCACATGTTCTGAATCAAACGATATGCCATATGCGCGGATGTACACAGAGACGTGGCCACCAACTAGCTCCAATAGCGCATGCACAAAGTGTAATTACAAGAAAAAAATCAAAGTGCTCTGTAATTTCAAACAGCCCCAAAACTTGGAAATGCCCCCACAAATTAAACCCCCCACTAAATATCAATGTCCCACATGTTCTGAATCAAACGTTATGCCATATGCGTGGATGTACACAGAGATGTGGCACCAACTAGCTCAAATGGGACGATGCACAAATGCAATTACAAGAAAAAATCAAAGTGCTCTGTAATTTGAACAGCCTAACATTTTCTAAGGAAACAGTCCCGAAACATGGAAATTCCCCCCACAAACTATATATTTTTGGAATATTACACACCTTCAGCTACGTTACGATGCCATGCTTTCATACATACATGAAGAATTCCAGACCCAGTGATCCAAAGAACTCCATGTTTTTAGGAGGTTTTGTAAAAAAAAAATAAGATGATTCTAGGGTTGAAATCGACTTTAACCCTTTTGACAAGCCAAAAAAACTCACTAAATGTCAATCTCCCACATATCCTGCATCAAACGGTATGCCTATGTGTGGGTGCACAAAAGAGACTTGGCCACCAACTAGCTCAAAAGGGACGCATGCACAAGTCCAATTACAAGAAAAAAATCAAAGTGTTCTACACACCTTCAGCTACGTGATGGTATCATGCTTTCGTATATACATGAAGAATTCCAGACGCGTTATTCATAGAACTCCGTGCTTTTAGGAGATTTTGTGAAAAAATAAAATAAGAGGACTCAATGGTTGAAATCCTACATAAACCCACTTGGCAAGTAAGAAAAACCCACTAAATGGCAATCTCCACATGTCCTGAATCAAACGGTATGCCATATGGTGGGTGCAAACAAGAGACGGGGCCACCAACTAGCTCAAATGGGATCCATGCGCAATTGCAATTACAAGAAAAAATAAAAAAAACGCCACAACCCACCCAACCCTATCCCCACTCCCCCCTTTAGTGGTATTTTAGTGAAAAACTAGTTAGTACGGAGAGTCACACAAGTTTTGCACGCTTTACTGATCCTAAAAATTCACTCGGTCTTTTTTTGATACCTCTGCAAAATTTCCTACTAAAATAGGCTTAGTTTCCCTTGAAATGAAAAAAATAATGATCCGCGTTTACTTTAGCGATATCACCGGGGACATTGGGAAGTTTGGAGAAGACACGTTTTGTCGCTAATTATAGTTTTTAGGTAAAAAAAAAAAAAAAGGTGTGTGTATCACTTCTTCATTCATTGGAAAATGAATCACCAGAAGTGATCACCAAATTTTGATCTCTGTCCCCATTTTTTTTCTAAGTCTTCGCTAAGTAGCAAAGACTATTTGTGAATGGAACTTTGAGTTCCATTCACAAAATGTATAGTAAAGCTGTCAGCATGATTATACAGGTACTGCAGCGTGATCTGAATGGAGATCACAGTGCAGTACCTCAACTAAACCACCAGGTCTTACAACTTCAAGGGAAGACCCCGGTGAAGGAGGAAGCTCCGTGATGCCACCGGGCATTTCCGCTTCCTCCACAGACTCCACGTGGGACTGGCTGCACATAGCGGGTCCCGGCTAAAGGTAGGGATATCTTCCGATCCCCCCCTCGGATTTGGACACAACCAAGGGAGGATCGAGGGGGCTAGGGGGGCAGTTGAATTTTTAAAAGGTACAGCCACAGATCGTATATTCACGATCTGTGGCAGTTTGAGTATTTACTGCACAGATCGTGAATATACGATCTGTGGCACTTAAAGGGTTAAAGGGAGTGTCAACCCCCAAAACCATATTTTAATAGGTTATTGGTCAGTATTATAGCTGTAAAACAAGCCAAATCGCAAGAAAATCCATTTAGGCAAACTTGAAATATTTACGTTTTGTTATCAGCTTTTTGCAGACCAGGAGCATCTCTGTCTAAATCCAAGCTTGCATACGTCACCTTGAGCCCGTGCCTTATCCGTTCCCACACAGCCTGGATCCTCCCTCTGAGCTACTATTGTGACATGCGCAGGGGAGCCCTTCATCCCTCCATCCTTCTGGAGCACTCTTTGCGGTTGGGCGCCCTAACTCTAAAAACTTCCACCATATGGTAGGGCACCCTATCCCACCCCAACTGCTGAGGCAGTTTGTTAAACAAAGCTGCAGAACTCTACTTACCATCCTTCCCCCATCATTCTGTGGCAGCCTCTCAGCCACTTACAGACAAGGCTGCTGGTCCAGACCCCTGCTTGCAGTTCCAGAAGCAAAAGATGAGAGCGCCGGGGGATTGAAGGATTGTAAATAGAGTTCTGCTCACTTTTTTAACAAACAAACCTAGCGGTTAGAGGTGGGCTACTGTCCTCTACCATATGTTAAAATTGTATTTTTAGGGTGGACATACCTTTAAATTGATGGTAAAAATGGAAACACATAAGTGAATATTAAATTAAATCAGTGCTTGTTTTTCAGTCACTATTATGAAAACCTATAGGCTCCTTAAAGATATTACTTTTACTACAGAAAAACAGATCTTGTTAGGTTTTTTTTCCAATCTTGTCTCTAGTACTAAAAGGATTTATCTGAAAAATGTGAAGCCTTTCAAATAAAGTCAAGGTAACCCTAAGCTTATTGGTGTGCATAGCAAACAAGCCTCCTTGAAGTGCCCCATAAAGCACTTCTCAGTAAGAGAAATTACATAGAATACAGACCTCTCAGAAAAAGCCAGAACATGTCAAATAGACCTCTCAGTGAGAGGTTTTTTAGAAGACTCAAAAAAACAGTGAGAGATCATGCAGCAAACAGAGAGAAAAGGGATGCTTAGAATGGGAACAGCAAACATACATAGACCAAAGGGACAGCACACTTGTCCCTCTAGTTTTCAGCAGAGAGAAACATAATAAGACCCCATACTGTATAAAGTGAATAGGCCAGCCAGAAGAAGGTACAAAAAGAGAAAAATGGAGGTTATGCCCTTCTGAACTGAGAAAGGAGATCCCTCATACCTGTGTACATGGAATGTACATGGGCATCCCTCAGACAGACCATAAAGGTAAGCATGCACAGCGCAAACCTAACAGATTTTTCTCTGTCTCTTTTGCTAATAAGATTTCCTCTCCTGTTCCACTTAGTGTGGGGGTCCCTCAGGGCTTGGTTTTAGGACCCTTGCTGTTCTCTCTCTACACTATCTCTCTGGGAGAAATATCAGTTCTTTCAGTTTTAAGTATTACTTATATGCTGATGATACCCAAATTTACTTGTCCACCCCCGTGCTAACCCCTGAAGTTCAATCCCAAATCTTTAAGTGTCTACTCTCTATCTCTTCCTGGATGGTGTACCGCTGCCTTAAACACAATCTATCCAAAACTGAATCATTTCCTTCCGTAAAATGGGACCTAGTCTACTATTCTCCATCTATATTGACAATATAGTCATTAAAGGGCAAGTCCAGCCCCAAAATCAAAACTTGCATACAGGTAAATCACCCCCCAAAACCCTAAATGGTAATAGTTTGAAATCTGAAATATATAAGTCTAACCTGAAATCCTGCACAATGTCCTTTCCCCCCTGCTTCTGCTTCCTGGTTCTTCCAGTTAGCAACTGTCAGTTATGGATTTGACAGTTGACATCACAGCCAATGACTGAATGTTAATCCCCTGTCTGCCCTGTCATGCCCAGGCTCAGTAAATGCTCAGTACAGGTTTCTAAATTGCTCAGCTTCCATGAGGCATCCAGAAGCATAGCAGGCAAACAGTAATGAATTCATAGGACAAATTATGATATATCAACATATTGGCATTCAAGATGTTTGGAAACTACAACTCCCAGCTAATAAAGCATGCTGGGAGTTGTAGTTCCCAAACATCTTGAATGCCACCCTCACTTGGCATTCAAGATGTTTGGAAACTACAACTCCCATCTCAATAAACATGCTGGAGTTGTAGTTTCCAAACATCTTGAATGCCAAGTAGAGGGCATTCAAATGTTGGAAACTACAACTCCCAGCATGCTTATAGCTGGGAGTTGTAGTTTCCAAACATCTTGAATGCCAAGTTTCTACACCCTCGGTTTATACTCGAGTCAACAACTTTATTAGGATTCTTAGCTGAAATTGGGTACCCTCGGTTTCCCACCCAGTTCAGTTTGTACCTGTGGGCTCTTCTCCCTGTGGGCTCTTTCCACCAGGGCTTCCTCCATCAAGCAAGGGCTACTCCATCCAAGGCCAGCATTGAAGAAACGGTATCCTCTGCATTCCGGCATCCGCGCATTCATTCCTGTACTGGCGCGCTGGCTGACGTCACTGCCCGGCGCCGGGCTTGGCGCCGGGCTGTGACGTCAGGCCGGCGCGCCAGTACAGAGAAAGATCGTGCAGCTGCCGGAATGCTCAGGTAAGCTATGACTCGAGTATAAACTGAGTCCAAGTTTTCAGGCTGATTTTTACTCGAGTATATACGGTAGTCACAGGAATGAATGGGTAGGTCAGTTGGTGTGTGTACTCATGTCAGGTTGGGGGAAAAATGACTAACTTTTTTGATGATTTGTCATACTTATCCTTTAAATATGGTTGCCACATGAATGAATTGGTAGCTCATTTGGTGTGTGTACCTGTGTCAGGTTGGAAGTTAAAAAAACAAATGTTGTTTTTTGACTATAGTTACCCTTTAAGTATGCTAAATATCAAGAAATAATGACAGATATGGGCTCCACTCCATAAACTTATATAAATTCTTACCAAGTATAAATGGTGGTCCGGGTGTCTATATAACCCCGGACCCTTTGCCTTATCGATTTATGCACACGATAATAAGACTCATCCACAGGTAAATGCTTACCAGACTATCCAGGTAACCCGGGTACCAAAAGCCCCAGGCCCCTCAAGTTCCAAAATGTCCAAGATCAAAAAACAAGGAAGTCCACACCATACCTTTACCTATGATTAAGGACTGTGCGGTCCGAAACACATAAAGGTGGTTTGGAATAAAGCATTTTGAAAACTACAGTTTACAGCCTGGTTCTCCCATCCTCGTAAATGTGGTTGGTCTGGACTTCCTTGTTTTTTGACCCTTTAAGTATGCTGCCACTGAAATGGAAGGGTAGGTCAGTAGTTGTGTGTACCATGGTTAGGTTGGGGGTTAAAAAAAAACAAACTTTGTTGATGATTAGTCAAAATAGTTTTTTTGACTATAGTTACCCTTTAAGTATGGATGCCACAGAAATGGATAAGTAGATCGGTAGGTGTGTTTACCTGTGCAAGGTTGGGGGTTAAAAAAAAACTTTTTTGATGATTGGTCAAAATTATTTTTTTTGACTTTAGTTACCCTTTAAGTATGGCTGCAACAGTAATGGAGGGGGAGTCAGTAGGTGTGTGTACCTGTGTCAGGTTGGGGGTTAAAAAAACAAACTTTTTAAATGATTATTTAAAATTTGATTTTTGACTATAGTTACCCTTTAAGTATGGCTGCCATGGAAATGGAAGTGTAGGTTAGTAGGTATGTGTAACTGGGTCTGGTTGAGGGGTATGTCTTTTTTGTGTTTACAACCATAAAACTAACTTTCTTTGAGGATATTTCAAAATTATTATTATTTTTACATTATTTACCCTTTAAGTATGGCTGCCACGAAAATGGAAGGGTAGGTCAGTAAGTGTGTGTACCTGTGGGAGGTTGGGGGTATGTGTTTTTGCATGTATGACCATATAACTACTTTTAATTGTGGAGTTGGGGGTATCAGCTTTTGTGTTTATGACCATGAAACAAACTGTTTTGAAATATCCACATTTGAGGATTGTTACCATTATAGTCTATGGGGGGGGGGGAGTCCTAAAATTCACTGATAACGCTGTAATGCTTCTGCGGAGATTCCTTAGCTAGGTAATAGCACACTTGTACTATATGCCCTGCACGTCTGTACTGAATTTCATGTCTCTAGCTCTAAGAAGAAGAAGCAGTAATTTGGCTCTTCAAGCCAAATTAATAAAACTAGAGATTAACAAACACATAAAATTTCTAAATAACATCAGCTTGAATTGTACCCTGTGCAACTGAATTGTCAGGGTTTTTTTTAACATGCAGGCATGTGGAGTGTTTATTAACATTTACAAGAGAGGGAATCAAATACTTTGTTTTATGTAAAAAAATAAAAAAAACAATTATCAACAAATTGAAAAAAAAGTATCCAAACTGAGGAGCAGCGCCAGCAGATCGCACGATGCAGCATAAGATAGTTAAGGGGAGGAGTTGCAATCTTTCAGTTCCTGAGCTTGGGGATCCTAAGTACAAAGTAATAACTTTGCAGAAGTTATTACTAATAATTAGAGATGGCCGGTTTGCAGACCCGGATCCGCGGCGGATTTATCCCGTCCGCGAACGGTGGATTATTCCGGATTTTACGCCTTCCGAACTTCCGAACCGCGGATTTCTTGTATTTTCGAAAATATTTGAAATTATGAGGATCTCCGTATTTTCGAAATACGGAGAAAACGGAGATCCTCGTAATTACAAAAATTATCGTAATTTTGAAAATTTTCGAAAATACGAGAAATTCTTGTAAATTCGCGGAATTTCCGCATTTTGGGGATTAATTTCAAGACGGAGAATGCCACATGTCCCAAATTATCCAATGGCAGCTAACATGATTATTGCGAGCCCCCTGGGTATAAAAGTTTGCTTCACAGGCGCCATTTTGTCAGTGTGTTGGAGTGTGTTTAGTGGAGACCTGACAGTGTAGGAGTTGGAGAGAGTTTTTTGTGCTTTTTGAGCTTTTTTTGAGCTTTCTGTGTGTGGATTTCAGTATGGTGGTTTAGCACTTGTTGTTAACCACCCCTATATTCACACATCTTGAGACCCAACAGTCCTTTTAAGGACGAACCTTGTTGTAACGGAGAGGAGGACCCGTCTCTCCACTGAGAATGTGGACCGCCTTACATTCATCAAGATGAATGAGGCGTGGATCACATCTCAGTACAGCACCCCTATTGCTGATGCCCGTGACTGAAGGCCTCCTGCCCCTGGCCACCCGTACTGCTCCTTCCACCTCATTTTCCGCCTAGAGGCTTAGCTGATAATTTTTCTTATTGGCAGGGCCATATATGGTCCTACCTTGCTCTACTGCATTCAAGTTGTGAAATAACAAATGCTTTGCGACAACAGCTACTCTGTGGCTAATTTTTCTAAGATTGGGTCGATCCTACTTGGCCTGAGAGCAGTACTTTGTTCTTCCTTCTCACTCCAGGAGGCAGCATTGTGGTGTCACCTACACTGACCATCTCATACAGCCGCAACAGCTACTCTGTGGCTAATGTTTTCAGCTCTGGGTCAATCCTGCCTGGCCCGAGAGCAGTACTCCATATTTGTTCTTCCTTCTCTCTCCACGAGGCACCTTTGTGGTGTCACCTACACTGACCATCCTATACCGCCGCAACAGCTACTCTGTGGCTAATGTTTTCAGCTCTGGGTCAATCCTGCCTGGCCCTAGAGCAGTACTCCATAATACAAAGTGTGGGCCTGCTGTAACTCAATTGTGCGGTTCCTACAAAGCCTTACCCATTCACCTGCTTTCCCTTGCACGAAGCATACTCTGAGAGAGAGAAGCCAATGGGATGAGGGGTATGTCCAGTGGGGCCAAGCCTTCCTGGCTCTTCAACAATGGTGGCAAACTGCAGTGGGCCTGCTGTAACTCAATGGTGCGGTTCCTACAAAGCCTTACCCGTTCACCCGCTTTCCCTTGCACGAAGCATACTCTGAGGGAGAGAAGCCAATGGGGTGAGATGTATGTCCAGTGGGGCCAAGCCTGCCTGGCTCTTCAACAATGGTGGCAAACTGCAGTGGGCCTGCTGTAACTCAATGGTGCGGTTCCTACAAAGCCTTACCCGTTCACCCGCTTTCCCTTGCACGAAGCATACTCTGAGGGAGAGAAGCCAATGGGGTGAGGGGTATGTCCAGTGGGGCCAAGCCTGCCTGGCTCTTCAACAATGGTGGCAAACTGCAGTGGGCCTGCTGTAACTCAATGGTGCGGTTCCTACAAAGCCTTACCCGTTCACCCGCTTTCCCTTGCACGAAGCATACTCTGAGGGAGAGAAGCCAATGGGGTGAGGGGTATGTCCAGTGGGGCCAAGCCTGCCTGACTCTTCAACAATGGTGGCAAACTGCTGTGGGCCTGCTGTAACTCAATGGTGTGGTTCCTACCTGTTCACCCGCTTTCCCTTGCACGAAGCATACTCTGAGGTAGAGAAGCCAGTGGGGTGAGGGGTATGTCCAGTGGGGCCAAGCCTGCCTGGCCCCACAACAATGGTGGCAAACTGCAGTGGACATTATGTAACCCAGTACCCCCATCGCCTTCTTTCCCTTGTTGTGTGCAAACTACTATATAGGGGAATGTGACCAATGTGGTGTGTGTAATGGCATTAATGGTAAGGTATATACAATTATAAGTACCAGACATATAGCTAGCTAAATAGATATGTGTATTGTAATTTTTCAAATAAAAATTGATTATGAATCTGAATAATTTGATATATCGAAAAAAAAAAATTTTTTTTTATATATAATAATATAACATTTTTTTTTTTCAAACTATATACATAAAAAAAAAAAAAAAAAAAAAAAATCACTGGGGTACCCTCCTCTCCAGTCTGGTCAGGCGGCGGTCCAGGCACCGCACCATGTGCGCATCTCCATCCGCATGCTCTGTAATTCTGTGGAGGAAGATATTGAGAGAATTGTGTTGAAGATGTTCAAGCATATTTCCTAAAGCACCATGCGGTAGATGCAATTTTGCACCTGATAACTACTTACACATACATGGTACGCATGCTATAATGTTGCAGTATGTCATAAAACAGGAAAGCTCAGTATAAAATATCATATTTCTAAAATTCTTAGTTTATATTATGCATACCTAGTTATGGTAACAGTGATTTCTACTGATTGGCTTGTGGATGGGTTACACATGCTCAGATCTCTACTGACCAACTGAATCAACCCAGGGACTGGGTCAAGGGCAAGACCATAACGGTCTCTATTAGGGGTCCTGCAAACAGGAAGTCAGTATTTCCGATGCTGATTGCTGAATGGGCAGATTAAGGTCATTGGGATGGATAAATACTGCTCTTTTTTTCTTAAAAGTATATATATTATCACTGAACTTCCACTTAAAGCGATATTATTGCATCATGGGGGATCACTGATAAACAGCAGGAGGTAATGCTGGCATAAAAAATTACGTTTATTGCTAAATTGTATCAGAACATTCTTGGTTTTGTATCACTAGGACTGTGCTACATACAAAATTTTTTGGAAGTGGTGCAGCCCCATAAAAGCATTGCCAAACCCACAGTACTCAATGTTGCATCCTGTAGCGTGGATTTTACACTGGGAAATACAGATATTAATAGTCTTGTATATAACATTCATTAACGTTGCATAGATTTACTTATGATTTTCAATCATGGCCGCCAGTGGGACTGGAGAGGCTGGAGGTCTGGAGGGCTGGAGAGGGTGGAGAGCCGGAGGGGCTGGAGGGTTGGAGGGGCTGGAGAGGTGGAGGGCATGGAGAGGGTGGAGGGCCTGTAGAGGCTGGTCCTGCTTCTAGAAAAAAAAATGTTTATTTCAACAATCACTGTCAATCCATTAGAATATATTACATGTATAAGAACATTTCCTAAAAGGCTATGTAGTGAACATTTCTTGGATAATTTTGGATGTTTGGACCTAATTTCGTGACTTAAGTTCAAAAACTGAGGGACAAGATACAGCCCAGAGTTGGGGACAACAAATGGGAATGAGAAATGAGAAGACCTGTGATCTGTCTCTCAAGCCAAATTAATAGATTTGTTGCATTTTAAAAAAAAAAAAAAAATTATCAGTGAATAATATAAATTCACTTAATTATCACTGATATTTCACTAATTATTTGCTGACAATCAAGGTCAATAAAAAGATTTTAAAAATTGATTAGGATGCACTTACGTGTCTGGCTGGTGCCAGGTGCCTCCACTTGGGGCGGTGGACTGCCCAGTAGGGGCAATGGAGAGCCCGGGGGGCTAGTTGGTGGTAGTGCAAAAAATAAAAAGGAAATTTATTTTAACTCTCACTGTCATTAAATGTTCAAATACATTTACTTAAACAATTCTGGGAGAAGTTGTCAAAAAATATGCAAACATTTGGAGGGCTTGGCCACATCAACGTGTTAAAAAGCACACAACAGTGTGGCACAATTAATGTGATCCTCAATTTTTGCACAATTATGCTATCGTACTGCACTCGAACGGCAATACAACTGAGCGCACCGGAAACACGCGATGTATGCTGTTCTGGAGCGCTCGCACTCGTGGCGCTGTAATGTGGCCTTGGACAAATGAAAGATTTAAAAAAAACTTTTTTTTCAATAGGCTGCACTTACATTCTTCCTCGGCGGGGACGATGGTGGGGGTGGGGTGTTGGAGGAAGATTCCGCTGCAAATTAAATAAAAAAAATAGATAATGAATGAATATCTAAAGGATATATTTAATTATACTTTGAATTCTGTTTGAAAATACAGATTAAATAAGGCAATATGTTATAGTTTCTTTAAAAGTCAATCATATTTCTATGGCAATGATTTCATACCTTATTCTTCTGGCTAAGTATTTTATGTGTGTATTGTAGCCATGGAAAGGGAATAGTTGGTTGGGTGTGAGGGAGCATCAGTAGCTGTGTGTACTTTATCTGTATAGATTTTGTGGGTAACACAACATTTTAATTTTGGAGTGTAAAAATAAATTTTTAATAATTGATCAACATTTTATTTTTGACTTTACTTTCCCTTCAAATAGGGCTGCCATGTAACTAAAAGGGTGGGTCAGTAAAGTGTATTTAACTGTGTCTATGTGTGGGTATCAGAGTGCATTTATAAGGTAAAAAGAAATCAATTTTTAATGATCGATTTCATTTTTAACTTTATTTAGCCTTTAAATAAGGCTGCCATGGAAATGGAAGGGTGGGCCACCAAGTGTGTTTACCTGTGTCTATGTGTGGGTATCATTTTGAATTTATAGGTGTTAAATAAAGTCACTTTTCAGTGATTCATTTTTTGACTTTACTTACCCTTTAAATAGGGCTGATATTGAATAATATAAGAATAAGAATAATGTAATAATAACCAGTGAATGAGAAATACAAAGAACTTGGATCTCTCTCTCTCTCTCTCTCTCTCTCTCTCTCTCTCGCCAAATTAAAGGATTATTGATGTTTTTAAAAATATATATATAAATATGTTTTTGTCAGAAGTGAATTAAAATATTTTACTACTTATAACAATACAGTAATATAATAAAAAGTATACTTGCCTTCCATAATTTGCCGCATGGCTTGAACATAATGAGGCCTCTGCCTCTTCAGATCAGACCACTGTCTCTGGAGGGTAGAGACAGTGGTCTGGCAGCCAAATCGGCGCAGTAGACGGCGCTGGAGCCCCTCCATTATCCTGCGCTTTCGGCGCCGCACATGATAGGTTCCAGGGGGGAAATCATCGTACCCCCTGGCCAGGAGGTACTGCGTGGCATACAGTTGCCTAGCTGAACTCGCCATTGTGCAGGCAGGACGTTCCGGTTTGGGTCCGTTTTTACGAAAATCTTCGTTTTTACGAAAATCCTCGGTTTTATGAAAATCCTTGTTTTTACGGAAATCTTTGTTTTTACGGAAATCTTCGTTTTTACGGAAATCCTAGTTTTTATGGAAATCCTCGTATTTTCGGGAAATACCGTTTTTTTAAATTCACGCTAGCAGACTGTAATTTTTAGGTATTGTAGGCATTGACACGTGTTTCTAAGGTCATTACCCAGGTCCCTGAGTGATTAAGTGTAGGTTACCAAGGCTATTTAGACCACTTTTAATGCTGATTTTGCCGAACTTTCATTTTAATACGTTTTAACGCGGTCCGCTCGCAGATTTTCGAATTTACGGATTTTTCCGAAAATCCGCGGATCCTCGAGCGGACCGGATTTTTCGAAGTTCGAACATCTCTACTAATAATGAGTAATCATTTCTGCATCTCTAGGAATTATAGGAGAAAAAAACAGATTTTTTTTATACTTAATGTGAAAGATTTTCTCCCCAGAACACCTATACATTGTAAGATACTTCTCTTGTAAGCTGCATTTAGTAAATGCAATAAGTATAATAAGTAAAGAATTTCTTGTTTTTGCCAGTACAACTCACAGCCCAGCCCAGTCTAGTGAGCCTTGTGAACATGTGCACCTATTGGCCATGCCCCCTAATCCCACAAAATCTACTATCTCTATGTATACAGATGTCTCAACACATAGATGGAAGTCCATGATAAGACGTTGAAAGCTGCTCTTACCCTGTCCATTTTCCAGCCAGCATTTTTGCTTCCATTCTGTTTCTAAATGCACCTGTTTTCTTTCTGTTCCCTCTGGTGGGTTATTGGACTAATGAGTTTACAGGTTCAAATCTCCACCCTTACATATGACTTTTGAAATTTTCTTTTTTTATTAATGCTTGATTGGAAATAAACTGCAAATATTACTTTTGATTTTTGGTTGAAATATAAAGGAAAATATGGGGGAAAGGAGATTGTTTCAAAAACAATTGTACACTGTAAAATCTTTCTGTGTTTGAGAGAGACAGGATCTGCTGTAACATGATCTGTACCTAAAAGAAGCAGATCTCTGTGTTGTAATATGATTGGCTGGCAGCTTCCAATGGGCAAGTCTGCAGCTTCCTTGTTTTGATCTGCTGTGCACATGTGAAATCATATCATGTGTGTGACACAGAGACCGATGGTAGCTTCCTGTGCTCGACCCTCCTCTGCTCCGTACCCAGCAATCAGAAAAGTTTTTTCTTGAGAAAGAACTCACTGTGGTTTGAAACTAGAGATGTTCGAAACTGTTGAGTTTCGTTTTTGAATCTTCGAAAAAGTTTAAAAGTTCGAGTTTCGAAAATCGCCTACTTTCGATTTTCGAAAATCGTCTACTTTCGATTTTTGAAAATCGTCTATTTTCAAAAATCGTCTACTTTCTATTTTCGAAAATCACCTACTTTCAATTTTTGAAAATCGTCTACTTTCGATTTTCAATTTTCAAAAATTGTCTACTTTCGATTTTCGATAATCACCTACTTTCGATAATTATCTACTTTCGATAATTATCTACTTTTGATTTTCAAAAACTGTCTGCTTTTGATTTTCGATAATTATCTACTTTCGATAGTCGTCTACTTTCGATAATCATCTACTTTCGATTTCGATAATCATCTACTTTCGATTTCGATAATTATCGAATTTTCGATAAAAATTTAAAAACTCAGGGTTTCGTAAATTCCGGAAGTTCCGAAAGTTTCAGCGGGACTTCGAAACCCTCGGATTCGATTCGAAACTGGGTTCTATTACAACCCACAGTACATCTCTATTCAAAACATGTCACAATTAAAGGACACTAAAGTTGCGTTGTGTTCCCTTCCAATACATTATTATTGTTGGAGAACATGTGAAATGTACTGTGTACACTTAGGCTCCAACAAAACAAAGAGGTGAATTATGGGAATTGACCCCTAGTTCCCACAGGTTTATTTAAAAAATGCAGGTCGGGTTCTGACTAAATAAATTTCTGTCAGTTGTTGTTGGGTCCCTATAATTTTTTTAGCGCTATATATGTGAGATTGGGTCAGGACTATGTGTATTCACATCTGGGCAGCACGGTGGCTTAGTGGTTAGCACTGACGCCTTGTAGAGATAAAGTCCTGAGTTTGATTCCACCCTTGGACAAATCTGCAAGGGGTTTGTATGTTCTCCCCAGGGCAGGGCCTGATGTGAATGTATACATATAACTGTAAAAGCGCTATGGAAGATGTTGGCGCTATATAAATCCACAATAATAATATTCTGTAGTATATCACAGACAGAATCCAATGGATTGGGTAAGGAATGTGTGTATCCACATCTGTAGCAGATCACAGACAGAATCCAATGGATTGGGTTGGACTGTTTTGCATCCACATCTGTAGCAGATCACAGACAGTATCCAATGGATTGGGTCAGACTGTTTGAATCCACATCTGTAGCAGATCACAGAGAGAATCCAATGGAATGTCTGTTATTTGCTAGAGATTTGTGCTGTGTCTACTCAGCTTTAAACCCATAGTAATAAGATAAGATGCAGAGGTACACTCCAAAGCAAGAAGTGAACCACACCTCAAATGTGTGATTATTATTGTGGTTTACAATAAATTCACTTCTTGCTTTGGAGTGCGCCTCTGCATCTTATATTATTGTTTGAACTATTTTCCTTGGAAGTGGGGAATCAGAGGCTTGCACCCAGGTGAACAGAGTGCATGTGGACTTTTCGCTCATATTGGATTAAACCCATAGCAATACACCAAGAGTTATCATAGGTTTAACAGATTTTGAGGTGGTTGTTGCATTTCCAATGGTGAGTCTTAAAGGGCATGTCCACCCCCAAAACTATATTTTAACCCACTACTGGCCCCACTGTGTAGTAAAATCCTTACCTTACATCCCTGCTCCAAATGGTTCTCCTGTAATGTCCCTCCAAAGTCCAGAAAACTGACCACCAGGAGCCTGACTGAGTCCATATAGGACTCTGCCTCCTGTCTCTCCTCCGGGAGAACTTGCACATGCTCAGTGCAGCACTCCCCCCTCCCTCTCCCTCCTGTTTTGCTATCCCTCCCCCTTGTGTAAAACCCCTTTTCTGTAGTGTAGGGCTCCCTCCCCCAACCCCAACCTCTATAGTTATTTGTCTAAAACTTCCCCGATCTATACTTACTTTGCCTGTTACCCCCGGCATTCTGTAAAGCTGGAAGCCGCGTCCGTGATTGGCTGCCTCTCAGCCAATCTTGGACACGGCTGCCTGTCCAGCCCCCTGCTTGCAGTTTCATGCAAGCAGAGGGCCGGGATTGAACATCAGAGGATAGAGGCAAAGTAAGTAATGATTGGGGGAGTTTTTAGACAAAGTACTATAGCGGTTGGGGGTGGGGGAGAGAGCCCTACACTACAGAAAAACATTTAAAAAGGTGTGGACATGCCCTTTAATGCCAGAGAAAGGTTTCAAAGAAATCACTTTTGTGGGACTTTTTTGTAAAACAATTAAATACCTGGATTTGTAATGTAACATAAACCACTATAGTTTTGCTACATTAGCATAGCAGGGGGCAGTGCTGGACAGTGAAGTATTATAGTATGAATATCCTAATACACATAACTAGAGATGTTTAAAACCAGTGAGTTTCATTCCGTTTTCAAATTCCAAAAAACTTTGCAAATTCAAAAATAAACCCAAAAAAGTCAATGGGAGAAAAAAAATCAGAAAGCTATGATTGAATTTAAGCCATACGGTAAATAGCAATAGTATATTAGTGTAAATGTCTCAGAGACCTGGGAAATGGTCTGGGGGATACGTACATATAACCAAAACTTATTTTAAAAGTTTCTTCACCATTGCAATGTTTTCATTGTTTTCATTATATTTTTGAGGGTTACCGTACTAAAACCAACTTGCATATTCGTGGTTTTCCTGAAAACGGTTGCCGTATTCGACGGTTTACAAAATCGTAAATTCTGAATTTGAGGATTACCGAAATTAAAATTTGGGGGATTTTCGAGAAAAATCGAAAGTCTGAAAAATCTGGTTTCAAAATTCTGAAAGTATTGTTGGAACTTCAAAACCAACTTCTATTTGAACCCACACTACATCTCTACATACAAAAGATGCTTAACACATGTTTAAAAAAAAGAAAAATTAATTCATGACATGTATTTTCCTGATGTAAAATCAGAAGATCCTGTATTAGTGGAATGTGTGTTTTTTCTTTTTGTGTGCTGATCATGTATTTGCTGTGTGTGTCTGGCCCAGACAGCACAGGAAATTTCAGTACATCTCTTTCCATTTGAAACTGTGAATTCTCTTCCAAAGCAGCAAAGCGTGGGCTGTGCATTTTACCAGGCCAACACTAGCACAGGGGAATCACAGCAAGTCAAAATAGTGCCAAGAGATAATCGTGTTTTTCATTGATTCCATTTACTCAGCTCACTAAAGCGTCAGGTATGGCAGGGTATTTAAATCCAAACAATTATACTATATATATAATTCTGGTCAGAATTAACAGATTTTCTTATCAGAAAAGAAACTAACAAAAATATTATTATTGCTTTAAGTGTAATAACACGTTAGAAATTAAGCACACAGCACTACCAAACGTACCAGAACCAGAAAAAGCCTTGTACACATGTTCCGAGAGATTCATTGCATGACATTTGTTTGAAAAAGAAGCTGCAACATCCAAATCAGACAAACACTTAAAGGATAACTGTATTGCCTCAATGCATTTTTTTTTAAAAATTACTTTATAAAGAGTAATGGTATGCAGCCCTCCCCATACATTTTTTTCCTGATTTCGAGCTGCCTTCAATTAGCTTTCAATTATCCATGCTGTGAAGGGGGCGTAACAATTCTGTCTGCCTCTAACTGTCACTCAGAGCTAGCATGTGAGAAAACACTCCTCCACCCACCCTTGATCAGCTTGATTTTGTAGGCTGTATCCTAGCAACCGAACAGTTCAAGTTTGTTTAACTGGCAGAGGAGGAGGAGAGAGGTTGTAACAGATATTCCCACCAGCGAATGGCAAGTGTTATGTTAATCATGGCCCTGGGCCATCTAGGAGGCGGGCTTTTAGCACTCATCTTTGCTGTGCGATATCTAAGAGAGGGCAGCATGGCTGTAAATGTGAGTAAGTGATTTCAGCTGCTGAAAGTGTGGACATGTAATAGGGGTGATGGTTTTTTTTATATTGTTGTCCTTTAACAACTATTTTCAGCTTTTTCAACAATCAACTTGGCCGATTTGTTCTGCTTAATATCGTAGGTTTGAACATAATGGTCAGATTATAATTATTGTGGATTTATATAGCGCCAACATCTTCCGTAGCGCTTACATGTATACATTCACATCACATCGGGTTATTAGTAGAGGATGTAGAGATGTAATGCGTTTTTTAAAACACGCTTTATTACAATTATAATATCTTTTGCTACTTGCGTGTGTTTTTGCTGTGTGCACAAACATTGTTGGTAGCATATGTATATAATGCTGAGCGTTTGCCATTGTAATCATATGACAATAGATATTTTATAGGCCTTGGTTTCATGTTTTTCCTATTGGTGGTTTGTTGTAGTCCCATTCCATTCATCTTCTGTGTGATAGCTTACTATAGCTAGCAGCAAGTAAAAATCATTAGAAATTTGCCCCAAAAATTCCAAAAAGCATTAAAGGGATGGTTCAGTGGAAATTATCAATATTTGTTGAATTGTTAGTTTGTGTAATACATACTTAGTTATTCTACATATTCTCTCCCATTTTGAAAAATCAGTTGATTTCATCCCCTTTGCTGTTCCCTGCTGTTGACATTAGTGAACTGACATTTCAGGTTCTAATGGTCCTTCTTCTTCCCAGGATGCACCACTTCCTTGGAATGTTTCTAACATCTGCAACTGAAGCAACCCAGGGACTGGGTCAAGGACAAGACCATAATGGTCTCTACTAATGGTCTCTACTAGGGGTCCTGCAAACAGGGAGTCAGTATTTCAGTTGCCTTTATATAAACACAGTTCCCCTTTAAAAACACAGGATGGAAAAACACAGCTTTTTTTTGAAAAGTATATGTATTTGCACTAAACTTCCCCTTTAAAGAATGACAAGCTAACAATTCTTTTAGAATTTCATTATTATACACAAACTTATTTTTAGGTGGTCTTTCCCTTAAAGAGTTCAAAGGCTTATTCTAAAGTCTTTTTTTAAGAATGCAGAACTGAATAAAGCCTTCAACTGGAGATGCGTCCGACGCATCTCCAGTTATTGTACTGTGTGCGCACACAGTGCGAAAGAAGCAAGGATGCGTCAGGGGCATCAGGGATTTTGGCGCTGGAGCGGGTCTGCGGGTAAGTGTCTCCTCCTCTCCTGGAAGATTTACTGAAGAACGGGAGGTAAGAGATAGTGCATTTACCTCCTGTTCTTCAGTAAATCATTTAGAAACATACTTACTTTTTTGCTGGACATACACTTTAAACTTGTGACCTTTCATGTAGTTTGAAAACTACATAACCGCTTCCTTTCAGTATTCACATGGAGACCATTTAACAGTCACAGGGGTGAGGTTTAACCTCCGATTTTGACTATCCCATATTAAAATAGGATGTCTTGTACCTAATATAAGTCAGTGCTATACTTTATATACATTTATTGGTGGTCATTTAAATGGCAATAGTGATAGTACACACATACATATACACCTTTCCTATGTGTAATATCCTATACCCCCACCTCATTGGTAGCTGCTAAAAATTCAATGTTATTTCCTTACGAAGATATAAATATATTTATATATTATAAAGGATATATATATATATATATATTATAAGATATATATATATATATATATATATATATATGTAATCCACTACCCACCCAAATCAGCTTGTTACTCTTCATCCCTCTCCTAAATCAGCAGCATCCCCTCTGGATTTAATCTTGTGTCACTCTCAACCCCCCCCCCTCAAAGTTAGGCACAAAGTATAAAAAAACACAAGTGGGTGTACACAGTCCCATCCCCACACAAATACAAATATACAAGTCAATATAAGATAGGATTCATCTAAATTACATCATAAAAATGTAAGATATTGCAGGTACATTCTAATCTTCCTTAGAGGTACCATTAGAGCAATAGTTGTTTTAGAGCAGAGATAACCTATGAAGAGTATGTCCATCCCCCCAAAAAACTTTTTATATCTTGTTGGCAACCCCCCAAAACCTCGACCTTGTGAGGTTTATAAAATGCAAAGATGTTTCTAACAGTACTTACCCAGCCTTCTTTCCCCCAGCGCACTTCTGCTTGCTTTCGTGCACAGAAGCAAGTAAAAGAGGCCGGACCGGCAGCATCTCCTGTGATTGGGGGTGGACATACCCTTTAAGAAGGCTCTATTTAATTTTATACTCTGTGGAGGCTTGTTTGCTCCTTTAATCCCACATTACCTTAAGCTATACAGCTGACTGGTATCTTGCATTTCCAAGTCCTACCTCATTGAAGTCATGAATCTATATCATACACTGATGAGATTTAAAAAGATTGTGTGAGATTGTCGCTTCTCAGCCTTTTGGCTAAGATCAAGTGTAGTATCTGAGGAGAGGGGATCGAGCGCCCCTAGCTGGAGTGGGAGTGATCTCCCCACTCCAAAGATACAGACCGGATCTGCACACTACACAATTTGATCAAAGCCTTCATCTGGAAGTGTATAGAGACTCCTGTCCACAATGGGCACATATTTTTTGCTCCCTTAACTTAATTGTTTCCACTTCTTCCTGGAGCTGTAAAAAATTGCCTTGCAGATTATGGCTTGGCCTCCTCTAGATTAAATTGCCATGATTAATTTACACTCTTTTTATTCATTATAGCACTTTATTCCCCACTAGAATTATTTGTATTATTTTGTTTACGTTTTTGGTGGGACACGCTGTTTCCTCTTTAGGACCACCAGCTTTTTTAATCAAGCCCTTCCTTGAGACTCCCTGGTGGCAGCTGAGGGTTGACAGGGAGTGTAGCATTGGAGGGCCTACCAAAGCCCCCCCTCTTGGTAAGTTCAGTTGCAGCTGGACGATTGCGAGAGGAAGACAGTCTTGACCACCGCACAAGCACTTTGTGTTTTCACTGTGGTGTTGGCCAAAAAAGCACTCACCTGGGCTTTCAATAAAAAAAAAGTGTGGAACAGTCAGGGTCAATTTTAGGACCTCAGATATCCTAATGGTGAACCCTAAATTTTAAACTCCTTAGTGGCACAAGGGAATTTTCTAGGCCTGATACTAAATAAATTACTGGTCACATTATAAAGCAGTTATTGGCCCTCCATACATTATTCTGTGAATTTTGCCCCCTATACTTTAAACAGATGTTACTGGCCCCTAATACTTTTTACAGCAATTACTGCCCCCTATATTTTGTACAGGGATAACTGACCCCCTATACATCATACAGTGGTTACTGACACCCAATACTATTTGCCTCTTAAGGCTGATACCACACATTAACAGAAGTCAGCGCATATAAAAAGCACGCATATTGGTGGGTGTCAATGTCTGTTTGCGTCGAGATTTGCGCAATAGTCTGAAACTATCAAAGCGCATGCTATTTGCAAAAAATGGTGATCGCATGCTCTCTGAAAATGGATAGCATTCATTGTGTATACAATGTAGCCACCAAAATTGGAATACACTGCATGATCATAAGCACATGTGAAAATGCAAAAGTATGGCCTAGCCCTCAGTGTCTGTCACCAACCTGAATGGCTGTGCCAACACCACCTGCAAGTTGGTTGATGGTCCTGACCACTGCACAGCACTTTTTCTTCACTGTGCCTAGGCATGAAAGCACCAACCCTAGGCTTTTAATTAAAAAAAAATTAAATCAGTTGTCTCTATACCATTAGGCTGTATTGTATGTTATTATGCAGTTCTGGACACATCACTTAGCCACAGGACACTAATACTTTACAGCGATATAGAGAGGGACCCTTCTGAAAAGCGGTAATCAAAAGCTCCAAGGGGACTTACCAGAAACATTTTTAAGAGCGTAATACACACTCACTTCTCAGAATGAGTGGTCACTCTTTCTCCCTGGCAAGTAACAGCATGAACAAAGACACAGACCTCCATGTTCAGTTATATCGGAAACACCTTTGTTGATGTTCGCCTGACGCGTTTCGGACCTCAGACATCCATAATCATAGGTATAGCCACAGGACATAAAGGAGAAACTTTACATGTCTCTGCTTATTTTTCTAGGAATGCTGCGAAACGACAACCTATAGCCCTGCCCAATGGACTAACCATAATCTAAAATCACTTCCTCTATGGCACCAAGCCTGTATATATCATCTAAACCTTATCCCATACATACAAAATATTAATGCATATACATATATCCGGTGTTATCAGGGGCACACTGGTACTTTGCACAATGTAAACAACTGAACATCCCCCATCTTTTAGGACCCAGAAATGTCACGTCTTTTACTTTCTCCAATCTAAACTTTGATCTCTCAGACTCTCAGACTACCCAAGGAAATTTTTCTGTAGTGTAGGGCTCCTACCCCCCCCCCCCCAAACGCTATAGTTACTTGAAGCAAAACTCTCCCGATCTCTACTTACATTGCCTGTTTCCCACGATGTTCAGTCCCTGCCCTCTGCTTGCATGAAACTGCAAGCAGGGAGCCGGACTGGCAGCCGCATCCGTCATTGGCTGAGAGGCAGCCAATCACGGATGCGGCTTTCGGCGGTACTGAATGTCGGGGGAAACAGGCAATGTAAGTAGAGGTTGGGGGAGTTATTCTGCAAATAACTATAGGGAGCCCTACACTACAGAAAAGGGGACTGGAGCTAGGGGGAGGAAAAGAAAAAAAACGGGAGGGAGAGGGAGGGGGGGAGGTCTGCAGTGCGCATGGCTTAAGTATGATCCGATCGTGCTTTTAAAAGCAGACACTAGTGTGCTGGCTTGAGTTATGCATGCAATCCGTTAAATATAGCGCATGCAATGCACATTTTTGTAATGCACAAGCACTGATTGCCCAATACTGCGCAATTGCAGCGCACGGCAAGATGCCTGTCAGGCACAAAATGTGGCCTCAGCCTTACCCTGTATACACTGATTGGAGATACCCTTTAATGTAATTCTGTCTTCCATCTCCTATTGTCATCCTGACCCGGTTTCCCATTTGTAATGCATTACTAAATAATTCCAAGTATCCCCTACACTTAAATTTGTCATACATCTCTTTCATTTGTTTATACTGTACCAAACGATCACTTACTATCCTCTGTACTTGTGCAAATTGACTAGCAAGAATTGCCTTCCTAGTGTGCGAGTTTTTGGTTTGAGAGCAATTGATTTCTATTTCTTCAGTGAAAAACTCAGTTTTAATACCATCATCTTTCTTCAACGTTACATTCAAAGGATGTTTTGAATGATTTCAGTGAGTTCCTTTATAAGTTATGAAATGTTGATATTGAAAATTGGAAGGATGTAGTTTTAGTTACCCTTGATGTGCCTTTCCTGTATTGATTGGTTATGACTTATACAAAGGGATAAGGATAGAATTTTCTATGTCGTGTTTGGAGATCATCTTGTGCAACAACTATTTCTCATTCAATGGCAGATACTATATGCAATTAAGGGGTACTGCCACGAGGTCAAATGTGACTCCAACATATGCCAATGCCATTATGGCTTGGCAAGGACTTTATGTATAGACTACCTTTCTTCACTGGACTCGTGTCCTGGTGGAGCAACATTTTTCCCTATTTCTGGTGCTCCAAACAATGTACCAAAAAGTTGCTTATGTCTCTTTATTTAAAGGAATAGTTGACTTTTTTGCATTAAAGGAGAACTTAACCCAAAAAATCAAAGTTTAAGATAGAAAGTACTTGCTTCAACATCCTTCTCAGCATGGAAGATTCTACTCGGGGGCCTTTTCTTTACCTCTATGAGCTCATAGAGGTTCCCCAAACCTGAAGCTGACATTTTCCCTTGCCTGCCAGTACTTTTGCCTTGATTACGTTTTCAGCCCGTGCGATTTCCACTCCCACCTCTTAACCCCTATTATGTAGGAATACATTAAATCATCAATATTCAAATTGGTGGTGCAGCTGATTAACACTTTCCTAGTAGCAGTGTTGTAGTGTGATGTATATAGGTCTGGGTATCTAGTGTGTCCAGATCTGAAATAATGTATGTCACCTATGGCTTCCACTCCACCAAATCCAATACATAGATAATAAATTGCTGGTGAAACATACAAAGACACACGAGTGGGTCAGCAACATGTAGCACGCATGTTTTGCAATAAACCTGCACTAGTCACAGTAACAGGATGTGTCTTTGTATGTTTTACCTGCAATGTATTGTTTATGGTGTAAAATTGTAGGGGAAGGATAGTGAAGTGAACCTGATCTTAGCACAGCTCTATGCAATGCATTTCTCATCAGTGTACCTTATTAAAGGGGAATGTTGGACAGTAGGAAGAGTGTGTTTTTATAGAAACCACATGGTGCAGAACTGTAGGGGGAGGATAGTGAAGTGAACCAGATCTTAGCACAGCTCTATGCAATGCATTTATTATCAGTGTACCTTATTAAAGGGAATGTTGAAGGATAGGAAGAGTGTGTTTTTGATTCAGCTGTCTGTATAAAAACAACAAATTGTAGTACAGAGCTAAGAAATGGATTACACAGAGAAATGCATTGCACAGAGATGTGTTAAGATCAGGAACATTATATTATCCTCCACCTGCAGCTCTGCACCATGTTCTGTAAGTGTACATATTAAAGGGGAATGTTGGAGGGTATGCCACTTGCAGCTCTGCACCATATTGTTTATATAAATGTACATATTAATAGGAATTATTGGAGGGAATGCCAATTAAAAGGGTACTGTTAGAGGGAATGCAAACATGTTCTATAAAATTAATGCAGCAGGAGGTCTGCCTGTGGGAAGTTTTGCATAAACAAAATCACTCTTCCAACTAGGGTTCCCACCTTTGCCTTTAAGACCCGAACACATATACAGGCCTATGTATTAAAAGTTCTTATCATTTATAATGGTGCATATTTTGCCCCAACCAATCAGATTTTAAGGACTTTTACTACATAGGTCTGCTAATAAATACACAACAAAAGGTTAGTATTTTCTTTAGAAGCATGATGCAGGCTGATACAGTTTGTATTTAAAGGGACCGTAAACTCCCAAAAATAATTCTGTGCCATTCGTTTCTATTATTCACATGGAGGTGAGAACTCTTATTCTCACCTCCCTGTGAATAATAGGACGCTCGGAGGACCTGGAACTTACCTTACCCGCCGCTCCTTCACTGAACAGCTGTTCTCTCCCAATCGCACGCCCTACCTTTTGTATTGGCGCGCATGCGCCTAAGATAGGGCACGTGGTCGGGACAGAGCGGCTGTCAGTGAAAGAGTGGCTGCGAGTGGAGCGGCGGTAAGGTAAGTGCCAGGTCCCCCGAGCGTCCTATTATTCACAGGGAGGTGAGAATAAGCGTTCTCACCTCCCTGTGAATAACAGAAACGAATTTTTGGGGGTTTAATGTTCCTTTAATGCAATGGTACTTAGCACTGCAACATGTAGATTTAATGTGTTTGGCTCTTAATGGCAAAGGTGGCCTATGCCTTTACACTACTTCCAAAACTACTTCCAGGCTCCAACATTCCCCTTTAAAATGCATTGCACAGAGCTGTGCTAAGACCATGTTCACGTCAATATGCTGCACCTGCAGCTTTGAGCTTTTTTGTTTTTATAAGTGTACCTTGTGAAGCGGTCAGTTCAATTCTGTGCATGATCGCACGAGCACGCATTATTGCGAATGTGCGTCCTACCATAAACTTAAATGGGGCCACAGCCTCAGGAAATTGACCTGTTGAAAAGCTAATTTCCATTGCGTTAAATACATGCTGTATGGCTAAACTGAAATCAATGCTGCTTGCATTACAATTCTAAGGGCTAGGCCACACAAGCGTGTTTTTCAGGCAATCGGGATTTTCCATTTGTATTGAAATCGCAGCAATGCACGAAAATGTTGCGATTCGCGTATGCGTCAGCAATTTGGTAACAGGCGTTTTTTGTGCAATCACATGCGTTTTTATAATGAAAATGGACAAATTGCAAGCACAAAGGCATGTAAATCGCCTGCGATTGTGTGTGCGATTCAGATGCGTTGCAGTGTGGCTGTGCCCTAAATGTACATTTCAGCAATACACACACTAATATAAATGGCACAGTGCAGAAATAAACACATAAAAACACAGTCTTGCAGAAATGCTCACAAAAATAAAGGGTTAACAAGTTGCTTCCTAAATACATATGAAAAGGGTTAACACCTTCCCCCACTCTGAGCAGGAAAACCAGCTAATAATATTCACTGCTATCTGGGATGATTGGCAGGTGGGGACTCTGAGTTCAACTGTTACATGCAGCTTAGCATAAGGGGAGTGGGAAACAAACACAAGGTACCTAGTTAGCATGTGCAGAAGGGGTTTTGGGTCCAGGACCACAAGGAAGAGTCAACACTGGAAGCCAGCCATGACATCATAGATTGCCAGTACTCTGAAATGTTCTATAAATAATTTCTACACCAAGAGGCTGAATTCACAGGAGACAAATGGTTTTACTAAGTGACAGTTATAGAGTCTGTAGAGCTGCCTTTGTATTTTGGGTTTAGTTCTCCTTTAATTGAAGAACGGTTTTCCTTTTCTTGCAATTAATTTAATGTCTTACCCACTATTCTTCAATTACTGTTACAAGAGCCGGGATTGAAGTATTAAAACCTCACAATAGACGACATTCGACACTAATCATGAAACAAATTGAATATCGAACAATATGTATGGTACATCTTACAAATTAACATTGTACATCTGTCTATCAAAGTATCGGTCGGTTTAATATCATAATTACAATAGTAATAGTGTATAGCCACCTTTACAGGAGGGAACACATAGCTCCTTTACCTCCTGTTCTTCAATTAATGCAAAAAAGGATAGGTTCACTTAAAACCTTGAAAAAGTCCCTTTGAGGGCATTTGGATACTATGACTATTTTTCTGGGGATAAAAATATATATTTATTAACATATTTAGGAAAAGTTTTCTATTCACCTTGAAAGTGTGAATCCAATGTACATTCCAGTTGATAATTGGAGCCAATTAGATTACCACAGACAAAATTTAGAAAAATTGGGCCAAATTTTTGCCCATTATTTATGGGCATGTCCAATCACTCAGACTGACAGGATTTTGTGCAAATATTAGTCTGAAGCAACCAGTCAGGTCAAAAATTACAACTAGTCATTAATGGTCCACACCTAAATAGCGTTAACACTTTAAAACCAGATAATTGGATTATTAATGGGTTATTTTATGTTCTAGCCAACCTGTGTGCATGGGGCTTAAGAGCATACCCTCCCCATCTGGCTTTTGTTTAACACACCCCAACACCTCACATTATATCTTCCAATCCAAGATTAAAAACTTGTAAGGTACAGTAGTGGGGTAATTTTAGGTGAACAGCAAATGGTGCTTCCGAAGCAGTTTGCTAGTAGTCACCGATAAAGAAACGCCACTAGCAGCAAATATCTGGAAATTTCCACTCGTGTGAAAGTAGCCTGTAGGATGGAGTATTCCTTCCACTTAAACGGTATTATTAGCAGAGTGGCATTGTTTTCATTCGGTTTCAATGTTTTCAAATTATCACAAGCACTCTAATAAGAATACAGGGAAACCAGGAAACACGGAGGCACAACTCCACATAAGAATTTTCAACATTCTCCCACTCATCTGATAATTTTTGGAGGTAGGAATAGTAAATACTACCTTCAATCCGAAGGTACATTCGTATGTTTAACCATCGTAAAGTAATGTTCTTTTTAATGTACAGTAACATTACACGCTAGTGGCATTGTCCCTACTGTTACATCTGTGTTATGCACCAATTTTGTTGCAGTGGTTCCTTGAAGAGCGAGTCCAACCCATCCACAAAATGTAATCCTTCCCCACCACATTCAGAAGACTAGCAAAGAGGACCGCAAAGTGTAGTACGAGTACACAAAGGGTATAATTATTGCAAGGTCCAGGGCTTCAGTAATGGGAAAATTTAACACAAAGTTATGGGTGAGGTGGACATGCCCTTTAAAGGGTATGTCCACCCTTTAAAATAACTTTTTATATATGATAGGTCTAGCTTCCCCAGCCTCAACCGCATTAGTATTATTGCAAAAAAGTCCCCCAATAGTTACTTACCTTCCCTCTTTCCTTCGCCACACAATCCCGGGCCCTCTGCTTGCATAGAACTGCAAGCAGGGGGCGGCACCAGCAGCCGCATCTGTGATTGGCTGAGAGGCAGCCAATCACGGACGCGGCTGCCAGTAGTGTAGATCGGCGAAGGAGAGAGGGAAGGTAAGTAAAGATTGGGGGACTTTCTTGCAATAATACTAATGCGGTTGGAGCTGGGGGAGCTAGACCTATCATATGGGAAAGGGGTTTAATGCTAGGGGGAGGGAGACCAAAACAGAGAGACAGGAGGCAGAGTCCTATATGGACTCTGCAGTACTCCTGGTTGGCAGTTTTTGGGACTTTGGGGAGGACTACAGGAGAACCATTTGGAGCTGGGATGTAAGATAAGGATTTTACTACACTACAGAGTGGGGCCAGAAGTGTGTGTGTGTGGGGGGGGTGGGATATAGTTTTGGGGTGGAAATGCCCTTTAAAGCAGTAAGCATGCGGTTCAAATTTTACTCCTGGAGACAAGGCTTGCGAGTGTATGGTTCACAAACTTTGGACCAAAATTTACAGCTAAGTTAAGCATGTTTAATATGTACTCCAGTTATTGAAGTGAATGCTTCTTCTTAAAGTCAAAATCAAAAGGGACAGTTATTGCTGATTTTTATTAACAAAATTAACAAAGAAAGAACTAGCAGAAATGTACACAATCCAGAAACATGTTGTCTTTAACCATTTTATCTTGGATGATACACATTTAATTCCGGAATTGTGCAAAATTTTGAAAATAAACAAAAGGATTGCTTCCTTCTTACTGAACACTAAATACATATACAGATCATTGTAAGAAGTAAAGCCCAAAATAACATTGCTTGTATTGCATTATAATCTTTTTAATTATTATCCCCTTTCAGAAAAAGGGAGTGCAGTTGTTTTCCATACATACCTATTAAAGTCTTTGCAGAGTTGTGTTCACTAATCAAAAAATCTCTTCCATAATGATATAACCCATGTGGATAAAATCTCCTGTCCAGAGGATGCAACTACCTTATGAAGTTTGGCCTTTCATCTGAAAAGCAGCTCTGCTAAATCATTATTTTTTAAGATATTCACTAGGACCTGGGTCGATCTCCTTGCTTCCTTCCTTTTCATATTAAAAAAAAACGCACCAAAAAGGTATTAAATGATTGACCTCAAATGATTGGGAAACTTACGTAGCTAAATATTAGCCACAAAGCATTCACTTCTCAGCTAATGACAGTGTAAAGTACAGCTTGTGGTGTATTGGATACATCAAGCCCACTTGACATTTATAGAAATGAGTTTGCATATATTATATGACTGTGAAGACAGACAATACTGTACAGTCAACTCAAGCATAAGGAAAAGTTGGGAGTTCCTGTTGCCATATGCTAGCTGCTCATTTATAAGAACACAGTTCTAGGAAGTCTTGCACTTTTTGTACATATTTACACTGTGCAATGTACACAAAGTTTGATGTATGAGGAACCCTATATCATTAGAGAAGAAAAAAAAGGAAAAGTTTTGGAAGCAGCAAATGAATATTATTTTACAAACAAATATTACCCATATCCAATGACATTAACAAATACACAAATTACTCTAGTGTCAAATGCAAAATTTCTCATTTGAAGTAATAGTACCATAAGATGAGCAGCCAACACTACAAGCTTTCTTCCGCCTGCTCTGCACGTAGAGCCTTTAGCAAGCAGTGACGTGTCCACCTGAGCAACTATAGATTGCAGCGTTAACCCATTCAAAGACGGTGTTGCAGACTCCCAAAACAAAGTTCTGTAGTGCACTGACTGCTTTTATATTCAGAGTCTAAGTGTCACAGAACTTTGATTTAAAAGACCAGAAAAGAACAGAGAAATGTTACGTTTAGGAAAGAGAATAGTCATCTCTGCAACAGTAGAAAATAAAAAGGTTCTACAAGTTCTATAAATAAACAAATAAATGTCTGCAATAGCAGAAACCATGGCAGATTTCTGGTTGACATAACAGTGGGGGTAACAACTGCTGGTGGTGGAGGAGGGGGGATACACAGATGGCAAAGATGGAAGGTTTAGGATACCTTTAAATGACACAAAAGGTAGCTGAACCTAGGCACTCCAGATGTTGGGAAATTACAGCTTCCAGCCTTGGTAGAAATCTGCTAATAAGGCATGCAGGGAGTTGTAGTTTCTCAACATCTGGAGTGCCAAGGTTCGACATTATTAGAAGAGGTTTAACAGTACAGACTGGCAATGTTACATGGTTTAACAACAGATGGCACATTACACATGAAAAATAATCTACATGTAAAGGCACAAGATGACTGTCACTCCCAATATGCAGCCCTCCAGCTGTTCTAGGACAACTATGATGACGTCCAGGCCGCGGAGAGTGAAAGTTTCCGGCTAAGAACAGCCGGAGGGTCGCACAGGATCTGGAAACACCAAGCACAACCCTGCCCTGAATTCCAAACAGGAGCCGCACTGCTGCATCCCTTGTCCGAGTGGGAGACGCCGGGGGAGGGGGAAGAGACTGGAGTCCGCACCTGCCTGGAGCTTTAACCTGAACAGCTGTTAACTCGACGCAACAGGTCGCTGACAGGAACAGATGAAGAAGCTCCAGCGAGCGGAGGGGACGTTGTCCGGTACCACGCTCTCTATCTCTGCCCGTTCCATCATCATCTCCGGTACCGCCGCCCTCCTGTCGCTCCCGCCTGAGACCCAATGACACCGGCGCGCTCCGTCTCCGCAGCCCACTCGCGTCCGCTTCCATCTTGACTTTTGCCGACGTGGAAATTTTTGGGTTTGGAAACGAGCCGCGTTCTTATTGGTTGCCGGCGAACCGGGTCAAAGGTCACAGTTTGGTTGCGTTGTTCCGCGCCAAAGAGCGACTCATGTGAAATCACCGAGGTTTTATTTAACGCACCCTCCCGCCCACCGCCCCCTCATCACCCTTCCAACCCCGTGGCCCTAGGTCAGGCGCCTGTTATTGCTGCTGCTGTGTTGGTTTATGCAAAACCCAGGAATGTGACAGAGTGACGTGGGCCTATTGCTGGTTCCCAACACCGAGAGCACGGGGGAGGAGCCTGAGTGAAAGTGACTCCCGCATTGAGAATACGGGAACAAGTCTGACACAGGCCACGCCTCTTTAACCAATCTCCTGCTGGAGGTTCATTTGGCACCCTGGTGATTACAGTGTTACAGGTATGAGGAACTTGGCTGTCAACTTGCAGCCAATGGTTCACTGGTGACGATTAACACATGAATTCCATGTTCCTCCATAGAATACTGTTATCAAGGCTGCATTGGTTACATCCTACATTTACACTGTAGAACTAATGCTGACTCAGCCATGCTGCTTGATTTTTCACATACATCCTCTTTTCATTCATCCAGGGCTCCTCAAACTATGACCCCCCAGATGTTAGAAAACTACAACTCCCAGCATTCCGTTCTTTCCAGCTAAATTAAAGGAATTCTGGCAGTTGTAGTTTTCAAACATCTAGAGGGCCATAGTTTGAGGATCCATGATTAGGAGCCCTGGAAGCTATGTGTAAAGCTGCAGTATTGATAAATGGCAATACAGTTTCTAACATTTTGTAACAGTATTTTACATCATGTCTGCACTATTATTATAGGACTATTTGGTACTGTTTAGCCAGTAACAACTGCAATGCACTGGCAATGGAGAATATTGGTATTTGCAGTCTGCAGGTGGTATTTTAAAGGAATTGCACACTTACTGTATATACTCGAATATAAGTACCTATTTTTACCCGAAAAATGAGTAAAAACTGATTGAGTATAAGCCGAGGGTAGAAATTATGACCACTACTGCCTTCTGATTCTATATTGTTCTGAGTCTTTAGTTGCCCTTTTAATGACACCTTTAATACATAATGCCGGTAAATATCAGAATTCCCATACAGTATTGGTGCCAATATACCGGCTTGGTAATACCCTAGCCAAATCCAGTAACATAACACCCAATTCCTTGGCACTTCAGATGTTTAGTAACCACAACTCCCAGCATGCTTTATTTGCTGGGAGTTGTAGTTTCTAAACATCTGGAGTGCCAAGGTTCAACAAGCAACAATAAATCAATAATATTAGCCATACAAGCAACAACAAAAAATGCTCCTGCCCACCACTCTAAAAATTCAGTAACCCCAATTCCTTGCCACTCCAGATGTTTGGAAACTACAACTCCCAGCATGCTTTGATTACTGGGAGTTGTAGTTTCTATACATCTGGAGTGGCATGGTTCAAGCAGCATTTATAATTGTTTGGCCAAGGTACTGAAGAAACAGTACAGAAAAACCAAATACATAGTATATCTAGTTCCTTCCTAGACTCCCTGTAGGTTCCTCCATTGTGCACAATAGGTACCGGTGAGTCAGAATGTGAGGTGCGTAAGTCCAGGTGCGCGCGCACGCTTATGTACCCACGCCTACATGCCGGCGCCGGTCTCGTCCTACTGCTCTGATCTCTGCCTCTGCTCCGGTCCTGTCCTGCGGCTGCATATTAGGCATGGTACACTGCATGGTAAGATTTGCGGCTTCCAACAAACTTAAAAACACGTTGACTCGAGTATAAGTCGAGGTTGGTTTTTAAGGCCCATTTTAAAAACACAAAACCTCTGCTTATACTCGAGTATATATGGTAAGAAAAAGACGTTGCCTCATTTCAATCTATACATGAATACATGTAGGCAGCACTTACTCTGATGTGTTTTTGTTACTGCATGACTTTAATCCAGTACTTGATTTGCTCAAGCTCAGTCACTCGGTCCTCCAGCCCCCTGCCAGACTATCCGTCTCTTTGAGGGCAAGCATGCTTAGTAATCCATATGAGGCAGTATTGGGAGAGGGAATTTCCCACCATGCAGTTCATGTACCATCTGTCACCATTTCAGCTACTGCAAAACTAAAAGTTTGTGATACTAAGGCACTTAGTTTGACAGCTGAAATGCAAGATCTTTCAGACTGGATATCTAAAGAATTAGGGGACAGATCAACAAAAAAACGATACAGTGATAAATGGGAAGAATTATAGTATCCAGCAGTGGCATCGATATGTAAAAAGAACTGGGCACAAGCCCCAGATCCTTTGCTGGTTTACATGCCCCGAAACGCTCTGGAGCTGGCAGGTGAACCCTCCTTAGCCAATAGCCAGCCAAGGTGCAATCCCTCCCTCTTACCTGATCACGTTATTAGGTACAAAGCAGCAGGCAACGGCGATGGAATTTCTTTCAGCTCAGATCAGAGGTGACTGGGGGAGGATGACAGCTCAGCACTTCCAGGACCAGAAGTGTAGTAGAGGTATAGGGAGAAGAGGGTGGAGAGGTGATCTGTGCTTGATACTGAAGATAGTTATGAGCATGTTTCCTAGACTTAGTTTTTGGGTCCCTTTGTGATGAAATTGCCTCTTACTACCACACACAGGTACTCACATAGACACACACATTTACGGACACTAACATATAAAGAGACACCCAAATATACACATATATACAAAGATGCTCACATATACACACATTTACAGACACTCACATATACAGAGGAGCTCACAAATCCACACATATACAGATACTCTCATATATACAAAGACACTAACATATACAGAGACACTCACAATTACACTAACATAGGCAGAGACCCTCAAAATTACACACATTTACAGACACTCACATATACACACATTTACAGACACTTTCACATACACTAATATACAGAGACACTCACATTTACATTAACATATACAGACACTCACATACACACACATTTACAAACACTCTCCCACATACAGAGAGTCTCATATATCCAGAGACCATTACATTTAGACACTTTCACATATACAGAGACAGTTAGTGCTTTACACAGCACACTGGCATAATACTGGTAACTGTACAGCAAACTAGCATGATATTGTATTTGTATTCCTGTATGTGTACCGACTTTGGTTTTAAGATGTTTCAATAAATTTATGACTTTTGTCATCTCCACGAGAGTAGCGCTATAGTTTATTCACCGACAGCATGATATTGGCATGTGTACAGCAAACTGGCATTATATTGGTCCAATATTTTGCCAGTTTGCTGTACAAGTACCAATACCATGTCAGTTTGCTGTATAGTTGTGTATAACAAACTGATATAATATTGGTACTTGTATAGCAATATCCAACAGTATAGTCCCAAATGCACACTACACCTGGATGGGTGCAGACGTCTCAAAACCCCCACCCCTTAGGGGCCCAGGAATATCATATACAAACAAATTAGATGAGAAAGTCGCACTCCAAATCAAAGTGTTTAATAATGAACCACACACATGAAAATCACAACGCTGCCGGGTTGTTGCCCCTTCCTCAGGTGATCACACACAGGCAATTTCAAACGCCATCCCTGGTGACATTCACCTGTGTGTATGAACTTTTATGGATAGACCACACTGCAGAATCATATTGGTGGCCATACTATGTGTGCTGCAGTCTGTTTTTGGAGCACATGCGTTTGCCATTTTTTCTGCGAATCACATGCTCTCCAATAATGGCTTATTGTGGAAATCGCAGTGCAAGCATACAGTAACTGATAAAACACTAAATTGCAATCGCTCATTTCAGTGTGCTGTCAGTGTGGCCACAGCCTTAAGCAGCAAAAGGGACACAATGCAAGGACTTTGTTTTACTGGGAAGAAAGATACATTTTTAATGTGAAAATAGCATGTAAAATAAAAGACCCTAAAAAGATCCTAGTTTAATTTTTCACAGATCAGCACAATGATGCGTTACAATCACTGAACGGTTAGAAGGGACTGTTTTCAATGTTTTTAAACTGCAAGTTCCTTCTGTTATTATAACAGATGATCGCTGAAAAAGTGAAACTGGTATCTGAGCATGTGTTGGTTGTAAATTTTATTTTTAACAAAGATTTTCCCTGCACATATCTCGTGAACAAAATCACACAGATAATAGAGGGTAAATTTTAATCCATTTTTTTTGGGGGGGGCATGTTGTTTGGGTAAAGATGTCTACATTTGTTAGGCAGCAGGTTCCCTCTAGATAAATGTATATAGATTATCTTTCACCACTGCTCTGACCCAAAGCTTTGTGACCAACATTATGGAATGTCATAGGACTTTCACAGGTAAGTCTAATAAATGTATGTCCAGCATTACACATGGACCAATATTTTAGCTTCATCAATTACTAGCCAATTATTTTGGTGGGATTAGCCTGGAGGTCAAATGGGATTTTTAACACAGCCAATCATCTCCCACCTTATTATCTGAAAACAAACCAGCCAGTCCGATCAATCTGACATGTTAGTAAATCATGTCTTCAATAGACCAGTGACTAATATAGTAGTTACTGCTACCATTTCTATCCTGCCAGATTAAAAAATAAAATAACCAAAAATTGTAATGTTTAACTGCTATTAAATATTGACAATCTGTAGACTGGTTTGTAGTATTTATGATGGGATTTTGAAATGTTTTTTGAAGATAGTTGTGTCAATGCCTGAAACCTTTAGGTGTAATGGGATGCATTTTGGATCACAGGTAACATCACTGTTTCTTCTCTGGAGAAAATATTGCAGTGATCTTACCAAGTACCAGTATAAATCTTCCCTAATGTTAATGGAATTTACCAGAATCATGAGATACAACTTAAAAATGTAAATATAAATAAATACTTTGAAAAGTAATTAGAAAATGATTGCAATTTCTATTGAGGTCTTAGGCTGCGTTCGCACAGTCCGATATTTTGACCCAATAGAAAGGCTGCCAAGATATTTTGGTCGATTGCGTCAAAATATTGGCAGCAATTTTCGTCATGATGGACTAATCTCAGTCGAATTTTTGTCCAGATGAAAGTTCGATCGGACATGTTGCTAAATTTCGTCCGAATCTGGATGTTGGCTGCAGCACTTTTTCTTCTGACTGGTAGACAACCAATCATTTTATTTATCAGTAGTTTATTGGTCCAAAAAATAGGTCTGAAATTTGGCCGTGTGTACAAGGCCTTGAGGGCTGATGCAATAAAAGGGTACAAAATTTGACCCTTCAATTATTCTCCAGATGTTATCTAAGCTAACATTTTTTTTTTTTTCAAATTAATACTATAGGGCATTCTTATTGCATCAGCCCATTAAAAAACTACAATACTAAGTCCCAACCAGCTTAGTATTCTATGCGCATGTGCAAGTGCGATGCGCATAGCATACAGAGTCCGTCTGGACCTGTCAGACTATGCGGCGGAGGAGCAAGTGATCGAGTAAGTACCTTACCTTTGTTCCCAGCTCCTGCAGGTTTAATTGGTGAATGGGAGATAAGACACAGCTCCTTTACCTCCTGTTCTTCAATAAAACTAAATGCCTTTTTTTATCAGTGGAGATACCCTTTAATGCTGTAATTTTTTAAAAGAGTGACATGTATGGCCAAGATCAAGAAACGTTGTATCCTTAGGGATTGAATTGAATAGCTTCTTAAAGGGCAAGTCTACCACCAAAATTAAAATTTAACCCACTACTGGCCCCACTGTACAATATTAAAAAAATCCTTACCTTACATCTCAGCTCCAAATGGTTCTCCAGTGCTTGTCCAGACAAACGGAAGAGTAGGAGCTGTCTTCTTGCCAAAAGGTTTCTGCCTTTAATCTGTCCTCCTGGAGGGATTGTGACTTGCGCAGGGGAGCCCTCCCCCCCCTCCCTCCATCCCTCTCGAGCCATACTTCCTCAATGGTGTCCTACCTCAACACTTTTCACATATTGTAGTCGACCCTAGCCCACCCTCAAGCGCTAGATTTGTTTGTTATAAAAAGCAGCAGAACTCTACTGTCCTTTGTAAGTAGAGTTCCGCAGCATTTTTTAAGAAACAAACCTAGAGGTTGGGGGTGGGCTAGGGTCCCCTACACTATGTAAAAAGTTTTTTTTAGGGTGGACAAACCTATTAAGACAAATTATTTTATAATTATTATAATAATAATGTTTTGTGGGAATATTGTAGCCTATTACAGGTATATAGACAATTTGATTATCATTTGGGAGGGGGGTGTCAGTTTTGAAAAAAGAAAGCGTTTGAAAGAGCTGTACTATGTAACAGCTCTTTCAGGAACCATGAGATAAATAATTAAAAAAAAAAAAAGAAAGAAATAGGTGATTCCAATATAGATAAAAAGCTCCCTATTTGGCTCTGACTTTTACTGAGGATTCAAAAATATGTAAAGTTATTAAAAAAACACTGGCCAATATTATTACATCATCTACTTTTGAAAAATGTATTTTTGGTTCTTTGGTTGCCCCCAGCCATGTAAAATGTAAAAACCGACAGAAACCAATTTGGTTGACAACAGTGGGTAGTTACAGATGTAGACATATTTAATGCACCTTATATGTCCTCTTATATTATAATCTACAACTTTCAAAACTTTGCTAACAATCAAGAGTACAAAATTAGGTGTTACATGAACTGTAAAACCACATTTATAGCATATCTAGCGACATGCTAATGTGGCCGCTTAAAAAAACCTCGAAAGGCCGGAGATTCCCGAAATCGTCCGTTTGCGGATTGCCGAAGTACCCCTGCGGATTGCCGAAGTACCCCTGCAGCCGCCAAGGGTACCTCTGGCGCCGGTGGCCTCAACAAGGCCGATGTTACCGGCGTCTTGATTTGACGCAACGTCAAATGTACAGCCGTGGGGTTGTCGGCCGTTCTGCAATCCGCGAACGGCCGATTTTAGGAATCTTCGGCTGAAGCAACCATTCAAGGCCTGCCGAACGTTCGAAAATTCTCGAATGTTCGAGGATTATCGAAAATAGTCCCGCGAGCTGAACTAGTTCGAATAGTTTGAGTTCATCCGAACTCATTAAGTTCAGCTCGAGTTCTAGTCCATCCCTAGTGTTTACAAGATTACATACACTCTGTATATATTTTCTTCTATATTTACACATATATATCTTTTACACTACATTCTGTAAATATAGTTGATCACGTTTTTAAAATGGTGTTGTTAAAATCTATAGCTCTAGCAAAGGTCAAAGTAATATGTAAGCAATATGTATAAAGCTATGAAGGTTGGTAACATGGATTTGTACAAATGTATTTAATTGTTGTGATTTATCTTGTTTTTGATTGTGATCTGTTTTGTAGTCATTGTGTAACGCACACACCTTTTCTCTAGAGATATGATATATAGAGAAAGGTGGAAATTGAGCACCTGCTTCCGATGAACTAATAAATTGCATCAATCGGTGCTCCTCCTCCCTTTCTCCATATACAGGAATGGAGTTTGGTGCTTCTATTCTTTTTATATTAATTGTGCACCTCACTACGTACTAAAATTCGTACACACATGCGATCGCAGGTGCCGACCCGCAACGGACAATCAGTACGAATGGCCATTTCGGGTGATAATCGGCCATGTATGGGTACTTTATTGGCTGAAATGGCCGATAAAGTGCCCATACACGGGCCGATTATTGCCCAAAGCGGCCATTTGTACACATCGTGTGTGAACCTTAAGAAAATTAGGATTTGGTACAAACTTCATCACATGGATATTATTATATAAACACCCTTTGACTACCCACCTCCAGACAATTCCAATTCCAATTTACTAGAGGAACAAGACACGGCTGCACACTATCCCCATACCTATTAGCACTAACAATTGAGGCATTAGCCTTACAAATTAGAACACATACATTAATCTGTGGATTTCAGATGGGCTCCTGTGAGAAATGCATTGGGTTATACGCAGATAATTTAATACTGTAAACACAAAGTATCGGGTGGATGCACTGGAACTAAAACCAACATTACTCAGAGCTCATTCTCTTCATAGGTAAGTGCTTATTCTTAGAAACATGCTTAACACGTCTCATACCACTGGAGGTCCTTAATCATACACCTGATGGTAATTAAACTAGTATATAGCTTGGACACTAGCCCCTGTCGTCCTTGGGCTCTTAATGCACTAATAGCTGGGTGGGAGAGCAAAGGCAAAGTGGTAGTGCCAAATTGAGCCTGAACACAATGCCTGAGTTGCAGGGCGACAAAGGTCATCACCTGCCCATTTTGTATAAGATGGCCATAGTTAGTTATTTCTACTCTTTTCCAAACTTCCACTCCCTGAAATGCTGCCTTTGTGGGTATTCTAGATTATCTCATAGTGGGGTTGTCTCCAAAAGCCCCCCAACTCTGTTACTACCTCTCTCCACAATCTGTATATGTATAGCGGTGCCACTTCCTAGTATGCTTAACTGTAGCCTGTACATATGCAAACATATTACCTTAAAGGGCATGTCCACCCCCAAAACTATAATCCCCCCAACTACTGGCCCCACCATGTAGTGTAGTTTAATCCTTACCTCACATCCCCCACACTCCATTGTTCTCCTGTAGTCCCCCCCAAAGTCCAAAAACTGCCCACCAGGAGGCTAGCAGGTCCATATAGGACACTGCCTGCTAGCTGGCCTCAGGTAGATTTTTGCCATGCGTACTGCAGCCCTTCTCCCCCCTCCTCCCCCTCCCTCTCCCTCCCGTTCTACTATCCCTCCCCCTAGCTCATATCCCCCTTAATATTGTGCTCCCCCATGTCCCCCAGCCCCAACCGCATGTTTTTTTTTTTTAAAAAGCTCCCCAAACTCTTACTTACCTCTCCGCTTCCTCCGCTGCATTGAATGACCGGCAGCCGCGTCCGTGATTGGCTGCCGCTCAGCCAATCACAGACGCGACTGCCGGTCCCGCCCCTCTGCTTGCATTCTCGCAAGCAGAGGGCCGGCAGTGCGGCGGAGGATCGAGGGGAGGTAAGTAAGAGTTGGGGGGGCTTTTTAAAAAAAAAAAACATGCGGTTGGGGCTGGGGGATATGGGGGATGGAGCATATATTAAAAGTGTAATTTAGGGGTGGACATAGCCTTTAATATACATATTAAGGTTATTTTTGTTTCACGTCTGAGGAAGGGGTCATATAGACTCCAAAACGTCACGTTTTGTGTGAATAAACACAAATTATTTATATAAAAGTGTTGTGCACTTGGAATATTTTTGCAACTTGGACTATGACCATTGGCTATGGTATCCAGTAGCACCTAGCGAATATATTTGAACATATAGGTTGTGCAAGGGAAACCACCTTTATCTCTTAATATACATATTAAGCATATTTTCTGAAGTGGTCAGTTTTGTGGAGTCTTTACCCAGTTTTCTATATGCCTCTTGTTCACCAGATAGTATAATCTTACATCAGGGATTACTAGACCTCCACTGTCTTTGGGACACTAAAGGGCTATGAACTTGATCTTCCTGACCCCCACATAAATTAAGAAAACACTCTACAAAAATCCCTCTGTTACAAAAAATGATTCAGGCACATATGAAATTGTATGCTGCAGTATATAAAGTAGCTGTGGTAACAGAATCATCTTAAATAGATTAACTCTGCCCACGACATTGGCAAATCTTTTCATATCGAAAAATTGTATTTTATCATCAGTATTAGGAAAGCTACATTGGTATCATAGAAGGATTGGAGGTTTTGACTGATCATAATCCCCAAGTATTTGAATGAATCAGTTATTATTAGTAACTGTGCTATAGGCATTGTGTTTGAGATCCAGCATGCATATTACTGACTTTTGACAATTCCACCCAGAATAATAACTAAATACTTTACAGCTACCAAAAGAAGAGACAATAAAACATAAATCACAGTGCTTAAATATCCTCTAAACCCAATCTCTAAACCAGATCTGAGACATGTAACCGTGCGTTATGTGTATTTTCTGACTTACTCTGTCAGTATGGTGACCCGGGTGCGAGCCTGCCACGGGTCCGTCACTAGAAATCCATCACTCGTCTCCCAACAATATCTGGTTCAGATACACACAGACAACCACGGGTTAAACTTACTCTAGTGGATCTGTGGTCCGGGGGCTGCACACCCCGGACCCGTCTCTACTGGTCCTCTGTAACACTCTACTAACCGACCACGAGGAGCTTCAGCGCACACCGGAATACAAGAGCATGTCAACCCTCTTCTTTTGGTACACTCTACTAACCGACCATGAGGAGCTTCGGCGCACACCGGAATACAAGGCATCTGCGACTCTTCAACAAACTTTATTCACACCAGTAACATAGCAAACAAGAAACTTCCATAGCCTTATGCGTTTCGAGCGTTTATGCTGTGTGGGTATATAAGCACTTCACTGAGTACGTCAGTTTGTTTCAGTCTATGATAAGAGTTGAGGTACGCTCAAAACGCGTAGGCTATGAAAGTTTCTTGTTTGCTATGTTACTGGTGTGAATAAAGTTTGTTGAATTGAAGAGTCGCAGATGCCTTGTATTCCGGTGTGCGCCGAAGCTCCTCATGGTCGGTTAGTAGAGTGTACCAAAAGAAGAGGGTTGACATGCTCTGCCCAACCTGCAGCTTTATAATTTAGCCTCTCAATCATAGTATATTTTTTTAAAATTAAGTATCAACCTCCAATAAGTTAAAGGGCATGTCCACCCTTAAAAAAAAATTTCACATATAATAGTATACATTCCCCCAGCCCCAACCGCTATAAAATAATTTTAAGAAAGTGCCCCAATCTTTACTTACCTTCCCTCTCTCCTCCGATGCACTACCCGGCCTTCTGCTTGCAAGACACTGCAAGCAGGGGGCAGGACAGGCAGCCGCGTCCGTGATTGGCTGCCGGCTGCTCAGAACTCCGGGGGAGAGAGGGAAGGTAAGTAGAGTTCGGGGGACTTTCTTAAAAATGTTTTTCAGCGGTTGGGGCTGGGGAAAGGAACCCTAATATATGGCCAAGGGTTTCTATGCTAGGGGGAGGGATCGCAAAACGGGAGGGAGAGGGAGGGGGAGAAGGGCTGCAGTGCGCATTTAACACATTATTGGGAATGGTACACCACTCCACCCGCCATTTTCTGAAAAGAAACAACAAATGTCCAATATTAACAATCCTATTAATATAGGATTGGAACAATATTAATTGAGATGGAACAATAGGGAAGAAGGGAATATTCGGTTCCCAAACACGCGTCGGTTGTGCAGATCGGAAGGTAGTGTCCACCTCCTTTTCTCTCCTCTTCATTTGTTTGCCGGTTGGAGTTTCACAGTTGGTCGCTGCTCTGAGGAAATCAGGTCTGATTATATGCTTTGTCAGAGCCGTTTGTAAGATTGTATACTTGGGACTTTGTATTCGGCCACGCCGCTTCGTTACTGGACCAGATGTCTACACTGTTGAACTCAATCGGGTGAGATCAATCTTTGTGTACTATTGAGACTGCCGTTACTCTGTGCCATAGTCCAATCGACCTAGTACTAAACCTTTGGAGATTATTTGCCTATAGTAACAGCGCATGCAAGAGAGACACTACCCTGGATGCTATTTTTATTGGCAGCCAGGGTAGTGTAACTTTTGTATATATTTGTCAGCAGTTTTATACATTTTGATACTTTGTAATACATGTATGCATATAGGGTACACCTTAAGTATATACCTTTATATCTGCATGGAGTTATCTGCCATCTATAGGGGCCCACCATACAGTCACTTATTGATTATTCTCTCCAGTTAGAACTTAGAGTAGGTGAGGAATGAACAATTCAATGGATGACATATGGAAAGCAGGTACACAATGTATATCATGTCAATGCTGGCAGCTGAAAGGATTAAAGGTAATACTTTGCTTGCACAGCAAGTGTTAATGGCAATACTCTAAGAAAGTGCTGACATTGAATGTGTTAATGCCAATACTCTTAGAGGGCTAGGTACACTACTGCACTTTTAAGCATGACGGATTTGCGATCTAATCACGCTAGGGCACCAAGATGGCTAGAAACGGCAACCGGGTAATTACATCATTAAATCTAACATTAAGAACACAGGTGTGCCACAAGAAGAAAAAGCATTGCCAAGTGTGCGACATGGTCTGAAAATATTTGATACCCACTGCTTTACTGTAAATCATCCACATGTTTAAACTGTACATCCGGCTTTGGGGTCTGTAGATTTCACCAACACAATGACAACTCTCTTTTTTGTTACACAGAAGTAGATGTTGCCAAATTTAGATAGAAGCCACATGATTCTAATTTTAGTGTTAAAGCATCAAAGGCTTCTTTTAAGTGCCAGCAATTTTCTGTCTTTTGGGGGAATGAACAAGCCTATGAAGGTTAAATGTTAGCTAAAATACTATTTACTGTATTTGTAGTTAGTGTGGTTACGGAATCACCACAGTTTTCTTAAGTTTTGTTTTTCATTTTGATAGAAAATGTTTTGATTGCAGTTTGATTGACAAAACCATTAACTAAGTGCAACTTTCACTGTGCATAGGCAATGAGGCATAATACAAAGTCCAACAGAAAATGGGTTTGCAATGAAGAAAGATGACTTGTGATTAATATGTGATCTATATGGTAATATAGACTCAAAACAGCTCAAACAGGAGAAATGCTAAATATTTTTTTAAACCTGCATGCTATAGTGCTGACAATCTCTCAAAGTAGATGTATGTGCCTTTTTTAGACTCAGTTTTTAGTGGCACTTTTAAGGGTTGACATGCCTTTTATAGTATAGTATAGTATTTTTTAGTATAACTAAATTAAAATCAATACAGCCTGTTTCATATTAAAATTGAAATATTGACCAACCTTGCATAAGTGGCCACTATATATTTCAAAAGTCTAACTTTGGGCCCTCTAGATGTATGAAAACTACTACTCCCAGAATTCATTGGTTGCAGAATGCAGGGAGTTGAAATGTTAAAACATCTAAAGGGCTGTAAATTGGACATCATTGATATAGGTGTTTGGTTTTAATGGAATGCCTCACATATGGGGAGATTCAATAAAAATTCTCATCGTTTAAAATGGTGCTAATTTTGCCCCAACCAATCAGATCTTATTTAACATTTGAAACCTTACATCTGATTGGCTGGGGCAAAATTAGCATCATTTTTAAATATAAGAACTTTTATTGAATACCCTGATACAGCCTCCAGGAATGCTTTCAAAGTACCAGAAATGAAAGGCTTGGTTTGTTGGTCCAACTTTCCCATTAAACCTATATCTAAATTCTTAAGTATATCACAAAAGTGTTCTCTCCCCATACTTTTTTTCCAGCCAGGTGGCATGGAAAAGTAGCCAGGTAAAGCACCTGGCTAAAAGATGCTAGGGAGAACACTGTGTACAACTATTAATATCTTAGGTAGAGAGATAGATATGTATTCTACACAAGACTACTTATAAGTAGGTTACAAATGTGTAACCTGCCAACAAAACTGTTTCTTTCTGCCTCTCATGTTATTAAAGGTAAGATTGCATTGCAGAGCAGGCCAGTGTTCACCACCTACGACATGCTACCACACACATCAGCAGCTGAGATGCAGGGAGGGGGGGGGGGGACAAGGACATAGGTAGATTTTTCTGGTCCGCTGAAAAATTCAGATTCATGCCTAAAGCCATTAGACACTTACAGCAGCCCCAAGCCGCCAGGATATACACACCAATTTATTTTTTATTTTATTCCAGCTATATGTTCAGATGAATGGTCTGCAACCATTTTGCTTGCAGTTTTTCAGTGGTTCCAGATATTTTGGAAAATGGCTGTGTTTTTTTCTACAGCAGGAAACTTACTCATCCAGTCCAACCTACTCATCAATACCCACATTTTCTGCCTTACAGTACACCAGAATTATAAAGGGAAAAAACTCCTTTCTGCCTCCAAGTGGCAATTAGAAATATCCCAGGATAAACTCCAACTCAATGTATCAATACCAGTAACATGCAACATTATTTTTAGAAACTCATCCAGCTTTTTCTTTTTAAACTCTCCAATAACCCATCACCATGTCCAATGGAAAACAGTTCACAGTATTACCAATCTCATCCTAGGTCCTTGGACTTCCATATGTCCTCACTGACTGGGTAAGCTGATTATTATCAGTTTAAACTTAGTTTGGCTGAAGACCACGTGTGCCTGTGTGTGGCTAGAATTTGGGAGATATTATGAAAGACACCTTGATAGTAGTAGTATGCTTCGTTTGCAGTTCTCTAGAACTGGAACTAGTGGCCAATTTTAACTTCATAAAAGACAATTTATTCAAGTTTTAATCTATCAAGAATACACCGGAACTAAAATCTTAATTTTAGCTATATGGTTTGCATATTTTTGTTAAATCTGTGAGGGGATGCTACTTCCTAAATAAAGAATTCAGATTGTTAATATGTTTATATGAAAAACAGCACAGAAATGAAAAATAATGCGCCTTATGGCTAAATGCTGTAGTTTAATTAAATTCATATGATTTATAGTGTCTGCAGCTAACTATGTAGGAGGAAGAGAAGGCGGCTACATGTATTCATTGTACTCCACAGCAGCTGCTATAACAAATGTATTTGCTTAAATTATTCTTTGACATTATCTCTGTGCTCTGTCTACATGCATTCTAATTTCCAGCACTAAAATATGACATACAGCCTGCTAGAGATTCTGTCATTTCATAAACATCCGTCTAACTTTGTAGTTCAGTTATAAGGATATTCCTTAAAGGACAACTATACTGTAAAAATGTTCTTTTTAAAAATTAAAAGTACCTGGGGCAGAAAGATTGATTATTTCCACCTCCCAATATTGTTTTGCGCTGTAGCATGTACAGTTGTCATCTGCCAGGTTAGTGCCCTGGGCCTTCCTGTATTAAAGATAGTGCTGAAGCACTCAGGAAGACTGGCAGAAGCAGTTTTCTTTGTGCTACCGTTCCTCATAGAAATGAATTTGGGAAGATTTTTCATTTTAAAGGGGCATGTCCACCCCCAAAACTATAATTAAACCCACTACTGGCCCCACTGTGTAGTGTAATAAAATCCTTACCTTACCTTCAAATGGCTGCCCTCCTATGCCCCTCTAAAGTCCAGAAAACTGGCCACCAGGAGCCTAGCAGAGTCCATATAGCCTCCTGTCTCTTCTCCGGGAGAATTTTTCCATGCGTAGTTCAGCCCTCCCCCCCTCCCTCTCCCTCCCGTTTTTCTCTCCCTCCCCCTAGCTACAATCCCCTTGGCCATATAGTAGTGCTTCCTCCCCCAACCCCAACCGCCATAATAGAATTATCAGAAAGTCCCCCGATCTTTACTTACCATCCCTCTCCCCCGGCGTTCTAAGCAGCTGGCAGCCTCGTCCGTGATTGGCTGCCTCTAAGCCAATCAGGGACGTGGCTGCCGGTCTGGCCCCTTGCTTGCAGGTTCATGCAAGCAGAAGGCCGGGCAGTGCAGCAGAGGATAGAGGGAAGGTAAGAACAGATTGGGGGACTTTCTGATAATTCTATTATGGCGGTTGGGGCTGGGGGAGGAAGCCCTACAATATAACAAAAAAATTTTTAAAGGATGGACATGCCCTTTAACTGTTTTTGAAAAAACTTCAAACACACATATTTAATGTACCTAGGGGTATTTAAGACTGCTGACAATAATAACAGGAAGAAATGCTTAAAAGTCCAGCCTGGGCCCTCCCTCATTTGTGTCTAGGGCCTGCCTTATGAAGCATTTCTTTCCGTAGGCCAGGTACCAGACTGAAGAGTGGGAGGAGTCAGCCCAGACTTTCAAGCAATTCTCTCCTTTAATTATTGCAGGCAATTTAATGTATCCTCAGGGATGAATATCTAGCGATGAAGGGACAGATGTAAAATCAGGCTGATACTTTTTTAACTGAAATATTAGTTGTGTTTTAGAAACATATCAGGGAGATTCAATAAAAGTTCTTATCGTTTAAAATGGTGCTAATTTTGCCTCAACCAATTAGATCTTATTTAACATTTGAAAGCTAACATCTGATTGGTTGGGGCAAAATTAGCACCATTTTAAATGATAAGAACTTTTATTGAATAATCCTGCTTATCATTAAAAATGGTGCTAATTTTGCCCTAACTAATCAGATGTTAGCTTTCAAATGTTAAATAAGATCTGATTGGTTAGGGCAAAATTAGCACCATTTTAAATTATAAGAACATTTATTGAATCTCCCTGACAGTGTAATAAACAACCCAACACACAACAACAAAACAGCTGTCTATAACCATGTCCCAACAGTCTTTGTAGATGACAATTTAACCTGATTGGAGTCTGGTAATGAGTGGTACTGTTCCAAGGTAAAGAAGTAGTTGTAGCATTAACCGTATGTTAAATACATTTGAGAACTAGAGTCTGTAATTAAGAAGGCTTCCATGTTGTTGCCAGCAAAACTTACAGCCAAGTCGTATTCAAAGAGCATGTGCACTTATTAGCCATGGACTCTGATCCCAGTATTCACTGTCTCTAGGCACGGAGTATTTTTTATACAGATGTCTCCACACCAAGATTGAAGTCCCTGACAAGACTTTAATAGCTGTTTGTTACCCTGCAGTTTATTTCCAGTCAGCATGAATTGCATAGAACCTTCTTGGGGCAATAGAAATATTCAGCTTGCTTTGTACTTTTGTTTTATTCTTCTTAAAAAGCCTGGCAGGGAATTTAAAGCAATAAGTTCAATAACTTGGCCAAATTATTTTAAGCCCAGCAACCACGTCACAGCTTGCCTTATTCTGCTGGGTCCTAAACTTTAACCTTAGTAAATTTTACCTGGTAACGTTAAATGTAAGCAAATTAGTTGGATGTGCACTAGGCTTCTATTTTTTGTATATATTAAATTGATTTGGTCTCTAGTTGCACTCTGTGTGGATGTATACTACCCCCTCTTTGTATATATTTTGCTTGTTGCATTGAAGATTTTGACCAAGCCTCTGGGAAATGTGTACTCCACCCACAGTGGGTCATTTGTTCAAGTACGTAAAGCTGGAGAGTCAGTCCGAAGTCAGTCCTAATGAGCAACAGGGATTTTCATCTCATTAAAGGCAGGTACCGTATATACTCGAGTATAAGTCGAGATTTTTAGACTTTAAAAAAAGCCTACACGAAGCCTACAAGCCTACTCGAGTCACTAACTTTAATTCCGGGAGCCACATGCTTCCTGTCTCTTCCACATCCACTGTACTGTGCCGACGTCACTACTTGGAGCCAGTCTTCCCGGCGCCTAGTAGTGACGTCGAGCACCTGAATAGTGAGTGCCGAAGAGAAAGGAAGCATGCGGCTGCCGGATTTAAAGTTAGTGCGGCAGCCATTCAACTAGAACAAGGCAAGTCCTCTCCTCTACTGGGGGTGGGTGGGGGTAGGTGCAGTGCTGCCACTGAAGATTTTTGGAAACTACAACTCCCAGCAACTAAAGCATGCTGGGAGTTGTAGTTTGGCAAGGAATTAGGGTCTAGCATGTGGGATTCCTCTCAATTTAAAGGGCAACTAATGCCTTATACAATACAGAATCTGGAGGATGGTATCTATTGTTAAAGATTGCCTTCTGATTCTGTATTGTTTTGAATTCCCATACAGTAATAGCAATACTGGATTTGGCTATTACAGTATGGGACTACTGTATGGGAATTCTGCTGTCCATTTAAAGGGCAACTAAAGCCTCAAAACAATATAGAATCAGAAGGCAGCAGTGGTCATAATTTCTACCCTAGACTTATACTCGACTCAATAAATTTTTACCCATTTTTCAGGTAAAAATTGGTACTTTGACTTATACTCAGATCGACTTATATTCGAGTATATAGGGTACTGTTACAAAGATAAAGTTTGAGAATTACATCTCCTATGAAGGTAAAATATACTAAGGTTAAAGGTAAGGACCAAGCAGAATAAGGCAAACCGTGACATGGTTGCTGGGCTTAAAATAATTTGGCCAAGTTATTGAAATAATTGCTTTAAATTCACTGGCAGGCTTTTTAAGTTGCAATTCACTGGTAACGTAAAATGTAAGCAAATTAGTTGGATGTGCACTAGGCTTCTATTTTTTGTATATATTAAATTTATTTGGTCTCTAGTTGCACTCTGTGTGGATGTATACAATGGCTAGGACATGCAACCTGTGCCTTTCCAGATGTTTTGCAGCCCTTTTTGGCGCTGCAGACAGCATGATTGGGAATGCTTGGAATTGTAGTTTTTATCTAGAGAGATGCAAGTTAGACATCCTGCTTTGCTGTAACAAATTGTTTCCACTATCAGTATGAAAAGTGTTTTTACCAAACAATACACTCACACACGATTACTACAACACTGCAAATTCACTGACTTATTTTTTGCCAAACTAATTAGTTGAGGGTAGGTTTGTCATTTACAACTTTCCACCTTAACACAGTGTTATCTACAACTGTAACAGTACAATTACAATGCAGTGTTATCTACAACTGTAACAGTACAATTCCAATGCAGTGTTATCTACAACTGTATCATTACAATTACAATGCAGTGTTATCTACAACTGTAACAGTACAATTACTATGCAGTGTTATCTACAGTTGTAACAGTACAATTCCAATGCAGTGTTATCTACAGTTGTAACAGTACAATTCCAATGCAGTGTTATCTACAGTTGTAACAGTACAATTACAACACAGTGTTATCTACAACTGTAACAGTACAATTCCAATGCAGTGTTATCTACAGTTGTAACAGTACAATTACAATGCAGTGTTATCTACAGTTGTAACAGTACAATTACTATGCAGTGTTATCTTCAGTTGTAACAGTACAATTACAATGCAGTGTTATCTACAACTGTAACAGTACAATTACAATGCAGAGTTATTTACAGTTGTAACAGTACAATTCCAATGCAGTGTTATCTGCATTGCTGCTTGAGCAAAGGGGGCATACTGGCAGGAAAGAGCTTTATCTATCCCCCCAATCAGGGCATGCCTCAAGATGCCTGCAGGCCTGATTAGTCCTGCAGCTTTCTTTGGGACGCCCCTCTAAGCGTAAGTTACTGGCTCTTGAAGCTGCCAAGTGCATCGCCTGCAAGCATGGGTTAAGGGGGTTAAAAAACTCTGACAAGCTGCTGCCTTTCTTAATTTATCGGGGAGGTGTGCCGTGGGTATTTTTTTCTTACCACTTTATGGTAGGAGCAGCCTTGCACACAGCCCATGAGATCCCAGGTTTTAATGCTCAGACTGGTACTATTGTATCCCTTGGAACCTCTGTTGGAACAGGAGTATAAAGCATTGCTTAAAGCAAGACAGATTACATGAGGTTGCAGGTTCAATTCCTCAGACTTAAGACCCCATACATGGGATCAATATTTTGAGCGATTTGGCAAATTCGATCGAATCGCTCAAAATATTTATCCCATTTGTGGTGTTTTCGAATCGACCGCTTGACAATATCCAGCAAAGAGCTTCACTTTTTTTTTCTATTTAAGGGGCTAGATGTGTTGGTTGGGTTACACCTGATGAAAGGGACATAGTGATCCCTGAAACGTTGTGCTGTGATTTAGTAAAGAATTCTCATTGAACTGAAGTGTGCCCCTCACATAATTTTACACTTATGGGAGCTGTCCCCTAGGTTCATTTCATAAATCACCCAGCAACCACAACAAAGGGAGAGGCAAGACACAGCTTGGTGTATATCTGAGAATGTTCTCTGTCTATTGGGACAATGCCTTTAGTTCCCCTTTAAAATCTTAATATTTTGGGAAGATAAAGCAGCAGCAACACAGCACCCTAGATTTATTGCCTTCAGCTTTTCAAAAGTTATGATTTTTAATTAAAATAAAAAGGAAAAACTATCCATCTTCCTTAAGCTGTACTCAGGCTATGTACAGTTTTATTTATATAGCACCACTTGGGTATTCTGTGCCGTACAATATTATAATACAAAAAGTCAAACATGGGGGACAAACAGTGGCATAACTAGGAGTCACTGGACTCCCAGCAAAACTAAAATGGGGCACCAATCCGAGGCTATATCTGTCATAAGAAAAATAAGAAGATGGGGCCCCCTTGGCTCCGCTGGTAGTAACGCCGTGGACGAAAGTATAAATTAATACATAAATAGCTATGTATATTAATATGTATACAAGTTATTAAACCTTGTGACATGAGGAAAAAGGTCCCTGCCCCATAGAGCATGCAATCTAGTTAGGTGGGTAACATACAGATTAATATGGTGATCCATATGCTAGGTCCACACCTCTTGGGGTACACACATTGCTCATAAAATACCATGTGATCGGATAAAAAATCTGATTCATTTTTCATCTGATTTTAGCAAAAAAAACGAACTAAAAGCTTGGTTGTGGTGTAAATTTTTTGCCATTGGTCCAAAATCAGACCGGTGTACACAACACTTACACTTACCATATTTATTCTATCTAGGTGCAAGCACTGCAGGTAACTATAAGCTAGCAAAAAGGGAGGTTCTGGGCACCTGTAACCCCCTAAAATTTCTCATGAATACATTCACAAAAAAGTATTTTTTTCTAAAAACCAACACACATTATTACTGAACAAACAGCTAATTGCTTGTTGTGAAATCTAAGCTAATTTAAAGGACAACTCCACGCTCATAATGGCATCTTTAAGCAAGAATGGCCTCTTTAAAATGGATTAATATATCCTACTTTGTCCTCTGGAATCATTAGCATATGCCTGCTTTACTTATAGATGCCTCATGGAAACTAAGGGGTAGTGTGTGTTTCTTCACAGCACCTTCAGCAATTTAGTGAGCTGGTTATTAGCTTAGCCACGCACAGAGGAGGCAGCTAGGTAATTAGCATCCAGTCATTGGCTGGGGCTTAACGTCATTAGTGTTAAGTGTGGGTTATTAAATAGAATTTTGTATGGTGTGCCTATAGTTTCAGGCCTTCATGGCACAATCATGAGATGTTATTGTAACGCTAGAGCAAGCCCTTCAAAAAGATGCTGGGGAGCCAGCTTAGGTGCCTGACTATAGGACTTCACTCACTGTTGTGCTTTCACATTGTATTAATGGATTTAGACCTCTTGGCTTTGTATTCTGATCACTTGCTGCCTGTCCTGAGCTCTTGTCTGCTATTCAGAAACCTATTTGCCTTATCTGTCAGGTCATACACTTTCACTTTCAATGCTTCCTCCTTGTTCCTGACTATTACCGTACTTGCCCTTTTACAGACACAGAAGCTTACATAATGATGTTTTGCATAAGTTTTTTTTGTGAATTTTTTTTACTATCACACATAGACCTTGTCCTAGTGTGGCAGAATGAAGTAACAAAAACAAGATGTGTAATATGTTCAACTCTATATCAAAAAAATAAACATTTGCATGCAAAAATGTATGACATATTAAAGGGCATGTCCCCCCCAAAACTATAACCCCCCCAACTACTGGCCCCACCATGTAGTGTAGTTTAATCCTTACCTCACCTCACATCCTAGCTCCATAGGGTTCTCCTGTAGTCCCCCCCAAAAGTCCCCAAAACTGCCCACCAGGAGGCTAGCAGAGTCCATATAGGACTCTGCCTGCTACCTGGCCTCCGGGAGAATTTTGGCATGCGTACTGCAGCCCTTCTCCCCCTCCCTCTCCCTCCCTTTCTACTATCCCTCCCCCTAGCATAAAACCCCTTTAATACAGTAATACCCCATGTCTCCCAGCCCCAACCGCATATTTTTTATTTTTAGAAAGCTCCCCAAACTCTTACTTACCTCTCCTCTTTCCTCTGCTGCACTGAATGACCGGCAGCCACGTCCGTGATTGGCTGCCGCTCAGCCAATCACAGACGCAACTGCCGGTCCCGCCCCTCTGCTTGCATTTTCTCGCAAGCAGAGGGCCGGGAGCGCGGCGGAGGAAAGAGGGGAGGTAAGTAGAGTTTGGGGGGCTTTCTAAAAAAAAAAAATATAGCGGTTGGGGCTGGGAGACATGGGGGAATAACATATTAAAAATTATATTTAAGGGTGGACATACCCTTTAATCTTAGCTGATATAGTGCATAGCCCATTTTTATGCAAGGAAACAATGGTCTTATCTGTTATCAACTAAGTTAAGCTGATTGCTGATGAGTGTTAAACGGTTAAACAAAATAGATGTATGTCTTTATTCAACCTTCACTATCATGTTAAATTAATTATTTCTATACATTAGGGGGTGCGTATTTTGTTTTGTTAACCCTCCCTAATAATTAAGGTACTTGGAGAAATTCAAAAACAATCAATGAGGGACTGGCTTGACCATATAGGGGCTTATACATGTAACAATGTTAAAATCAGTTTCCATATAGTAACATAGTCCAACCATTATACCCTTCTACCTAACAGTTGATACAGAAGAAGGCAAAAAACCCAGCAAAAAAAAAAAAAAGGGGGGGGGGGGGATTCCTTTCTTACTCCAAACGGCAATCAGTGTACGTATTAATACCAGTAATTCTCAAAATTTAGTTTTAGAAACTTATCTAGCCCACTTTTAAAGCTATTCAATGAACTTGCCATTACCACATCTGCTGGAAGACAGTTCCACAGTTTCACCATTCTCACTGTAAAGAAACCTTTCCTAACCTGAAGATGAAACTTCTTTTCTTATAATCTTAAAGGATGTCCACAAGTCCTCTGATATGACCAATTGGTGAACAATGCACCAGAGAGTTTATTGTATGGCCCATAAATATACTTGTATAAAGTGATCATATCCCCACGCAACTGTCGCTTCTCCGATGTAAACAGTCCTAGCTTGTTTAATCTGCCTGCATAGTCAAGCCCCTCCATTCCCGTTATTTTAGTTGCCCTTCTCTTAACTACTTCCATTTCCAATATGTCCCTTTTGTATATGGGATTCCAAAACTGCACCTCATATTCCAAATGAGAATTACTGGTATTAATACATATAGATCTAATTGATCCAGGGATACTTTCTGATTGCTGTGTGGTGTCAGCAAGGAATTTTTTCCCCCTTTTTAGCTGTTATTTTTTTTTTTGCCTTCCTCTGGATCAACTGTTAGGTAGGGTTAAAAAAAAAAAAAAGGAGGGTGAATAGGTTGGACTTAATGGACGTATGTCTTTATTCAACCTCAACTACTATGTTACTATGACCTTGCTCTCAATGCCCCCTTCTATGGTAATCTTATTTTGTGTGCAGGGCAGAATTTTATTTATTTTTTCTCCCCCAGGCCAGTTAGCTGTATCCAACCCCAAAGTTGCAGCTCCCCATTTTGTTGGTGATCTAAGATAAACCCAGAGGTGAGGAATAAGCCTCAACTTACCGTCACCCTAGGAACATAAAAAGGGAGGAAAGGATTTGGAGACTTTCATCTCAGTACAATACATTTTATTAGGGATGTCATATAATCCTGGGTTTGGATCCCTACACCAGCTGCACTATATATACCTGGGGGCTGTCAGTCACTGATTACAAATACAGAAGATAGCCCTACAGAAAATGCAAAGGAGAGCAAAATAGATGAAAACAAAGACATTTCAAAGCTGAAAAGTTATAGGAAAGATGAGCACAGCACAGGAGAAAAGAGAAATGAAGTGAGTTGCAGAGCAGAAAAAGATTAGGGGTAGTGGAGGGAAAGTAGCAATAAATTGGAAAAACGGATTGGGTGAAGCTGAAGGGGAGATGAAAAGTTTTAATGTATTAAGAATTGCATGATGCATGACTAATATAAACAAATAAAGAGCAAGGAAGTGTAGTTAACTGAAACTAGGGAGAGAAGGGATAGTAGAAATATAAAACACACTACAAAGACACATTAACAGGGAGATGCAATAAAAGTTCTTATCGTTAAAAATGGTGCTAACTTTGCCCCAACCAATCAGATTTTATTTAACATTTGAAAGCTAACATGTGATTGGTTGGGGCAAAATTAGCACCATTTTTAACGATAAGAACTTTTATTGCATCTCCCTGTAAATGTCTGCAATGTGCTTAATGCTGCCAAATAAAAGCAAGATTACTCCAATATGGTCAGTTCATGTTAAAGGAGAGCAGTCATAGTATCATACTGTAGTCATTGAGGATGAATATAGACCACATGTCCATCTTGTCCAACCATTATACCCTTCTCTTTTACTCTACCTAACAGTTGATCCAGAGGAAGGCAAAGAAAATAAAACAAGCTAAAAATAGTGAGAAAAAATCCTTCCTGACTCTAAATGAAATCGGGAAGTACCCCTGGATCAACCCAAACTACAGTATAGGTATTAATACCAGTAATTCACAATATTTTTTAGTTTTAGAAACCTATTAATCTCAGCAAATCTAAAAGTTTTGCAGGGACTGCACTACTTTGTGAAGTTGCCATTTTATCACGCAACTGACTCGGCCAATGACATTCATGGAGGATTTGGCGCAAAAGACATTACTTATGTCACTGCGCATGTCAGTGACATTACATGACATTGCAGTCACCATCTGACTTAAATGCTACTTTACATTGAATAGACCAAGGAGGGAACAAGCTTGGTAATGTTCTGGGCAGCCGCAGCTGCTATACATTTTAATGCTGCTCCTAGTGGCTGTGGTGTCCTTGGCCATGGCCAAGTCAGAGATCCAAACTTGCTTTTGTGGACTTTGGTTGTTGGTCCTTTAGTTGTTGAACATGGAGGGGGGGGGGATTTTAATTGGAGTGAATATTTTAGTACAATTGGTTGATTATCCAAGAATATAACATGAATGGGTCTTGCTTTCCACTGTTTAGATTTCAAACAAATTACAAGTTATGATTTTGCAACTCTGGGTTATGGGGCAATATTATAGTGTGGGGTTTTTGTCCATTATTTTGTTCAGGTTTACTTCAAAAGCGCATTCACATGTCCTGTTATATTGTTTCAGTAAACAACACTCTGCAGTTTCTTTATAAATAAATCAGTAAATATATTTTAACAGGTTATTTGGACACTCCTCAGTGAATGTTTTTTGATGACTTTTCAAAAAGATGTTTTTAGGAATACTGAAAACAATGTAAATTGCCTGAGTGCACCATCACTTCTGGGTGGACATGTTGCCTATTAAAAACCTTCCACTTACCTTAGCGTCTCTCTCCCTGTTCCCAAGATCTATATAGACAATTTATTTTACATTTTCTTATACTGAACAGTTCAGATTTACAGACAATTCTACCTACAGTTTTAAAAACATTTGTCTTACTGGACGTGACTGGTTACTGTAAATGCTTGTTGTTGCTTTCTCAGTAAAGGTGCCCATACATTGTTAGAATTATTTTAGCATTTTTGCTCAATACAACCTAAAATAGTATTATATTTCAAGCAAACACCAATTATTTCCCCGAGACTTACTAACACAGCATCATATGTGCAAACAAAGCTATGGTCCACAGTGATTTTTTTTAACTTTCTGGTGGGTAATGAAACATGTCACCCAATTAATCCAGAAAATAAACAATGACCAGGAAGTCACTGACCATTTTTAATTCATACATATTAATCAAATGCAATCTAATCTGCCATATCCCTTTGCTTGGATGAAAAATACAATGTGGTTACCTTTTAAGAAATTATATTTAGGGTGTTTGTGTGGCTCCAGGTGGGCTGGTGAACAAAGGTAAACATCAGTTCTGACTAAATAGTATTAACCCCCATATACAGAAATACAGAAAATGTGTGGCTTAAAAAAATTACTGACACACTTATATCAAATGTTTGTGTCTAATTCAGGGTTTCTCAAAGGGTGAGGAGGTATTGACCTTTGTTTTTGAGGTAAAGATACCTCAAAATTATGTAGTGAAACATGTTTCACCAGTATAATAAATACATATTGTGATAACATTTTAAAGTTTGCTGAAAGTAACTAGAAAGGGAAAGTTTAAGTATAAACTTTGAATTTGGCTTGAATGGCTGCATTTTGGAAGGTAATATGTGTGTTTGCTGCAGATTTTAAAACTCAATAATGGGAATGATGAGTTTGCAGTGAACGCTTGTTTGGGACAAAAAAAACCTTTGTGTGTACCCAGCCCAAAGTGGTGTTAATTTTGATCCAATCAATCAGAAAGCTAACATCTGATTGGTTAGGGCAAAATTAGCGCCATTTTCAATGATAATGATTTTTGATCAAAATGGGGTTTTTTGACTTTAGTTACCCTTTAAGTATGTCTGCCACAGTAATGGATATGTAGATCAGTAGGTTTGTGTACCTGTGTCAGGTTGGGGGTTAAAAAAACTTTTTTGATAATTGGTCAAAAAACATTTTTGACTTTAGTTACACTTTAGGTATGGCTGCAACAGTAATGGAGGGGTAGGTCAGTAGGTGTATGTACCTGTGCCACGTGGGGGTGTAAAAAAACAAACTTTTTTGATGATTGGTCAAAATTAGTTTTTTTGACTTTAGTTACCCTTTAAGTATGGCTGCAACAGTAATGGAGTGGTAGGTCAGTAGGTGTATGTACCTGTGCCACGTGGGGGTGTAAAAAAACAAACTTTTTTGATTATTGATCAAAATTATTTTTTTTACTTTAGTTACCCTTTAAGTATGGCTGCCACAGTGATGGATAAGTAGATCAGTAGGTGTGTGTACCTGTGACGGGTTGGGGGTTAAAAAACAAACTTTGTTCATGATTAGTCAAATTTGTATTTTGACTATAGTTACCCTTTAAATATGGTTGCCATGAAAATGGAAGGGTAGGTCAGTAGGCATGTGTACCTGGATCAGGTTGGGGGTTAAAAAAACAAACTTTTTTGATGATTGGTCAAAAAACATTTTTTGACTTTAGTTACCCTTTAGGTATGGCTGCAACAGTAATGGAGGGGTAGGTCAGTAGGTGTATGTACCTGTGCCACGTGGGGGTTAAAAAAACAAACTTTGTTTGATGATTGGTCAAAATTAGTTTTTTTGACTTTAGTTACCCTTTAAGTAATGGATATGTAGATCAGTTGGTGTGTGTGCCTGGGTCGGTTGGGGATAAAAAAACAAACTTTTTTGATGATTGGTCAAAAAACATTTTTTGACTTTAGTTACCCTTTAGGTATGGCTGCAACAGTAATGGAGGGGTAGGTCAGTAGGTGTATGTACCTGTGCCACGTGGGGGTTAAAAAAGCAAACTTTTTTGATGATTGGTCAAAATTAGTTTTTTCGACTTTAGTTACTCTTTAAGTATGGCTGCCACAGTAATGGATAAGTAGATAAGTAGGTGTGCGTACCTGTGTCAGGATGGGGGTTAAAAAAACAAACTTTTTTGATGATTGGTCAAAAAAATTTTTTGACTTTAGATACCCTTTATGTATGGCTGCAACAGTAATGGAGGGGTAGGTCATTAGGTGTATGTACCTGTGCCATGTGGGGGTTAAAAAAAAACAAACTTTTTTAATGATTGGTCAAAAACATTTTTTTACTTTAGTTACCCTTTAAGTATGGCTGCCACAGTAATGGATAAGTAGATCAGTAGGTGTGTGTACCTGGGTCGGGGGTTAAAAAAACAAACTTTTTAGATGATTGGTCAAAATTTGTTTTTCTTACTTTAGTTACCCTTTAAATATGGCTGCCACAGTAATGGAGGGATAGGTCAGTAGGTGTATGTACCTGTACCACGTGGGTGTTAAAAAAACAAACTTTTTTGATGATTGGTCAAAATTTATTTTTTTGACTTCAGTTACCCTTTAAGTATGGCTGCCACAGTAATGGATAAGTAGATCAGTAGGTGTGTGTACCTGTGTTGGGTTGGGGGTTAAAAAAACAAACTTTTTTGATGATTGGTCAAAAAAATGTTTTTTACTTTAGTTACCCTTTAGGTATGGTTGCAACAGTAATGGAAAAGTAGATCAGTAGGTGTATGTACCTGTGTCCGGTTAGGGGTTAAAAAAACAAACTTTCTGATGATTGGTCAAAATTAGTTTTTTGACTTTAGTTACCCTTTAGGTATGGCTGCAACAGTAATGAGGGGGTAGGTCAGTAGGTGTATGTACCTGTGCACATAGGGGTTTAAAAAACAAACCTTTTTTATTATTAATCAAAATTAATTTTTTTGATTTAAGTCAAAGTTACCCTTTAAGTATGGCTGCCACAGTAATGGATAAGTAAATCTGTAGGTGCATTCCTGGGTCTGGTTGGGGGGTACGTATATACTCGAATATAAACCGGGTTTATCAGGCTGTAAAATCAGCCTGAAAACTTGAACTCGGTTTATAGTCGAGTCAGTAAATTACTGTGCATCCAGCTCTCCAGTGTGCATCCGGGCTTCCTGTCTGTAAGTGACAGCATACAAATTGAATCCTGTACATTACGGTACTTAACCAATTCGGCAGCCGCGCGCTCATTCCCTGTACTGGCACGCGGCTGACGTCACTGCCCGGCGCGATAAGTGACGTCAGCGGCGCGCCAGTACAGGGACTGAGCGCGGCTGCCGAATTGGTTAAGTAATGTACAGGATTCAATTGTGATGCTGGCACTTACGACAGGAAGCATGCTGGGAGTTGTAGTTTCCAAAATTGGGTGCCAAGGAATGAGAATTAGTAATTGTCAATTTCTACCCTGGTTTATATTCGAGTCAATCACTTTTTAGTTTTTCAGGTACAATTGGGTGCCTCGGTTTATACTCGAGTATATACGGTATGTCTTTTTGTGTTTACAACCATAAAACTATATTTTATTGAGGATAAATCTAAATTAGTTTTTTTGACTTTAGTTACCCTTTAAGTATGGCTACCACCATAATGAAGTAGTAGATTAGTAGGTGTGTGTACCTGGGTCTGGTTGAGGGGGTATGTCTTTTTTGTGTTTACAACCATAAAACTATCTTTTATTGAGGATTAATCTAAATTTGTTTTTTTGACTTTAGTTACCCTTTAAATATGGCTGCCACCATAATGGATAAGTAGATCAGTAGGTGTGTACCTGGGTCTGGTTGAGAGGGTATATTTTTTTTGTGTTTACAACCATAAAACTATCTTTTATTGAGGATTAATCTAAATTAGTTTTTTTTTTACATTAGTTACCCTTTAAGTATGGCTGCCACAGTAATGGATAAGTAGATTAGTAGGTGTGTGTACCTGGGTCTGGTTGAGGGGGTATATCAGTAGGTACACACCTACTGATCTACTTATCCATTATGGTGGCAGCCATATTTAAAGGGTAACTAAAGTCAAAAAAACAAATTTAGATTAATCCTCAATAAAAAGATTTACCCCCTCAACCAGATTAGTTTTTTATTTACATTAGTTACCCTTAAAGTATCACTGCCACAGTAATGGATAAGTAGATTAGTAGGTGTGTGTAACTGGGTCTGGTTGAGGGGGTATGTCTTTTTAGTGTTTATAACCAAAAACTATCTTTTATGAGGATATCTAAATATTTTTTTTGACTTTAGTTACCCTTTAAGTATGGTTTGCCACAGTAATGATTAAGTAGATTAGTAGGTGTGTGTACATGGGTCTGGTTGAGGGTGTATGTCTTTTTTGTGCTTATAACCATAAAACATCATTAATGGAGGATAAATCTAAATTGTTTTTTTGACTTTAGTTACCCTTTAAATTGGCTTCCATGGGAATGGAAAGATTGGTCAGTAGGTGGGTGTACCTGGGTCTGTGTGGGGGGTTGGGGGTATCACCATTTGTATTATGACCATGAAAAAAACTGTTTTGAAATATCCACATTTGAGGATTGTTACCATTTAGTCTATGGGAAAATGTCTGGAAATTCGCTGATAATCGCCGTAACGCTTCCGCGGATTCCTTACCAAAAGATAACACACTTCTCCTATAGGCCCCGCACGTTTGTACCGAATTTCATGTCTCTAGCTCAAAAACGTGTGAGGAGTTACGGCCAAAAAACGGAAGAATAAAACGGAAGAAAAAAAGATGAAGAAGAAATAGAAAGAACAGTAATCGGCTTTTCACAGCCAAATTAATTAAAGAAAAAAAAACGAGCCTGAATAGAGGTGTGGGGGTCCACACCAACTGTCTGCCATGTACAATGTTGTTTTGACACCTTACCCTGGGCAGTTTCGATAACACCTCTTAGCCGCACACCTTGCTTCAGAACACCTGGCTGTTATATGCTAATTGGACTTATAGGGTATCTCCACTCGTTTTCTAAGTTTTCATAATCCAGTTCTATTGAAGAACGGGAGGTAAAGGAGCGTTGCCTTACCTTCCGTTCTTCAATAGAACACACAGAGCCAGGAGAGAAGTAAAACTTACCCGCTCGCTCGCTCCCCCGGCGCTTGGTCTGACGTTCCCGACGGACCTTGTCTCTATGCGCATGCACGATCTATGCCATAGAAGACAAGGTCCGTCGGGACCTGTCAGACCAAGCGCCGGGGGACGAGCGAGCAGCGGGTAAGTTCTTACCTTCTCTCCTGTGTGTTCTATTGAAGAACGGAAGGTAGGCACAGCTCCTTTACCTCCCGTTCTTCAATAAACTGGATTACGAAAACTTAGAAAACGAGTGGAGATACCCTTTAACAGGAGACTTATTTCTTACAATTCTTGTACAAGTCATTCTAAATTGAGAAAGCCAGTCAGATGACTAGCTAAACATCTTCAAGAACTAAACTTCAAGTCGTTATTCCAACTGAATACAACAGATATACCATGACCTGGATGATAAGAACCTTCACAAGCATATAGTAAAATAGGTTCCAGACTGGGGTTACCTTTATGTGTTGTTAGGGGTTTTCATTCATGTGATCACGGTAAGTTTACTAAAAACCCTTTGATCATATGTATGCGTCTACCCCAATTTAACGGCATTTCCAGCTAAAAAATAAGCAAGGCTTGTTAGCCTAATTACCCCCACCCCCAAACTGAATTGTGTTTTAACCTTAGAATAAGAAGACCCCCTTTACTCGCCGGATGCCGGTTCCATTGCTTATGAGCAGCCGCTCATCTGAATCAAATGTGATTATCTTATGTCCTCTGGTAGAGCGTCAGTCCGTTAAGTGGTGTCCAGCTTGCAATGCATCCAGTTTTACTTCCCGATTCCTGGGGCTCCACTCGACTTGTCTCTCTCTTAGCACTACCATGAACAACCTCTAGCGTTACTGAGCTTGATCTCCATGGTGCACTGTGACCACTGCACATGTTTCGCACCTGCTAGATACTTCCTCAGGGCAAGTTGACGAGCTCCCTCTCTGTTCCCTATCAATAGTTTTGATCATAGTGAATTGGCCACATTTAAAAAGAATTTTATAAACCTAGGTCAAAATCATACTATAAACCACGGTTACACTATTTGTTCTGTAGTGAGTATCTGTTACATGTCTCTATCAAGTCAATAACAGTCCATAGCATTACCGTCATGACTATACTTAAGGGAATTAAAGTAGATACTCAGTTAGGTATAGTTTCATTCAGAGATATTTCAGATCACTTTAAGTGTGAACATTAGTATTAAAGGGGAACTGTTGTCATTTTAAGAAAGGCTACGTTCCTACCTTTAAAATTAGCCTATTCCACCTTCTACGTGCTGCACAGCCCAAGATATGAAGAAATCACTGATCAGAAAGAGGGTGGAAAGTTCTGAATCTGCGGTCACAATACTAATTCCGCTTCTAATCTGCGGTTGGCACATGCTCAGTGCAGAGTAAGCAGAAGAAACCTGGAAGAGATTGAGTTACAATGTATGAAGCTGGACTGAAGGGGAAGGGGGAACAGGACAGCCCCCAGCTTACAGCAGGGAGTGTGTAAGATGCTATGTAAGCTATGTAAAAAAATAATGAAAGTAAATTGCAAAAATACTCAGGAAGCAATCCCTGTCAATTTACCTAAAGTTATTTTTGGACCACAGTTACCCTTTAAGAGTCAACTATACATATCTCTATCTAGCTGATAGCAAATTTTAGCATTATAATTACTCGTGTATTGGCATTACTTATAGGCAAGACTCAGGTTAGCAGTTACATTATAATTAATAAATTGAACAGCTGTTCTCTCCCGATCGCGCGCCCTGCGACGCACTGTGTAGGAACAAACATTTCGCCCGATAATCGTCCCGTGTGTAGGCACTTTATCGGCCCAACCTGGCAGATCTCCGAACGATGACCGTTTCGGCCAATAAATTGCCTACACAGGGACGATTACGGGCGACATTCATTCCTACACATCTGAGTCGCTGGTCGGGACCCCGCGATTGCACATGTGTACGAACCTTTATAGGTACTAAATAAATGTAAATAGACCCCCTATAGACATTATTGCGTAATCTGAATCTATAGATGCCTGAAAATCCACACAACCATAAAGATCAGAAGTATACATTATGTTCTAACCCACATACATTTTTCAAAAACAAATGGATTAATTTGGCTGTTTTCTTTTATTTTTTACCCCAATTTCTCTGTCTTTTTTCATTTTGTTATACTTAATTCATATTGAATACCACTGACCTTTGTCAATAAATGGAATGGATTGTGGCACAGTTTGCTCATGAACTCTTTCACTGCCAAAAAAGGTGGAGCATCCTTGATTCTGGCAATGGTCTTAGTGAGAAATGGTTTGGGGTATATGCATGATCAACCAGTATAATATCATGCACACACTATTATTATTGTTTTGTGTCATTTACATTATCGGTCTATTTTGAAAAACATAATTATTACACAAAAGGCTTTCATGTGCAAATTTCTTTTGTTGTTGGCTTTGTCCGCACTTGATGATTAATGATTCAGTGTACCTGTTTACTATCCTGCATGAAATTCCCCAGCCACATGTATTCCGAAGCTCAGCTTATTAGTGAATCTGCATGAAAAATGGATTAAAATAAATGGTTCCCATGCCATTTTGTAATTTGTGCAATGTTTCAATGAAGTTACAATTTGATTTCTTAACCTCCATTTGTTATATTTATAATGCCATGGACTATACGCACCAGTAAACATAATATACTGCATACTGTGTATGAATAGGCTGCTGGGGTGGATCTTTCTCTAATAAGGCAAGATGGAACACTTGTCCCAGGGAAGCAGGTGCCCTGGTACCCGAGAGTGGCAGCAGGCTATAATATCTTTTTTCGTACACTTCACACTACAGATATTGCTTATTATTTTTAGGGGTGTGTGGTGGATGGAGTGTCTTTTCAAATGTATGTCTCAGGTGGCAAAAAGTCTGGAAACACCCTTTACAATTTGTTAGCTTTTCCAGAGCCCCTGTTTGTATAACAGAGTCTGATCACCTTACCACCTATTACCTTAGATAAAGTTTATAAATATCCAAGCTTTCATTTAAAAGTTTAAAGGAAAAAAGTTGGCCTTGCAACCCACTAGGTATAAGTACTGAGTAAACAATATGTTTTTAGTTAACAAGCATTGTCTAAAAGTCTGCAAAAAGAAACATACAAACAAGAAAATATTGTACAAATAATTTGCTTAGGACATGTCCACCCCTAAAACTATAATCCCCCCACTACTGCCCCATTGTGTATTGTAGTTTAATCCTTACCTCAACTCCCAGCTCCATATGGTTCTCTCTGTAGTGTTAGGTTTCTGTTTAGTTATCCCTTCGGATAAAAGGGTTAACTGTTAGGTTTTATATATTCTCTATAATCACTATACCTAATAGCAGCCATTTGTTCTGTAACTCCATTTTTCTTATATTATTGTCATATTATTGCAGATGTTTGTTTCCAAATGTTCTGAGCTCAAGGTCTTTTGCCCCTACATTGTGTGTCAACCTGACTCCTTGCATCCAGTGGATCTTTTATCTCATCTGTAGACACTGTGTCTGGCCTGCCCCTTTTTCTCTTTGTGAAAATCCAATGTAACATCTGAATAAAGTGAGTTAGACTTTACTACATCATCAATGTGTGGTCTCATTTCTCCCCACAGCTGTGAGGGTCTCTTAGTGGGTCTAGAAGCAGGCATCTGGGTCCGGCGTGACTAGTGCAGGATATTTATTCTAACATGTAGTCCCCCTCCTAAAGTCCCAAAAACTGCCCACCAGGAGGATAGCAGAGTCCATATAGGACTCTGCCTCCTATCTGGCCTCCGGGAGAAGTTTGGCATGCGTACTGCAGCCCTTCCCCCCCTCCCTCTCCTCTCCTCCCGATTAGGATCCCTCCCCTAGTGTAAAAACCTTTTACCAACTTCCCCGTCCCCCCAGCCCCAACCGCTCTATTAGTATCATCAGAAAATGCCCAAAACATTACTTACCTTCTCTCTTTCCTCGCCGCACTGAACTCCCTGCAGCCGCGTCCGTGATTGCTGCCACTCAGCCAATCACAGACGCGACTGCCGGTCCCGCCCCCCTGCATTTCTTTCGCAAGCAGAGGGCCTGGCAGCACGGCGGAGGAAAGAGGGAAGTAAGTAAAGTTTGGGCGATTTTCTGATGATACTAATAGAGCGGTTGGGCTGGGGACAGGGGAATGTTAGGTAAAAATTTTTTAGAAGGGTGGACATACCCTTTAAAAGACTATAAAGTGTTTACAATTGATTGTGAACCAGTGTTTTTACATTTAGAATGCTGAAAGGTAAAAATGAGTAGACTATTAGTGAAACAAACCACCCTATGTAAAGTTAATTTTCTATTATGATTTAAAGAGAACCAAACCTAAAGGGTATATACACTGGGAAATTATTTTTTTTTAATTGCCTATTACTGAAAACTATATTTCTTCCCAAATATTACTGTATTATTTTTGTAATCTGTCCTCTATTTCTTTAGATATCCAGTCTGAAACATCTCAGGGCTCGTTCACCTACATCAGTTTGTATCCGTTTTTCAAATGCAGGTGCGTTTAAAAAAATGGACAGACAGTAAAACCCCACAGGATTTCATAATATGGTTCCACCACTGCGTTATAATCCGTTCCAGTCCGTTTAAAAACGAACTGCATGCAGCATTTCTGTCCGATTTTTCATGCATTTTCTATAGAAATCTATGGAATACGCATTGCTAAAAAAATGATACAAATGTATGCAAAAATGGATACAACTGACAGAAACCCATGCTGTGCGTTTCTGTCATTTCTAGTGTGAACAAGCCCTTATGTTTCAGCTGTAAATCATGGTTTTCCAACACATCTGATTGTGTGTTCGTCCGTTTCGAACAAAGGAATGGTCGCCAGGGCCGGAAGAAGAAACTATCCAATTTTTGACCCACCACGACCAATACACTGAAATGTTGGTTGTTCGGTCGGTCCAAATTATTGGATGGTGTGTACCCAGCTAAATAAAAACTTTTAAGTGCAGCAGTTTTTGGAAAGCAGACAAAATACTGGATAGGAAGTTGAAGATCATTTGAATGGGAAATACTAGTTTTTTTTCTTAAAGGTATGTCCACCCCTAATAAAAAATGTAATATGTTATTCAGGGCCCTCCAAAACCCCAGTTCCCCTAAATTTAAATAATGTTCCCAGAGCAAGAAACTATACTTACAACTACAACTTCACAATCCACCACTGCAACTCACTGCTACTTCTTCTGTAAAGCAGTCTCACGCGCTTGACAGTGACTCACAGCCAATTACCGGATGAGTAAGTAGAAGGAGCAAGCGCGCGTGGATGGTGGAGGTTGTAATGTATAATTTCTCGCTATGGGAACATTATTTAAAACCATATGTATTGTACTGAACTTCCCCTTTAAAGAAAAATTATAATCATCTCCCCCTCGCTCCTCCCTTTTTCCATACCTGCATACTGTACCCATTGTAAGGACCTAAACCGCTTAGTCCTCACCCAGTACTTTACTTTGCAGCTGTATTTACTTATATTAAGTTTCCCTACTATTGCATTCCTCTTCCACAGTCCATGATGTAGCCAAGGGGAAGACACACTCTTCAAGGAAACGCGTCTTCCCACTGGCTATATTGCAGACTGTCACTGACAGTGGTAAGGGTTGGAACGGAATGGAAGAAAGAAGAGAAACTTTAAGTCTAGGGCCACACTATAAAGAAGGAACCTGCGTAAAATAGAGAGAGAGAGAGAGAGACTGAATCATTTGTTTACAAACCTGCACCTAACATCATTGCTTAGTAGCATCAAAATAGAAATAAATGTGAATAAACAGCAATATATCCTCTCTGCTCTTGGTTTTTCAGCAGAGATGCATTTTAAGTGCAATTCTGAGTGGTCACACATATATAATTTTCATTTTCTCAAAATGAAAAACAAGATATTGAGAACAGTGCCACTTCATCTATTATTAACCTTTCACATGAACAACAGTAAAATCTACTCAATTTCTTTATGAAACGTGGATATTGACCTGACGATGGTGACAAAAATCTAATTGCAACAATGGCCTGTGTTTTTCTGCATTCAAACTTCAAAGCCAAGCCCAGAAGTTTGCATTTTGCCTTGAAATGCTGCTCTGTTAGCAGTGGCGTAACTAGAATCACTGGGCCCCCCAGCAAACAATATATGCCCATTTTATGTACATTGGTTTCCTGGAGGGAGGAATAATAAGGAAAAACAATAGGGACCCCCTTGCTCCTGCCCCCCCCCCATGTGGTTGCTCCCCTGGTAGTTATGCCCCTGTCCATTAGATCTGTTTAAGAGCCCGTGGCTTCAAGTTAAGCACCCAGCAGGAAGCCAGACATTTCTTAAAGGTCATGTTCACCCTCAACTCAAAAAAACTGGTCACATGTGAGTTACCTCCCCACACCCCAACTGATATATTTAGAATATTATTAGATGTATATTTAAAAGGTACGTCCAACCTTAAAAAATAAAAAATCTGTAGTGTAGACATCCCTACCCCAACCCTAACTTCATGGTTTGAATTTTAAAAAAGTGCCTTTAAAGGGCATGTCCACCCCCAAAATAAATTCTAACCCCATACTGGCCACTTTGTAGTTTAAAAACATTTAAAAATTCTACCTTACTCCTCGGCTGTGTCCTTGTGGTTGTCCTGCAGTGCCTATCCAAAGTCCTGGAAAGTAAGAGTAGGAGCCTTCCTGTGTGTGAAAAGTATCTGCCCCTTCCCTTTCCTTCTGGAGGACTCTGGCATGCACAGTCAGTAACTCATCCAGTGCCTGTTTCCTTCAACAAGGCAGTGACATGCGCAGCGCCCCGAAACCATCCTCTGAAGCCATGGCACCTAGTGTGAATACTTTTTTTGGCATAAGTAAATGACCCCTGCCTAAACCCAGACAGAGCTTCTCTCACATGGCATCTTCAATGACATCAGCCGCGTCTGTGATTGCCGTGGCTGCCAGTCGGCCCTTGCTTCAACTTCCGCAAGCAGGGAGCCGGATCTGAGATGTCGCGGGAGAGAAGGCTCTGTAAGGTAGCGATCTAAGTCTTTTTTTAACGAAATATATGGTGTTTGGGGGTGGGCAGCTGGCACCTACCTTATACTAAAATATAGTTTTTAGGGTGGACATGTCCTTTAAGTAAATTATGCCTCCATTCTGGCAAAGTAAGTGCCTCCTCTCTCCCATGCAGTCAATCAGAGCTGCCGACATAACAATTGTATAACTTCTGCTTTCCCTGCTCTTTCCAGTGCACATGCTCAAGCTTATAAAGCTCTTTGAGCAGAGGGAGGAGGCATACCTTGTGTCAGAACAGAAGAGAACGTATTGTTCAGTATCTGGTTACAAATGCATGTAATATACTGGTAAAAATAGCTAGTTGAGATTTATTTTAAGGGTGGACATGCCCTTAAAGGTCGCTGTCATACATCATGGATGAAATTTTGGCATCACAGAAAATTTCAGTACACGTTTTGCTATACACATCTTTATTATCTTGTGTGTATTGGAACAAACAAAAAAGGGAGTAAAAAAGCAAAATGGACATAATGTCACAAAAAAACTCCAAAAATGAGCTACACAAAATTATTGGCACCCTTTCAAATTGTGGATAATAAGATTGTTTCAAGCATGTGATACTCCTTAAAACTTACCTGGGGCAAGTAATAGGTGTGGGCAATATAAAATCACACCGAAAGCATATAAAAAGGAGAAAAGTTCACTGGTCTTGCATTGTGTATGTGCTACACTAACATGGACAACAAACGAGAAGAGAACTGTCTGAGGACTTGAGAACCAAAATATTTTGGTAAAGCACATCATTCTACTATTTACCGAAAACGGAATGAGACCTACTAAAAAAAGACACAGTACCTACAGTGAAATATAGGGGCGTTCCATGATGTTTTGGGTTGTTTTGCTGCCTCTGGAACTGGGAGCCTTTGAATTGGTGCAAGGCATCTTGAAATCTGACGATTACCTAGGATTTTTGGCCACACTGTATGCCAGTGTAAGAAAGCTGGGTTTGCATCCGTGATCTTAGGTTTTCCGACAGAACAGTGGCCCTGGAGAGGTGCTGGAGAGTTGTGAAGTGGCCAGCAATTAGTCTAGATCTAAATGCCATTGAACACCTGTGGAGAGATCTTAAAGGGTATGTCCACCGTAAAATCTTAAATGCGGTTCCCCATGTCCCCCAGCCCCAACCGCATAAAAAAATTTTTCAGAAAGCCCCCAAACTCTTATACTTACCTCCCCTTGTTCCTCCACGCCGCACTGCCGGCCCTCTGCTTGCGAGAAGGCGAGCAAGGGCGGACCGGCAGTCCGTCTGTGATTGGCTGAGCGGCAGCCAATCACGACGGCTGCCGGTCATTCAGTGGCAGCGAGGAAAGAGGAAGGTAAGTAAGAGTTTGGGGAGCTTTTTGAAAAAAAATAAGCGGTTGGGGCTGGGACTGGGGGAGCAGCATATTAAGGGGGATTTGTGCTAGGGGGAGGGATAGTAGAACGGGAGGGAGAGGGAGGGGGGAGAAGGGCTGGCAGTACGCATGGCAAATATCTACCGGAGCAAGATAGCAGGCAGAGCCCTGCTATCCTCCTGTGGTTAGTTTTGGGACTTTGGGGGGGTCTACATGGAGAACCCTATGGAGCTGATGTGAGGTAAGGATTAAATACACTACATGTGGGGCCAGTGTTTGGGGGTATTATAGTTTTGGGGGTGGACATGCCCTTTAAATTGCTGTTGGAAAAGGCGCCCTTCCAATAAGAGAGATCTAGAACGTTGCTTGTGTCCAAAATTACAGAGTAAAGGTGTAAGAAGCTTATTGATGGTCATAGGAAGTGACAGTGAACTGTTTCAGTATTTTTCTCAAAGAGTGTGCAACCAATATTAAGTTAGGGTGCAAATCATTTTTGTCCAGCCATTTTTGGAGTTTTGTGTCTCCAATTTGCTTTTTTTTCTTCCCTTTTTTTTTTGTTTCCAACACACACAAGAATAAACTGTGTATAGCAAACATGTTTACAGCATAACTCTTCTGTGAGAAAGTTTCTAAAAGCTTCCTATTCACCATACATTAACTGTAGGTTAAGACTGTATGTGTTGCTTTGTATAAGAATGGCAGAATCTTCCAAGTTACATGTTCAAATCCCGACTTACTTACTTGATGGCTAGGATATAAATGGCAAAAAATTAGTGTTAGTTACTGATAGAGGCACGATCTCTTCTTGTTTTGGTCTGCTATGGAAAAGACAAAGCCATGGAGATTTACTAAGACGGCAATTGTTTCGGCTAAATCGGCCCACCAGAATGTTGGGTTTGTGTGCATTAGTAAATCTCCCAACACTTACATTCCCAGTAACAAATAGATACGGATTATCAAATACACAGGCCAGAACAAAGGGAGCTTTTCTTCCTAGTCTATGAGAATAGAGAGCTGCCGATAAAAATTACACACTTCATCTTACAATTCAAGCCAAAACAATGTGCAGAGTGTCCACACTACCGACCACCACACAAAATCACACTATGACAGATAAAGAACAGTAGTTCCTAGCTCTCTACTGTACTTTCGCCTAGTTATAAGTTATAGTCATTAATGGCTCTCTCAACCTTATTTTGCTTACCCTCATAGCCCTCTCCTACCTTCAAGTTTTTTCCAGTCTTTCTTCCTCATATAGGAAGTCTTTTAATGATGATATGCTAACCCATGTGCGCCTTAGGTGTTTCAAACACGGTCAGACCACACATGGATTTGGTGTATATCATTATAAGTTTGTTTTTAGAAAGAACCGCACACGAGCCAAGTGACCATTCTAACACTGGGTAAGACCTCTGTGGACCTTCTCTGTATTTTAATTCTGTTATCTTTTTTTTTTGCTAACCACCATTAATTTACAAACAGGTATTTTTTTTAAGTCTACTTCGACATCACTGGCATTCTCATCTATACTCATAAGACCGCATTTAGCATGCACTGCACATGCATAGAGCGAAAAGCACTTTCTTTTGCTATAGTTAACTGCTAATGGATGTTTATTATACAGGAGTTTCATACTGAGCCGACAGGAAATGAAAAGAAGAACATTATATCATATAAAAGGTAGAAGTTGCCTTGGCAGATATCTTCAATGAATCTAATAAGTCATTTAGTTACCAGACCCTTCTTGGGTATCCCATGTATTTCTTCAGCATTGCATTTATAGCATCATATGAGACACCAGATGTATTCTTTTAAACCTGTCCTACTAATAATGTTATTAGTGACTGACATACATTTGAGATATAGTTATAATTTGTTAGGTCCAGATATCTTAGAATAAGAGAAGTTCCACCAACATTTTCATTTTCAGAAGTGAAACGATGCACACCCTTAAATCAATAAAGTGTTTATAATAATTAGCGAAACCATGTACAATGTTCGGGGAGACTGGCCGCCCCTTCCTCAGGTACCAGAGGAATCATCAGATAATAGATAATCGTCTGGCCAGCCCTAAATCAATAACTATATATATATCAACACATATAGTAATAAGATACAAAAGATAAATTAAAAGATGATAAATAACTATCACTACCTAAAAATTATTAATTTTAGTGCGGCCAGCACTTATCTGATTAACTAGTCTTAAATTCAAAATTGTGTAATATTTGCTTAATAATATTTTCTGTACATATATCCAATGTTGCTTTTTTTTTAAAACTTTCTTTATTAGAAGTACATTTTCATGCACCAAAGAAGTCAATGTGTGCACATTTTCCAGCAGTCAATTGTTGTATAGCACTAAGGACTTTCATTTCTTATACATACTCTTTGTTTACATCATATTCCATATTGTTATTATAAGTCTGCACATGTATACATATTATATTTTATAACATATTATTTTAAAGGGCATGTCCACCCCCAAAACTATAATCCCCCCAACTACTGGGCCCATCAGTAGTGTATGTTTAATCCTTACCCTCACACTCCTCAGCTCCTAGGGTTCCTCCTCTGTAGTCTCCCCCAAGTCCCAAAAACTGCCACCAGGAGGCTAGCAGGTCCATACTAGGACACTGCCTTCCTGGCCTCCCGAGATCACTGCCATGAGCGTACTGAGCTCTTCTCCCCCCTCCCTCTCCCTCCCCCTAGCTTTAACCCCGTTAACACAGCCTCCCCCCATGTCCGTCCCACCATCCGCATACTTTTTATTTTAGAAAGCTCCCCATGTTTTTACTTACCTCTCGCTTTCCTACGCGAGGAGCTGCCAGCACCGCGTGCGTGATTGGCTGCCGCTCAGCCAATCCCAGACGCGGCTGCTGGTCCCGCCCTCTGCTTGCATTTCTCGGCAAGCAGAGGGCCGGGAGCGCAGCGAAGGAAAGAGGGAGGTAAGTAGAGTTTGGGGGCTTTCTGAAATTAAAAATTATGCGATGGGGGCTGGGGACGAGGGGGACAACCATATAAATTTTTACATTTTAGGGTGGACATAGCCTTTAACAAAACATTTGTTAAAACTTCCCAACTTAAAGGGTATCTATATTCTAAAAATTTTATTTCAAAAATTAATACCTATAATATACAGCAAGATACCACTACTACTTCAAAACTTTTTCGGTTTTAATCTGAGCTGTAGATCTGCTGAAATCATCATTTTAATCACACATCATTTACTGGGAAATCTGTCACTCCAGAGCAGAGAATGTAATATGTAATCAATTTAGAATATGCAATGTAATATGTAACCGCATTAATGTCTCCTCTTAACTGGATATTTAGCTGCCTGCCAGCACACTTTCTGCAACATTATAGAATCAACAGAGAAAGAAGGCAGGGAAGAGGGAGATATGTAATCAGGCAGTGTCCATGTGAGGCTCTGCAGAACTTACCAGTGTTTGCAGACACTTATACAAGAAGGCAGTGAGTAAGGGAGGGTGGGGGATTAGTGAGCACTCATTAAACATTAAATTTAATGACAAAGCAAGCACAGATAAATATGTGAGTGACCACCATTTTACTTCTCTCAAATGGTAGTTTCAGAAATGTAAAGTTGTTGAGTGAGTAAGTTGACCCTTTAAACCTTGCTTGTCTTGAGATTTTCTTGTATTTAGAATTTATAGGCGTTACGTTACTATTTTCATTATTTAAGAGTTAGATTCAAGTGTCACACAGTAGCTATTAAAGAGGTTTGGGTATTTTCCTCAGGGTTTAACCATAACTGATGACTAGATGATAGAGTTTCTATATGTAGAGTTCCATTGTCCCCATATTTTTTTTAAGGGCATTTCATATTTTTACGGGCATTTTTTTGATAGGAGACACAGTATTTTACACTGGAACATTTATAATTTGGCGTGGTAGAAAATGTACGCAGACCCCTTGGGTTGAATGGGGTCTGATTGGTTGTGACTAATCAGATCAGATCGCATTTTATACACAATTTGCGCAAAAAATCCATATAATTCCAAAGGGTTCATACATACTTTTTCTTGCACTGTATATTATCACAAGAGTTTATAATACTAAGTTCCAACTTGGGTAGGGGTTTAAGCTATAGTGGGCAGTAAGTATTTAGTCTTTGACTTTTTACATTAGCAGTAATATTTTATATACTTATATACTTGCCCTGTGACTGCTCCTGTCACAGGTCACCTAGTAATGCAGGTATCACTAGTCCAGTGTAGTTATGTTTATCTAATATCCTCTTCAAAGCAGTTCTAGAGGAACAAATTTGAAGTTGTCGAAATGTCTTGTACATCTTAGAAATAAAAAAAAGAGAAGAGAAAAATGATTTCATGAATTTTTCCGATATGGATGTTGAAGGCTGTGTTGTTAGTTCTGAAGTATAGCTCTGTACTTGTAGTTTCACATCGTACATCAACAATCCCTACATCTCATAACGTGGCTCGGCAAATGTCTTTACTCTTGGAATAAAGATAAGGGAGAGGAGAAAAATAGTCTTTCATCATGAATATTTCCCGATATGGGTTTAATATGTTGAAGCTGTGTTGTTAGTACTAGTAATATCTCTGTACATTGTATTTTAAACGGATCGTAACACTCCAATTAACCGTGACGCAGGTTAGATTCCAACCAGTTCCTAAGTGTTTCTGTGGAGATGTGAGAGAAGAATTTTTGCCAGTTATAGTGATAATCATCTCATCTGCTGAATATCAGAATTCCAGGGCCGCTTTGATATGGGGCGCTGTGCGACTGCACAGGTTGGCATACGCACCAGGGGGGGTCGCCAGCTGCGGTCGGTAGTCTATACTTTCACACGGACTTGGAGGTCAAGTTGTGCATGCAGTGCCAGCAGCCCCCCCCAGTTATGGTCTCTGCAGTATCAAATGTATGCATCCGCAGCACCACGTGACCGCTGTCGGGATGTCTAAAATTTCCGTGTGTACGTGCCAGCCTAAGTCAAGCAAGCAGCATTTCTTCAGCAGTGTATTTGTGTGTGCCATGGGGGGGGGGGGGGTGCCAAGGGGTGCTAGGCGACCGATCAAATCCTTGCACTAGGGTGCTATTTATCTTAGGCGGCCCTATAAGTAGATTAGTAGGTGTGTGTAACTGGGTCTGGTTGAGGGGGTATGTCTTTTTAGTGTTTATAACCATAAAACTATCTTTTATTGAGGATAAATCTAAATTAGTTTTTTTGACTTTAGTTACCCTTTAAGGGATTCCTCTCAATTTAAAGGGCAACTAATGCCTTATACAATACAGAATCTGGAGGATGGATCTATTGTTAAAGATTGCCTTCTGATCTGTATATTGTTTTGAATTCCCATACAGTAATAGCAATCTGGTTTGGCTATTACAGTATGGGACTACTGTAGGGAATTCTGCTGTCCATTTAAAGGGCACTAAAGCCTCAAAACAATATAGAATCAGAAGGCCACGTGGTCATAATTTCTACCCGAATTAATACTCGACTCAATAAATTTTACCATTTTTCAGGTAAAAATTGGTACTTTGACTTATACTCAGATCGACTTATATTCGAGTATATAGGTACTGTTACCAAGATAAAGTTGAGAATGACATCTCCTATGAAGGTAAAATATAAGGTAAAGGTAAGGGACCAAGCAGAATAAGGCAAACCGTGACATGTTGTTGGGCTTAAAATAATTTGGCCAAGGATTGAAATAATTGCTTTAAATTCACTGGCAGGGCTTTTTAGTTGCAATTCACTGGTAACGTAAAATGTAAGCCAAATATTGGATGTGCCACTAGGCTTCTTTTTTTTTATATATTAAATTTATTTGGTCTCTAGTTGCACTCTTGTGGATGTATACAATGGCTAGGACATGCCACCTGTGCCTTTCCAGATGTTTGAGCTCCTTTTTTGCGTGGATGCGACAACAGCAATGATTGGGAATGCTTGGATTGTGTTTTTATCTAGAGAGATGCAAGTAGACATCTGCTTGCTGTAACAAATTGGTTCCACTATCAGTATGAAAAGTGTTTTTTACCAAACAATAAACACCACACACGACTTACTACAACACTGCAAATTCATGACTTATTTTTGCCAAACTAATTAGTTGAGGGTAGGTTTGTCATTTACAACTTTCCTTTAACACGTGTTATCTACAATGTACAAAAATTCACAATCACAGTGTTATCTCTACAACTACAGTACAATTCCAATGTATCAATGATTTCACAATTACAATGCAGTGCTTACAACTGTAACATACTACTACAGTGTTATCTACAGTTACAGTACAATTCCAATGCAGTGTTTTTTATCTACTGTAAACAGTACAATTCCAATGCAGTGTTTCATGTTCTCTGTTTTTTTCATTGTGCTTTTCCGTTTTATCTTAACTTTTTAGTCTACCTGTAACAGTACAATTCCCAGCTTTTGCTGGGTGTTACATCATCCAGTTGTATACAGTACAGTTACATATCCAGTGGATTAACAAGTGTACAACAGTACAATTCAAATGCAGGTTATCTACAGTTGTAACAGATACAATTACAATGCAGTGTTATCTACAGTTGTAACAGTACAATATGCAGTGTTACTCGTCTGTTAAGTACAATTAAAATGCAGTGTCTCATCTCACCATACACTGCTCCAACAGTCAATTACAATGCAGAGTATTTACAGTTTGAACAGTACAATTCCAATGCATGTTATCTGCATTGCTGCTGAGCAAAGGGGGACATACTGGCAGGAAAGAGCTTATCTATCCCCCAAATCAGGGCAGCCTCAAGATGCCTGCAGGCCTGATTAGTCCTGCAGCTTTTCTTGGGACGCCCCTCTAAGCGTAAGTTACTGGCTCTTGAAGCTGCCAATGGCATCGCCTGCAAGCATGGGTTAAGGGGGTTAAAAAACTCTGACAAGCTGCTCGCCTTTCTTAATTTATCGGGAGGGGTGCCGTGGGTATTTTTTCTTTACCACTTTATGGTAGGAGCAGCCTTGCACACAGCCATGAGATCCCAGGTTTTAATGCTAGACTGGTACTATTGTATCCCTTGGAACCTCTGTTGGAACAGGAGTATAAAGCATGTTAAAGCAAGACAGATTACATGAGGTTGCAGGTCAATTCCTCAGACTTAAGACCCCATACATGGGATCAAATTTGAGCGATTTGGCAAATTCGATCGAATCGCTCAAAATATTTATCCCATTTGTGGGTGTTCGAATCGACCGTTGACAATATCCAGCAAAGAGCTTCACTTTTTTTCTATTTAAGGGGCTAGATGTGTTGGTTGGGTTAACCTGATGAAAGGGACATAGTGATCCCTGAAACGTTTTGCTGTGATTTAGTAAGAATTCTCATTGAACTGAAGTGTGCCCCTCAATAATTTTACACTTATGGGAGCTGTCCCCTAGGTTCATTTCATAAATCACACCAGCAACCACAACAAAGGGAGAGGCAAGACACAGCTTGGTGTATATTGAGAATGTTCTCTGTCTATTGGGACAACTGCTTAGTTCCCCTTTAAAATCTTAATATTTGGAGATAAAGCAGCAGCAACACAGACCCCTAGATTTATTGCCTTCAGCTTTTCAAAAGTTATGATTTTTAATTAAAATAAAAAGGAAAAACTATCCATCTTCCTTAAGCTGTACTCAGGCTATGTACAGTTTTATATATCAACCACTTGGGTATTCTGTGCCGTACAATATTATAATACAAAAAGTCAAACATGGGGGACAAACAGTGGCATAACTAGGAGTCACATGGACTCCCAGCAAAACTAAAATGGGGCACCAATCCGAGGCTATATCTGTCATAAGAAAAATAAGAAGATGGGGCCCCTTGGCTCCGTGGTAGTAACGCCGTGGACGAAAGTATAAATTAATACATAAATAGCTATGTATATTAATATGTATACAAGTTATTAAACCTTGTGACATGAGGAAAAAGGTCCCTGCCATAGAGCATGCAATCTAGTTAGGTGGGTAACATACAGATAATATGGTGATCCATATGCTAGGTCCAAAATCTTGGGGTACACACATTGCTCATAAAAATACCATGTGATCGGATAAAAAATCTGATTCATTTTTCATCTGATTTTAGCAAAAAAAACGAACTAAAAGCTTGGTTGTGGTGTAATTTTTTGCCATTGGTCCAAAATCAGACCGGTGTACACAACACTTACACTTACCATATTTATTCTATCTAGGTGCAGCATGCAGGTAACTATAGCTAGCAAAAAGGGAGGTTTCGGGCACTGTAACCCCTAAAATTTTCCATGAATACATTCACAAAAAAGTATTTTTTCTAAAAACCAACACACATTATTACTGAACAAACAGCAATTGCTTGTTGTGAAATCTAAGCTAATTTAAAGGCAACTCCACGTCATAATGGCATCTTTAAGCAAGAATGGCCTCTTTAAAATGGATTATATATCCTAATTGCCTCTGGAATCATTAGCATATGCCGCTTTACTTATAGATGCCTCATGGAAACTAAGGGTAGTGTGTGTTTCTTCACAGCACCTTCAGCAATTTAGTGAGCTGGTTATTAGCTTAGCCACCGCACAGAGGAGGCAGCTAGGTAATTAGCATCCAGTCATGGCTGGGGCTTAACGTCATTAGTGTTAAGTGGGGGTTATTAAATAGAATTTTGTTATGGTGGGCCTATAGTTCAGGCCTTCATGGCACAATCATGGATGTTATTGTAACGCTAGAGCAAGCCCTTCAAAAAGATGCTGGGGAGCCAGCCTAGGTGCCTGACTATAGGACTTTACTCAGTTGTGCTTTCACATTGTATTAAGGATTTAGACCTCTTGGCTTTGTATTTGATCACTTGCTGCCTGTTCCTGAGCTCTTGTCTGCTATTCAGAAACCTATTTGCCTTATCTGTCAGGTCATACACTTTCACTGCTTCCTCCTTGTTCTGACTATTACCGTACTTGCCCTTTACAGAACACGAAGCTTACATAATGATGTTTTGCATAGTTTTTTTTGTGAATTTTTTTACTATCACACATAGACCTTGTCCTAGTGTGCGGCAGAATGAAGAAGTAAACAAAACAAGATGTGTAATATGTTCAACTCTATATCAAAAAAATAAACATTTGCATGCAAAAATGTATGAAATATTAAAGGGCATGTCCCCCCCAAAACTATAATCCCCCAACTACTGGCCCCACCATGTAGTGTTGTGTTTAATCCTTACCTACCTCACATCCTAGCTCCATAGGGTTCTCCTGTAGTCCCCCCCAAAAGTCCCCAAAATGCCCACAGGAGGCTAGCAGAGTCATATAGGACTCTGCCTGCTACCTGGCCCTCGGGAGAATTTTGGCATGCGTACTGCAGCCCTTTCTCCCCTCCCTCTCCCTCCCTTTCTACTATCCCTCCCCCTAGCATAAAACCCCTTTAATACAGTAATACCCCATGTCTCCCAGCCCCAACCGCATATTTTTTATTTTTAGAAAGCTCCCCAAACTCTTACTTACCTCTCTCTTTCCTCTGCTGCACTGAATGACCGGCAGCCACGTCCGGTGATGGCTGCCGCTCAGCCAATCACAGACGCAATGCCGGTCCCGCCCCTCTGCTTGCATTTTCTCGCAAGCAGAGGGCCGGGAGCGCGGCGGAGGAAAGAGGGGAGGTAAGTAGAGTTTGGGGGGCTTTCTAAAAAAAAAAATTAGGGTTGGGGCTGGGAGACATGGGGAATAACATATTAAAATATATTTAAGGGTGGACATACCCTTTAATCTTAGCTGATATAGTGCATAGCCCATTTTTATGCAAGGAAACAATGGTCTTATCTGTTATCAACTAAGTTAAGCTGATTGCTGATGAGTGTTAAACGGTTAAACAAAATAGATGTATGTCTTTATTCAACCTTCAATATCATGTTAAAATAATATTTTCATACATTAGGGGGTGGTATTTTGTTTGTTAACCCTCCCTAATAAATAAGGTACTTGGAGAAATTCAAAAACAATCAATGAGGGACTGGCTTGACCATATAGGGGCTTATACCTGTAAAAAGTTAAAATCAGTTTCCATATAGTAACATAGTCCAACCATTATACCCTTCTACCTAACAGTTGATACAGAAGAAGGCAAAAAACCCAGCAAAAAAAAAAAAAAGGGGGGGGGGGGGGATTCCTTTCTTACTCCAAACGGCAATCAGTGTACGTATTAATACCAGTAATTCTCAAAATTTAGTTTAGAAACTTATCTAGGCCACTTTAAGCTATTCAATGAACTTGCCATACCACATCTGCTGGAAGCAGTTCCACAGTTTCACCGTTCTCACATGTAAAGAAACCTTTCCTAACCTGAAGATGAAACTTCTTTTCTTAAATCTTAAAGGATGTCCACAAGTCCTCTGATATGACCAATGGTGAACAAGCACCAGAGAGTTTATTGTATGGCCCATAAATATACGATAAAGTGATCATATCCCCACGCAACTGTCGCTTCTCCGATGTAAACAGTCCTAGCTGTTTATCTGCCTGCATAGTCAAGCCCTCCATTCCCGTTATTTTAGTTGCCTCTTCTCTTAACTACTTCCATTTCAATATGTCCCTTTTGTATATGGGATTCCAAAACTGCACCTCATATTCCAAATGAGAATTACTGGTATTAATACATAAGATCTAATTGATCCGGGATACTTTCTGATGCTGTGTGGTGTCAGCAAGGAATTTTTTCCCTTTTTAGCTGTTATTTTTTTTTTGCCTTCCTCTGGATCAACTGTTAGGTAGGGTTAAAAAAAAAAAAAAAGGGGTGAATAGGTTGGACTTAATGGACGTATGTCTTTATTCAACCTCAACTACTATGTTACTATGACCTGCTCTCAATGCCCCCTCTTATGGTAATTTTTGTGTGCAGGCAAGATTTTATTTATTTTTCTCCCCAGGCAGTTAGCTGTATCCAACCCCAAAGTTGCAGCTCCCCATTTTGTTGGTGATCTAAGATAAACCACAGAGTGAGGAATAAGCCTCAACTTACCGTCACCCTAGGAACATAAAAGAGGAGGAAAGGATTTGGAGACTTTCATCTCATACAATACATTTTATTAGGGATGTCATATAATCCTGGGTTTGGATCCCTACACCAGCTGCACTATATATACCTGGGGGCTGTCAGTCACTGATTACAAATACGAAGATAGCCCTACAGAAAATGCAAAGGAGAGCAAAATAGATGAAAACAAAGACATTTCAAAGCTGAAAGTTATAGGAAAGATGAGCACAGCACAGGAGAAAAGAGAAATGAAGTGAGGTGCCGAGCAGAAAAGATTAGGGGTAGTGGAGGGAAAGTAGCAAAAATTGAAAAAACGGATTGGGTGAAGCTGAAGGGGAGATGAAAAGTTTTAATGTATTAGATTGCATGATGCATGACTAATATAAACAAATAAAGAGCAAGGAAGTGTAGTTAACTGAACTAGGAGGGAGAAGGATAGTAGAAATATAAACACACTACACACAAAGACAAAGTTAAATTCTGCAATGTGCTTTTTATGCTGCCAAATAAACAAGATTACTCCAATATGGTCAGTTCATGTTAAAGGAGAGCAGTCATAGTATCATACTGTAGTCATTGAGGATGATATAGACCACATGTCCCTCTTGTCCAACCATTATACCCTTCTCTTTTACTCTACCTAACAGTTGATCCAGAGGAAGGCAAAGAAAATAAAAAGCTAAAATAGTGAGAAAAAATCCTTCCTGACTAAATGAATAGAACGGGAAGTACCCTGGATCAACCCAAACTACAGTATAGGTATTAATACCAGTAATTCACAATATTTTTAGTTTAGAAACCTATTAATCTCAGCAAATCTAAAAGTTTTGCAGGGACTGCACTACTTTGTGAAGTTGCCATTTATCACGCAACTGACTCGGCCAATGACATTCATGGAGATTTGGCGAAAAAGACATTACTTATGTCACTGCGCATGTCAGTGACATTACATGACATTGCAGTCACCATCTGACTTAAATGCTACTTTACATGAATAGACCAAGGAGGGAACAAGCTTGGTAATGTTCTGGGCAGCCGAGCTGCTATAACATTTAATGCTGCTCCTAGTGGCTTGTGTCCTTGGCATGGCCAAGTCAGAGATCCAAACTTGCTTTTGTGGATTTGGTTGTTGGTCTTTAGTTGTTGAACATGGGGGGGGGGGGGATTTAATGGAGTGAATTTTTAGGACAATTGGTTGATATCCAAGAATTAACATGAATGGGCTTGCTTTCACATGTTTAGATTTCAAACAAATTACAAGTTATGATTTTGCAACTCTGGGTTATGGGGCAATATTATAGTGTGGGGTTTTTGTCCATTATTTTGTTCAGGTTTACTTCAAAAGCGCATTCACATGTCCTGTTATATTGTTTCAGTAAACAACCATCGCAGTTTCTTATAAATAAATCAGAAATATATTTTAACAGGTTATTTGGCAACTCCTCAGTGAATGTTTTTTGATGACTTTTCAAAAAGATGTTTTTAGGAATACTGAAAACAATGGAAATTGCTGAGTGCATCACTTCTGGGTGGACATGCCATTAAAACCTTCCACTTACCTTAGCGTCTCTCTCCCTGTTCCCAAGATCTATATAGACAATTTATTTTACATTTTCTTATACTGAACAGTTCAGATTACAGACAATTCTACCACAGTTTAAAAACATTTGTCTTACTGGACGTGACTGGTACTGTAAATGCTTGTTGTTGTTTTCAGAAAGGTGCCCATACATGTGAGAATTATTTTAGCATTTTGCTCAATACAACCTAAAATAGTATTATATTTCAAGCAAACACCAATTATTTCCCCGAGACTTACTAACACAGCATCATATGTGCAAACAAAGTATGGTCCACAGTGATTTTTTTTAACTTTCTGGTGGGTAATGAAACATGTCACCCAATTAATCCAGAAAATAAACAATGACCAGGAAGTCACTGACCATTTTTAATTCATACATATTAATCAAATGCAATCTAAATGCCATATCCTTTGCTTGTGATGAAAAATACAATGTGGTTTACCTTTTAAGAATATTATTTTAGGGTGTTTGTGTGGTCCAGGTGGGCTGGTGAACAAAGGTAAACATCAGTTCTGACTAAATAGTATTAACCCCATATACAGAAAACAGAAAATGTGTTGTAAAAAAATTACTGACACACTAATCAATGTTTTGTGTCTAATTCAGGGTTTCTCAAAGGGTGAGGAGGTATTGACCTTTGTTTTGAGGTAAAGATACCTCAAAATTATGTAGTGAAACATGTTTCACCAGTATAATAAATACATATTGTGATAACATTTTAAGTTTGCTGAAAGTAACTAGAAAGGGAAAGTTAAGTATAAACTTTGATTTGGCTTGAATGGCTGCATTTTGGAAGGTAATATGTGTGTTTGCTGCAGATTTTAAAACTCAATATGGGAATGATGAGTTTGCAGTGAACGCTTGTTTGGGACAAAAAAAACCTTTGTGTGTACCCAGCCCAAAGTGGTGTTAATTTTGACCAATCAATCAGAAAGCTAACATTGATTGGTTAGGGCAAAATTAGCGCCATTTTCAATGATAATGATTTTTGATCAAAATGGGGTTTTTTGACTTTAGTTACCCTTTAAGTATGTCTGCCACAGTAATGGATATGTAGATCAGTAGTAGGTTTGTGTACTGTGTCAGGTGGGGGTTAAAAAAACTTTTTTGATAATTGGTCAAAAAACATTTTTGACTTTAGTTACACTTTAGGTATGGCTGCAACAGTAATGGAGGGGTAGGTCAGTAGGTGTATGTACTGTGCCCGTGGGGGTGTAAAAAAACAATTTTTGATGATTGGTCAAAATTAGTTTTTTTGACTTTAGTACCCTAAGTATGGCTGCAACAGTAATGGAGTGGTAGGTCAGTAGGTGTATGTACCTGTGCCACGTGGGGGTGTAAAAAAACAAACTTTTTGATTATTGATCAAAATTATTTTTTTACTTTAGTTACCCTTTAAGTATGTGCCACAGTGATGGATAAGAGATCAGTAGGTGTGTGTGTACCTGTGACGGGTTGGGGGTTAAAAAACAAACTTTGTTCATGATTAGTCAAATTTGTATTTTGACTATAGTTACCCTTTAAATATGGTTGCCATGAAAATGGAAGGGTAGGTCAGTAGTAGGCATGTGTACCTGGATCAGGTTGGGGGTTAAAAAAACAAACTTTTTTGATGATTGGTCAAAAAACATTTTTTGATTTAGTTACCCTTTAGGTATGGCTGAACAGTAATGGAGGGGTAGGTCAGTAGGTGTATGTACCTGTGCCACGTGGGGGTTAAAAAAACAAACTTTTTGATGATTGGTCAAAATTAGTTTTTTTGACTTTAGTTACCCTTTAAGTAATGGATATGTAGATCAGTGTTGTGTGTGCCTGGGTCGGTTGGGGTAATAAAAAAAAAACTTTTTGATGATTGGTCAAAAAACATTTTTGACTTTAGTTACCCTTTAGGTATGGCTGCAACAGTAATGGAGGGGTAGGTCAGTAGGTTTGTACCTGTCTGCAGTGGGGGTTAAAAAAGCAAACTTTTTTGATGATTGGTCAAAATTAGTTTTTTCGACTTTAGTTACTCTTTAAGTATGGCTGCCACAGTAATGGATAAGTAGATAAGTAGGTGTGCGTACTGGGTCAGGATGGGGGTTAAAAAAACAAACTTTTTTGATGATTGGTCAAAAAAATTTTTTGACTTTAGATACCCTTTATGTATGGCTGCAACAGTAATGGAGGGGTAGGTCATTAGGTGTTGTACCTGTGCCATGTGGGGGGTTAAAAAAAAACAAACTTTTTTAATGATTGGTCAAAAACATTTTTTTACTTTAGTTACCCTTTAAGTATGGCTGCCACAGTAATGGATAAGTAGATCAGTAGGTGTGTGTACCTGGGTGGGGTTTAAAAAAACAAACTTTTTAGATGATTGGTCAAAATTTGTTTTTCTTACTTTAGTTACCCTTAAATATGGCTGCCACAGTAATGGAGGGATAGGTCAGTAGGTGTATGTACCTGTACCACGTGGGTGTTAAAAAAACAAATTTTTTGATGATTGGTCAAAATTTATTTTTTTGACTTCAGTTACCCTTTAAGTATGGCTGCCACAGTAATGGATAAGTAGATCAGTAGGTGTGTGTACCTGTGTTGGGTTGGGGGTTAAAAAAACAAACTTTTTTGATGATTGGTCAAAAAAATGTTTTTTACTTAGTTACCCTTTAGGTATGGCTGCCACAGTAATGGATAAGTAGATCAGTAGGTGTATGTACCTGTGTCCGGTTAGGGGTTAAAAAAACAAACTTTTCTGATGATTGGTCAAAATTAGTTTTTTTGACTTTAGTTACCCTTTAGGTATGGCTGCAACAGTAATGGAGGGGTAGGTCAGTAGGTGTATGTACCTGTGCCACATAGGGGTTAAAAAAACAAACCTTTTTTTATTATTAATCAAAATTAATTTTTTTGACTTTAAGTCAAAGTTACCCTTTAAGTATGGCTGCCACAGTAATGGATAAGTAAATCTGTAGGTGAATATACCTGGGTCTGGTTGAGGGGGGTACCGTATTACTCGAATATAAACCGAGTTTATCAGGCTGTAAAATCAGCCTGAAAATTGAACTCGGTTTATAGTCGAGTCAGTACATTACTTGTGCATCAGCTCTCCAGTGTGCATCCGGGCTTCCTGTCTGTAAGTGACAGCATACAAATTGAATCCTGTCATTACGGTACTTAACCAATTCGGCAGCCGCGCGCTCATTCCCTGTATGGCACGCCGCTGACGTCACTGCCCGGCGCCGATAAGTGACGTCAGCCGGCGCGCCAGTACAGGGATGAGCGCGCGGCTGCCGAATTGGTTAAGTAATGTACAGGATTCAATTTGTATGTGGCACTTACAGACAGGAAGCATGCTGGGAGTTGTAGTTTCCAAACATCTGGAGTGCCAAGGAATGAGAATTTAGAATTTGTCAATTTCTACCCTCGGTTTATATTCGAGTCAATCACTTTTATTAGTTTTTCAGGTACAATTGGGTGCCTCTGTTTATACTCGAGTATATCGGTATGTCTTTTTGTGTTTACAACCCAAAACTATATTTTATTGAGGATAAATCCTAAATTAGTTTTTTGACTTTAGTTACCCTTTAAGTATGGCTACCACCAAATGAAGAGTAGATTAGTAGGTGTGTGTACCTGGGTTGGTTGAGGGGTATGTCTTTTTGTGTTTACAACCATAAAACTATCTTTTATTGAGGATTAATCAAATTTGTTTTTTTGACTTTAGTTACCCTTTAAATATGGCTGCCACCATAATGGATAAGTAGATCAGTAGGTGTGTACCTGGGTCTGGTTGAGAGGGTATATTTTTTTGTGTGTTTACAACCATAAAACTATCTTTATTGGATAATTCAAATAGTTTTTTTTTTACATTAGTTACCCTTTAAGTATGGCTGCCACAGTAATGGTAAGTAGATTAGTAGTGTGGTGTACCTGGGTCTGGTTGAGGGGGTATATCAGTAGGTACACACCTACTGATCTACTTATCCATTATGGTGGCAGCCATATAAAGGGTAACTAAAGTCAAAAAAACAAATTTAGATTAATCCTCAATAAAAGATTTACCCCCTCAACCGATAAATCTAAATTAGTTTTTTTGACTTTAGTTACCCTTTAAGTATGGTTGCCACAGTAATGATTAAGTAGATTAGTAGGTGTGTGTACATGGGTCTGGTTGAGGGTGTATGTCTTTTTTGTGCTTATAACCATAAAACTATCATTAATGGAGGATAAATCTAAATTAGTTTTTTTGACTTTAGTTACCCTTTAAATATGGCTTCCATGGGAATGGAAAGATTGGTCAGTAGGTGGGTGTACCTGGGTCTGTGTGGGGGGTTGGGGGTATCACCATTTGTATTTATGACCATGAAAAAAACTGTTTTAATTAAATTTAGATTTATCCTCCATTAATGATAGTTTTATGGTTATAAGCACAAAAAAGACACCACCCTACACAGACCCATGTACACACACCTACTAATCTACTTAATCATTACTGTGGCAACCATACTTAAAGGGTAACTAAAGTCAAAAAAACTAATTTAGATTTATCCTCAATAAAAGATAGTTTTATGGTTATAAACACTAAAAAGACATACCCCCTCAACCAGACCCAGTTACACACACCTACTAATCTACTTATCCATTACTGTGGCAGTGATACTTTAAGGGTAACTAATGTAAATAAAAAACTAATCTGGTTGAGGGGGTAATCTTTATTGAGGATTAATCTAAATTTGTTTTTTTGACTTTAGTTACCTTTAAATATGGCTGCCACCATAATGGATAAGTAGATCAGTAGGTGTGTACCTACTGATATACCCCCTCAACCAGACCCAGGTACACACACCTACTAATCTATTATCCATTACTGTGGCAGCCATACTTAAAGGGTAACTAATGTAAAAAAAAAACTAATTTAGAATAATCCTCAATAAAAGATAGTTTTATGGTTGTAAACACAAAAAAATATACCCTCTCAACCAGACCCAGGTACACACTATGATCTACTTATCCATTATGGTGGCAGCCATATTTAAAGGGTAACTAAAGTCAAAAAAACAAATTTAGATTAATCCTCAATAAAAGATAGTTTTATGGTTGTAACACCAAAAAGACATACCCCTCAACCAGACCCAGGTACACACACCTACTAATCTACTACTTCATTATGGTGGTAGCCATACTAAAGGGTAACTAAAGTCAAAAACTAATTTAGATTTATCCTCAATAAAATATAGTTTTATGGTTGTAAACACAAAAAGACATACCGTATATACTCGAGTATAAACAGAGGCACCCAATTGTACCTGAAAAACTAATAAAAGTGATGACTCGAATATAAACCGAGGGTAGAAATTGACAAATTCTAAATTCTCATTCCTTGGCATCCAGATGTTTGGAAAACACAACTCCCAGCATGCTTCCTGTCTGTAAGTGCCAGCATACAAATTGAATCCTGTACATTACTTAACCAATTCGGCAGCCGCGCGCTCAGTCCCTGTACTGGCGCGCCGGCTGACGTCACTTATCGGCGCCGGGCAGTGACGTCAGCCGGCGCGCCAGTACAGGGAATGAGCGCGCGGCTGCCAAATTGGTTAAGTACCGTAATGTACAGGATTCAATTTGATGCTGTCATTACAGACAGGAAGCCCGGATGCACACTGGAGAGCTGGATGCACAAGTAATGTACTGACTCGACTATAAACCGAGTTCAAGTTTTCAGGCTGATTACAGCCTGATAAACTCGGTTTATATTCGAGTATATACGGTACCCCCTCAACCAGACCCAGGTATATGCACCTACAGATTTACTTATCCATTACTGTGGCAGCCATACTTAAAGGGTAACTTTGACTTAGTCAAAAAAATTAATTTTGATAATAATAAAAAAAAGGTGTTTTTTAACCCCTATGTGGCACAGGTACATACACCTACTGACCTACCCCTCCATTACTGTTGCAGCCATACCTAAAGGGTAACTAAAGTCAAAAAAACTAATTTTGACCAATCATCAGAAAAGTTTTGTTTTTTTAACCCCTAACCGGACACAGGTACATACACCTACTGATCTACTATCCATTACTGTGGCAGCAAACCTAAGGGTACTAAAGTAAAAAACATTTTTTTGACCATCATCAAAAAGTTTGTTTTTTTAACCCCCAACCCAACACAGGTACACACACCTACTGATCTACTTATCCATTACTGTGGCAGCCATACTTAAAGGGTAACTGAAGTCAAAAAAATAAATTTTGACCAATCATCAAAAAGTTTGTTTTTAACACCCACGTGGTACAGGTACATACACCTACTGACATCCCTCCATTACTGTGGCAGCCATATTTAAAGGGTAACTAAAGTAAGAAAAACAAATTTGACCAATCATCTAAAAGTTTGTTTTTTTAACCCCCGACCCAGGTACACACACCTACTGATCTACTTACCATTACTGTGGCGCCATACTTAAAGGGTAACTAAAGTAAAAAAATGTTTTTGACCAATCATTAAAAAAGTTTGTTTTTTTTTAACCCCACATGGCACAGGTACATACACCTAATGACCTACCCCTCCATTACTGTTGCAGCCATACATAAAGGGTATCTAAGTCAAAAAATTTTTTTGACCAATCATCAAAAAGTTTGTTTTTTAACCCCCATCCTGACACAGGTACGCACACCTACTTATCTACTTATCCATTACTGTGGCAGCCATACTAAAGAGAACTAAAGTCGAAAAAACTAATTTGACCAATCATCAAAAAAGTTTGCTTTTTTACCCCCACGTGGCACAGGTATACACCTACGACCTACCCCTCCATTATGTTGCAGCCATACCTAAAGGGTAACTAAAGTCAAAAAATGTTTTTGACCAATCATCAAAAAGTTTGTTTTTTATTCCCAACCGACCCAGGCACACACACCAACTGATCTACATATCCATTACTTAAAGGGTAACTAAAGTCAAAAAACTAATTTTGACCAATCATCAAAAAGTTTGTTTTTTTAACCCCACGTGGCACAGGTACATACACCTACTGACTACCCTCCCATTATACGTTGCAGCCATACCTAAAGGGTAACTAAAGTCAAAAAATGTTTTTGACCAATCATCAAAAAAGTTTGTTTTTTAACCCCCCACTGATCCAGGTACACATGCCTACTGACCTACCCTTCCATTTTATGGCAACCATATTTAAAGGGTAACTATAGTCAAAATACAAATTTGACTAATCATGAACAAGTTTGTTTTTAAACCCCCAACCCGTCACAGGTACACACACCTACTGATCTACTTATCCATCACTGTGGCAGCATACTTAAAGGGTAACTAAAGTAAAAAAATAATTTTGATCAATAATCAAAAAGTTTGTTTTTTTACACCCCCACGTGGCACAGGTACATACACCTACTGACCTACCACTCCCCTTACTGTTGCAGCCATACTTAAGGGTAACTAAAGTCAAAAAAACTAATTTGACCAATCATCAAAAAAGTTTGTTTTTTTACACCCCCACGTGGCACAGGTACATACCACTACTGACCTACCCCTCCATTACTGTTGCAGCCATACTAAAGTGTAACTAAAGTCAAAAATGTTTTTGACCAATATCAAAAAAGTTTTTTTAACCCCCAACCTGACACGGGACACAAACCTACTGATCTACATATCCATTACTGTGGCAGACATACTTAAAGGGTAACTAAAGTCAAAAAACCCCATTTTGATCAAAAATCATTATCATTGAAAATGGCGCAATTTTGCCCTAACCAATCAGATGTTAGCTTTCTGATTGATGGATCAAAATAACACCACTTTGGGCTGGGTACACAAAGGTTTTTTTTGTCCCAAACAAGCGTTCACTGCAAACTCATCATTCCCTTATTGAGTTTTAAAATCTGCAGCAAACACACATATTACCTTCCAAAATGCAGCCATTCAAGCCAAATTCAAAGTTTATACTTAAACTTTCCCTTTCTAGTTACTTTCAGCAAACTTTAAAATGTTATCACAATATGTATTTATTATACTGGTGAAACATGTTTCACTACATAATTTTGAGGTATCTTTACCTCAAAAACAAAGGTCAATACCTCCTCACCCTTTGAGAAACCCTGAATTAGACACAAAACATTTGATATAAGTGTGTCAGTAATTTTTTTAAGCCACACATTTCTGTATTTCTGTATAGGGGGTTAATACTATTTAGTCAGAACTGATGTTTACCTTTGTTCACCAGCCCACCTGGAGCCACACAAACACCCTAAATATAATTTCTTAAAAGGTAACCACATTGTATTTTTCATCCAGCAAAGGGATATGGCAGATTAGATTGCATTTGATTAATATGTATGAATTAAAAATGGTCAGTGACTCCTGGTCATTGTTTATTTTCTGGATTAATTGGGTGACAGTTTCATTACCACCAGAAAGTTAAAAAAAATCACTGGGACCATAGCTTGTTTGCACATATGATGCTGTGTTAGTAAGTCTCGGGGAAATAATGGTGTTTGCTTGAAATATAATACTATTTTAGGTTGTATTGAGCAAAAATGCTAAAATAATTCTAACAATGTATGGGCACCTTTACTGAGAAACAACAACAAGCTTACAGTAACCAGTCACGTCCAGTAAGACAAATGTTTTTAAAACTGTAGGTAGAATTGTCTGTAAATCTGAACTGTTCAGTATAAGAAAATGTAAAATAAATTGTCTATATAGATCTTGGGAACAGGAGAGAGACGCTAAGGTAAGTGGAAGGTTTTAATAGGCAACATGTCCACCCAGAAGTGATGGTGCACTCAGGCAATTTACATTGTTTTCAGTATTCCTAAAAACATCTTTTGAAAAGTCATCAAAAAACATTCACTGAGGAGTGTCCAAATAACCTGTTAAATAATTTACTGATTTATTTATAAAGAAACTGCAGAGTGTTGTTTACTGAAACAATATAACAGGACATGTGAATGCGCTTTTGAAGTAAACTGAAACAAAATAATGGACAAAAACCCCACCACTAATATTGCCCCATAACCCAGAGTTGCAAATCATAACTTGTATTTGTTTGAAATCTAAACAGTGGAAAGCAAGACCCATTCATGTTATATTCTTGGAAATCAACCAATTGTACTAAAATATTCACTCCAATTAAAATCCCCCCCCCCCTCCATGTTCAACAACTAAAGGACCAACAACCAAAGTCCACAAAAGCAAGTTGGATCTCTGACTTGGCCATGGCCAAGGACCACAGCCACTAGGAGCAGCATTAAAATGTATAGCAGCTGCGGCTGCCCAGAACATACCAAGCTTGTTCCCTCCTTGGTTATCATGTAAAGTAGCATTTAAGTCAGATGGTGACTGCAATGTCATGTAATGTCCGGATGCCGCACGCACCTGCGCAGTTTTTTTGACTTTAGTTACCCTTTAAATATGGCTTCCATGGGAATGGAAAGATTGGTCAGTAGGTGGGTGTACCTGGGTCTGTGTGGGGGGTTGGGGGTATCACCATTTGTATTTATGACCATGAAAAAAACTGTTTTGAAATATCCACATTTGAGGATTGTTACCATTATAGTCTATGGGAAAAAATGTCTGGAAATTCGCTGATAACGCCGTAACGCTTCCGCGGATTCCTTACCTAGAAGATAACACACTTCTCCTATAGGCCCCGCACGTTTGTACCGAATTTCATGTCTCTAGCTCAAAAACTGTGTGAGGAGATACGGTCCAAAAAAGCGGAAGAATAAAACGGAAGAAAAAAAAGATGAAGAAGAAATAGAAAGAACAGTAATTCGGCTTTTTCAAGCCAAATTAATTAAAGAAAAAAAAACGAGCCTGAATAGAGGTGTGGGGGGTCCACACCAACTGTCTGCCATGTACAATGTTGTTTTGACACCTTACCCTGGGCAGTTTCGATAACACCTCTTAGCCGCACACCTTGCATTCAGAACACCTGGCTGTTATATGCTAATTGGGACTTATAGGGTATCTCCACTCGTTTTTCTAAGTTTTCATAATCCAGTTCTATTGAAGAACGGGAGGTAAAGGAGCTGTGCCTTACCTTCCGTTCTTCAATAGAACACACAGGAGCCAGGAGAGAAGGTAAGAACTTACCCGCTCGCTCGCTCCCCCGGCGCTTGGTCTGAAGGTCCCGACGGAACTTGTCTTCTATGCGCATGCACGATCTATGCCCATAGAAGACAAGGTCCGTCGGGACCTGTCAGACCAAGCGCCGGGGGAGCGAGCGAGCGAGCGGGTAAGTTCTTACCTTCTCTCCTGTGTGTTCTATTGAAGAACGGAAGGTAAGGCACAGCTCCTTTACCTCCCGTTCTTCAATAAAACTGGATTACGAAAACTTAGAAAAACGAGTGGAGATACCCTTTAACAGGAGACTTATTTCCTACAGATTCTTGTACAAGTCATTCTAAATTGAGAAAGCCAGTCAGATGACTAGCTAAACATCTTCAAGAACTAAACTTCAAGTCCAGTTAATCCAACTGAATACAACAGATATACCATGACCTGGATGAATGAGAACCTTCACAAGCATATAGTAAAATAGGTTCCAGACTGGGGTTACCTTTATGTGGTTGTAGGGGTTTTCATTCATGTGATCACGGTAATGTTTACTAAAAACCCTTTGATCATAATGTATGCGTCTACCCCAATTTAAACGGCATTTCCAGCTAAAAAATAAGCAAGGCTTGTTAGCCTAATTACCCCCCCCAAAACTGAATTGTGTTTTAACCTTAGAATAAGAAGACCCCCTTTACTCGCCGGATGCCGGTTCCATTGCTTATGAGCAGCCGCTCATCTGAATCAAATGTGATTATCTTATGTCCTCTGGTAGAGCGTCAGTCCGTTAAGTGGTGTCCAGCTTGCAATGCATCCAGTTTTACTTCCCGATTCCTGGGGCTCCACTCGACTTGTCTCTCTCTTAGCACTACCATGAACAACCTCTAGCGTTACTGGCTTGATCTCCCATGGTGCACTGTGACCACTGACACATGTTTCGCACCTGCTAGTAACTTCCTCAGGGCAGAGTTGACGAGCTCCCTCTCTGTTCCCTATCAAATAGTTTTGATCATAGTGAATTGGCCACATTTAAAAAGAATTTTATAAACCTAGGTCAAAATCATACTATAAACCACGGTTACACTATTTGTTCTAGTAGTGAGTATCTGTTACATGTCTCTATCAAGTCAATAACAGTCCATAGCATTACCGTCATGACTATACTTAAAGTAGATACTCAAGGTTAGGTATAGTTTCATTCAGAGATATTTCAGATCAACTTTAAGTGTGACATTAGTATTAAAGGGGAACTGTTGTCATTTTAAATGAAAGGCTACGTTCCTACCTTTAAAATTAGCCTTTAACCACCTCTCTACGTGCTGCACAGCCCAAGATATGAAGAAATCACTGATCAGAAAGAGGGTGGAAAGTTCTGAATCTGCGGTCACAAATACTAATTCCGCTTCTAATCTGCGGTTGGCACATGCTCAGTGCAGGAGTAAGCAGAAGAAACCTGGAAGAGATTGAGTTACAATGTATGAAGCTGGACTGAAGGGGAAGGGGGAACAGGACAGCCCACAGCTTACAGCAGGGAGTGTGTAAGATGCTATGTAAGCTATGTAAAAAAAATAATGAAAGTAAATTGCAAAAATACTCAGGAAAGCAATCCCTGTCAATTTACCTAAAGTTATTTTTGGACCACAGTTACCCTTTAAGAGTCAACTATACATATCTCTATCTAGCTGATAGCAAATTTTAGCATTATAATTAGCTCGTGTATTGGCATTACTTATAGGGCAAGACTCAGGTTAGCAGTTACATTATAATTAATAAATTGAACAGCTGTTCTCTCCCGATCGCGCGCCCTGCGACGCACAATGTGTAGGAACAAACATTTCGCCCGATAATCGTCCCGTGTGTAGGCACTTTATCGGCCGTTCAACCTGGCAGATCTCCGAACGAATGACCGTTTCGGCCAATAAAGTGCCTACACACGGGACGATTATCGGGCGAAACATTCATTCCTACACATCGTGAGTCGCTGGTCGGGACCCGCGATTGCACATGTGTACGAACCTTTATAGGTACCTAAATAAATGTAAATAGACCCCCTATAGACATTATTGCGTAATCTGAATCTATAGGATGCCTGAAAATCCACACAACCTAAAAGACTAGAAGTATACATTATGTTCTAACCCACATACATTTTTCAAAAACAAATGGATTTAATTTGGCTGTTTTCTTTTATTTTTTACCCCAATTTCTCTGTCTTTTTTCATTTTGTTATACTTAATTCATATTGAATACCACTGACCTTTGTCAATAAATGGAATGGATTGTGGCACAGTTTGCTCATGAAACTCTTTCACTGCCAAAAAAAGGTGGAGCATCCTTGATTCTGGCAATGGTCTTAGTGAGAAATGGTTTGGGGTATAGTGGCATGATCAACCAGTATAATATCATGCACACACTATTATTATTGTTTTGTGTCATTTACATTATCTGGTCTTATTTTGAAAAACATAATTATTACACAAAAGGCTTTCCATGTGCAGAATTTCTTTTGTTGTTGGCTTTGTCCGCACTTGATGATTAAATGATTCCAGTGTACCCTGTTTACTATCCTGCATGAAATTCCCCAGCCACATGTATTCCGAAGCTCAAGCTTATTAGTGAATCTGCATGAAAAATGGATTAAAATAAATGGTTCCCATGCCATTTTGTAATTTGTGCAATGTTTCAATGAAGTTACAATTTGATTTTCTTAACCTCCATTTGTTATATTATTTAATGCCATGGACTATACGCACCAGTAAAACATAAATATACTGCATACTGTGTATGAATAGGCTGCTGGGGTGGATCTTTCTCTAATAAGGCAAGATGGAACACTTGTCCCAGGGAAGCAGGTGCCCTGGTACCCGAGAGTGGCAGCAGGCTAATAATATCTGTTTCGTACACTTCACACTACAGATTATTGCTTATTATTTTTAGGGGGTGTGTGGTGGATGGGAGTGTCTTTTCAAATGTATGTCTCAGGTGGCAAAAAGTCTGGAAACACCCCTTTAGCAATTTGTTAGCTTTTCCAGAGCCCCTGTTTGTATAACAGAGCCTTGATCACCTTACCACCTATTAGCTTTAGATAAAGTTTATAAATATCCAAGCTTTCATTTTAAAAGTTTAAAGGAAAAAAGTTGGCCTTGCAACCCACTAGGTAAATAAGTACTGAGTAAACAATATGATTTTAGTTTAACAAGCATTGTCTAAAAGTCTGCAAAAAGAAACATACAAACAAGAAAATATTGTACAAATAATTTGCTTAGGACATGTCCACCCCTAAAACTATAATCCCCCCCACTACTGGCCCCATTGTGTATTGTAGTTTAATCCTTACCTCACATCCCAGCTCCATATGGTTCTCCTGTAGTGTTAGGTTTCTGTTTAGTTATCCCTTCAGGATAAAAGGGTTGAACTGTTAGGTTTTTATATATTCTCTATAATCACTTAGCCTAATAGCAGCCATTTTGTTCTGTAACTCCATTTTTCTTATATTATTGTCATATTATTGCAGATGTTTTGTTTCCAAATGTTCTGAGCTCAAGGTCTTTTGCCTCCTACATTGTGTGTCAACCTGACTCCTTGCATCCCAGTGGATCTTTTATCTCATCTGTAGACACTGTGTCTGGCCTGCCCCTTTTTCTCTTTGTGAAAATCCAATGTAACATCTGAATAAAGTGAGTTAGACTTTTACTACATCAAATGTGTGGTTCAATTCTTTCTCCCACAGCTGTGAGGGTCTCTTAGTGGGTCTAAGACAGGCATCTGGGTCCGGCGTGACTAGTGCAGGATATTTATTCTAACATGTAGTCCCCTCCTAAAGTCCCAAAAACTGCCCACCAGGAGGATAGCAGAGTCCATATAGGACTCTGCCTCCTATCTGGCCTCCGGGAGAAGTTTGGCATGCGTACTGCAGCCCTTCCCCCCCTCCCTCCCTCTCCCTCCCTATTAGGATTCCCTCCCCTAGTGTAAAAACCTTTTACCTAACATTCCCCGTCCCCCCAGCCCCAACCGCTCTATTAGTATCATCAGAAATGCCCAAAACTTACTTACCTTCTCTCTTTCCTCCGCCGCACTGACTCCCTGCAGCCGCGTCCGTGATTGGCTGCCACTCAGCCAATCACAGACGCGATGCCGGTCCCGCCCCCTGCTTGCATTTTCTCGCAAGCAGAGGGCCTGGCACACGGCGGAGGAAAGAGGGAAAGTAAGTAAGTTTGGGGCATTTTTCTGATGATACTAATAGGCGGTTGGGGCTGGGGGACAGGGGAATGTTAGGTAAAAATTTTTTTAGAAGGGGTGGAACATCCCCTTTAAAAAGACTATAAAGAGTGTTTACAATTGATTGTGAACCAGTGTTTTTACATTTAAGAATGCTGAAAGGTAAAAATGAGTAGAATATTAGTGAAACAAAACACCACCCTAGTGTAAAGTTAATTTTCTATTATGATTTAAAGGAGAACCAAACCTAAAGGGTATATACACTGGGAAATTATTTTTTTTTAATTGCCTATTACTGAAAACTATATTTCTTCCCAAATATTACTGTATTATTTTGTTAATCTGTCCTCTATTTCTTTAGATATCCAGTCTGAAACATCTCAGGGCTCGTTCACACTACATCAGTTTGTATCCGTTTTTCAAATGCAGGTGCGTTTAAAAAAATGGACAGACAGTAAAACCCCACAGGATTTCATAATATGGTTCACACCAGCTGCGTTATAATCCGTTCCAGTCCGTTTAAAAAACGAACTGCATGCAGCATTTCTGTCCGATTTTTCATGCATTTTCTATAGAAATCTATGGAATACGCATTGCTAAAAAAAATGGATACAAATGTATGCAAAAAATGGATACAAACTGACAGAAACCCATGCTGTGCGTTTCTGTCAGTTTCTAGTGTGAACAAGCCCTTATGTTTCAGCTGTAAATCAATGGCTTTTCCAACACATCTGATTGTGTGTTCGTCCGTTTCGAACAAAGGAATGGTCGGCCAGGGCCGGAAGAAGAAACTATCCAATATTTTGACCCGACCGACCAATACACTGAAATGTTGGTTGTTCGGTCGGTCCAAATTATTGGATGGTGTGTACCCAGCTTAAATAAAAACTTTTAAGTGCAGCAGTTTTTTGGAAGCAGACAAAATACTGGATAGGAAGTTGAAGATCATTTGAATGGGAAAATACTACTTTTTTTTCTTAAAGGGTATGTCCACCCCTAATAAAAAAATGTAATATGTTATTCAGGGCCCTCCAAAACCCCAGTTCCCCTAAAAGTTTAAATAATGTTCCCAGAGCAAGAAACTATACTTACAACCTTCACAATCCACCACTGCAACTCACTGCTACTTCCTTGTAAAGCAGTCAATCACGGCCTTGACAGTGACATCACAGCCAATTACCGGATGAGTAAGTAGAGAGGGAGCAAGCGGCGGTGGATTGTGGAGGTTGTAAGTATAATTTCTCGCTATGGGAACATTATTTAAAACCATATGTATTTGTACTGAACTTCCCCTTTAAAGAAAAATTATAATCATCTCCCCCTCGCTCCTCTTTTTCCATACCTGCATACTGTAGTACCCATTGTAAGGACCTAAACCGCTTAGTCCTCACCCCTGAGTACTTTACTTTGCAGCTGTATTTACTTATATTAAGTTTCCCTTACTATTGCATTCCTCTTCCACAGTCCATGATGTAGCCAAGGGGAAGACACACTCTTCAAGGAAACGCGTCTTCCCACTGGCTATATTGCAGACTGTCACTGACAGTGGTAGAGGGTTGGAACGGAATGGAAGAAAGAGAGAAACTTTAAGGCTGAGGCCACACTATAAAGGAAGGTAACCTGCGTAAAAATAGAGAGAGAGAGAGAGAGACTGAATCATTTGTTTACAAAAACTGCACCTAACATCATTGCTTAGTAGCATCAAAATAGAAATAAATGTGAATAAACAGCAATATAGCTCCTCTCTGTGGTTTTTCAGCAGAGATGCATTTTAAGTGCAATGTCTGAGTGGTCACACATATATAATTTTCATTTTCTCAAAATGAAAAACAAGAATATTGAGAACAGTGCCACTTCATCTATTATTAACCTTTCACATGAACAAACAGTAAAATCTACTCAATTTCTTTATGGAAACGTGGATATTGACCTGACGATGGTGACAAAAATCTAATTGCAACAATGGACCTGTGTTTTCTGCATTCAAACTTCAAAGCCAAGCCCAGAAGTTTGCATTTTGCCTTGAAATGCTGCTCTGTTAGCAGTGGCGTAACTAGGAATCACTGGGGCCCCCAGCAAAACAATGATGATGCCCATATTATGTACATTGGTTTCCTGGAGGGAGGAATAATAAGGAAAAACAATATGGGACCCCCTTGGCTCCTGCCCCCCCCCCCATGTGGTTGCTCCCCTGGTAGTTATGCCCCTGTCCATTAGATCTGTTTAAGAGCCCAGTGGCTTCAAGTTAAGCACCCGAGCAAGGAAGCCAGACAATTTCTTAAAGGTCATGTTCACCCTCAACTCAAAAAAACTGGTCACATGTGAGTTACCTGCCCCCAACCCCAACTGATATATTTAGAATATTATTAGATGTATATTTAAAAGGTACGTCCAACCTTAAAAAAAATAAAAAATCTGTAGTGTAGACATCCCTACCCCAACCCTAACTTCATGGTTTGAATTTTAAAAAAGTGCCTTTAAAGGGCATGTCCACCCCCAAAAATAAATTCTAACCCCATACTGGCCCCACTTTGTAGTTTAAAAACATTTAAAAAATTCTTACCTTACTCCTCGGCTGTGTCCTTGTGGTTGTCCTGCAGTGCCTATCCAAAGTCCTGGAAAGTGAAGAGTAGGAGCCTTCCTGTGTGTGAAAAAGTATCTGCCCCTTCCCTGTCCTTCTGGAGGACTCTGGCATGCACAGTCAGTAACTCATCCAGTGCCTGTTTCTTCAACAAGGCAGTGACATGCGCAGCGCCCCGAAACCATCCTCTGAAGCCATGGCACCTAGTGTGAATACTTTTTGGCATAAGGTAAATGACCCCTGCCTAAACCCAGACAGAGCCTTCTCTCACATGGCATCTTCAATGACATCAGCCGCGTCTGTGATTGGCCGTGGCTGCCAGTCCGGCCCTTGCTTGCAACTTCCGCAAGCAGGGAGCCGGATCTGAGATGTCGCGGGAGAGAAGGCTCTGTAAGTAGCGATCTAAGTCTTTTTTTAACGAAATATTATGGTGGTTGGGGGTGGGCAGCTGGCACCTACCTTATACTAAAATATAGTTTTTAGGGTGGACATGTCCTTTAAGTATAATTATTGCCTCCATTCTGGCAAAGTAAGCTGGCTCCTCTCTCCATGCAGTCAATCAAGGCTGCCGACATAACAATTGTATAACTTCTGCTTTCCCTGCTCTTTCCAGTGCACATGCTCAAGCTTATAAAGCTCATTGAGCAGAGGGAGGAGGCAGATACCTTTGTCAGAACAGAAGAGAACGTATGTTTCAGTATCTGGTTACAAATGCATGTAATATACTGGTAAAAATAGCAGTTGAGATTTTTATTTTAAGGGTGGACATGCCCTTAAAGGTCGCTGTCATACAGTCATGGATGAAATTTTTGGCATCACAGAAATTTCAGTAACACGTTTTGCTATACACATCTTTATTATCTTTGTGTGTATTGGAACAAAACAAAAAAAGGGAGTAAAAAAGCAAAATGGACATAATGTCACAAAAAAACTCCAAAAATGAGCTACACAAAATTATTGGCACCCTTTCAAAATTGTGGATAAATAAGATTGTTTCAAGCATGTGATACTCCTTTAAACTTACCTGGGGCAAGTAATAGGTGTGGGCAATATTAAAATCACACCTGAAAGCAGATAAAAAGGAGAAAAGTTCACTTGGTCTTTGCATTGTGTATGTGCTACACTAAGCATGGACAACAGACGAGAAGAGAACTGTCTGAGGACTTGAGAACCAAAATATTTTGGTAAAGCACATCATTCTACTATTTACCGAAAACGGAATGAGACCTACTAAAAAAAGAACACAGTACCTACAGTGAAATATAGTGGCGGTTCCATGATGTTTTGGGGTTGTTTTGCTGCCTCTGGAACTGGGAGCCTTGAATTTGTGCAAGGCATCTTGAAATCTGACGATTACCTAAGGATTTTTGGCCACACTGTAGTGCCCAGTGTAAGAAAGCTGGGTTTGCATCCGTGATCTTAGGTTTTCCAGCAGGACAGTGGCCCTGGAGAGGTGCTGGAGAGTTGTGAAGTGGCCAGCAATTAGTCTAGATCTAAATGCCATTGAACACCTGTGGAGAGATCTTAAAGGGTATGTCCACCTGTAAAACTTATTTTTAATATGCTGTTCCCCCATGTCCCCCAGCCCCAACCGCATAAAAAAATTTTTCAGAAAGCCCCCCAAACTCTTACTTACTCCCCTTGTTCCTCCGCCGCACTGCCGGCCCTCTGCTTGCGAGAATGCAAGCAGAGGGGCGGGACCGGCAGTCGCGTCTGTTGATTGCTGAGCGGCACCAATCACGGACGCGGCTGCCGGTCATTCATTGCAGCGGAGGAAAGAGAGAGAAGTAAGATTTGGGGAGCTTTTTGAAAAAAAAAAATGCGGTTGGGGCTGGGGGAACATGGGGGAGCAGCATATTAAGGGGGATTTGTGCTAGGGGGAGGGATAGTAGAACGGGAGGGAGAGGGAGGGGGGAGAAGGGCTGCAGTACGCATGGCAAATATCTACCGGAGGCAAGATAGCAGGCAGAGCCCTGCTATCCTCCTGGTGGTTAGTTTTGGGACTTTGGGGGGGTCTACAGGAGAACCCTATGGAGCTGGGATGTGAGGTAAGGATTAAACTACACTACATGGTGGGGCCAGTAGTTGGGGGGATTATAGTTTTGGGGGTGGACATGCCCTTTAAAATTGCTGTTGGGAAAAGGCGCCCTTCCAATAAGAGAGATCTAGAACAGTTTGCTGTGGTCCAAAATTACAGATGAAAGGTGTAAGAAGCTTATTGATGGTCATAGGAAGTGACTGATTTCAAGTATTTTTTCTAAAGAGTGTGCAACCAAATATTAAGTTAAGGGTGCCAATCATTTTGTCCAGCCATTTTTGGAGTTTTGTGTCTCCAATTTGCTTTTTTTTCTTCCCTTTTTTTTTGTTTTGTTCCAACACACACAAAGGGAATAAACATGTGTATAGCAAAACATGTGTTACTGCAATACTCTTCTGTGAGAAAGTTTCTAAAAGCTTCTATTCACCATACATTAACTGGTAGGTTAAAGGACTAATGTGTTGCTTTTATGAAAGAATGGCAGAATCTTCCAAGTTACATGTTCAAATCCCCCGACTTACTTACTTGATGGCTAGGATATAAATGGCAAAAAATTAGTGTTAGTTACTGATAGAGGCAGGATCTCTTTCTTGTTTTGGTCTGCTATGGAAAAGACAGCCATGGAGATTTACCTAGAGACGCAATTGTTTCGGCTAAATCTGCCCACCAGAATGTTGGGTTTGTGTGCATTAGTAAATCTCCCAAACACTTACATTCCCAGTAACAAATAGATACGGATTATAAAATCAACAGCCAGAACAAAGGGAGCTTTTCTTCCAGTCTATGAAGAATAGAGAGCTGCCGATAAAAATTCACACTTCATCTTTATCAATTCAAGCCAAAACAATGTGCAGAGTGTCCACACTACCGCACACAAAATCACACTATGACAGATAAAGAACAGTAGTTCCTAGCTTCTTACTGTACTTTCGCCTAGTTATAAAGTTATAGGTCATTAATGGCTCTCTCAACCTTATTTTGCTTACCCTCATAGCCCTCTCCTACCTTCAAGTTTTTCCAGTCTTTCTTCCTCATATAGGAAGTCTTTTAATGATATATGCTAAAAACCATGTGCGCCTTAGGTGTTTCAAACACGTCAGACACACATGGATTTGGTGTATATCATTATAAGTTTGTTTTTAGAAAGAACCGCACAACGAGCCAAGTGACCATTCTAACACTGGGTAAGACCTCTGTGGACCTTCTCTGTATTTTATTCTGTTATCTTTTTTTTTTTGCTAACCACCATTAAATTTTTACAAGCACAGGATTTTTTTTAAAGTCTACTTTCGACATCAACTTGGCATTTACTCATCTATACTCTAAAGACCATTTAGCATGCACTGCACATGCATAGAGCGAAAAGCACTTTAGCTTTTGCTATAGTTACTTGCTAATGGATGTTTATTAATTACAAGGATTTCATACTGAGCCGACAGAAATGAAAAGAAGAACATTATATCTATTACAAGGTAGAAGTTGCTTTGGCAGATATCTTCAATGGAATCTAATAAGTCATTTTAGTTACAGACCCTTCTTGGGTATCCCATGTATTTCTTCAGCATTGCATTTTATATGCATCATAATGAGACACAGATGTATTCTTTTAAAACCTGTCCCTACTAATAATGTTATGTAGTGACTGACATACATTTGAGATATAGTTTATAATTTGTTAGGTCCAGATCTTTAGAAATAAGAGAAGGTCCACCAACAATTCATTTTCAGAAGTGAAACGATGCACACTCCTTAAATTCAATAAAGTGTTTTAATAATTAGCTGAAACCATGTACAATGTTTCGGGGAGACTGGCCCCCTTCCTCAGGTACCAGAGGAATCATCAGATAATAGATAATCGTCTGGCCAGCCCTAAATCAATAAATATATATATATCTAACACATATAGTAATAGGAATACAAAAGATAAAAGTTAAAAGATGATAAAATAACTATCACTACATAAAAATATATTAATTTAGGGCTGGCCAGCCAATTATCTGATTAACTGTCTTATTAGATTGTGTATATTTGCTTAATAAATTATTCTTGTACATATATCCAATGTTGCTTTTTTTTAAAAACTTTCTTTATTAGAAGTACATTTTCATGCACACAAGAAGTCATTGTGCACATTTTCCAGCAGTCAATTGTTGTATAGCACTAAGGACTTTCATCTTATACATATCTCTTTGTTTACATCATATTCCAGTATTGTATTTATAAGTCTCACATGTATACATATTATATTTTATACAATAATTATTTAAAGGGCATGTCCACCCCCAAAACTATAATCCCCCCAACTACTGGCCCCATCAAGTAGTGTAGTTTAATCCTTACCTCACATCCCAGCTCCATAGGGTTCTCCTGTAGTCTCCCCCCAAAGTCCCAAAAACTGACCACCAGGAGGCTAGCAGGTCCATATAGGACACTGCCTGCTACCTGGCCTCCCGGAGATCACTGCCATGCGTACTGCAGCTCTTCTCCCCCCTCCCTCTCCCTCCCCCTAGCGTTTAACCCCTTTAACACAGCCTTCCCCCATGTCCCCCAGCCCCAACCGCATACTTTTTATTTTTAGAAAGCTCCCCAATGTTTTACTTACCTCTCCGCTTTCCTACGCGGAAGTGAGCTGCCAGCAGCCGCGTGCGTGATTGGCTGCCGCTCAGCCAATCACAGACGCGGCTGCTGGTCCCGCCCCTCTGCTTGCATTTCCTCGCAAGCAGAGGGCCGGGAGCGCAGCGAAGGAAAGAGGGGAGGTAAGTAGAGTTTGGGGGGCTTTCTGAAATTAAAAATTATGCGGATGGGGCTGGGGGACGAGGGGGAACAACATATAAATTTTTACATTTTAGGGTGGACATAGCCTTTAACATAAACAGTTGTTAAAACTTCCCAACTTTAAAGGGTATCTATATTCTAAAAAAATTTATTTTCAGAAATTATACCTATAGATACAGCAAGATACCACTACTTCAAAACCTTTTTCGGTTTTAAATCTGAGCTGTAGATCCTGAGAAATCATCATTTTAATCACATCATTTACTGGGAAAGATCTGTCACTCCAGGAGCAGAGAATGTAATATGTAATCAATTTAGAATATGCAATGTAATATGTAACCCATTAATGTCCTCTTACTAGGATATTTAGCTGCCTGCCAGCACACTTTCTGCAACAATTATGAGAATCAACAGAGAAAAGAAGGCAGGGAAGAGGGAGATATGTAATCAGAGCAGTGTCCATGGTGAGGCTCTGCAGAACTTACAAGTGTTGCAGACACTTATACAAGAAGGCAGTGAGTAAGGGAGGGTGGGGGGGATTAGGAGCACTCATTAAACATTAATAATTTAATGACAAAGCAAGCACAGATAAATATGTGAGGACCACCATTTTACTTCTCTCAAATTGTAGTTTCAGAAAATGTAAAGTTGTTTGAGTGAGTATAGTGACCCTTTAAACCTTGCTTGTCTTGAGATTTCTTGTATTTAGAATTTATAGGCGTTACGTTACTATTTTCATTATTTAAGAGTTAGATTCAAGTGTCACCAGAGCTATTTAAAAGGGTTTGGTGGTAATTTTCTCAAGGGTTACATAACTGATGATAGATGATAGAGTTTCATATGTAGAGTTCCATTGTCCCCATATATTTTTTTAGGGCATTTCATATTTTTAGGGCATTTTTTGATAAGGGAGAACAGTATTTAACTGGAAACATTTAATTATTTGCGTGGTACAAATGTACGCAGACTGTGATTGTCTATTGTTGTGACTTCAGATCAGATCGCATTTTATGACCAATTTGCGCAAAAATCCATATAATTCCAAAGGGTTCACATACTTTTTCTTGCAACTGTATATTATCAACAAGAGTTGATAATATAAGTTCAACTTGGGGGAGGGGGTTTAAGTATAGTGGGCAGGTAAGTATTTAGTCTTTGACTTTTTACATTAGCATTATATTTTATATACTTATATACTTGCCCCTGTGACTCTCCTGTTCAGTCACATAGTAATGCAGGTACATAGTCCAGCTGTAGTTATGTTTCTAATATCCGTCTTCAAAAGCAGTTCTAGAAGAACAAATGTGAGTTGTCAAATGTCTTGTACATCTTAGAAATAAAAAAAAAGAGAAGAGAAAAATAGATTTCATGAAATTTCCCGATATGGGATGTTGAAGGCTGTGTTGTTAGTTACAGTATATATCTGTACATTGTAGTTTAACGATCGTAACAATCCAACAATCCAATAACGTGCCCAAATGTCTTGTACATCTTGGAAATAAAAGAAAGAGAGGAGAAAAATAGATTTCATGAAATTTCCCGATATGGGATGTTGAAGGCTGTGTTGTTAGTTACAGTATATATCTGTACATTGTAGTTTAACGATCGTAACAATCCAATAACGTGCCCAGGTTAGATTCCAACCATTCCAAGGTTTCTGTTGGAGATGTGAGAAAGAAATTTTTGCCGTTATATATAACTCTCAGCCTTGCTGAATATAGAATCAGGGCCGGCCTTTGATATGGGCGACCTGTGCGACTGCACAGGTTGCATTACCAGGGGGGCGCCAGCCGGGAGTCTTATTTCACGGACTTGTAGGTCAAAGTTGTGCATCAGTGCCACAGCCCCCCCCCAGTTATGGTCCTGCAGATCAAATGTATCAGCACCACGAACGCTTGGTCGGGACTAATAATTTCCGTGTGTACCCAGCCTAAGGCAAGCAGCACTCAGCAGTGTATTGTGTGTGCCATGGGGGGGGGGGGGGGTGCCCAAGGGGTGCTAGGCGACAGAATCAAACCTTGCACAGGGTGCTATTTATCTTAAGGCCGGCCCTGTATAGCATAGCATATTTAATCCCACTGCCCGAGTTGTCTTTTCATTTCCAGGAATGGAGGTCTACAGAGAAATCTGTAAAAATCGGTATAATTGCGTTTTTGTATTTTAGTTCTCCTTTCTGGCGTGCTAAGCTTAGTATGGAGTCTCTGTCTTTAGAGCTTAAACAGTGGGATATTATTGGATGAGCACACAAGCCAGATGGGCTCTTTAGTGAATGTGTTGGATAATGCTGTTAAATAAAACTATAAGCGGATCCAATTTTCCAAAAACACCTTGACCTCAGATCCCTCGGTAAAGCCCAGAATTTTGGTGGCGCAGTCTATTTTCATGGTCATCCAATTTTTGTTGGTTTTATAAAACTTGTTCTCTTAAGAGTGATATCTCTTGAGGTAGTGGACCAACTGTGTCTTCCACTGTGGACAGTCGGTTTTCAGCTTCCCCCACCCACTGTTTTTCACTTGTTCTTTTAGTATAGTTAAAGAGGACTTACTTTCTTGTATGGCCTCCATTATAAGTTGATTTGACGGTACTTCAGTTTATTTTGACAGTTCAGCCATAACCTGACCACGTGGCTGGTAATCTGCACGCGCGTACTTGCCTACTCTCTCTGTTGTAGTCGTGCTGCCGAGATCTGGGAATCCCGCTATCGAACCCCTTTTATCTTTGTTCTTCAGCATCATCTCAATATCAAGTTAGCCTGATTCAAGTTTTTAAAAAGTTCCGGGTTTTGTAGGATAAAGATTGCTAGCGGGAGCTCTCAGATCACACGTCTGCCTAGTCTGCCATCTTGGCCATGCCCCAATGTTGCTATTTTTAATATACACAGGGTTGCATTTTATTTTCATGCAATAATTAATAGCAATAATCATCTAACGTTGAGAGATGGAATTCCTCTACTGTCACCACAGTTACACCCTTCCAGCAAAATACAGTACTTGCACACAGTAAGTTTATTATAAGGTACTTAATTGACAGCTGAATCATCTTTTCTTCAGAATAGATATCTAAAGAAATAGGGGGACAACAAAATAATGGTACAGCAGTGGCGTAGCTACACTGATAAACTGGTTGGGAAACTGGCACTGCAAACAGCCAGGCACTGGTTAAATGCTTGGCACACAGACAATGGTAAAAATGCTTTGTACACAGACCACTGGTAAAGCAGTTGGCACACAGACTGGAAGTTTTGGAAACTTAGCACAAAATGGGGCCTGTACTGGCCTCACTGAATATCTTATCCAATTATCCAGCAAGTTAAACACCTCTGCATAATAACTTTCGGAATCACGGAATGATGTTGAAACTGTTTACTACACAAATGGTGTGAAACTGTAATGCAAAGAAATACAAACAATAATAAGTGCCAATACAGATAGAACTGACACAATTACAGATAGCTGTTATAGACATTCCCAATGACAATTGCTTAACACAAAACATTTGCATACATTTTACCAACTGATTGTTATATGAACATAGTTATATAAATAAATAAGATTACTTACAGGGAATGCCTTCAAAGGGGTAGAAATAGACAATCTAACAATACACAGACAGACATCTTGCTAGTACTGCTGAAACTACTTTCTGTTAAACAGTTCACATAAACAGGGTTTCCTAGTCCCTGCTATCCTGAGTATGTAACACTTGCAATTCTACTTATGAACAGAGGAGGCTGCCATTCAGACATGCAATGGCTGGCCATAACAGGGCCCATTATTGGCCAAGGGCCCTGGTGCGGTTGCATACCCTGCACCCCTGGTAGCTACGCCCCTGTGGTACAGTGATAGTTGGGAAGAATTATAATTTCCAGTAATAGGAAATTTAAAAAAACTATTTTTACACACCCCTTTAATTATTTTTCTCCTTCAATTAACACTGGTGCTGGAGAAAGAATATGGTATTAATGGAAGGAATTGGGTACAGCAAGTAGAGATACATGTGAGGACCGGGTGTAATTTTTTAAAAAGTGCCCAGAATTTCAGACTTCCCAACCTTAATTCCCCCGGCCTCTGCCTCTAAAGCTACTCCTGGGAACGGACCCGCAACCGCATCTGCGATTGGCTGAGTCAGCCACACAGCTGAGAGGAGGAGGGACTTCCTGTCTCCCTCACACACTGAGGGAGTCTGAGGCTGTGCTCGCCGGCGGCACTGTGCAGGAGAAGCCTCGGGAATGTCACATGTCAGCCTCCCACCCATTAACTTTCTGGTCATTCATTTCTTTATATCTTGGGCTGTGGAGCACGTAGAGAGGTGGTTGATGGCTCGTTTTAAAGGTTTGGAGACCACAGTTCCCCTTTAAAAGGCATCTATAGTGGGAAAATATTTTTTTTATTTCTTTCTATGTGTTCTATAATTCCCCCCAACCTCCAGTGTACCTTTATTTTCTTCAGATTCCTCCTCTGTCCTGAGATATTTAAGTTAAAAGAAGTGAAGATTTCAATACACTACTCCTTCAGCTGTCAATCAAATCCCCTAACAGCATGCCAGAATAGTGAGTAGGCTTACACAAGATTTACAGCAAGTCTCCCAATGACACCTTGGCAAAATTCTTGGCAAATACTGGGTTAAAAACAGAAGAAAGGGAAGGAGAAGTCCTCCTCTGCAAGCTTTCATCGATTTATTGCCTGTCAAAGGGGGATAGAGCTGCAGTAATTCAGGACTCGGTCTCTCCAAACTCCCCAATACAAAGATGAGGGTCGCACTCCAAGAAAATCATTTTAATACTGAACCACACACATGAATATAACATGTTTCAGGGCTCTTGCCCCTTCCTCAGGTGACTCTCCAAGCACCTCTTAAAGGGGTAGCAGTTTTTGACAGTGATTTTGTTTAACTCTCTTTAGTCTTTGCAGGGCCATAAGAAGCATTTTTTCCCCCACAAAGAAAATACCGGCCCCTGCGTATGAACCCTTTTTTCAGGTTATCTTCAATACGTTTTTTTAGCATGGTTTGTTCTGGCTCGGTAAGTGGAAAAACTCCAAACCAAACGGCATTCTTGTCAAAAACAACAAAGATGTCATGTAGGATAGGGGAACTAAATCCTTGTGAGAAGATTCCTTTGAGGTACAGAGGAGCAGACCAGGAGAGATGGTTGTAGTAGTAAAACTGTTATGCAGACAGAATTTGGAAAGAAAAGAATCTTTACCTGTTTTCCACTTGACCGTGGGGTTGTTTTTGTGGAACCAGGAGTCTTAGAATAATGGGGAACAATAGTGAAGGAACCACGTCAAACACTATTGTTTCATGATGGTGAGTATAGATAGTTATAGGTATGCTAGTCTCAGAAAGAACAGGACCGCATGAAACATAAAACAGGTCCATGAAACAGCAGCAGCCCCAAAATTAAAGGAACACTAAACTCATTAAATAAAAAATAACTAAGTGCATCCGTTTCTATTATTCACAGGGAGGTGAGAACGTTTATTCTCACCTCCCTGTGAATAATAGGACGATCGGGGGACCTGGAACTTACCTTACACGCCGCTCCACTCGCAGACCGCTCCTGCTCTAACAGCCGCTCTGTCCCGACCACGCGCCCTATCTTGTGCGCAATTCAAAAGATAGGGCGCGCGATCGGACAGAACAGTTTTAGAGCAGGAGGGCTGCGAGTGGAGCGGCGTGTAAGGTAAGTTCCAGGTCCCCCGATCGTCCTATTATTCACAGGGAGGTGAGAATAAGCGTTCTCACCTCCCTGTGAATAATAGAAACGGATGCCACTTAGTTAATTTTTTGGGTTTAGTGTTCCTTTAAGGATGGCTGGCACCACTAGAGTCTTTTTTGAAGCTGAAGAGTGACAAGCAAAGTCAAATGGTTAGGGTAGGTAATAAAAGTGTGAGAAGAGGAAAACACAAAAAAATTGTTCTTACCAGCTGGTCTGACCAGGCAATTGCGTAGAAAATACGTCACAGTAAAGTTTCAGATTAGACTGAATTCATGTAGGTGCTCTTCAGAGGTGAGAGTAGGATGAATCAACCCAACTTGTATGGGCTCGGAGGAATACAGAGGAGGGGAAAAGATGTACTTGGACTGGAGAAGATAAGAGTCGTGAAGATGGACAAAACAGGGGAACATTTCATCTCTGTAAGTGTTGCAAGGGATTGCGTCCCTGAATAAATAAGCCTGCAAGTGCTTACATTCTAAATATGGGTAGTGAACTTTGTAAGTGTGTGTGTGGAACAGTGTTTATTAATATCATTGTGTATGTGCTGTATTAATTATGGAAGCAACTGGTTGCCTGTACTGCTGATTGGAACCCTTGAGCTAGTTTTTTAAATCTGTGTTTGTATTACTGAACTGGTATCTTGTTATAGCTACACAACACCAAACATTATTTGCCCCCTCTGTAACATATGGGACATTATATTCCAGCATTAGTAAAGATATTTACGTATGAATAAAGACAGTACTTGTGTGTGTTATATATGTGGGTATGTGAACAGGCACATTGCAGCCAATAGGAACACACGCTCTGCAAAGAGGTGTGTCTTCCAATTGGCTGCAATGCGACTGTCACTGACAGCGGAAGAGAGGAGGGACTGAGCGGATCGCCGAAGCAGATTTTCACTAAGTAGGGCAGGAGTTAGGGAAAGTACCCAGGGTGAGGATTTAGCGATTTTAGGTCCTAACTCTGGGTACTATGCTTCCATAGATCGGGGAAAAGGTGACTATAATTGTCCTTTAAGAACATTCCATGCACATGCTGGCCCCGCCCTCACCAGGAAGGATGGTGAGCGAGTCCAAATGTTCTATTATACTCAGACTTTACATACAGTACTTTTTTTGATTGGCTAACATTTCTACACGTTTTATAAACAGACCATAATTGGGTGTAATTCTAAAAACTAAAAAAAAATTAAAGTTGCTTAATGTTTATAATATACAGATAATTCCCAGACAAACTGTTTCTTTAATTCCAATAAATTTCATTTGACGTTTCGACAACGCTCGGTTCGTCTTCATCAAATTGTGATTATCTATATATTATCAACTAGTGGGTGTAATTGGTGGAGTTACACTACCTGGTGGCACCTAGACTATTTGAACTGGATGAGTGCAGAATTTCCACACAAAACAAGTTTCTTAATGTTTTAGTTTGTCTAAACATATGCAAAGGTTCGGAGGTGTGACTATAGTAAAGCTGGGTACACACAGTAACGATAAAGCCCCGATACCGTTGGATCCGACGGTATCGGGGCTTTATCGTTATGTGTGTACGCTCGTTTCCCGAACGAGCGCGCGGCCGCCGAACGATCGGGTCAGCCGTACGCTCTTTCGGGAAAGGCCGAAAATTTCCATCGGCCGTGCTAGACTCCCTATAGAGGAGTCTAGCGTGGCCGACGGAAACACACAGTCCTGAGTGTTCTCCTTATGAAGTTCAGGGAGAACGTTCGGGACTGTGTGTATGCAGATCTTTGAAAGATGGCAGACAGGATCTTGCAGATCCTGTCTGTCATCTTTCAGAAATCTGTACTGTGTGTACCTAGCTTAAGTACTTAATAATCTCATAGTTGTAGTTGTGCATTGTCACAGAATAGGCATTCAAAGCAGCCACATGTAGTCTCTTGCTACCTCAGCATAACCTCAGATGAATCAAAGCATGCAGGCAATTTTCGCATTTTAGAGCCCAATCAACTAGTTCTTTTCTATTGTTACATAACAACTTTTTTGCCGTGCCTGTGCGCGGCAATATGACGTCCGTACACGCAATGAAATCACGTTGCGTGCACCGTGACATCATGCGCGGGCACAGGGCTTACCAGATGAGACTAACCAATCAGGAAGTATCTGCAAATCTTGGAGGGGCGGAGAAAACCATTCATCTACAGATAAATAAGATGACAGCAACTTTGAATCTTCAAAGCTAGGCTCTGGGGGGGGGGGGGGGCATAGGGAAAATAAAATATGGCAACAGGGTTTTTAAATCTGCAGCTTTCAAATGACCATCACATAATTTTACAGTGCACTTATCCTTTAACCGCTAGTTTGCAGCAGATGCGTGACTATTGCAAGAGACACTCATGCAGCCACTGAAAGCTATTTACAGTACCAGCAGCTGCGTTATTTGGAGTATCTAATGCTGATAGATATATCTATATTTATATATTCTTCACACGGATGGATCTCTCTCTAACTATATTTTTAAGAACCCTCTATAAATTTCCCATGAAACCTTAGTGTCCAGTCCCTCTCTGTGTGACACATAGCAGTACACTGCAAAAAAGGAACAAAGACTTCTGGGTAATTACCATGTTTCCATGTAAGCTATATACACGTTTTCTGTGCACCACCATATCCCTCACCGATCATTATTTGTGAAAATTAAAGTCCTTAGGCTGGGTACACACCAGAAGATATTTTCAATTTCTTGGACGAAAATATCTCCTGGTGTGGGGCAGCCGGCAGTGACCGACCTCGATCGTCTGAGTCGGAAAATCCCAAATGATTGTGCGGTTACCTATGTGACCGTAAATCGTTTGCAAATTCATCCTCAACTAACGGACATCCTGGCCGAGCACTCACTCGTAGCTGTGTACCCAGCCCCGCCCACGTCAACTTCATTAGGACCTCGATCAGTTTGTCGGATGCCCACAGCCTTCTAGCCCCGCCTCCCCTCACCCACAGCCTTCCAGACCCATCTCCTCCGTCTGCCGCCCAGACTCCCGCCCTGATTGTGGGAAGTGCTGTTATGCCAGGCAATGTGAGTGTGCGGCTTTAGACACTTGTGTCTATTGTGTCTCACTGCAGTGGAGCCGCGTGCTGGTTGTTTTGTCTCCTTTCCTGTCGAACCCGGCACCCCCGTTCATTCTCTTACTTGGACTGATCTGTACATCAGACACATTGTACAATAAGGGGCTGGGGAAGAATAAAGGGACCTGTCGGGGGGGGGGGGGGGGGACTCGGAAGTTTTCTTCGTCTCTCTGGGGGGGAAATAAAATGAAGGAGCTGAAAAAGTACCTGACAGAAGGCCTGGTCCGGGTCACCGTCCTATTGAGCTTGGTCGGAGTGAGAGACTTGGATTTGGACTTTTACCTTCCCCGCAGCAGAGAAACCATCCCGGGCTCCAGCTCATATTCCCAGATCCCTTCCCGCTGTCTGAGGGACACCTGGGAAGGCTCCAGAGTGCACCCCAAACACCCAGATCTGGACTCCTTCACTGCCAAGAGGCTGTTGGGCCAAGTGAGGGCGCTGGGGGGGACCAGGGTACCAAGGACTGAACTTAGTGCCTGGCTGGTCCATTCTGGGGGGGGAGATGATGATACAGGATCGGTACATTCTGGCCCAGGATCCAATGAGAGCAGCGGCGCTGACTCCCTTGCCAGTGGTTGCCATGAAGGCTCCAGCCAGCAGCCATCAAATATCACCCATCACTCCTGCACCTCCGGGAAAACCCGACCCCACGTGGGGGCTTCTTCCTCCTCAGGTTCAACTGATGATACCAAAGAGGTAAATCACCGAGCGCTCACATTGCGCCTCTTTAATTCTCTGCTTAATCCCAATCTAACCTGTATGGTATGGAGAAAAGTGGAACAACAATTATTTTGTCTTGTAAATGACAAAACACACACACCCCACCACTACCACACATTGCACTTTTCACCTGCTGGTGTACCAAGGTGCAATGCACGGGGTGTGCCCCAGAGTTGGGTCCCACTGTGCGTTAAGGACAATGCATTTTGTCCGCATTCCCAGGCTGTTTGCAGGTTAACAGACATGCGGTTTTCTATGCATTTGTCCGCAACTCCAGTCCGTTTGCGTTCCTGCTCATTTTTTGGAAAAAGTTATTAAAGTGCGATTTAGACATACACGGACCAAAAGTCTTGCACACATGCGTCGAAAAAATGGACTGAATGGATTCGGAACGCAAATTATATCGTGGAAAAAATGTCCACTCCCAAAACTAAAATTTAACCCCATACTGGCCCCACTCTGTAGTTTAATAAAATCCTTACCTTACATTTCTGCTCCAAATGGTTCTCCTGCTATTGCCCCTCCAAAGTCAGGAAACTGTATGTGGATCTCTGCTCCTGCGTCTGCTCACAGCCTCGACAAGGTTTGAGGCATGCGTAGGAGAGCTCTCCCTCTCCCACGCGCTTTGGTCCCCTCCCCCTAGCGTAAATCCGTTTTATATAATATAGTTCATGTTCCCATCCCAACCGCTATAATTGTATCATCAGAAAGTCCCCCAATCATTACTTACCTTACCTCTCTCCTTTGCCGTTGCGAGCAGCCGCGTCCATGATTGTCTGCTTCTCAGCCAATCACAGAAGCGGCTGCCGGTCCCGCTCCCCTGCTTGCAGTTCCGTGCAAGCAGAGGGCCGGGCAGTGCGGCAAAGGAGAGAGGTAAGTAATGATCGGGGGACTTCCTTATGATATAATTATAGTGGTTGGGGCTGGGGGAACATGAACTATATTATATAAAAACTTTTTATAAAGGTTGGACATGTCCTTTAAAATACATTGCAATTCGGAAAATGCAACGCACATAGTGGGACCTACCCTTAGTGAGATACAATGACTACCAAACACAGGTCAATATTTTGGTTGGTTGGGTCAAAATATCAGTAAAAGCTTTCACAAAATGTATCTGATGTGTAAATTCCAACCAATCGCATGGTTTTAAGTAGGCCATGAGATGCACCAAAATTCCACACTTTTACTTTTCTCCTTACCGAGAGACTGCCAATCTGTTTTTGATGTGTAGCAGTCCTCCGTTTAAAACCTCTGAAAGATGTTAAAATTATTGTCCTCCAACTACTATCGATCTACACTATTCGCATCCTAGCTGAAGATTTTTTTTTTTAACCAGAAATTGACAAAGCATATAATGGGTTTGAAAGGTACATAATATAATTATTTTTCTTTTGTGTATTTGTATTTCACAACACCCTATTTAGTTTTGCTTTACACATTTTGCCATATATTCATTATGAGGCAGCATACATTTTAGGAAATTTTTTGCCTTCTAAGCTATTGAATATTAACCACTAAAGAAAAGTGATATACTATAAACATGTTCAGAAATCTCTCCTGCTGCTGTTGGTTTTAAAATTACTTTTTATTTGAAATACAACACATTGAAAAATGCACCTCAAACACTGCTACATTAAACAGTGGATTCTACAGTACATGTATCAGATACATACACTTAAATTTAGCAGCTCAACCATAGTATCGTCCTCATTGTAAATATCGTACCCTGTGGTCAGTATTTCACCAAATCATGGTGAAATGCTTGTGGGTTTGATATACCGTAAATACTGAGCTATATGTTAAAGGTCGTGTCCACCATGACCAAAAATCATGTCTCTGGCATATTCCACCCCTACCCTTGCTGCCTTCTGAAAGGTTGCGATCTCCTCTTAAAGGGCATGTCCACCCCAAAAATGAACTTTTCACAGAATGTAGTAATGGGGTGCCCTACCTGAAGCGCCATGTCCGTTTTTCCAAAAACGATTTGTATAAAAAGTTCTTACTTATGGAAAATCTGCAGGCTAAGGCTGTCTCTCTGCCCAAGCTGCTGTCAATCTAGTTACGCAATCACGCTGTGCGCGCTCCTACTCTCGCGCTTGTACCCGGCCGGCCCTCGGATTACAATAGTTGGCTCCGCCCACATCAATACGTCACGGCCGCAATGTAAACAAATACAGATGCAGGATCGTGTTTGCAGGGGCGTGATTGGCTGGCCGTTTACCACATGGTATCTCTAAGTACCGGATTGGTGGAAGGCAGTAGAGCATATTCTGTTACTGCCATTGGCTGATAAAGTGCTGGTCCGCGATTGGTCAATTCGCGGGCAGCATTACAGATCCAAATCTCGCCGTTTTTGTTTCACACAGTCACGTCACTGGGAGGGAGGGGGGAGCGGATGCTTCCGGGTTCGGCGAGGTGTGCTCTTCTGCCCAGGACAAAATTTTCCGGGAGGCTTAGGAGGGGGAAGATACTAAATAGGCTATCTAAGCCTCCTAGTGTCCGTTTTTTAGAAGTTCAATGCAGACATCCTTAGCAACCAGAATTAAGAGGCAAGGTAGGACTCTTTTTAAACAGCACAATGTGGGCAATTAATGGTAAATTTATAGTTTTGGGGGTGGACATGCCCTTTAAAGCTTAACAAGGTCTTTTGCAAGCTAGCACATGTGCAGAGGAGTGGGTTCAGGGAGCAGCAATCAGTATTTTGACTGGGACTTCTTCTGTCAAAGTCATAACTGACTGCTGCTACCTGGAACCGAGAGGCACCTGGAGCAGGAACATTGGTCTGTAAGTGGTTAAAATGTATGCTAACAGAAAATAAACATACTTTTTTTTCACATTAGTTGAAGAAGGTAAATGTCTCGGTGAACATACACTTTAAAGGGCATGTCCACCCTCCAAATGGTTCTCCTGCAGTGCTTGCCTAAAGTTCCAGAAAGTGAAGTGTAGGAGCGGTCTGTGAGTCATACGGATGCCTGCTACTTCCTTGTCAAGGTAGCCCTTCCCCTCCCTCCATCTCTCCAGGTCCCTTCTTGCTCCTTCACCTCCTAAGATTGTTTCTGTAGTGTAGGGCACCCTAGCCCACCCCCAACCCCTGTTAGCTTAGTTAAAAAATCTGCAGAAATGTACTTAAATCGCGTCGTCCCACATGGCGTTCTGCAACGCTGGAAGCCACATCTGTGTTTCGCTGCTTCTCTGCTTGCATTTCCGGCAAGCAGAGGGCCGAGATCAGAGCGCCGTGGGAATTAATGCATGTAAGTAGCTCTCTGCAGACTTCTAAACTAACTTAGCGGTTGGGGTGGGCTTGGGTGCCCTACACCACAGCAAAAAACATTTTTCAGGGTGGAGATACCCTTTCAGGTAAAAGCTTAAAAAACATTGTGGTTTTGGGGGGTTCTGAAATAAAAGTTTTAGATTAGGGTGGACATGCCTCACGTGTTTCTTTTATGATCATTTGAGGTTTACATTCTGTGTGATGTAAGTAAAAGATTGGATTGGATTATAAGTAAAGGTGCACATCTTACCTTCCTGATATCCTGCAATGCAGTAAATCCCTTTGTGAGATTTACTGCATCACGGGATCGCAGTCAGGTTTGCGTCTCCAATCAAAAGGCGTTGGGTTTCACTACTACACTACTTGGAAGTGCAAAACATAAGTTAGCCTTTTCAGCATAGTCTATGACAAACACTATTTCCAAAGATTTTTTTGAAACGGCGCAGCCGCTGCAGTGTAAAATAAATGCTATCCCGTGTAATACACCAGGTAGCTTGGGTTTTACACTAATTTTGTTGCCTAGTGGCCAATATAGCATTGCTCCCATAGAATTATCAACCATTTTCCATTGTTAATATGGTGGTTTGTGAACCCTTAACCTATGTTCACACTACATAATGCAAAACGTTTGGAAAATATGCAATAAATCTCAGCGCAATTAAATGCATATTTACAACGTGTTTGCGTTTCTGTGCATTTGTATGCAATGTGCTTTTGGGTTAAATGGCAAAAAACATACAACTGCATGTTTTAATGTGGAATGCAATTTTACCCAGACTTTCATTGAGTGTATTATCAGACTAAACTGCAGCAAGCAGAAGCAGTGAGTATGAACAATGTAACACCTAAAATGCAGTAGTGTGTGAAAATGCAAATGCAATAAAACACATCTAGTGTAAACAAAGCTTTAGAAAAATGCAACACAAAAACACAGTTTTAGGACTTGTGAAACAACTAAGACAAAAGTGTTGGTGAATATATGTTTATATTATTGCATTGTGTGATACCAAAGTCTAATATTATACAATAAATAGGGATTTATCCCACAATAAATAAGAGCCTTTTCCATAGTGGGCAAGCATAAAATATCACTCTTCTCAAGTGGGGTTAGGAGTTGATTTAAAATTTCAATCCACCTGGCTTTGTCTAGTTCCCAAAGCCATTGCACAATCTGTGCTATCCTAGCCACTAAATAGTAATGATGCAGTGCTTACAGCATTATAATAATCAGATTTTGGTGTGTTTAATTAGAAGAATCACTTTTAACCAGAACCTGATCCACTGTATCCAAAATGAAGTTGATTTTGTATAAAGATGGATACCTGTAGGTCAGGTTTGACTAACCCACTATATATTTGGAAGGATTGTGGTTCTGAAAAGTTAGATCTGTGTAGGTTAGAGCCCTACATTAGATTGGGTACTTCAGGGTTGTAGGTCAGGTGCTAGCAGGGCTGTTTCTAGGCATAGGCCACTTAGGTAAAGAACAAAGGTGCCCAGTTTCTCACTTACTGTTTTAGAATTGCTCAACTTGTTCAGCTGCTTTAGTTTGCAACAATGTAATAAGTAGAGAGCCTTAACTCCTTTCACTGTTCTTGGCAACAATGTTGCAAATGAACACACTGAAGGTGAAGTAAGGAGGGGGGGAGGATGAGCTCAGAGGAGACATAAATATGTCAGAGGGACATATTTAAAAAGGACATTATTTTTACCACAATTTTTTAAACTTTCAACTTTTCTTTTCATCAAAGTTAATAAAAAGACGAATTTTCAACAAAAGCGAAAATTATGTAGTAAAAAGTAGCATTAATAATGCTGAAAAACTTTAGTACATATGATGGTAAATAGGTAATACTCCCTGGTAGTTTTTTATAGTAGTATCAAATTGGTTAATACACCCTGAACACCTATCTTTGTTATTTAAAAATAGCCAAATCAGCCAAATATATAATAAATAGTTTAAAACTCAAAAGGCAAATTTTCCCTATTTTATTAATAGGATATGGTAAATAGTGTAAAATTAAAAAGGTGAATTTTCTCTATTAATAGGACTAATTTTTTAGTATTGCTTATTTTCAGTTAATTGCAGCTAATTATCAAACCAGTTACATTAATATGGGAACATACCATAGTGCTGTCTAAGAAATAGTCATGTTAATGGAACATTCCAGTAAGTAATGATGCTTGCTAAAAATTCTGGTAAAACTGCAAAAAATACAACAAAAGGGAGAAAAGGTGTCAAAAAATTTCACCTATTTATAAATATCTTTAAATTTAAAAAAAAAAATGACAAATAGCTCTAAAATTACACTAGAGAGCAATCTCTTTCACTTAACGAAATTAATAAGGTGAAAACTACCGCCATACATCGCTGCAGCGATAATTTCCTGCAAAGGCGAAAGCGAGTGTTTTATAAATAAGGCGCTATTTGTCATTGCAATGTCCTGCAATGCGATATTTTATGTTTATAAATATGCCCCTTAAGGTTGGTACACACATGCAATCGCGGTTCCCGACCAAATGTTCGTTTCGGGCGATAATCGGTCGAGCAATGATCCCCGACAGAACGGCTAATAAAGTGCCCATACACGGGCCGATTAGCGTCCGAAACAAACGTTCGTACACATCGTGAGTCGGGACCTGCGATCGCACGTGTGTACAAACCTTTAGAGTAGATGAGGAGTGAAAAATTCAATGGGGGAGACATGGTAAGCAGGTACATACTGTATATCATGTGGCACAATGCTGGCACTTTATATCAGTGCCACAATGCTGAAAGAGTTAATGGCAATACTCTGGGAAAGTGCTGACTGAAAGAATTAATAAGAAACACATAATATATAAAAAATTTGGGTTGTTGTACATCCATATTAAAGTGCAACTAGAGACCAAAAATATAATGCATACAAAATAATAGAATTCTAGTGCACAAACAATTCTAATTTCATATTGGCAATATCTCCATAATATGCAATTAGAATTGTCTGTGCGCTAGAATTCTATTTTTTGTATGAATTAATAAGAATTAGTGCGTGGGTGGGAGGGTGTCTAGGGCACGAAGATGGATAGAAACGGCCCTGGGTGCTAGAAAAATTTGACTGGCAAATTTAGCCATCATACAACTATTGTTACATACGGGTCACATGCGAATCTTTCAGGGGAACACCCAAATAATTCACAGTTGAATTTCAGAAATGTGTGTACAAAATACTTGTTGTGCATCCCTGACACTACCTTTGCAAAACTGTACAAGGCTATACAAAACTAATGCCAGAAAAAATGTCTAACCTGGGGAAAGATTTTTCACAGTTTTCTCCCCAACATTTATCTTATTGAATTAAAGTGCCATTTGTCTCATTTTGGTATTTAGTACACGGTAAAACTTCTTTTGATTGATAAACTGATCTAAATCGATTGTGAGAAAAAAAAATTTTTTTTGACAGATTTGAATGAATGAATTAAATTAATAAAATACAATTCACATATGGCTAGTGAAATAGCTGGAATGATTTTCAATAAGGGAAAAGAAAACTTAATTAGAATTGTGTTGTTTCCCCTGAGGTGTGGTTCACATTAAGCATGATGTAAAAATTGCATTAGGACTCGACTCAGAAGGTTTTTGTTTCCTCCCTTGTAAAATATCAAATTAGTATTTATAGAAATAAAATATAAATTAAAGCTTTACTAAAAAAAAATTTTTGATCCCTACATTGACTGTTGTTTGCCTAAATTAATTTTTCATCTTTTAAAGGTCATGTCCACCCCCAAAACTATAATTTCACCCACTACTGGCCCCACTCTGTAGTGCATAAAAATCCTTACCTTACATCCCAGCTCCAAATGGCTGCCCTGCTATGCCCCTCTAAAGTCCCAAAAACTGGCCACCAGGAGCCTAGCAGAGTCCATATAGGACTCTGCCTCCTGTCTGTCCTCCGGGAGAATTTTGTCATGCACACTAAAGCCCTCCGTCTCCCACCGGTTTTGCTCTCCCTCCCCCTAGCTACCAAGCCCCTTTGGTATATAGTAGGTCTCCCTCCCCCAGCCCCAACCACTATAATAGATTTTACAGAAACTCCCCCGAACTCTACTTACCTTACTTCTCTCTCCCGCGTTCTCAACTTCTGTCAGCCACGTCCGTGATTGGCTGCCTCTCAGCCAATCACGGACTCGGCTGCTGGTCCGGCCCCCTGCTTGCAGTTTCATGCAAGCAGAAGGCCGGGCCAGTACGCCGGAGGAAAGAGGTAAGGTAAGTAGAGTTCCGGGGAGTTTCTGAAAAATCTATTATAGTGGTTGGGGCTGGGGGAGGGAGACCTACTATATAACAAAAGTTATAAAATGGGGATGCACTCACTTATAGAAAGAAAAGATCTTTTATTACAGCTGGGATATAACATTTAAAAAAAAAAGTTGCTTGCGTAGACATAAGTGACTGGTGCTATAAATAAACATGGTAGCTAATGTAATGCTTGAGATATACTGTAAGTAGAAACAGTTTTTTTCTGGAAATGATTTACAAACTTCTCTAATGTTTGAAAATTTTCGAATGTGAAAATCTCAAATTTTCAACCTTTTTAGGAATCTCGGATTTACAATAGAAAGTTTTAAAAGTTTCTAGAAATCTCAAATACTATGTGGAATGCCAAAACAAGTTTCTGGTACTGGTCAGTGTTTACTGTAAGTTACCATTGCTATTTATACCTTAAAGGGGAGCTAAACCCAATTTTTATACTCAAGAATCTAAAAGTATCAACCCTAAAAACACCTATAAACTGTAAAATCCCACTACAATAACTAACATTAAAGTAATTGTAATCCTCAGAAGAACTGGTTAAAATAACATTCTGTATATAAAGTGACTATCCACAGTCACATGCTTCCTGTCATGTAAAAGGATTGGCTAAAGGCTACTAGTGGGTGTGATGAACTGTAACAAGTTCCTGCAGAACATTGTGTACTGGGCATGTGTAAAGTACACAATGGTCAGTGACCACAATGTGTAAATGTTGGGAAATAAAACACAAACCCCATGTTAGAAAGGTAAATTTCCCAACAACCATATCAAAATGAGAGGTGAGACACAGATGAATGCTTTCATATTAAGGTGCTCTTCCTTCTGAAAGAGTGTTGATATGAGGCTGTAGTTGTCCTTTCATTTTACGCTGAACTGTCAGATTTTTAACACCCATTGACTTCAGTAGAATATTTTGAAATTTTCTGGGTTTTTTTGTTTTTTTTTGGGGGGGGGGGGGATCTGCGAACGGATTACGGTTGGGCCATGTCTAATCATAAACTATGAGAATTTTACTCTGTATTATTCTTTAGCTGACAATATTTACATGTTTGCATTCAAATGAACATTAACATATTACAACTCGAATAAAATTAAATACATTTTGCAATGTACTAAATTAGTATAATGAATGAATGCCCAGTTGCATAATAGCTCAATTGGACTTATATATGAAGTTAAGATGCCCTTTAAAATCCCTGTACTTAATACTAAACTGCAATCCAGACTGTGTTGTCCTTTTTTAGCTTTTTGGAGCACTGATATAAACTGATCAACTTTGTAGTAAAATTTTGCATCTGCCCAGATTTAAAGGCATGTGATTGCATACTACATGGTTCCAGAGAAGGCAATATAGTATGTATACTTTACTTACTAATTAACAATATGTGTATTTTATAAACTTTTATTCTATATAGTGATGCTGGCCAATCATTAAATAGGACGTACTTGTTTTTAGTGGATACCTTTGATTAACAAACTAATTATATTTCATATGTCAAGCTAAATTCTTTCATGTAAACTTGCTTAAAATGTGTTTTTTTGTGACTGATTAAAGAATACCATTAAACCTTTAAAAATGTCCACCGTGTATGTGTTTTTGAGGTATACAATGTAGTGTATGTTAAAGGATTACTATATACCACCATAAATTGGATATCATAAACATATTTGACTTTGTGACACTTTTTTTTGTTACCACTTTAGCATTTGACACTTTAGATAAATCCCCAAAATAGCTGCGCTGTCCTCCTCACCCAAAAAACAAAAATCAAGATATAATATTACTATTTGTATCCCTTTTAATAACTAACATAAAGCCATATAATAAATAGAGAAAAAAAGCTCTAAAGAGGAACTGTGGTCCAAAATGACTTTAGGTAAATTGATAGGAATTGCTCTCCTGAGAGTTTTTGCAATTTATTTCCATTGTTTATATTGCATAGTTTTGAAGATACTTACATTTTTGTGTGTGATATGGCAGCAGCATCACCAGGTCCCCTGCACTTCCTGCTTCGAAACCTGTCAGTCAATCTGCCCTGTGCCTCCTCTCCTTTGCAGCCACCCTGGTCCCTCTCACTCATGGACCCCATGGTCCCTCCAGTTGCAGGCCCCCCTTGGCCCATTCCCTTACAGCCCCATTGGCCCCATCCACTCGCGGGTGCCTAAGTCCCGCCCACTCACGGGTGCCTAATTCCCGCCCACTCGCGGGTGCCTAAGCCCCACCCGCTCACAGGTGCTGTGGGCCACTCTGACCCCTTCCCAAAAACTCTGTGGAAGAGAACTCTGCCTGAAAAGGCTGTTTTCACACAGTGACAGGTGAGGGCTGTAGATTCCCTTACCTTCTCTGCAGCTGCAGGTCCTTCACACAGCAGAGAAGGAGAGGACTTCCTGTCTCCCTCACACACTGAGGAAGTCTGAGGCTGTGCCGCCGGCGGCACTGTGCGGAGAAGCCTTAGGAATGTCACATGTCGGCCTCCCACCCTTAACTTTCTGGTCAGTCATTTCTTTATATCTTTGGCTGTGGAGCACGTAGAGAGGTGGTTGATGGCTTGTTTTAAAGGTAGGAAACTGGCCTTTAGTTTACACTCAACTTGTTTGGAGACCACAGGTCCCCTTTAATCACAAAGTAAAATCACAGTAAAACACAACTCTGATTAAAATAGGTTGGTAAAACAAAAATAAATAAGATAAAAGTATCTTATCCGGCTCAAAGATCTAGGGAGGGCTCCTATTCCTATTATCTGGTTGATGGGCACAAGAAAGAACACCGCAGAGCCTCTGCTTCCCCCCTAGTAGTATAGCTGAGCCTATGGTAAGTCTCAACGCATTTCACTGTCACTATTGACAGCTTTCTCAAGGGTTTGAATCCTACCTGTATGGAGATTTTTAAATAGATATATTTCCTAATTGATCCATTATTAGTCACAGGTGAAGCCCATATGACAATGCGACAACACTTGTGTCTTTGCAAAAATTGATTAAATGGGCTTTACCAAGCTGTGAATATTAGAATACTTTTTTTAGTTTCGTTTTGCATTGAAACATTATTACAAAAGCTGTTTGGAGTAAAATTAACCATTTCTTGAAACAAAATCTGCATTAGAATTATTGTTAAGCGGCACTTCAGGTCTATTTGTACACAAGCGACAAGACTTTTGTCAGAAACTGTATAATGAACAGACCAAATATAATAAATAAATGATTAAAAACATTAGCCTCATGATCGGGAGAACAACAATCATACATAAAAATCTTAAAGAAACAACCTTCTTATTAAAACTGATTATATATCCCTAAAGCAGCTAATTTCGATAGTATTTCCTGAGAATATCAGTGGCTTGGAATAATAAAAAAAGTAAAAAATAAAATAAAAAAATGATTATAGGAAGCTCCACAGGTCAATATCCTTATTCAGTCCCTTGGTGCCAGTGTCCATCTTGTAAATCCATTTGGTTTCTGTGCATGAGAGTCCTGCCTGTGTATCCCCCTTTCTTTCTGGTGGGGTGTATAGATCAATTCCTAGAAACCTAAAATTTAGTTTTTTGTAGTCATCACATTTATTACAATGGTTGGGAAGTGTTAAGTCCTTTCCTTTATTGATGTTATAGACATGTTCCCATATCCTTGTTTTTAGTTGGTGTCCTGTTCTCCCAATATATTGTTTCCCACATGCACACTCTTAGATATATGACATTTGTGGAATTGCAGGTGATTAAATGATTAATCCTAAATGTTTCTTTTGTACTGTAGCTTTCAAAATTCTTTGCCTTTATTTTTGATGTTGTTTTACATACGAGACAAGTGCCACAACCAAAAAATCCTTTTGAATCTATTATCTGATTTTTTTATTTTATTCTTCCCATATTTGTAGTGGCTAGGAGCTACTAATTCCTTGATATTTCGTCTTTTTTTGAACACAATATTGGGTGCCGGTGGGAGAATTGGGTTTAAAAATTCATCCTGAACTAAGAGATGCCAGTGTCTGTTCATTATTTGTTTTATTTCTTTATTATTCCTATTGAAACTAGTGATGAATGGTATCAAGGGGTTATTTTCCCAAACTGTTTTAGGTTTTATTGCGAATAGACTTTCTCTATTAATGTTCTTTGTTTGCTCCTGTTCCTTTTGCTTCAAATTTCTTTACTAAGTTATCTGATTGCGTTACATAGGTATTTACTTCCGTACAGTTCCATCTTATATGTTTAAATTTATTAGGAGGGATATTTATAACCATTGTTTCTGGTGACAACTGTTATGTAAGATGTAGGCATTACATTCTACATCTTTTGAGTATGTTGTCCTCTATATATATTCGTAGATCCAAAAAGATCCCTTCCTTTTTATTAAAGGTATACGTGAAGCTTAGATTTCTATTATTAACATTTATCTCGGCTAGGAATTCTTTCAGTATCTCTTCTGGTCCATTCCAAATGATCAGAATGTCATCTATATATTGTTTCCATAGGTGGAGATAGTTCCTATATTTCCCATTGCTAATACATTCTCCCTCACAGTCTGCCATAAATAAGTTAGCCTAGCTGGGGGCGAATTTTGTACCCATTGCTGTACCCTGTACCTGTAAAAAATACTCTCCCTTAAACATAAAGTAATTGTGCTTAAGGGTGAAGTCTATACTCTTTTCCAGGAAACTGATTTGTTGCTGTTCCAGGACCTTCTTTCTTTGTAACATATTAACAACGGCTTATTTTCCTGTTTGATGTTCAATGCATGTGTAAAGAGATGTTATGTCTACTGTACATAGGATATATTCTTCCTTCCACTCAACTTTTGACAGTTTATTTAATATATCTGTGGTGTCTCTCTAGTATATGATCTAGTTTCGATGACATAACGCTGGAGGAAGTTGTCTATATACTGCGACAAATTGCAAGGAAGGGAATTAATCCCTGAGACAATCGGTCTCCCCGGTGGGTTTTCTCTGTTTTTATGTATCTTAGGCAAATAGTAAAATGTGGCTATTACAGGGTTCTGTACCATTAAAAATTGTGTTTCCTGTTTATTTAAGATTCGTTTTCCACTTCCTTCTTTAATCAGCTCGTTATATTCTATTAGGAATTCTTTAGTCAGGTCTTTTTTGTGTAGTCTATACTGTATGTTTCCGTATTTGCCAAAAGCCTGATTGCCTCCTTTTCGTAATCTAGTCTGTTTAATATGACCGTCCCTCCCCCTCTGTCCGCTGGCTTGATTACTATTTCCGTATCCTCCCTTAATTCCTTTAGTGCCTCTCGTTCTTTTTGAGTTAGGTTTTTCCTTCTTGATTTTTTTAAATTATGGTTTCTAAATTCTATTCTTTTTTTTTTGTGACTGATTAAAGCATACCATTAAACCTTTAAAAATATCCACCGTGTATGTGTTTTTGAGGTATATAATGGAGTGTATGTTAAAGGATTGCTATGTACCACAATAAATTAGATATCGTAAATATATTTGACTTTGTGATACTTTTGTTTGTTACCACTTTAGCATTTGAACTTACAATATATAAAAAATCGGGCTGTTGTACATAAATATTTCAGTGCAACTAGAGACCAAGAGATTTTTTTTACAGCACCTCCCCCTTAAGAATAAAAGAAAGGCACTCTATTTAATGATAAGAGGGGCAGCTGTCTCTGTGACAAAGTAGCAGCTGTCACAGTGCTGAGCTGAACAATAGGATTAAAATGCAAGTCTACATCTGTTATTTTTTAATACAGGTCCTCTCTTGAGCAGATTGCTTACCTGCCTTAAAGGGGTTTGGTTAGTTGTGATTATGATTCCATTGCTCATCTATGAAATCCTTTGGCCTTGTCAAGAATATTGGTTATATTGTTTAAAAAAAAAAGAAGATGAACTTTACAGCACATTTTCAGATTTTTTGTGAAAGTCAATTTTTTAACTATCTTTGGTAAAAAGTAGGGTCTGGTGTCTTCAGTTTACTGTAGAAAATCAATCAAGATCAACCATGCTTCTTAAGCTGGGTACACACCAGAAGATGGATTTGTTCCGATCGACCGTTCGCTACTAAACAATTTGCATGATCACAGAACCATCCAATTTTTTCAGGGCTGATACACTGACATGTTGGTCAGTCGGCCTTGAAAATTGGTTGGTGTGTACCCAGCCTTATTTTTGTTAAACCCATTCTTTTGAAACTTGCCATCTGACTTTCTTGTGATGTTCAAGCGACTCTGGAACGCCTGACCCGTTCCTTTTTGCAATTAAAGGGTATGTCCACCCCTAAAATGTTTTTTTTCATAGTGTACCCCAGCCCACCACCAACCGGCGATTTTAGTTTTGTAAAACAAGCCCCAGAAACATACTTACACTCCTGTGTTCCCCTGGTTTTCTGCTAGCTGGAATCAGCAGAAAGTGGCCGGACCGACAACCGCATCTGTGATTGGCTAGCCTTCAGCTAATCACAGATGCGAATGCTGGCTATGCAGACAGCTGAAGGAACCAAGGAGTGTAAGTATAGTTTTGAGGCTTGTTTTACAAAACTAAATCAGTGGTTTGGGATGGGCTTAGTGCCCTACACTACGGAAAAGGTATTTTATAGGTAGGGGTTCAAGGAGCCAAAAGGAATCCCCTGTGTATGTCACAGTCCTCCTCGAGGACAAGGAAGAAGTAGGGACTAGATGACACACAGCTCCTACTCTTCACTTTGAACAAGCACTGCAGGAGAACCATAAGGAGCAGAGAAGTATGGGAAGGGTTTTTAAAGAGTATTTATACTTCCAAAAATCACATTTTCAAAAATGAAACATTTAGGTAATGTTAAGGTCCTCTACTCCAACACTTTTTTTCAGATTAGAAATCCAAGCTGTAGATTCTTAGAAATATTAATTTTAAAAAACAGCATGTACAGGAAAAGACCTGTCACTCAAACCAGGTATGATAATGGTATGGTACCAGGTATGGTAATGAGCTGATTAATCATATTGGTCTCCTGTTTATCTAATCTATCTAACTATGTCTATGTTCCTAACTATCTATCATGGTATTCCAAGGTGTTTGTCACAGGCATGTCTGCTTGCTTGTCAGAAGAAAGGGAGAAGTGTCTGACACAGCAACAGCCCCCCTCCCCCACCCATTATCGTCAGTGTCAGGAAGATATGTTAATGAGTGTAGAGACTACTTATAGGTGTGACCAACTGTATCAAGTTTCTGCTGTCGCTTAGGACTGAGCATGTGTAAAGAACTGTCGTTGACCAAACTGTGGGATACTGGAATGCTGGAAAGTAAAGCACATACTTCATGTTAGTAAGGTAAATCCTTGAGGAGTAAAGGTTTGAACGACCCCCGACCGAAAGCATACACACGTGTGACTATTGAATATTAACTTTAGGTAAGCCTAATGCTTCCAACAACTAGACCTACATGCCTGTGGCAGATCCGCATATAGACATGTGTACCGACAGGTAGAATGGAGAAGGAGCAGTTTAAAGGATATCTCCACTAGTAAAAAAAAAACAAATTGGTATTCAGTTTTATTGAAGAACGGTAGGTAAAGGAGCTGAGTCTTACTTGAAGACTATCTCGGCCCTGGTGTCTAATTATGCTCTCTGCCACTGTGAGTGAGTTTGCGAGACAGCCAATGGCAAGTAGAGCTTGCAAAGAAAAAAGGCAAAGTTTCATTGGGTACCCAATCTTAATACAGATAAAAACATTATGTCCTAAATATTTGACTGAAAGATAATAAATTGTTTATCCATATGATGAAAACACTCTGATTATCATACATAACGACATTCCTAGATACAAATCTATAACTAGAAGTACCTCCGTTGGTTTACCAGTCCTGCATAATGGCATTTTCAGGTAAGTATTCCTTATTAGACAACCTATTTGTTTGTTGTGAATGCATGTTGTAGCTGTTCACAATTCTTCCGTTCAATCATTCTCTTACTCTAATAATCCAGAGTGTTAGCTTAGACTGGTAAATAACTTTTGGACAGTATTTGTCCTGTATAGATGTTCATCAAAGGAGCAGGAGGTTATCCATTGTTATATCAGGTCCTAGATCTTTCTGTCCCTACTGCCTATCTCTACACATAAATAGGAAGATTTATATGAAAGGAGGCCCATTCTTCATTTTAACCAGCAGGAATTCATGTCTTTAACCTCCTGTTAAAGAAAGTCAAAATAAATATTTTAATTACTTAGGTGCCCCCCCTCTCATTTTGAGTTGTACGTGGTCTGACTGTACATCTGAGTGTTTCAGTATGACTCTCATGCATCTTCTGTGATTTGCCACCCTTGTATTGTCCCATCCCTCATATGCACACCTCTGTGCATTGCTTATATTTGACAGATGGGAACTTTGGCATTCTTTCACTTTTTGTAAGGTTTTGCCCATATATGATTTAGGGCAAGGGAATTCTAATAGATATACTGTACAACTCCTTGACTATTTCAGTTGTAAAATTTGTCCTCTCATAACTTTGTGTTATTACTGTCTTGAAATGTCTTACCAGGTTTCATATATCTGCAGAATTTGCAACTTCCACATTTAAAGGGTAACTTTTCAAAAATGGATTCTATAATTTAGTGAGAGATCCTGCCATCTCCAATTTACAAGCTGAGATCAGGGGGAGACTGAGAGCTGCCACAATGTGTAAGTAAACACAGGCACATCTCTTGTAAAGTGAATTGGGAGATGGCAGCTAGTGATCCACTGAATTATACAAACCCATTTTAGAAAAATATTTTTTCTGGGTGGAGTTACCCTTTCCTAAAGGAGTAGATGTTTTCACACACTGATTAAGCACCCCCCAAAACAAGACCCTGTCCCTCACTGCCTGGGTGCCACCCCCTGCGCCTGTTGTAAGCTTGTTTCGAGCAAGAACAGGAGCAGTGCAACTCTTCTGCTGACTATCTCTCTGCTTCCTGATCGCGGCTGTCAGCTATTGGCCGTGACATAATCGGTGTACCTTTGATTGACAACTGTGACCAGGAAGCAGAGCATCTGTCAGAGTGCCAAGGAACCAGGTCTTGTTAGTATGTTCCTGGGCATCTTTGGGAAAGGTAAGTAAAACAGATCTGGGTGGGTGCTTAATCAGTGTGTGAAATTTCATTTTATTCGTGGACATGCCCTATAAACAGTGATTGGCCATTGTGAGTGGTCTTTCTGGGGTCAGGTCTGCAGTTAAAGGGTATCTATACTTACCTAAATCATACCTTTAGATAGTGTAATGATCCACTACTACAACACATTTTTCAGATTTGAAATCAGAACTGTAGATTCTCATAAATCTACATTTTAAATAACAGCAGGTACAGGAACAGACCTGTCACTTAAACCAGGTATGCTAATTTGTGTCCCTCCAGTGACCTCTTACTAGGATCTCTCAAAACATGTAAAACATTTGTTAATACAACCCCAAATATTATGAACTGATTAATTATATTAGTCTACTGTCTATCTATCTATCTGTCTGATCTATCTATATATGTGTATTGACCGCTCTGTCTGTCTATTATATATTAATCTATCTCTGTCTGTCTCTTTCTATCTATTATATACTATTATTGTGGATTTATATAGCGCCAACATCTTCCGGAGCGCTTTACAATTACATGAATACATTCACATCAGTCCCTGCCCCAAAGAGCTTACAATCTAAGCACATTTATTTGACACATACAACCTATCGGTATGTCTTTATGATTGTGGGGGAAACCGGTGTGCCCGGAGGAAACCTATGCAAGCACAGGGAGAACATACAACTCCTTGCAGATGGCTCCAAGGGTGGATTCAAACTCAGGACTTCAGCGCTGCAAGGCATCAATGCTAATCACTGAGCCACTATATATATATATATATATAAATAAGAGAGAGTGAAGGGAAGGAGCACGCCTGGCTTTTTAACAAACTTCTTTTATTGCGGCATCAAGTCAACGCGTTTAGGGCCGTTCTCAAGACAATGTGCCCTTGTGAACAAACAGAATAAATACACATTACTAACCATGTGTTAGACCCGCCCCCCAGTGTAACAACAAACACACACCCCTCCAGCCTCCAACTCAGTCTGTGTGCTGCGCGTCACTGTTATGTCCTGGAAGGAATGTATACTTCCAATGCGGGCAGCATCAGTGGAGGAGGCCCCAGGGTCCCAAGGTTGATAGTCACTTATAAAGCAAGTGGGCGATGCTGGACCAAGGCGGATGTAAAGTGCAAGTGCTCTAAAATATTAAATACATATAGTTTAAAGTTTATATCATAATATCAATCGTGCATAACAATTATATGCTCTAAGAGTATATCTATATAGTGACAAAAGTGTAGATAAAAACATATTTGGTAATGAATAAAACATTATATACTACCAATGGTAGCACCTCCATATTAGGCCTGTATACTGGTAATAGCACTCAAGGTGGAGTAACAGCATATTATAATTAAATAAAACATGAAAGTGAACACATTTCGTTAAGTCCCTTTGGTGACTGAGTGTTCAAGAGTCTGATCCATTGTACTTCTCTTTGTAATAGTATTTTATCTCTGTCACACCCCTCCTTAGGTGGGATGTGGTCAATAGCCATCCATCTATGGTTAGCTAAAGTGTGTGATGCCTTTTTGAAATGTTTTGCCACAGATTGTTCATAGGTGCCCTGTGTTTTTTTTAGGGAGTCACTGGAGGGGTTAATTAAGGCCTCACTTATAACTTATAAGGGCTGGGGGGGGAGGGAGAGAGTATAAGTATAAGAAATTGAAAAGGTTAGACGTTAGGACCTTCCAGACTGGGGTTACCTAGACGTGGTTGGAAGGCTTTTCATTCATGTGATCACAGTAATGTATACTAAAACCCCTTTGTTTATAAAGTATGCCAGTGTGCAGATAATGATATTGTATGGGGCCTAGGAATGTGCATTGATTATCAAATGTTTGTATATATATATATATATATATATATAAATATATATATATATATATATGTCTGTCTGTATCTATATATATCTGTCAGTATACCTGTTTGTCTGTATCTATGTGTCTGCCTGTCTGTGTCTGTCTGTCTATCTCTCTTAATCTCTATCTACAGGAGTGTCACAGGAGGTCACTTACAGGAGCCCCCCCAGCATGTCTGCTTGCTTGTTAGAAGGGAGAAGTGTCTCACGCAGCAGCAGCCCTCCCCCACCCACTTTCAGAAGCATGTACTTGCCTGTTAGAAGAGAGGGAGAAAGTGTCTAACAGCAGCAGCCCCACCCACTGTCAGCAGTGTCAGGAAGATGTGTTAATTAGCTGTATAGTGTTGGCTGTGAAGGCTCTTTATTATGTAAATGAATGTATCCAGTGTCAGCTGGATTACAAGTGGGCAGTGACTAAGGGAGAGGGGGCATTTAGTAGCAGTTACTAAACATTGAAAATTCACTAACAAAACAGGCACAGACACACATGTAAATAACATCATTTTACTACCCTAACATACTACCCATTAAGTGATCAAACTAAATTTAAACTTCTTTTTAGAGATCTTACCTGAGACTAGCCAGCAAAGTTCCAGATTCGGGAACTGTTCATAAAAGGACTTTTCCCATTTCACTTATACTATCATCCCCGGCGATATTGATTTTCAGGTTCCAAGTAGGGTAACTTCCCTAAGCCAAAGCAAGATTATGCACTTAGGACTGGTACACTCAAAAATATGGAAATCGTATATCTTGTATCAGCAGTAAACACATTGAGTAGGCTCTACTGTCCAGTGGAGGGCCTCACCACAGCCCAATATTAATGGAACACAGCAAAGGTGCACGAGAGAGAGCCAGGAAATGTTATTCGGTCCAGTGTCAAAAGATATTTATTTGAAGGTGCGGCATCAAACATGTCTTTTGACACTAATGGATGCAACCTAAATTCTGCAAATGATATCCTCCTCTCATCCATCCTTGTCACTTCTTCCCATGCCCACATTCAGGACTTTGCTTGTGCTGCCCCTCAGCTCCTGAACTCCCTTCCTCCGTCTGTCAGTTACTTACAATCATAAATACCTCCAAACGTAACCTTAAAACCCACCTCTTCAGGCAAGCATATAACCTGTATGTATAAATATATATCAGTGCACTATCCTATTAATTTAAATTAAATGGATGTGTGTTGTTCTAAATAGGATGGTGCTAGGGATCTCAATACTATAAGCCAAAACAACTACCAGGGACATAGACATCTCTCTCAGTATCCCAAAAAGCACTCATACACTTAACTTCCCATTAAAGCTATTATTAAAAGATAAGTACACTCTAAAAATAAGTTAAGTGTAATTTGAAGCAGCAGCTAAATTAATCACCCCCCCCCCCTTTTTTTTCTTTTTTTCCTCTAGCTCCCTCCTGAGCCTACCTTGGCTGAAGGAAAGTTCTTGACATCTTTCAAGTCTACTTGGCTCCGCCCTCTGTGATTTGATTGTTCTCCTTTTGGTGGTCAGGAAAAGCACTGTCTGTGTGCTCTGGGCTTGTGTATGACGTCATGGCGCACATGACGTTGGTGCGTGCGCCTGGAGCACACAGACAGTGCTTTTCTTGACCACCAAAAGAACAATCAAATCACGGAGGGTGGAGCTAAGTAGACTTGAAAGATGTCAGAAACTTTCCTTTAGCCCAGGTAGGCTCAGGAGGGAGCTAGAAAAAAAAAAGGGGGGGGGTGATTAGTTTTAGCTGCTGCTTCAAATTACACTTAACTTATTTTTAGAGTGTACTTATCCTTTAATTGACACCTCTTACCCCTCTTACCCCATAAAGTGCTAGCACAATCCGCTAAAACTGGGCATTCCCAGTACACTAAGATCAATATAAAGGTCTCAAAATTCAGGTTTAGCCAAGTAGTAGTAGGGATGCATACACAGGTAATACATAATATAAGTACACCGAGTGATGAGTTACTTAAAGAAATACCATGAAACAGGACCCAGATACATAAGAGGACCCTCTTATGTTTTGGTATTGGGTCTTTTGGATGCAGCAATTGCTGCCTTAGTGTGTTGTTTGGTTTAAAGCATACAGGGATACAGTGTTTTTTGAAATTTTTTTCTGAGATCCCTGCTACATATGGGATGACCATGTTCTTTCTCCTGCCTTGCTTTCCCCCTTCACTGTTGGTATTCGTGTTCTTTTCTTTCCTTCTACCCCTTTTGACAAAGTCAAAGCCCAGTCTGGATATCCACAAGTTTCAAGGGCTCCTCTGAGATGTTTAATTTATTTAGCCTTCGCCTCTGTGCTAGTGGGGATGTTCTCTGCTCTGTGTTGCAGGGTTCTGAGGACACCCAGCTTGTGATCTGAAGGGTGGTGGGAGTACTGGTCTGTGTGGGTTGTTTTTTTTGTATACCTCTACTTCCAGTTTACCAGTCTCCCTGACTTCTACCAAGCAGTCCAAGAAAGCCAGTGTGTTGGTTTGTACAACTTCTCTTGTAAATTTGATGTTTTGGCCTACAGCATTGATGTTTTCTGTGAAGGTTTGTACTTCCTTCTAGTGAATTTTTAAAACACACATATCTGAACCAGTGGCTGGGTGCAATTCCCTTAAAGATATTACCAGCCTGTGTTTCAGCTTCCTCCATGTAAAGGTTTGCCACGGTGGGTGAAACTGGAGATCCCATAACACATCCATGTTTTTGTTTGTAGAACTTATCACTATATTTGAAATAGGTGATATTCAGGCATACTTCCATTAGAGAACACAACTATTCTGGGTTAAGATCTGTTCTGCTGGTAAGGGTGCTGTCTTGACGTAGATTTTTTCTCACCATTTTAACAGCCTCCTTGGTGGGTATACAGTTGAAGAGAGATTTTGTATTGTGTAAAAATTTAAATAAATTTACAGTTTAATTTTGACACTTTTCATTGTACAGATCGATACAACAGAGCCTGCTTTATTTTTTGAAGACTTTATCCAGCTGCTAGCTCAAACAGAAAATGCACTTCAGGTAAATACCTAATAATAAACTATTGATATCTGGGACATTCCCCAACCACGGCAGCCACATACGTGTACAACCCCCACACAAATTAAGGCAGTTTTGACTCATTTCTGCTGCCTTGCACTTCACATGACTTTGGGGTTATGCAGGAATTTGAGATGGTCTTGCAGGTACGCAGGAGACCACCCCAGAAGCCTGGAAATTCCCGGAACTATGAGATGGGTTGGATACTTGCATGTATGTATGAATGTATAATTTTATTTATAAAGCGCCACTTGGGTACGCAGCACTATACATTATAAAATACAGAGTATAAGAACTTAAGAGGAGATTTGCTTAATCTATCTGTATGTTGTTTCCCACCCATACATTCAAAACCCTCCCTGTTGTAAAGCAGTATCTTTCAATCCAAACATATCTTTCAATCCAAACGTTTTAAGGGACATCCTTGCTGGTATCCTTTAATAAATCATATAAATGTGATGACTCATATATTTCCATCCTGTTTTCTCTTCATTTAGGCACATCTGGATATGTAACTCCATCTGATAGAAATGAGTCATTTCTTTTGTCTTTCATACCATTACTACTTGTATCTTAAATAGAAATCATGCAATGGTAGTTAAGGGCATCAAAGTTCACCTTTGCCTATTTTCTCTGTTGTTTACTTTACAATTCTAAATGTGTTTGTTTTTTTAAGGGCACTAGTGAAAATACACTTAACCCTTCTCCTCAAACATCCATAAACCACCCGGAAAACTCTGCAGGAGAGCTGTGGCAGGACTTACTCACTCTTACTGAATTAAATGTAAGTACGGTAATAATCTGTCGATATTATTAACCTTTATACATTTCAACAAAAAAAAAACCTACAATGTGCATTGTCCATTCTCAGTGATATTAATAAAATGTGTTTACCTTTATATCAAGTTTGATTACTAATATCCTGTATATTGTGTAATAGTTATAAAAATCTTCTTGTACAAGAAGCTGCTAACTGTGGTCTCCATACAAGTGCCCTCTACTGAAAATAGGTTTCTCATACCTTTTAAACAAAGGCTTCTATGAATTTTAAGTTAGAGGTTAAGTTGTAGTAAAGTTACACCTCCTTGTCTGACCTGTTTGTCTGAGTATGAGCTGTATAAAAAGCCTCACCCCCTCAAAAAAACAAAACCAAAAAAACTTATTTTCTGAAACTAGTTACACACCTGCAGCCATTCTTTATCCTTTCCTCAGGCTTGTGGACAAGAAGTTTGGGGGTGTTGTTAATGATGCAGCTGTTGATATATAAGTGAATGCTAAAACCTGAGACTAGGGGGCAGAGCAGTGGTGCTGGTGATGTCACATTTCACAGAGCTAGCAGGGAGAAAAAAAACTTTAGGGCTAGGGCACACTTGCGTGATTTTACTGTGTTTGCGCATGCGTTTTTTACGAATATAGGAATTGTGGCAAAGCACCGAAAACATGTGTTTTCGGGTGCAATGCGATTGCACATCCATTTGCAATACGCAATCACATGTGATCGCCATTTTTATGCACAATCACATGCTATTTCGGATCAAAAGGAGAAATCGCATGCACCAACGGAATTGTGTTCGATTGCGTGTGTGGCGCAGTGTGGCCATGCCCTTAGACTGTAGCTAGAAGCATGATTCATTAACCCTACCTAGCAGTTGATACCGAGAAAGGCCCAAAAAAAGAAAACTGAAAAGGGGGAAATTCATTCCACAATCCCTGGATCATCCAAAACTACAGTATATGTATTAATACCAGTAATTCACAATATGTTTTAGTTTTAGAAACGTATCCACATTATTCAACGAACTTGCCATTCCATCAGCTGGAAGACAGTTCTTTAGGTTAGTAAAGAAACCTTTTACTAACCTAAAGGTGAAACCTCTTTTCTTCTAATCTTAAAGGATGTCCATGGCTCAGAAATGATGTCCTATTGGTGAACAGTGCTCTTGAGCATTTTTTATATGGCCCATTAATAAAGTTATATAAAGTAATCATATTCCCGCACAATTGCAGATTCTCCAATTCAACAGCCGTAACTTGTCTAATCCGCCTGCATAATCAAGCCCATCCATTCCCCTTATTATTTTAGTTGCCCTTCTCTGATCGTCTTTCATTTCCAAGATGGAACATCTTTTGTATTAGGGATTCCAAAACTGCAAGATATATATATATTTAGATATATATATTTATTATATTATTATCTAAGAATATTATTTCCTTCATCAGATTTCACTTCAGGATATTTACCCTGTTTCCAGTCATTACAATCACAGAAATTCTCCAGTCCAGAATGTGGAAGCAGGCCACCTTGAGAATCTTAACTAAAGGCCAAATTTCACTTCTCAGTTAAATATAAACATCAATTCTGAAGAAATTACAAACCCAACTAGTTTCACCCACATGTTTCCATCTCTTGACAACAGCTCTAGAAATATAACTAACCAAGATCTCCTTTCTGGCTTTGAGAATGTATTTGATGAGATAAATATGATGTCTTTTGATCCCCTAGAATTATCTGATTCTGGACTTTCTTTAGCTTTAGCCCCACATCTGTCAGTATTTCAGATGCTTCATCTGGCTCTTTTGGTGAAGAGGGTGCAGCAGGGTACAGTAGTGATTCAAAATCTGGATTGTATGGTGAACCTAAAGGTTCACAATTGGCTAGAAAATACATCTTGTTGCTTGGATTACCAGGAAGGCTTAAATTATGATGACAATATTACTTGACAGAATGTTTGTCGTAATCATACCTATGTTCAGTTGCCTAAACAGTCAGAATCGGTTTTAGAACATCCTTGCAGTTTATCAGCAAAACAGAGTAAGCAAAGGAGCACTTGCATTACAGGGATACCCTACTCCTTCCATCCCCTACTTCCCCTGGTGAACCTTACTTATCTAACTGCCCCTGCAATGCTTTAAAGGTTATCTCCAATGATAAAAGTCACCTGGGTTGTAAGGATAGATATGTGTAAGGTGGAAATGTACCTGCAGTATCCTGTGTCTTTGAGCAGTAGTTTAGAAGAAATCCTGAGTTTCTCCCTGAACGCTGTGGATGGTGCAGGTCTGCCCACTTTCAGTGACAGCCTGACTGGGAAATGTCCGACGCACATGTTCCTTTAGTGCATGCGCAGAATGTGTGAGGATGCGTCGGGACTGCTGTCTGTGTGATCCAACTGGCTGGTCGATTCTATACACACACACTTCAAGCTACTGAGTTCACTAATTAATGGAGTAATAATCACATGACCATCACAGCAGCTTGCTGACTTCACTAATTAATGGAGGAGTAATCAGGTACTACCTTTTTCTCTCTCCCATACCAGATTGCCTCATATTCCCAGCATCCCCTATGAAATTAATCTTAGATCACTTTTTCAACCACCCCTCTCAGAGTTAGACACAAAAAAAAATCTTTATTAAAAACAACACAAGTTCCCCCTGCCTTTGTTACAGTTGTGTGGGAAGAGGGTCAGTGAGGAAAGGATTTCTTTATTGCAGCTAAGTGGGTGTGTCTGCTACCATAGTGATGCAAATTGAGTGACAGCACTCCCAGCACAGGGGAAGACACACCCCCAGGAACTAGTACAACATTTCCATGCTGCTGCAAGCAAACAAAGGGGAAATCTGGGGGGGAAAGTACAGGGAGGGTTGGGGGATGGTGTACTTTAAAATTTAAAAAAAAAGCTTTTTCCTCAGTGGAGATACCCTTTAAGTTTCTGCTTTAGTTTCTACAAAGATTCAACAAAACTGCATCTTGCACAGTAATACACAACAGATAAACCGCAATCTTGTTTTTAAACCCTTGTCTCTCAACAATCTATATTCGTAAACTTGCTCTGCAAGAATAAAAGAATGAGCCTTAAAAACACTTTATGTACTGTTAACAACCACACAAGGGCCACTTGTATGGAGACCACAGTTCCCTTTTAAAAAGAAGGATAATGTATGTATCCAGCTGTACTGCTGTCCCACTTAACCACCTGGGAGAGGGACTGAAAACAAGATACAGTGATGCCAATAGCTTCTTCTGTTAAATATTTTTCTAACTTTTTTTTTTAAAATGTAAACATAAGGTATTGTGTTTGTGTGTGTGTATATATATATATATATAATATTATTAATTAAGAACGCTATTTCCTTCAACTTCCTGAAGAAGGCCTAGTTGAGGCTAAAACATGTTTATAGATGTTAACAGTTGAATGTATATATATATATATATATATATATATATATATATATTGTTATTTAATAATATTATTTCCTTCATCAGATTTCACTTGAGGATATTCACCCTGTTTCCAGTCATTACAATCACAGAAATTCTCCAGTCCAGAATGATGTTGGAATGATGGTCAGCCCAGATTTTAATCTGCAGGAAGCAGGCCACCATGAGAATCTTAACCAAAGGCCAAATTTCACTTCTGAATTAAATATAAACATCAATTCTGAAGAAATTACAAACCCAACTAGTTTCACCCACGTGTGTCCATCTTTTGACAACAGCTCTAGAAATATAACTAACCAAGATCTCCTTTCTGGCTTTGAGAATGTATTTGATGAGATAAATATGATGTCTTTTGCCCTTGAAGAGGGATTTGATCCCCTAGAAGTATCTGCTTTGTTTGAAGAACCAGATTCTGATTCTGGACTTTCTTTGAATTCTAGCCAAAGCCCCACATCTGTCAGTATTTCAGATGCTTCATCTGGCTCTTTCGGTGAAGAGGGTGCAGCAGGGTACAGTAGTGATTCAGAATCTGGATTGTACGGTGAACCTGAAGGAACTGTTATTAGCAATTGGCTAGAAAATACATCTAGTTGCTTGGATTACCAGGAAGGCTTAAATTATGATGACAATATTACTTTACAGAATGTCCGTCGTAATCATACCTATGTTCAGTTGCCTAAACAGTCAGAATCGGTTTTAGAACATCCTTGCAGTTTATCAGCAAAACAGAGTAAGCAAAGGAGCACTTGCATTAAAGGGATAGATAAACACCTAAGTCGTGATGAGCGATGTACAAAATCTCTGCAGATTCCATTTTCAGTAGAGGAGATTGTTAGCATGCCAGTTGAGATGTTTAACAATTTGTTATCTAAGCACTGTCTGGCAGAGTCTCAGGTTACTGTTATAAGAGATATCCGACGACGAGGCAAAAATAAAGTTGCTGCTCAGACCTGCCGCAAGCGAAAACTTAATGTTATTTTAAATCTTGAGGATGATGTTGGCCAACTCAAGACACAAAGGGAAAAACTTCTGAAAGAGCAGGTACAGTGCAGCAAATCTGTGAGCAACATGAAGCAAAAACTTAATGATCTTTACCGTGATGTTTTTAGCAAATTAAGGGATGAACATGGAAACCCAGTGAATCCTAGCCAATATGCTCTGCACTGCAACAGTGATGGAAGTGTTTTGGTTGTTCCAAAGAGACTGTTTAAATCGGAAAAAAGCAAAATGTAAAATGAGCCTTTATAACACACAAACTTTGTTTGCATTATGACTGTTAAAATATATGGGAAATACAATTATTTAAATTCTGTATGAGAACTGGAAGGATATATTTGTATGTTTACAAACACTGGACAATACAAGTTATAAACACTGAAAGGGATATGAGCATGGACAATTAAAGGCAGCTGCAATAGCGCTTTAGCTTTTTCACATTACAATTACATGCTATATTTCTTATCATTAACCTTACTTGCACAAACAGGATGGCTTAATTTTCCTTCTAAAAGTTAAGGGGAAGTTCAGTGAAAATACATATACTTTTAAGAAAAAAGAGCAGTAATTTTCCATCCTAATGACCTTAACTTGCCCATTCAGTAATTTGTCTGTGTTTAAATAAAGGCTTCAGAAAAACTGACTTCCTGTCTGCAAGACCCCTAAAAAAGACCGTTATGCTCTTGCCCATGACCCAGAATCTAGGTTAATTCAATTGCTCAGTAGAGATCTTAGCATGTTTGACCCATCCAACAGCCAATCAGTAGAAATTGCTTGCATTCTGGGAAGAAGGGCTATTATAGAACCTGAAATGTCAGCTCACTACATAATATTAACTAAGAATTTTTAAAATTATATTTGCAATTGAGCGTTCCATTTAAATATTCAAGAATTCTGTTAAATTAATAAGTAACTTACATAATTGCTTACTAAATTATAGGGATTCTTAAAGGAAATCCCCATTGTCATTCCATGTTAATATTATATGGTCTCTGGTTGTTCTTAGACCCAAAATGCTTAAAATATATAGAAAGTATTTGACAAAAATTCTTTGCTTGCAGCTAAAGCCACAGCTAAAGCCACAGGATTATGCCCACTTATAACCCCCCATAACCTATACCTCGCATGGTATAGGTTACGGCAGATAAATATACTTGCCAGCCCTCGTTCCCACAGCTGCCTTCTGCTTGTCTTATGTGCACGGAAGCAAGCAAAAGGGGCCGGACTACCATCCGCGAAAGCGATTGGCTGAGACATTACGTCTTGGCCAATCACAGTCCCGGCACAGAAGACAAGCAGAAGGCAGCTGTTGGAACGAGGGCTGGTAAGTTTATGTAGCTGATGACTTGAAGTGATTTTACCATGCAATTTTATGGAGTTACGAGGAGTTTTCAGTGGACACAAGAAAGTTTGTTTAGGGTATGGACATACCACTAATTACCTCCAAGAGATTCCTGAAGATCAGTATTTAATCTGCAGTCTGCCATCCACATCTTTCTAGCTAGCCATCCCCTCTTAAAGGGCATGCACATATGTAGAGGCAGCGGTTCAATCAGCAGCATTTGGTCACTAGCCATGGCATCATCCATCAAGGCCTCAATAAGAGAAGGTATTAGGGTTGGGAAAGTTAAGTATGCATTTTTATATGAGGGATGGAAATTCCATTTAAAGGGCAACTGTGGTCTCAAAACAAGTAAGGGTTCAATGAAAGCCTGCAGTTTTTCATTTCAAATGAGCCAACATTCACTTCTCTGGCTGCAGTCTGTGAGACATAACATTGGGGAGAATGTTCACATTTCCTGCTTCCATTAGGTTGTGTGACATCACCTGACCTGGGGGGAAAGTGCCTGGGGGGAAAAATTACAGTTGAGAAGGGGAGCCTATTAATACAGGCAGGTCACATTTCTGAAAACAGGAAGTGTTCAAGCAGGAATTAATATTGCTGAACCTTTCCAGCAATAACTTCTCACAAATGTTATCTAGAGATGTGATTTAGGTTTTATTTTGAAGGTATAATAGAAGACATTTTACTAGTTTGGAAGAATGACCACAGTTACCCTTTAAAAGCATTACAGAAAAGCATTCAAGGAAAAGATGGTATTTTTCCATGTTTAATTTGTATTTTACTGTGCAGTTACTAACTTTGTACATGCAGGAGCACCTATTTGCTTCTGTTACTGTTCTTTTTTAGCTGGGTGATTAGTTGCTCAGTATAAATCTGTACATGTTTCAATCAGCCAGCAACCAAGGTCTGTGGCAAATTATGCAGCTCATTACAGGGCATAGCAAAGGGAATAAAATCAATTGATTTTCCAGAAATGAAGATATGTGAAATTGACTGAGGAATGTGTACTGATAATTCATTCAACATTTTTGAAAAATGACAAGATCCATAGTGAGAAGGCTCAGGACTGTTTGTTTCCCACAACCGTGGCCGACTATCCTAAAGGGCGACTACCACGGCCGAAGGAAATTTGTGGTCTTCCGGATCGACCACAAGGCCGACTTAAACGTTCATGCTCGTTTAGAAAAGCCGCTACACACACTGGCGATAAATCCCCGTTACTGTCAGATCCAACAATATCTGTGCTTTATCGCTAGTGTGTGTACCTAGCTTAAGATTTGGCAATACCATAAATCTTAATTTATAAAGTGACCTTAGATTTAGTCTATTGCACTGGAGCACATTATTAATGTAATACCTTATCTGGGATGTCAAACCTGCAGCCCTCCAGACATTTGCAAACTACACTATGTTAGGAATTGTAGTTTACAAACATCTGGAGGGACGCAGGTTTGATATCCCTGACTGTATATAATTGTTTCTTATTGGTTAAATTCTTAATTTACGATATGTGAAGGATCTATATTATGTTTTTTAAATTAGTCCTGTACAGTTTTTCAGAGGTTCTTCTAGTTGCGATGAATGTTTGTTAAACTAAAAACCTATTTAGCAATATTGAGTAACAATTCTTCTATTTTGTGTTATTTTTTTCCAGTATCCAGGGTTTGCAAATCAAATTTTTTATTTTGTTCCTTATTGGCCATAGCGATATTTGTTATTGATACTTTACAATAGAATGGTTCAGAAGTAATGCTTCAGAAAATACATATTTTCCAAATATTTTTTATGGGTGGGGGAGTGGTGTAGCCCATTTGAAGCATACATTAGGAAATAATCTTCCACACGGGTATAAAACATTGTATAAACTATATGTTAATGTGTGTTTAAAATAAAGATTCTAAACTTAAAGGGTCACTATACTCACTGAAACAACTGGAGTGACAGGTCTTTCCCTGTAAATGCTGTTATTAAAATTATGATTTCTCAGAATCTACAGCTCAGATTTAAAATCTGAAAAAAGTTTTGGAGGAGTGGTATCTAAATGTACTATTTTTGAAAATTTGGTTTTTTAGAATAAAGATACCCTTTAATGTTATGAAGGAACTACAAATCTCAACCTCAGACCAAACTGAGCTCGCTAAAGCCAAAACCAGGTTGATGGTTGCCATTATGTACATATAACTATTGCCAGATATATCTAAATACTGCCATCACTCACAAACTAATGGCTGTGAGTACCGGAACCAGCACTAACCACTGTAAATAAGAATCACTACTAAATGCCTCTGTCACTCACAGCCACACTCAGGAATAATAACAGACTACAACATAATAAATACAATATACAAAGTCTATTTAGAGGACAGTATTCTCGGTTCTATTTAGAACATTCAGAGAATCGACTTAATTTTAAAAATGTTTAAATCACGAGAGAAAAATTGTGCAGTGGAATTGTAATAATGACAAATAGAAATACAACTATAAAATTAAAGGATGAATATTGAAATTATTCTATTAATATATCTGAAACTGAAGCTGTCAGAGATTGTCAGATTAAAAGCCGTATTCAAACAGATACATTTAGGTTCAGATAGGTCAGATAGGGCATGTCCACCCCCAAAACTATAATATCACCCACTACTGGCCCCACTCTGTAGTGCATAAAAATCCTTACCTTACATCCCTGTTCCAAATGGCTGCGCTGCAATGTTCGAAGTCCAAACAACTACCAGGAGCCTAGCAGAGTCCATATTGGTTTGGGGGACTTTCTGAACATAATAATGTGGTTGGGGCTAGGGGAGGGAGACCTACAATATACCAAAACATTTTTTAAAGGGTGGACACGCCCTTTAACAAATGCATTGCACAGAGCATTGCTAAGATCAGGTTCACTTCAATATCCTCCCTTGCAGCTTTGCACTGTTGTTCTTAGAAGTGTAACTACTAAAATGATGATGGGTATACAAATGGAATGCAATTATAGGAGATTTGAGAGTTCACTCTCAAAGTGAACTATTCCTTTAATACAGTATATTGAAGCCCATGAGGTTAATGAGCTATGCCTTACCTCCTGTTCTTTAAAGGGGAAGTTCAGTGGAAATACATGTACTTTTCAGAAAAAAGAGCAGTATTTTTCCATCCTAATGACCTTAACCTGCCCATTCAGCATTTTGTCTGTGTATAAATAAATTCTTTTGAAATACTGACTTCCTGTTTGCAGGACCCCTAGAAGAGACTGTTATGGTCTTGCCCTTGACCCAGTGCCTTGGTTGATTCAGTTGCTCAGTAGAGATCTGAGCATATTTAACCCATCCAACAGCCAATCAGTAGAAATTACTGTTAGGAACATTCCAAGGATGTGGTGCATCCTGGGAAGAAGAAGGACCGTTAGAACCTGAAATGTCAGCTCACTAATGTCAACAGCAGGGAACAGCAAAGGGTATGAAACCAACTGATTTTTCAAAATGGTAGAGAATATGTAGAATAATGTAGAATAGGTAAGAAGGCATTACACAAACTAATAATTTAACAAATATTGATAATTTCCACTGAACTGTCCCTTTAATCAATAGAGCATGGTCCAGGTACGATGATAAGAAGAAACTTACCTTTTGTGCAATCCACCACGGCCACGCTGAAATTTTCCACCGCTTCCCACTCCTGTACAACTATAGCGCGCATGCATGATAATGTACGTTATAGCTGTACAGGAGAGGGAAGCGTTGGAGATTTCAGCGTGGCCGAAGTGGAACGAGCAAAAGGTACGTTTCCTGGCCATCCCCCGGGCAGCACCTAATGGGTTAACTTCCCTGTCAGCTGGGACAGAAGAAAATAGACACTCCCCCAAACTTACAAATAGTCACCGCCCCCTCCTAACTAACCCTCCCAACTTGAGCTGACGGTTTGCCCTTAGCTGTGTGTGCCGGCTGCCTTATGGAGTCTGTTTTGGAGGGGAGGTGGTGAGTACTGCTCCTACTGTGAAATAAGATTTAAAGAAATATAATCTAATTTTAGAATCTTTTTATGATTCATCTTTTTCAGCCAGAGTACTCATTCTGGGGGAGGAGCTAAGAAAAGGAGCAGGAAGGAACATTATATTGACTTGTGCAAAGCCTGTGACAATCCTGCTTTGGATGGGAAATGCCTGTGTAAGCAGTGTATGAAGGAGATTGCTGAGGAGGAGACTCCATTTACGACCAAATGATCTAAATCTCAGGCTTCAGTGGATAAGGATGACATTTTGAGTTGGATAACCCAGGCGGTTGCATAAGGTTTTAAGAGTTCAGCCTCTAAAGGGCAACCTTCCTCCTCTAGACAACATTCAGTTTCAGAGGATGAGACTCATGAGGTGCCAGATTCTATATCCTCAGATGAGAATGATCAAGAGCAGGAAATCTCTGAATTTGACTTAAGGCAGGTGGAACCTTTAATTAAATTAATAAGAAAGACCCTAGTCTTTGAAGACGATTCTTCTTCAGGCCCTGTACCACTTTTCCAAAAGAAAGCTAAGCAGGTTTTCCCAATTCACAGGGAAATAGAGGGCATAATCAAACAAGAATGGGCCAAGCTGGCCAGAAGAGTTCCGGTAGAGCGTAAATTTGAAAAGCTATATCCTTTTGCCAGTGAGAAGACAGGACTGGATCAGACCCCACTCAGTGGATGCGCCTATTGTAGGAATATCGAAATGAACAGCTTTGGCAATTGACGATGTATCAGCTTTACGCCATCCTATGGGCAGAAAGATAGAGAGAGGACTGGGCTGTAAAGCAGCAGTAGATTTAGTCTCCATAAGCAGGAGCCTTTCAGTATAGCTGGAAAGGCTGGAGGATGATATTATGGACGGTGTGGATAGAAAATCAATTTTGCAGTCGTTATCTAAATTACGTTTAGCTACTCAATTTAATCTTGAGACTTCGGCAAATTTAGTTAAGACTCTAGCCAGACAGATGGCTTTATCTGTAGTCTCTAGAAGAGCATTTTGGCTAAGTAGTTGGTCTGCTGACACGCCATCAAAGAATTCTTTCTGTCGACTTCCCTTTGAAGGTAAGAAATTATTTGGTCAGTCTCTTGATGAAATAATACTTAAATTGACTAATGGTAAAAGTACACAACTACCTCAGGGGTATAGGAGGTATAAAGAACCTTCAAAAAGAGAGTCTTCTAAATTCTACAGGCCTGAAAAAGAGTTTTCCAGAACGACAAACTGGAAGTCCGGTCAGGCAAGTCTTTGTCGTGGAGGAAGATTTGGGGGACAAAGGTTCCCAAGACCTAAAAATAATGCATGACTTGAGGCCAGTCCACACCTCTCAGGTTGGTGCAAGGCTTTTGTTTTTTCAGGAGGTGTGGACAAAGAATATTCAAGTTCTTTAGGTAACCGATATTGTGAGGAGAGGTTACCATTTAGAATTCCAGATGAAGCCAACCAGTTATCATTTTGTAACTACTGTGGTTCCTTGAAACAGGGAGAAAAAGGAAGCTCTATGTCAGTATGTGAAGAAATTATTAAACAAAAATAATTAAATTATATTAAACAATAATAAAAGTCCCATCAGGAGAGCTAGGTCGAGGGTTCTACTCTCCGCTTTTCTTAGTAAAGAAGACCTCGGGAGAATTTCGTCCTAGATCTCAGACAGCTGAATACGTTCCTGAAAGTCCAACATTTCAAGATGGAAACACTGCAGAGAATTCGTTCAGCTATCCTTCCAATGCCTATCTCCATATACCAATAGCCAGGGAGCATCATCAATATATGAGATTTGCAATCTCCAGGAACAATTATCAGTTCACGTGTCTGCCTTTTGGCCTCTCAACATCCAGTCGAACTTTCACAATAGCCCTAGTTGTATGGATGAGAGGTCAGGGTCTCCAACTATTTCACTATCTGTACGACCTATTGGTAGTGGCAAGGAACAGGAATCAGCTGTTGAAATGACGAGACTTGGTCCAAGGACCCTAGTTCATTTTAGTTGTTTAATAAACCTCCAGAAGAGCCAGTTGGAGCCATCACAGAGACTAGTCTATCTAGGGGTAACCATAGATACAACCCTTGGTCTACTGAAGATTTCAAAGCTAGCCCTACAAATATGCCATCTGAAACAATGCTCAGTGAAACAGATGAAGAGTTTCTTAGGCAGCGCATCCTCAACCATTGGTTTAGTTCATTGGGCAGCCTGGAGAATGAGGCCTCTGCAAGTTTTTCTGTTGAACAGATGGGACAGGAGAACTCACCCTCTGTCTCAGAGAATCTTCCTAACGCAGGAGATCAAGAACAATATGAGTTGGTGGACAATTCAGGCCAACCTAAGAAAAGGGACTCTTATAGAGACGAATTGGGTGGAGGTCTACACGGATGCCTCAGGCAAAGGTTGGGGAGCCCTAGTTGCAGACTCATTAGTCCAAGGCAGATGGAAGTCAGATCTCTCCCATTTTCCATCAGGAGTTCTAGAACTCAGAGCCATACATCAAGCTCTCCAGGCTCTACGTTCGAGACTTCGGGGGAAAGCGGTATGCGTAAGGACAGACAACCAGGCGGCAGCTATTTACATAAAGAAACGGAGGAACAAGAAGTCTAAGCATGTTAAAGGAACTCGATTATGGAATTTTTCCAAGCAAACTTGGCAGCGATCTCAGCCATGTATATTCCAGGGAAGGAGAACTGGCAGGCGGATTCATTATCAAGAAAATTCCTAGACAATAGGGAGTGGTCTTTGAACCCTCAAGTATTCCGTATGATAGTGAAAAGATGTTTGATCCCGGAGATAGACCTAATGGCGACAGAATCCAACAGAATGGTGAAAAGATTTTTTCCCAGATACTACAGCCCGCAAGCGGAAGCTATCGATGCCTTGAGTCAGGATTGGAATGGTCTAAGCGCTTATGTGTTTCCTCCTGTTCCCATGATTTACCAGGTATTGAAGAAAATTTTATTGTCCAAGATGGATGTAACTGCACTCATACCCAATTGGCCAAGGAGACCCTGGTATCCGATGTTGAAGAGCATGATGATTCAGAAACCAATTTACCTGAGAGGGAATTTCAATCTTTTGAGTCAAGAGACTATATTTCATCCAGACCTAAACAGCTTGAACTTAACAGTATGGATCTTGAAAGGTAAGGGTTAGTTGAGCAGGGATGTTTTGTCAGGTAATTCGGACTTTGTTAAGTGCCAGAAGACCCTCTACTTCTAACAGGTATTTCAAGATTTGGGATACCTTTGCAAACTGGGCTCAACTCCATACATACAATCCTACTCAGTTTTCTATCCCTCAATTTCTAGAATTCCTACAAGAAGGATTGGACAGAGGTTTGGCCCTAAACACCATCATGCTCCAGATCTCTGCTGTATCAGCTGTAGCTTCAAGGGCCCTCTTTAAGGAGCCTTTAATTCTTGATTCTTGCAGGGAGTATTACACCTGAGGCCTCCACGTAAATCATTCGGCCGCTGCTGAGGGAAATACACAGTCCCGAGCATTCTCCCTATGCTGTGTATATGGAGAATACTCAGGACTGTTTGTATTGTGATTTTTGAAAAGTGACAGTCAGGATCTTGCAGATCCTGTCTGTCGTCTTTCAAAAATCTAGCAAGTGTGTTACCCAGCTTAACTGTATGCAGACATCCCAATACATTTTTTTTTCCTGATTTCAAGCTTCTCTCTGCCTTCAATTAGCCATGTTGTAAAGGGGGCATAACAATTCTGCCTGCCTCTGTCACTCAAAGCTAGCATGCAAGAAAACACTCCTCCATCCACCCTTAATCAGCTTGATTATGTAGGCTGTATCCTAGCACCAGGACATTTCAAGTTTGTTTGACTGGCAGAGGAGGAGAGAGGTTGTAAGACATTCCCACCAGCCAACAACAAGTGATATGATAACCAGGGCCCTCTAGGTGGCGAGCTTTTAGCACAAATCTTTGCTGTGTGATATCTAAGGGAGGGCAGCACAGTTGTAAATATGAGTTAGCGATTTCTGCTGCTGGAAGTGTGGACATGTAATGGGGGTGATTTTTTTTATATTGTTGTCCTTTAAGTGGCACACAGTAAATGTAATTAGTAGGTCTGCACTTATGTCAATTAAAAATCAAATTTGAATTCAGCCATGCTGTATGTGTTTTAATAGGTGTACCTATGTACCCGCTAGGTCCTTCCCTAGCTAGCATTTTATTCCATTTTCTGGAAATATACAATTTCTTTACAATATTCCATTTTCTGGAAATATACAATTTCTTTACAATACTCCATTTTCTGTAAAGTTACAATCGCTCTTCTGATACAGCTGCAGTTATAAATACAGCATATCCATAATGCGTTGTCCACCGAGATATGCCTTTAAAAAGCTTAAGCGGACTCAGGGCTAGGCCACACTAGCACGTTTTTGCCAAAATGAAAATCATGGGAACGTGAAAATTCCCGCAATTTCCGATGTGCATGTGACTGCGCGTCCGTTCGCATTTTGGTAACGGTTGGGTGGAACTGCTTTCCTGAGTATTATTGCAATTTGCTTTTATTATTTTTATAATAGTGTTTTGAAGATATTGCAGCCCCTTCCCCACTTGCACCTCGACCCATAATGCTACCCTCCCACCAGAAGATTGTAAAAACAAGACTATTCAGGCAGAGTTTAAAAGTGCCGATCCTGCCTCTGATTGAAAAGGCTTTTCTTAGAGTTTCCTGTAGGGTGGTATTGGTTTGAGGTGCAAGTGGGGGGGGAGCCCTGAGTTGGCAGGGCCATGGGGCTGCAAAGGGGGTCTGCAAGGGACAGGGACTCACAAGTGGCAAGTATTAAAAAAAATATTTATACACTTTGCAGGCTTCCTGCTGTGGGCTGGGCTGTTCTCCCCCCTTCAGTCACTCACTCTTCCCGGCTTGTCCTGCACTGTGCATGTGCCAACTGCAGATTGTGAGTACTCCTTAAAATTATATTGTGAGGTAGGAATAATCAATCCTACCTCCCTGCCCCAGGTACTTTCCATTTTTAAAGTATAGTTAGCCTTTAAAAATTACTTGACACATTTAAGGTTCGACTCATAATCGCCCCATGTATAGGCACTTTATCGGCCGAAACGGCTGCCCATTCGGAGACCTGCCTGGTAGATCGTGCAACGATCTCCGACTGAACGATAAAGTACCCATACACAGGCTGATTATCAGTCGAAACACTTGTTAGCACACATTGTGCGTCGGCACCCGCATGTGTGTACGAACTTTTAGAGTAAGCTCAAAGTGGCTTTGTACACACAGTTTTATACCTACCCAGGCAGATTTGAACTCTATTTACTGAAAAGGTCAAGCTGGGTACACACATTCGCAATAAAGGGCAATCCTGTTGGTAACTACAGAATTGGCCCTTAATCACTAATGTGTGTACTACAGTTCTGAACAATCAAAAGGGCCATCAAACATCCACTGTCAGCCTTAGGATCGATCAGAAGGGCCCAAAAATGTTCTACTGTTAGTGTCCCTGTGTGTAGTGTGATCCTGTAGATTGTCTTATCTTTTAAAGATCTCACATGTACCCCAGCTTTATAACACTCCGTCCAGATAAAAGCAAGTGTTTCCCCTTGATGGATGTGGTTAGAAGCCCAGCAGCCTAACCATTTGTCTACATTGCGAGGACTTCTGCAGGAACTATTTATGAAGCTGCCAGTTGAGGACCTGCAAGAGCTCTAATTTTTTGCAGGGGCAATTAAAATGTGGGTTCATAGTCAATAACATTTGAAATATGGAGTCCCAGACAACTACTTATTCATATTAGGACCAATTCAATTGCATTATATTGACTTAGTATTAGAAAATACTAGCTATTGTGGCCATTAATCTGAAAATGCAAAATTAGCTATGATACACAATTGAGGCAAAATGTATAAAAAAAATAATTTATTAGACTTTATACACAGGACCAGCCTGCATGAACAGTAAAATCAAATATATCTTCTTGTAATAGGTCAAATTATAAAAATCGTACAGCTCCAGTTTTTCAACTTCATTGCCTGTTAAAATAAAACAAAGGGAAGGTTAAAAAAAAAAAAATCCCAATATAGGATGTCTTGCTTGTTTAGGGAGGGTGAAAAAGGAAAATACTATGCAATGATCTATAAATGCCTTAAAATTGAAATACATTCACTGCTATCCGGGGGGGGATTTTTAGTGTCGATTTAAAAGCAGTTAATGATCAAATGGTACACCCAGTGAATTGGTAGTTCAGTGAATTGTAAACAGATTTCTAGTATAAACACAATTGAACTACTTATTTGTACAACAAAAGTTTTTTGCAACCATCTGCCTGTGTCAGAGCACAAGTCCAACAGTCTACAAATAAAATACTCTGTATGGCAAAAGTACTTTTAATGTACACATGTAGCAGTCAACCGAGGTGTGCTTGTGAAGGTTCTCATTATTCCAAGGTCATGGTAAGTTTGTGGTATTCAGTAAGATCAACTGGACTTGAAGATTCGTTTAGAATGACTTGACCAAGAATCCTTAAGGAAAAACGACTTCCAAGAATCTTGGTGGGAATAAATACCCTGGAATGTCCTTTTAAGCAGTATTGTTTTTTGGCCAAGAGTCTTAAAATGAATGACCTCCCCCCTCATAAGATGCAAGTGGACCACAGAAGAAAATTCATCGAGTCAACCCCTAGAATTCAGGAGTCCTTCTGAATTGAGAGCCAGAAAAGTGAAATGTCTTCAAAATCTAACCTTCAAGTCTAGTTGTTCCAACCGAATACCACCAAAAATCAGCCTAGCCCCAATATTCTTACTTATACAATACAAAAAAACATTGCATCAGGAGGCTTTAATAAAGTGTTACAAACTTAACCTAAAAAATTTTTTTAATAGTTTTGTCTTGTTAATTTGAGAAAACTTCAAAAAACCTTTGCAATAATTAAGCAGCTGAAAGGAGTTGCCTTAGAGTTACACAGGTTACAAATGGACCAATTACAATTAGGGTTAGGCCACACTAGAGTTTTTCGCTTGTCTGCATTATGCGCTCGCGCCCACGATTTTCACCAACATGAAAATCGCGGGAACGTGAATGTTCCTGCGATTTCCGATGCGCATGCGATTGCACATCCGTTCACGTTTTGTGGCAAGCATTTTTTGCACAATCGCTTGCGTTTTCGCAAGATTGTGAAAGTAACGCAAAAGCGTGCACGCTTGGTGCATTGAAGTGTGACCTCACCCTACCAGTTATATTAAATGATCAAAGGATTTAAAGATGGAATGGTTAACTGGAAACTATGTCCATGCCATTACCTGTAGTTTGGATTAAAAATGGTGCAAACACTGCAACTTCAAGTTTGTCCATACGAAGCCTAGTACTTTAAGACTGCACTTGATCACGCTCAAAGCCAAAAGCTAAATTCCAGTAAAAAAAAAACAACAAAAACACAATCCTGAGTTTCCAAACAGAAAAAAAAAAAATAATAAATACCATACACGTTAAGCTAAATATATAATGCACTATACTGCAAACTCATCTTTGCGTGGAAAGAAAGAAAATAAGTTCTTACCTACAGAAGTTAAACACTATTTGTTCTACCCCTCAGCTTTCGTTGGCATCCTTAAATCTAGAGTAGCAATATGCTTTATCCAGAACGTTTGCTCAGTTTTTAAAGACCGAGCTTAGAAGTCGCTCACATGGGTTCTCTCGCACTAGACCTGTGTCCCTGGGAAGAGTACCTCGCTGGGGATAATTCCTTGCCATTGAAGAAGCAGCTGCATTTAAAAGATCTAAACATATATTTCTCTTTGCAGAGATGCCCCCTGTTATCTATAAACTTCTCCTTATCACTGCAAGCAACACACACACTTCAGATTTTAAACATTTTCTACTCCTTTCCTTACGCCACAAAAATTCTAGAAAGACAATGTTTCCTTTTGAATTATTTTATTAAATGAAAGTGTACAACAGCTTAACTATACACACTAAAAATGTTAAAAAAAAAAAAAAAAAGGGGGCTCATATTACACCATGATCCTGGCTTCTTTAAATGGTTAAAAAAAAAAAGTAAAAAAAGTTGTGTTCTCAAACGTAAAAGTTGAACATTATCAAAAGGAATGCTGCTGCACTGTTTACAAATGACCACTACAAATAAACAATTAAAAACCTATGAAACTGACTCAAAGGCATTTATATAATTTACAGTCCTTCCTCCATCGTAAGGTAATGTACTTAAATATAATCCAATCCATTCACAAAATGGCTCTCTGCATCTGCTCTGGTGTCTTCTGTCATATCACACTGCATGTATTATGCATGACTGAGATAAAGTCTCCTTAACATTGTTAATTTTCGATAACCTGCAGCTGCGTTACACCTCTGGGCTCTCATCCTCTCCTATTTATACAGTGAAGCCTGTTTCAATAGAAGTAAAAGGTAAAAAATAGGTTATGCTTTCATTCAACTAGCCAATTATAAACAGTTCTATCCTCTGAAACTTAATCCTATAGCTGCAGTTACCTGTAATAATTATCCTACTAAAACCGTTTCATCCAAATTGTAAAACTAACTCACCCAAGAGGTAGGAACAGTTTTAATAGCGATTTCTTCCACCATATCCTCCTCCACCACCGCCGCCACCTCCACTGCCACTGCCACTGCCAGGACCAAAGTTTCCTAAAAGAGACGAGAAAAAAAAAAAAAAAAAAAAAAGTGCAACATTTAGCAGGTTAGTATTAACACTGACTGCAGGGGTACATGTGTTTAGTAGCGCTCTAATTCAAGTTAAAACTACTCAATTTCAATAGGTCACTTGGTTTACATTTTTTGGTAGGGATGTACACAACTTTGTCGACCATTAAAAACTTCAGAGGATGTGCAATCGTTGCAGGGGGATCTAGATAAATTGGGCTGCTAAGTGGCAGATGAAATTCAATGTTGATAAATATAAGTTGATGCATTTTGGACTTAAAATCCTTGTGCTACTTATACTATAAATGGCTCTGTGTTAAGTGAATCCCTGTTGGAAAGGGGATCTTGGAGTTTTGGTGGATAACAAACTTAGCAAGCAGTGCCAGGCCGCAACAGCCAGCATGTAAAAAGGTATGGATTCAAGGGAGGAAAATGTAATTCTCCCTCTCTACAAAGCATTGGTAAGGCCTCATTTGGAATATGCAGTGCAATTTTGGAATCCTGTGTACAAAAAGGACATGTTTGAAATGGAAAGGGTTCAGAGAAGGGCAACTAAGTTAAAGGGGAACTGTGGTCTCCAAACAAGTTGAGTTTAAATGAAAGGCCAGTTTCCTACCTTTAAAACGAGCCATCAACCACCTGTCTACATGCTCCACAGCCCAAGATATAGAGAAATGAGGTCCCTCCTCCTCTCTTCTGTGTGAAGTCCTGACAGAGAAGGTAAGGGAATCTACAGCCCTCTTTCACGGTGTGAAAACAGCCTTTTCAGGCAGAGTTCTCACTCTGCCTGAAAAGTCTGATTCCACAGAGTTTTCTTTGTGGGGGTGTCTGAGTAACCCATGGCACCCGCGAGGAGACAGGGCAGATTGACAGTTTCAGAGCAGGAAGCACAGGGGACCTGGTGATGCTGCTGCCATATCACACAAAAATGTAAATACAAAACTATGCAAAATAAACAATGGGGAAAAATTGCAAAAATTCTCAGGCGAGCAATTCCTATCAATTTACCTAAAGTCATTTTTGGACCACAGTTCCCCTTTAATAAGGGGATTGGGGGAGCATGAATATAAGAGACTGGAAAAGTTACAATTATGTACTCTGGAGAAAAGGCGCTTGCGTGGGGATATGATTACTGTGTATAAAATTAGCGGGCCATACAATCTGGGGCATTGTTCACCAATAGAACATGTCAGAGGACACGCGAACATCCCTTAAGACTTGAAAAAAAGGGTTTAGACTTCAAGTTCGGAAAAGGTTTTTCACCGAGAACGGTAAAGCTATGTAACCGTCTTCCAGTGGACGTTATGGAAAAAAAAGCTGGATGAGTTTCTGCAAACAAGGAATGTTGCAAGTTACTGGTATTGATACATAAAGTAGAGTTGATTCAGGGAAATTTCCAATTGCCACTAGGAGTCAGGAAGGAATTCCCCCCCCCCTTTTTTTTTTGCCTTCCTCTGGATCCACAGTTAGGTAGGAAATGAGGATATTGCTAGATGGGTTGGACTGGATGGACATACGTCTTTATTCAACCTCAAATACTATACTATAGCAGCTTCAGAAAAATGGATCTACAGGTCAGAGTTTCTTTTCAGCAGGTACAAAGCAGATTATAATTTCTAGCCTTGACCTTTGCTGGCAATACAAAATAAGTGATAATAGAAAGGACCAGGTGATTAACCGTTGCTTTTTCTACTTGGGGTAGAACTTAAATGGGTCTACTGGCATTGAGTCTTAATTCCTATAGTGAACAGTTCATGGGGAAGGTAGAGTTACAGCTTGTAATTCCAAGTATGGTATTTAAACTGATCTATGGAGGCACAAGTTTAATAAAGAATGGCAAATTCTGCAGTAAGATCAACTATGGTGCAAAAGTGGCTGTTCTGTTTTTCTAGCCAACCAAAAAGTGCATGACATACAGACCAACAATAAATAACTTGACAGGTAGTCTATTACCTCCTCCATACGGTCCACCCATATTCCTGCTTCCACCGAAGTTACCACCACTCTTCATTGGTCCATAATTAGAAGACTGTTGATTGTAATTTCCAAATTCATTGTAGTTACTGCCTCCATAATTTCCTATTAGAAAATAGTCATTAAAATTAAATACTATTTGACAGTTTTCAAAGAACTAAATTAAAAAGCAAATGAATCCCCTTACCACCACCACCACCACCATAGTTGTCATATCCTCCTCCATATCCACCTCCTTGGTTCCCATAGCCTTGCCCACCACCATACCCGCCTCGTCCTCCTCCATAACCAGGTCCACCGCCAAAGTTGCCACCTTTACAAAGAAAAGATAAACATGCATGTTTTAAAGGATAACTAATGCATTTTTGTTTTAATTGCTTTAAAAAGTGTAAAGGTATGCAGCCATTTTTTTCCTGATTTCAAGCCTTTCTGCCTTGAATTAGTCATGCTGTGAAGGGGGTGTCACTCAAAGCTAGCATGCAAGAATAACACCCCTCCACCCACCCTTGATCAGCTTGATTATGTAGGCTGTATCCTAGCAGGAAATGTTTGCTTGACTGGCAGAGGAGGAGAGAGCTTGTAACAAACATTCCCACCAGCCAATGACAAGTGTTGTTAACCATTGCCCAGGGCCATCCAGGAGGCAGACTTTTAGCACTCATCTTTGCTGTGTGATATCTAAGGGAGGGCAGCACTGTTGTAATTGGAAATGTAATTGGGCTGATTTTTTTTTTTTTTAATATTGTTGTCCTTTAAGCATTTGCACATTACCCCCATGGCCCAATATTGCTTGTAGAAGGAGTACACAAAGTACCATGAAGGATCCTGTCTGTCACGTTTGAAAGATGCAAATACAGTCACAAGCATTCTACTCATATAAAGTATGATTGCGGCCAACTCACTATACCTTTAGTACAGTGGGCGGCCACAACAGAGGGAAATTTACTGGCCAGAAACTGTCATTTTGCCCACACGTTATCGATATAGGGCCGACTCATTGGTCTATATTACCAATGTGTATACCCAAGCAGGGCGGCTCCTCTTTTGAATGTTGTGAAAGATCAGCAAGCTGTTGCAGCATTTAGAAAAAAAAAACTCCAGGAACACTGCAGTCTTTGGATGGTACTAATTTACCAAAAAAAAAAAAACCGAAAAGGGTATACATGGCCAAAAGAGCTGGGGAGCCGACGGTTTCTTCTAGTAGAAGAATTCTGCTAAGCAAATAATCCATTTAAAGGGTGATCTCTACTACAAGAGTTGATTTTGAGAGTGGACATGCCCAATACTAAAACAGCTTCAATATTGTTTGGTACAATACTTTACTTCCACAAAGAGAACCACCTAACAGAATGAAGTATGGGTGTGTGTGTGGAGGGGGGTGGGGTGTGTAACTAAATTGACATCTGTTAACCTACAAGGTTACATTGTCTGTTTTACTTACCTCCTTGACCACCACCATATCCATTGTAGCCATCTCCATATCCACGGCCACCACCATAACCATCTGCTAAAAAGAATTTAAAAAGTGTTACAAAAATCTTCAAGCTTGGCAATACAAAAAAAATTCGCTGTAGCCATGCATATATGGACACCGTAATTTATTTATTTAATTTTACAGATTGATCACATTTTGCTTAATACTGAAAGTACCTTCACGGCCTTTAAAAACCAATTAATGCAGACAGACCCCTTGGCTACAAGTTTTAATGCTGAACTTTTCCAGCAATCTAGGGTTAAGTATGACAGAATGACTTCTTTAACCCTAACTTTGAGACCAGTTCTACACAAAGAAATTGGTGGTCATACAGTAAAGATAATCACATGTGTTTCGGATAACTTGAAGTCTACAAGTATCACCTTTATGCAAAACGCACACCTTTTTCAGGAGAAAAAAACCCACATACCAGATCCTCCTCTAAAGTTGCCCCCTGGTCCAGAAGGAAAGTTTCCACCGCCACGGGAGTCTCCAAAGCCAAAGTTTCCTACATTTTAAAGGTAAATAATCCATGTTAAAGTTTAATCTTGCAATAAAATGTTTGTAAAGTTATCGTACTTTAGAAATTGGTACAGATAACACTGGACTTGCACAACATCTAAAACAGCAAAGAGGGCAGTCAACACAGATACACACCTCCTCTAGCATTTCTTGTACTCTGTACATCTAGCATTTCTTGCTTTGACAGGGCTTTTCTTACTTCAGCATTATGGCCATTTATGGTGTGGTACTTTTGCACTATAAGAAGCATGAATTGTTAAGACTGAACTCAATTAGCACAGCAAACACTTCATTATTTCACATAATCTAACACTTACAAACAATTTTGTCCACTGGGTCATGATCATCAAATGTTACAAATCCAAAACCTCTTTTTTTCCCAGACTGTTTATCTGTAATAATTTCAATGCTATCGATTTTTCCATATTCCTCAAAGTAGTCTCTAAGATGATGCTCTTCTGTATCTTCCTTAATGCCACCAACAAAAAGTTTCTTGACTGTAACATGTGCACCAGGTTTAGCAGATTCCTATAGAAAATCCTTAGTTAATTTTTAGCTTCAAAAGCAATAAGTGTTAAATCATATGAACTCTGCATGCTTACCTCTCTTGCTACAGCTCTTTTAGGCTCTACAACGCGGCCATCAATAGTATGAGGACGTGCAGACATTGAAGCATCAACTTCGTTCATGGAAGAGAAAGTGACAAATCCAAACCCCCTTGATCGTTTACTTGCAGGATCTCTCATGACCTAGAGAGGAAAGATGGAGTGAGTTCAAAAAATATGAGTGACTCTTAAATGCAGTTGGGCTTTAGCACGCTGTGTGTCTTAGCAAAACTTTATATACTACTATTTAATCTTCCATCAATTCGTAGTCTATGGATAACTCAATCCGTAAATTGTGAATATTTTTAGCCACCAAAGGGTAAGGAATTCAAATGCGTATTCCATTAAAAAAAAAAAAAAAAGTGCATTTGGATAGAATTGGTATTCAAGATGGACATCTGCTGTTACATTTCCGATCCCCCCCCCCCCCCCTTGTATTTGTATGTTGTCCCTCACAGATTTTAAGCTCTTCGGGGAAGGGGTTTCTTTCCCAATATATTAAGGCACAACACTAATTATATGTTATACACACACTTAACCTTTTAAACTTTACATAATTTTAATTAACCTGTATAATGGATTGCACTTATCCCCATTTATATCCGTTATTATATATATTATTCTAATGTACAGTGCTGCTTACCATTTAGAAATATTATACAAACTACTTACCACACAATCTGTGAGCTTCCCCCATTGTTCGTAGTATTTCCTTAAACTGTCCTCCGTTGTTTCAAAGCTCAAACCTCCAATGAATAATTTGCGGAACTGTTCCTTTTCCCTCTGTAAACAAACAAAGATGTAATCACACTGCAGAACCATGTATACACTATAAATCATGGCCCTCCCTCTGTATGACATCCCTGAACTACAGGAACAATGGGAATGTCTTTCAGATTACAGACTAGACAGAGAAGCCCATGCTACTTAACACTTTCATTCACACTGAGCGCGTTTTGATGTTTATCCAGCATTATAGAGAACGCTGGGACACACATGTGACCTACATCATAGGAAACTACCAGAAAGCCGATGGTGACAAGATGGCGGATGTTCCGGCGCCATTACCTAGGACGGATCCACATACTCCTAGAAAAGAGCGGCCTTCGCGCTCCAACTAACTACACTCACTGCAGCAAGGAGCGAACACACATACATTGACACCGGCAGCAATTCCAGGTTCTCCGCACATATTAGCGACTAACATCCCATTCATCTCACATTCCGAACCCCCCTTCCTCGGCCGATGCGCAGCTTTTTTTTTTTTTTTTAACCTTAATATCAACTCAGAGAATCCGCAGTAACCGATGGGTGGTACATAGAGAGCTACTTACCTCCATGTCTGCTGGAACAAATATTCAAAATCTGGAAGTGAATATTCGGGCTCTACGATGGAGCTGCAGACAGACCAGTGCCTGAGACTAAATGGCGACCACTTAAATGTGCGCACTCCAGAACCTTCCAAACGTATTGCTTAACCCCGCCTCCGGCTTTTCGTACGTCATCTGAAACCTGCCAATCTGGATACATGGGTGGGATTTTACGCGAGGGAACGTTGCGTAACATGATCCTAGTTGGCATGGAAACGCGCAGTTGTTTTTTTTGAAACAACAAAGGAACAATGCAGCGTGCTACGTAAAGTGCCTTGAGCGTTAGCGTGTGAACAGTGTTTGGTACCGTTTAGATCGTAGTTTCTTTTGTGAATTCGTATACGCCCTATTCAGAAACGAATTTTGGGTGTAAAGGAGAAAGGGAGAGGTGGAGCTTGGAAGGGATTGTGGGTAGGAGGCTTTGTCTAACGATGGTGAGCTGTGATCCTAGCTAGTGAATGTGTGATTGTGGATTTATAACTGCATAAAGCATCTTAATACTGATAATGTCTACACGGAATGGAAACATTGAGTAATGTTCTGAGCCCTCCAGTGTCTGACATTGTGAATATGGATTTGACTAGTGGTTATTAGTGTAGCTTACAGGAAATGTATTACAATTACAGAGTTTCAACTAGAAAGACATTTTCTGTCCCCTTAGTTTCTTGATCAGATTTACTGGTCTGTGGGGGGTGGTTTCATTTGGAGATTTTTATCAACGGTTTGTGGGGACGTGATGGGTGGTATAGATGGTTAGGTTTTAGGGAATATTTACATGAATCTTGCAGATCCTGTCTGTCATCTTTCAAAGGTCTGTCATGTGTGTACCCAAATTTACTGTAAATTAAAGGGATTTTCAAAGTGACCTTGGAGTTCTATAACCTTTGCTTTTATATGTTCATGGTACCCCCTTTAGTGACTAATATCCTTATTTCCAGTAGTGTTGATTTATCATTTAACAAAAAAATACTTCAGTTTGAAATGCTAGCCATATACTGTAAAGACATAAGATTGATATTGAGGTTCGATCGACCATTCTACCTAATGTTTTAAGAATAATTTTTATTCTGGATGCCAGTTCTTACCTTCCAATCTCCTCACTTTTTGATCACATGTTGATCTGGCCATGCGGTTCTATGGACCCATGACAGAAGGTGAGTTTGTAGTGTATGGACACCTTAAGAATGGTCAAAAGTAAGCGATGTCAAAAGATGAATATTCAACAGTCAAACTTGGCAACATACATAGATAAAGTTAGTTAGGCATAACGGGGAAAGTTCAGAAACAATCTCACCCTTTATGAATCCTCTGTAGTATACTTTGCTATATATCTACTTGCCTGCTAAGATACTGATTGCTGCTTGCTACTAATCCACGTATTTTCATAGGAGAACTTATGTTGGAACATCTATTCATGGAGCCCTTAACCCCCTTTTGCATCATCCATTTTTGCCCATTAACCCTTTATTGGACTACGGGGGTTTGATTTTACCACGTCCAGCTATTTGTGTAGTTACATATTGTATACATTATAAGTGTTTTTGTATTAATCCAGAGATGTGTTTAGATGTGTGTTTTTTCAAATATTAAAGGGTATACTGTTTATGCACAACACTGGTTTTATGCCCACCTTTAACAGTTTATTGGGTTACATGGTTACCCCTGTTAAATTGTCTTATACTTAGAGGTAGTTGAGTGCCGCAGGGAGTATTTTTCCTTGCATTCAGTTTAAGGGTCTTCCTGATCGTGTATCAGGTCTCTTTTGTATTTACCTTAAGAATGATGTTTAAAAAATGAATATGCAGTGAATTATTACTGAATATTATTTCATAGAATTAATAGATAGGGTAAAAAAGGGGGTTAAACTCACGTTAACCAATATTTCATAGGTTAGCACACAAAAGACACATACACAACAATTTATTATCGTTTTTTTTTTTTTAATGCCATGTTTTTTCGGAAAATCTAAAAAATCTGTTATTTCAAGTAAACCGCATTTGTGCCTCATCGGAATTTCATGGGAATGTTTGCACATTTATACAGCCTCATTGGGTGCCTTGAACAGCTGTTGTATTATTGTTGCTGGCATCCTTCTCCTACAGAACAAAGAACAAGCTGTATTGTGACAGAATCACCTTATGCACTCTTTTTTTCTGGTCTTCGATTAGTGTCCTGTAGAACAATTTTACCATGGCCATTGAGTATGCCAGATACTGAGGCCACACTGCGTAATATTTTGAAATTGAGGGGCATCCTATTTGCAAAAAAAAAATGGTGATCGCATGCATTGACCACCCACATTGACATGCACTGCCATGCTTATCTTACATGCTAATGGATCGCAAAACATGATTGTAAGCGCGTTACAAATGCTCTAGTGTGGCCTAGCCCTTTAAGAGGAAGCAAGTTATGCTGAGTTAAGCTGGGTACACACGATTAGATATTTCGGTCCGATCGACCGATAGTTCAGTGTATCGGTCGATCGGACCGAAATTATCGAATCCGAATGTGCCCATGTCCGATCGACCGTTCGTCCGAATCGGACGAAAGGACGATCGGACAGGGTGGAAAACCTCGTCTGATCGTGCGGTCCTCTATGGACCACACGATCGGTCGCGGTGACTATCGGACGCGGCTGCTTTTGCCGCGACCGACAGTCCTTCCTCCTGGCCGACCGTTCGAAAGTATCGAACGGTCGGTCAGGAGGAAAAATCGCTAGGTGTGTACCTAGCTTTATGGTACAGAGGTCCACTTTAAGTCAGGGATTGAAGCTGTTTGGCCCGGTACACATGAGTCGCCACAGTATTGTGGTCGACCAGGCTGAAAAACTGTAAAGAAATTATCTACGTTACCTTCAGACAACAGTCAAACTTTTGTCCTAATCGGACAAAAGTTAAATTTGACATGTCAGTAAATTTTGTTTGTTTGTTGGCCGAGGGCTGTCAGCTTGCATTGGGGGGCCCCTTTAGAGAAGTTTCTTTCCACCATTAGGCTGGGTACACACCAGCCGAGTTTTTGTCCGGACCGATCGGTCGCTACTAGCGATCGCTCGGTCCAGACAAATGACTGTCGGTCGCAGCAATAGTGCGCGCGACCGACCGTGCGGCCCCATAGAAAACCACGTGATTGGCCGTGATTTACCGGATAAACAGACCGACAGACCGATACGCGGCACTCTGCTGGTGTGTACCCTGCCTTAGTTTTATGGAAAGGGGACACACACTGCATTGCTACCTCCTATACTGCTGAGTAATCACACAAGGCGATTTTTCAGCCAAACTGACCGATATTTTCGTATATTGGTCAGAAAAATTGCTGGAGTTTCTGCCGACAACCAAAGTCTGTCGTCCGTTCGCCTGTCACGCCAATTTTCACTGCAACCTACAGCCATTCGTCCCATCCGACCACACGCTTGTGGTAAATGGACGGTCAGGACAAAAAAAATTGCCTTACAATGGATCTGGATATCACTAAAGATCTGATGGCTAGGCCTCTTTCAACTTTTGCTCCCCCAGTGTTATTGACCTTTGTACCCCCATTATGTTATAGCCAATACCTTTTTATCTGTGTTATTGGATTGGAAACTGGAATGGCTTTTCCACAGCCGCCAGGACAAATTTTTATTTCAGAGGGCTAGGCCACACTACTGCGATTTTTTTCGCGTTTGCGCATTCAATTTTTTTAATACAGCACGCATGCAATTGCGTTTCTGTTTGCGATACGTTATCGCATGCGACCACCATTTTAAAGCGCAATTGCATACGATTTTGTATCTCTAACGAAAAAATTGCATGCGCAAACGTGTTTCCGGCGCACTGTGGCCGAGCCCTTATGGAGCTTTTATACAGTTAGATTTCTTTTTCTCAACTAATAATCTCAGCAATTTATTTGAAAGGGATTCTAATGTCAGTTTAGCTTAGCTTCTGATCACGTTTAGGAACCCAATGTGATTCAAAAGAAATAGGTGTAATTGCTTTTATACATGTATATTTTATTAAGACAAACCCTAGCTTAATTCTAAACTTTGGTTATCTGGTTAATTCATATTCAAGCGACACCTGGTTATCTGGTTTATTCATGTTACATCTTGTAGACGATTAAGTACAAATACAAATAGTATGGTTTGAACCTCTAAATTAAATAGAACATTTTCATTCCACCAACACTGTACTAATTTGCATGATGATACACACTTTAAATGTGCAAATTATGCATTTTTCTACTTTACAATAGTTTATTCTTATTTGGTGTACAGCTTTGCCACCATATCAAAAGGGAATAAAGACTCAAATCTGACACACCCAAGGAGAGACTCATTATTATTAAAAACAGTTGCTTTCACCAGAGAAAATGTTAAAAAGGACTAAAGACAAAGCAGATGGACACTGCCAAGTCCCTTTTGTTCCTTATCACCTAGTTTTAAGGTTCATACATACGTGCGATTGCGGGTGCCGACCCGCGACGCACGATTTGTACGAACCGCTGCATCAGCCAATAATCGTGCTGTGTATAGGCACTTTATCGGCCGGGTGATCGTTGCCCAACCGGGTGGATCATACACGGCACAATTATTGGCCGAAAAGGCCATTTGTAAAAATAGTGCGTCGCTGGTCTGTACGAACCTTTACACTAAAGCCTTGTACACGTGCGATCGCTGGGGCCAACGCATGATGTGTATGCATGCCCGCTTCAGTCGAGCCACATTCACCGACTTGCCTGGCAGATCATCAACAAGGCCCTACCGAAGTTCCCTCCGGCCGACAAAGCGCTCATACACATCGTGCGTCGTAGGTTGGCTCCTGCGACTGTGTGTGTATGAACCTTTAGCTGGGTACATACAGTACCGATAAAAGGCCTATACTGTTGGACCAGATTGAATCAGGCAATTATTGGCCACATATGTGGAGAAAAAAGGCCGATACTGAGTCCGAAGAATTGCAGTCATTGGGTGTGACAGAAAATGTATATGTGGTACTATTTATTTGCACTAACAGTAATTTTCAAAGATTAGCTTTCAGGAGCAACCTCTTTTTTTAGATCTTTGCATTATCTGGTTTACATTATATATATATATATATATATATACTTTATCAGTCCCAATACAGTTATATGGAGCCAATAGCAACTGCATGTTTTTTTTAATACGATTCCTTGGCATTTTGCATATACTTTATCAGTCCCAATACAGTTATATGGAGCCAATAGCAACTGCATGTTTTTTTTAATACGATTCCTTGGCATTTTGCATGTTTTAACCTTCATTAAATCTGTGTGGAAAAAAACCCACATGACCCTTTTAAACTATTTCTAATCTTTGCAGTTTATCACATCATTTTTTAAAGGAGATTTTTAAAATGTGAACCCCCCAACACCTATACATTGAAATATTCTTTAGTTAGTTTCATTTAGTCAACCAATCAGATCTTATTTAACATTTGAAAGCTAACATCTGATTGGCTGGAGCAAAACTAGCACTATTTTAAACGATAAGAACTTTTATTAAATAACCCTGAAAGTTTCTACACATGTACAAACTATATATAGCAGCTCTGTTATTATTTACAAATCAGCTTGAATTGCTGACAGCCTTCCTGGAACAATACAAAATAGTGAATTGATTTTGCTGCCATTTACTGAAATGTACTTGCATCTATCGCATCTGTTTTTTTTGTTATGTTTCTATTATGTTTCTAGCAAAATATAGAGATTCTACATGTACTAATATTCCACCTAGTAGCCCTTGTATCGTAGGGGTAGCAAGCTTTCTTTTTAGCAAGACACTGCACAGAAGGTTACAGGTTCGACTCCCGAGACTTACTTTTATTTTTTACTGAAATGTTAATATTTTGTTTCTTACATCCTTGCTAGCAAAGAAATAAACTGCAAGGATTACTTTTCTTTTTTGTATGTAAAGCAAAGGATTTATCATTGTTACGAACAAGAACATTTGTAATGTGCTTACACAAAAACTGCACTAAATCTGTTTTCTGTGTCAGAGGGAGGGATAAACTCTGAGCCATAGCATGATTGGCTTTCAGCTTCCAGGAAGCAAGGCTGCAGCTTCTTGTGAAAAGTGTACTGCATACACTTAGCTGGGTGTTCCCAGAGAAGGTGAATTATGGGAGCTGACCCCTAGTCCCCAAAGGTTATTTTTATATATAACCCAGCATCCACAACAAAGGGAGAGGTGAGAAACATCTTTTTGTGTCTTTGTGAATGTGCTTTTTCTATTGGGGCAATGTTGTCTGGATACTTTAGTTCCCCTTTAAACTTTGAATGATGGCTGGAGGGGGCCCCCATACAACTGGCCTTCCTAATATCAATGTATATTAACTTGAATGACTGATCTTCACACGGGGTTGCAGGTCATCAAAACATACCTTACTTTCCCAGTGGCAAGCACAGGATTTCCAAGGTTTCTTATGAACAGTGGTGACTGTATAACTTTACATTATATTTTCCTTAAAGTGCATGTCCACCCCCAAAACTATAATCCCCCCCACTACTGGCCCCATCATGTAGTGTAGTTTAATCCTTACCTCACATTTCAGCTCCATAAGGTTCTCCTTTAGCCCCCCCCCAAAAACTGCCCACCAGGAGGATAGCAGAGTCCATATAGGACTCTGCCTCCTACCTGGCCTCCGGGAGAAGTTTGGCATGCGTACTGCAGCCCTTCTCTCCCTCCCGATTAGGATTCCCTCCCCCTAGTGTAAAACCCTTTTCACCAAAGATTCCCCCTGTCCCCCCAGCCCCAACCTCTATGTTAGTATTATTAGAAAATGCCCGAAACATTACTTATCTTGCCTCTGCCGCACTGAACTCCAGGCAGCCGCGTCCGTGATTGGCTGCCGCTCAGCCAATCACGTTTGCTTGGCCTGGCCTGGTAATGGTCAATGCTAGAGAGCAATATCTCTCACCAGGATACCAGACCAAACAAATACTACCGCCACACATCGTTGCATGATACCTTTCGTAATCAAAAGGTCATGTTAATTCCATCAGACATCTATCTGATCAGTTTCTCAATAAGTAACAGACTTAATTTGGCATTGTGTGATTTTTGTGTAGTATAAGGTAGCATATTAGGCACATTAATAGTATTTAGCAATATTAGCCCAATATGAATCACCCGTGCCCAGCGGAAGAGAATTGTTGTACATTGCCAGAGGACATTTTGCAGACTACCAACTTTCTTGCTTTCCTTCTAGCTGTTAAGTGAGTAGTTGGACCAATGGCACATGTTTTAGGTAGCACGTAAAACATAACATGCCATTGTCATACACTTCACTTAATGCCATCACAGAACTCTCCGGAGGCTAGCAACAAAGTAACACACATGTTTTGAATAAGGACATTAAGTGAACAGCAATTTCACAGCAGAGTTGCATTAAAGGGCATGTCCACCCTAAAACTTAACATAAGGTAGCGGCCGAGGGAAATTTTCGGTCTTTCTTGAACGACCACGAGGCCAACGGGAATGTTCAGGAAAGACGCTACACACACTGACAATAAAGCCCCGATACCATTGATCCAACGGTATTGGGGCTTTATCGTTACTGTGTGTACCTAGCTTAAAAACTGGACTCTTTATGTAAACCTAAAACACTAATGTATAAAGGGAACTAAACCTAAAAAAAAACACTAATGTAAAATGTATAAAGGGAACTAAATACTCCAGACAACATTTTCTCAGTAGGCAGACCACATTCACAAATTTACAGCAAGCGGTGTCTCACCTCTCCCTTTGCTGTGGCTAATGCGTGATTTAGGAAATTAACTTGTGGGTACTATGGGTAAGCTCCAATAATCCACCTTAGCTGGGTGACTCCCAACTAAGTGTCCATAGTACACTTTACATGTTCTGTAGTGCTCAAAAGATCAAAACAAGCTTCAGTCTTGTTTCCTAGAAGCTGACATCGTAGAACAGCACAAAGATCCTCCCTCTCTCTGACACAAAGATTTCCATACAGTTTTTGTGTAAACATATTTAAATGCTCCTGTCCCTAAAAGTTATATATTCCCTTGCCTTTCACACAAAAAGAAAAGTAATCTTTGCAGTGTATTTCTAAAACTTTTATCTGCACGTACAATGTTAGCAGCAACCCCTGACCATGAATCACACGCAATGAAATTCGGTTTTGGGCTATAATCACGTGTGTGTGCGTTCGGTCAGGGGTCGTTCGTTAATTTGCCAGGGCACATGTGAATGTGCTCGTGGGACGCTGCTACCATCGTACGTGTGTACGAAATTTAAGATAGCATGGATGTAAGAAAGAGAATAATAATTTCAGTAAAACATAAAAGTCAGGGTAATTAAACCTGCAACCTTATGTACTTTATCTTACTAAAAGCAAAGCTCTATACCACTATCCCAATAGAGCTACCACGGAAAAAACTGTAAAAACATTAAGGGCAATGTATAGAAAGCCGCTATCGGTTATTTAAAATGACTGCATTTATTTATAGTATTAGTCTGTGTTAACATAGGCACAGACATGGAAGTTCACTGGATGTTATTTCATTAATACTAGACTGGTAGACCTAAAGACACTTTTGTTTCGCATTTAATGTTGTATTTATTTGCTGGAGCCAATAGCAACTGCATGTTTTTTTTAATACGATTCCTGGGCATTTTGCATGTTTTAACCTTCATTAAATCTGTGTGGAAAAAAACCCACATGACCTTTTAAACTATTTCTAATCTTTGCAGTTTATCACATCATTTCTTAAAAGGAGATTTTTAAAATGTGAACCCCCCAACACCTATACATGAAATATTCTTTAGTTAGTTTCATTTAGTCAACCAATCAGATCTTATTTAACATTTGAAAGCTAACATCTGATTGGCTGGAGCAAAACTAGCACTATTTTAAACGATAAGAACTTTTATTAAATAACCCTGAAAGTTTCTACACATGTACAAACTATATATAGCAGCTCTGTTATTATTTACAAATCAGCTTGAATTGCTGACAGCCTTCCTGGAACAATACAAAATAGTGAATTGATTTTGCTGCCATTTACTGAAATGTACTTGCATCTATCGCATCTTTTTTTTGTTATGTTTCTATTATGTTTCTAGCAAAATATAGAGATCTACAGTTACTAATATTCCACCTAGTAGCCCTTGTATCGTAGGGGTAGCAAGCTTTCTTTTAGCAAGACACTGCACAGAAGGTTACAGGTTCGACTCCCGAGACTTACTTTTATTTTTTACTGAAATGTTAATATTTTGTTCTTACATCCTTGCTAGCCAAGAAATAAACTGCAAGGATTACTTTTCTTTTTTGTATGTAAAGCAAAGGATTTATCATTGTTACGAACAAGAACATTTGTAATGTGCTTACACAAAAACTGCACTAAATCTGTTTTCTGTGTCAGAGGGAGGGATAAACTCTGAGCCATAGCATGTTGGCTTTCAGCTTCCAGGAAGCAAGGCTGCAGCTTCTTGTGAAAAGTGTACTGCATACACTTAGCTGGGTGTTCCCAGAGAAGGTGAATTTGGGAGCTGACCCCTAGTCCCCAAAGGTTATTTATATATAACCCAGCATCCACAACAAAGGGAGAGGTGAGAAACATCTTTTTGTGTCTTTGTGAATGTCTTTTTCTATTGGGGCAATGTTGTCTGGATACTTTAGTTCCCCTTAAACTTTGAATGATGGCTGGAGGGGGCCCCCATACAACTGGCCTTCCTAATATCAATGTATATAACTTGAATGACTGATCTTCACACGGGGTTGCAGGTCATCAAAACATACCTTACTTTCCCAGTGGCAAGCACAGGATTTCCAAGGTTTCTTATGAACAGTGGTGACTGTATAACTTTACATTTATTTTCCTTAAAGTGCATGTCACCCCCAAAACTATAATCCCCCCCACTACTGGCCCCATCATGTAGTGTAGTTTAATCCTTACCTCACATTTCAGCTCCAAGGTTCTCCTTTAGCCCCCCCCCCAAAAACTGCCACCGAGGATGCAGAGGCCATATAGGACTCTGCCTCCTACCTGGCCTCCGGGAGAAGTTTGATGCGTACTGCAGCCCTTCTCTCCCTCCCGATTAGGATTCCCTCCCCCTAGTGTAACACCTTTTCACCAAAGATTCCCCCTGTCCCCCCAGCCCCAACCTCTATGTTAGTATTATTAGAAAATGCCGAAACATTACTTATCTTGCCTCTGCCGCACTGAACTCCAGGCAGCCGCGTCCGTGATTGGCTGCCGCTCAGCCAATCACGTTGCTTGGCTGGCCTGGTAATGGTCAATGCTAGAGAGCAATATCTCTCACCAGGATACCAGACCAAAACAAATACTACGCCCACACATCGTTGCATGATACTTCGTAATAAAAGGTCATGTTAATTCCATCAGACATCTATCTGATCAGTTTCTCAATAAGTAACAGACTTAATTTGGCATTGTGTGATTTTTGTGTAGTATAGGTAGCATATTAGGCACATTAATAGTATTTAGCAATATTAGCCCAATATGAATCACCGTGCCCAGCGGAAGAGAATTGTTGTACATTGCCAGAGGACATTTTGCAGACTACCAACTTTCTTGCCTCCTTCAGCTGTTAAGTGAGTAGTTGGACCAATGGCACATGTTTTAGGTAGCACGTAAAACATAACATGCCATTGTCATACACTTCACTTAATGCCATCACAGAACTCTCCGGAGGCTAGCAACAAAAGTAAAACACATGTTTTGAATAAGGACATTAAGTGAACAGCAATTTCACAGCAGAGTTGCATAAGGGCATGTCCACCCTAAAACTTAACATAAGTAGCGGCCGAGGGAAATTTTCGGTCTTTCTTGAACGACCACGAGGCCAACGGGAATGTTCAGGAAAGACGTACCACACACTGACAATAAAGCCCCGAACCATTGATCCAACGGTATTGGGGCTTTATCGTTACTGTGTGTGACATGCTTAAAAACTGGACTCTTTATGTAAACCTAAAACACTAAGTATAAAGGGAACTAAACCTAAAAAAAAACACTAATGTAAAATGTTAAAGGGAACTAATACTCCAGACAACATTTTCTCAGTAGGCAGACCACATTCACAAATTTACCGCAAGCGGTGTCTCACCTCTCCCTTTGTGGGCTAATGCGGTGATTTAGGAAATTAACTTGTGGGTAATATGGGTAAGCTCCAATAATCCACCTTAGCTGGGTGACCCAATAATAGTGTCCATAGTACACTTTACATGTTCTGTAGTGCTCAAAAGATCAAAACAAGCTTCAGTCTGTTTCCTAGAAGCTGACATCGTAGAACAGCACAAAGATCCTCCCTCTCTCTGACACAAAGATTTCCATGCAGTTTTTGTGTAAACATATTTAAATGCTCCTGTCCCTAAAAGTTATATTTCCCTTGCCTTTCACACAAAAAGAAAAGTAATCTTTGCAGTGTATTTCTAAAACTTTTATCTGCACGTACAATGTTAGCAGCAACCCCTGACCATGAAATCACACGCAATGAAATTCGGTTTTGGCTATAATCACGTGTGTGTGCGTTCGGTCAGGGGTCGTTCGTTAATTTGCCAGGGCACATGTGAATGTGCTCGTGGGACGCTGCTACCATCGTACGTGTGTACGAAAATTAAGATAGCATGGTGTAAGAAAGAGAATAATAATTTCAGTAAAACATAAAGTCAGGGTAATTAAACCTGCAACCTTATGTACTTTATCTTACTAAAAGCAAAGCTCTATACCACTATCCCAAGAAGCTACCACGGAAAAAACTGTAAAAACATTAAGGGCAATGTATAGAAAGCCGTATCGGTTATTTAAAATGACTGCATTTATTATAGTATTAGTCTGTGTTAACATAGGCACAGACATGGAAGTTCACTGGATGTTATTTCATTAATACTAGACTGGTAGACCTAAAGACACTTTTGTTTCGCATTTAATGTTGTATTTATTTGCTAGATGCCACACTACATGTTTCTTGATAAAGGACCCTTGAGGTCTGAAATATGTAGTGTGGCATCCAGCAAATAAATACAACATAAGGAAATTGGTCGGTACAAGTGCAAAATTTGTAGTATTATTGTTACTGCTGTCTAGACACATTTGATATGTTACCACCAAAGAGGTAATTTTGTTAGTTTCACTATTGAAAACAAATGATAGCATGCTGAGTATTCTAGCAATTAAAATGGGGTGAATGTTTTAAATCCAGGAAAGGAAACATGAATTTTAATTATGTAAAACACTTTTCTTACAGTAGTTGATTAGTACTTGATTACCCCCTGCAGAGCACTTCAGACAACGAATTAGGCTAATAAGGGATGCAGATTCACAATTCTACAAATAAATAGAACAAAAACAAAAGTCAGAATAATTTTCATCTTTTTAAGGCCGCAAGGAAGCACTTCCAAGCAATTTGTCAATTTGTCAAGGAAGCCCTTCCAAGCAAATAATAATTTGGCTAAAGCACAAAAAAATGTAAACAGTATGTTCAGTGGCACAATATCACTTTATTAAGGATGCAAACAGTATAGCACAGTGCACAATATTACTTTAATACTGGCAGCACCTTTAATTGATGCACCTTGGATAGTTGAGTAAACAAATTGTTAAATTGAATAATCACTATGAGGGGAGATACCCCATGCACTAAAGAGTTTAAAAGTTGTGAATGTGGTCACTTGTTTGAGGCTTGAGAAGGGTCAGAGATTTCCCCAAAATGTTGACATTGCAATGATCACTTTTTACACAATCTACAACAGACTGCTCAGATTATTTTAGAGATATCAAAGGACATTTTTAACCACAGGCAGAGTATATCTTGGTAAAAATCCCCCCCCCCAAACATGCAATAGCCCTAAAAGCTGTAGGATTAGCCTTTTATGCAGCACAATGTTCTTCTGCCTCTTTCCCCTGCCTCTCAGGTTTCCACCTACTCTCCAAACTTTGAGCTAGTTTAAGCTTGCACATGCTCAAAGGAGGCAGCTAAATAATAACATTAAGTTATTGACTGTGATATCAACTACCATATCATGACTGACGTTGCTAACTGCAAGAGGCAGGGAACAGAGAGAGGGGGAATGTGAGCATTCAGGCTAGTCTTATATATTTCAACATTCTACACTGTATTTCCGGTTTGGGGTTGGTAAGCACCAGGCAGCATTCCAGGCTGCTTCTTCAACATTGTTCTTTTTTCCCCAAATCCACTATTCCAGTCACTTTGTACCCAAAACCATGCAATTGTTTTCTTATAAATACCAATACATTTTAGTAAGGTAACTATAAAGCAGACTTAAGCTGTCGTACACATATTAACGATTAAGAAAATCCCGTAGGTACAAACAACTTTTTCAACCTTTTTCGATGCCAGCAAATGTTCGGTGTAGGCATGGGAATGGTTCTTACTGTCCTAAATTTTTCCTTAGTTGAAGTTGCCTCCCTGTAATGTAGTGTAGAAAGGCGCCCACAATACTTAGGGTGTGTGGCAGTCCTAAATGTGAATGTAGCCACAGAATCTTTCATCTTTAAAGAATGTTAGTGTGTTAGTTACCCTTTAATAGTGAGCTCTTTGTGGGTAGTTTTTAGCTGTTAATAGCACACTTAGTACAGCTTTCTATGGATCCCTAAAACTACCCAGTAGTCAGAGCTCAGTGGTAATATTGTTCTAGCTTATCCCACTGTGTTAGTTTTAGTCGGTTGTTAAAGTTACTCAAATATCTGATTGTCTGTGGCAAGAATTCGACCATAGCTGAGATTTTGGCAGCCATAGAGGTATTAAAGGGCAAGTCCAGCCCTGAAATTAAAACTTATATAAAGGTAAATCACCCAAAACCCTAAACGGTAATAGTTTGTAATTTGAAATATATGTCTACCCCTGAAATCCTGCACAATGTCCTGTTGCCCCTGTTTCTGCTTCCTGGTTCTTCCAGTTAGTAAATGTCAGTTATGGATTTGACAGTTGACATCACAGCCAATGACTGAATGTTAATCCCCTATCTGCCTCTCTGAGCCTGCCCAGGCTCAGTACAGGTTCTAAATTGCTCTATTTCCATGAGGCATCCAGAAGCATAGCAGGCATACAGTAATGAATTCATAGTACAAAGTATGATATATCAACACATTTAAAGAGACCATTCTTTTGAAAGATGTTATGGGGGTGGAGGTGTCCTTTAATGCCTCAATGCATTTTAAAAAAAATTAATTTAAAAAGAGTAAAGGTATATAGCCCTACCCATACATTTTTTTCCTGATTTCGGCCTCTCTGCCTTCAGTTAGCCATGCTGTGACGGGGGCGTAACAATTCTATCTGCACTTAAGTCACTCAGAGCTAGCATGCAAGAAATAAAAATCAAATCATAATTACCGTGATTTTGGTTTCCCAGTCAGTCTGTATGGCAGCATTCACCCATGGGTTAATCTCCATATCCACCTCCACGGACAGGAACTAGTTAATTCTATTTAAGCCTCCCCCTCACTTCCTGTGATGTCTTCCATTCCAAGAGCTGAAAAACATAACAGGGTGGGTAGCAGTGAATGCTGCCATACAGACTGACTGGGAAACCAAAATCACGGTAATTATGATTTGATTTTTATTTTCCCCAGTCATATGGCAGCATTCACCCATGGGATATACCAAGCTTGAATATTAAAGAGGGAGGGAGACATGAATGATGCTTAAATTATAAAAATTTTTATTCCTGCAGAACAGCCTGCAAAACTCTCTTTCCAAACTTTGCCTCCTGGGAGGCCAAAACGTCCAACTTATAATGGTTAACAAACGTCCTCGCTGAAGACCATCTTGCCGTTCGGCAAACCTCACCGATACCTGCTTCAGCCTGCATAGCCCACGAAGAAGCCAGAGCCCTGGTGGAATGGGCTTTAAGACCTGAGGGGACCTCCTTACCTTTCAGTGTATAGGCTTTTTTGATACAAGCAACAATCCAAGAGCTCAGTGTCCTTTTAGTAGGGGCCTGACCTCTCCTTGACCCATTAGGAATTAAGAACAGGCGGTCTGATTTCCTCCAATCTTTAGTACGGTCAAGGTAAATTGAAATTGCCCTGACTAAATCAAGTGCATGTAAAGTTGATTCCTCTTCTGATCTAGGTTCAGGAAAAAAGGCTGGAAGAGATATTTCCATGTCCATATGGAAGTTTGACATGACTTTCGGAAGAAAATTAAATGAAGGTCTGAGTCTAACCCTGTTTCCTAGGATGACTGTATCAGGGGCTTTAGAGGAGAGAGCCCCCAACTCCCCCACACGACAAGCCGATGTTATGGCTACTAAAAAGACTAGCTTAATTGTCATGAACCAATCTGACACGGACTCCAATGGTTCAAATGGTTGAACAGGGAGTGCCTTGAGAACTAGGGGCAGATCCCAGGCTGGAAGACTTGGCGGTCTCCTAGGTCTCACCCTTATCATGGCCTGAAAGAATTTCTTTATTAGGCGCTCATGCGCCAGGGGTTTTCCCGTTAGGGCCGTAATTGCTGAGACTTGAGCCTTTAATGTTCTAATCTGCAAATTCTTTTTGAACCCTGAATAAAGGAATCTCACCACATCTGCTGGTTTAGGCTGAAGGCATGAAAAATGTTCTTCTTGTGCCAAATTAGCAAATTTTTTCCATACCTTGTAATATTTGTAAGAGGTTGCTGGTTTTCTTGCTTTCAACAGGAACTCCACTAACTCCTTATTGAACCCAAATTCCTCTAAGTTCTTCCTCTCAAATGCCAAGCCATCAGAGAAAGATGTTTCTGGTCCTGACACTGGACCGGGCCCTGAGTGAGGCAACCTGGCAGACATGGAATGGGAAATGGATCGTCCACTGCCAGAGTCATTAAAAGTGGAAACCAAGGTCTCAGAGGCCATGCCGGAATTATTGCAATAACATCCGCTCCCTCTTGCTTGATCTTGATTAATGTTCTCCACACTAATGGGAACGGTGGAAAGATGTAATTGAGACCCTGATTCCAATGTTGTTGAAGGGCATCTACTGCCAGAGCTTCCTGACAATATACTCTGGAGAAGAAGAGCTGACATTTTGAATTGTGTTTCGTCGCCATCAGATCGATACGAGGCCGGCCCCACCTCTGACATAACATCTGGAATATGTCTTGGCTTAGACTCCATTCTCCTGTATTTAAAGGATTGCGACTTAAGAAGTCCGCTACTTGGTTTTCTCTTCCTGGAATAAAAACTGCGGAGAGGGATTTTAAATGTCTTTCTGCAAAAGAAAAAATTGGTTTTACCTCTGCCAGAAGAGATCGGCTTCTTGTGCCTCCTTGCCTTGTGAGATATGCTACTGCAGTTCTGTTGTCGCATCTTATCACAATGTCTAGATCCTTTATGTCTGTTCGAAAATATTTTATGGCCTCTTTTATTGCTCTGACTTCCAGAATGTTTGAAGGTATACCTATCGCTTCCCACTGGCCCTGCCTTGCTTTTCCTAGACCGAACGCTCCCCAACCGGTCTCTGAGGCATCCGTAGTAATATAAACACCTTGAGCGGGCGTCAAAGGATAACCTTTTCTTAAATTCTCGTCCTTGAGCCACCAGCCTAGCTCCTTTTTTAACTCTAGAGGAAGAGTTAATTTCTTGTTCATATGTAGATGAGGTTCTCTGACGTTCCCTATTACAAACATCTGCAGTGGCCTCATATGCCATCTTGCCCATTGAACCAGATACACTGTTGCTGCCATCAGACCTAGGACTCTTAGTAAGCATGCCACTGAGGCATCTTGCTGCTTGACTAAATTGTGAACTTCCATTTTCAATCTCTCTATCTTGTTCGATGGAAACGACACCAAATTTTCTCTTGTCTGAAACAGAGCACCTAAGTATACCAGAGACTGGGACGGGTTCAGATTGCTTTTCTGCCGATTTATGACCCAACCATGCTCCTCTAAGGTTTGTATTACCCTCTTAGTGTGAACGACACAAACTTGTTCTGATTCTGCAACTACCAGAATGTCGTCTAAATAGTGGTAGACGGCTATTCCCTGCAGTCTGAGGTATGCCACTACTGTCACTACCACCTTCGTAAAGACTCTTGGAGAGTGTGACAGGCCAAAGGGAAGGCAGGTAAACTGCCAATCCCTCCTGTTGACTTGAAATCTCAGGAAACGTCTTGAGTCTGGATGAATCGGAACATGGAAATAAGCGTCTTTCAGGTCTATGCTGGACATGAACATTCCTTTCCCCATTACTCTTATTATGGATTGTAAGGACTCCATCTTGAACTTCTGTTTCGACAGACATTTGTTCAACTTCCTCAAGTCCAGCACTGGTCTCAGGGCTCCTGACGCCTTCTTTACCAAAAATAGTCTTGAATAAAACCCCTTTTTCCTTTGTAGAAGAGGCACTGGTTCGATAGCTGCTGACTCCTTTAATTGGTCTACATAAAGAAAAATTGCTGCTCGTCCCTCCATATCCTCTGGAAGGCGAGTGGAAACAAAAAAGTTTTTTCCCGGGTAGGACAAAAAATGTATCCGATACCCCTCTTTTATAATCTTTAGGACCCAGAGGTCCTTTGTTGACTTGGCCCAGACGTCTATGAACTTCGACAGCCTCCCGGCCACCTGACTCTGGGCCTTCGCGTCCCTATGGTTGAGACATCTTGTTCTGGAAGGCTGCTCTGGTGACTGCAAAGGCCTGTCTGCCTGACTTCCATGACTGTTGCGTTCCTGTCTCTCTTCTTGATTTGAACGGCCTTGTTGGACGAAAGGAGCGATCTCTAGAATTATACTCTATTCGGCCCCTCTTCATCCTTCTATCCTGAGGAAGAAAGAGACTCTTACCTCCAGAAGCTTTGGAAATTATATCATCCAACCTCTCACCAAAAATCATAGTCCCTTCGAAGGGAATCTGGCAGAGGTTAGCCTTTGAGGCTGTATCCGCTGACCATGGCCTTAACCACAAGGCCCTTCTGGAAGCTACATTTAAAGCGGAAGCCCTAGATGCTAACCTGACTAGGTCCACGGATGCTTCTGCAAAAAATTCGATGCCTCTTCTAATATCCTGAAACATCTCCTTGATTTTAGGTCTCTTCACATTTGAATCTATAGCTTGCTCTGTCTCCTGAGCCCAAAGTTTCATAGCTCTTGAAACGGATGTAAGAGCAATAGCAGGACGTAACGACGCCCCTGTGGCGACAAACGCCTTCTTCAAATTATACTCTACCCTTCTCTCCATAGGGTCTTTAAAGACTGAGGCATCCTCCACAGGTAACGTGGTTCTACGGGCCAGATGTACAACTGCTGAATCAACTTTTGGAGGCACTTCCCATAACTTTATATCAGCCTCCGAATACGGATATTTCTTTGCAAATTTTCCCGTCGTGACCACCTTCTTTTCAGTCTTTTTCCACTCACTGGAAATAATTTCCGCAATCGACTGGTGTACTGGGAAGGTAGTAGACTTCTTTTTAACTGACGGGAAGAGTTTATCTGCCGTAGAGACCTTAGGTTCTTCCGTAGAGAGGGACAAAGAGTGTCTAACCGCTTTTATTAAAGGTTCAATCATGGCCGTCTCAAAATTGGACTCCGAATCTAAATCTTCTTCCTCATCTGAGAAATATTGAACGGATTCAAGAGACTCAGAAGATATTTCCCCTTCTGATAATTCTGAATCCGACAGGAACAAAGTCTGTTTAGTGCGTTTTGACCTTCTCTTGGTCTTGCCAGACTCCTGTATTGCCTGAGTGACGGCCTGTTTCAGCACTGACACTAATGAGTCCAGCTGCACGCCTGCACTAGACGACGAGGCTCCCGCTGGCTCTCCCGAAGCTCCAGGCTCTGGTTCACTCAACTTTTTCGACTTTTCCGATACTGAAAGGCTGCAAAAGAAACCAGAAAAGATCCATGCAGATTCCTTGCCATCTCTCAATGCAAAAAAACAAATGGAATCCTGCTTACCTAGGTCCCCTGGGGTGTCCCTTGCTCCCATTCCCTGATTCCATAGCTACAAAGCAAAAGAAGGGAATAAGGATCCAGGGGAAAAACAAAAAACACATCCAGAAAAAACAATCCTATATAAAAAACCAGACTCACCAGGCTCAGATACAGGCAGCACTCAGTGAGAGGTAAAATCCAGGAAGGCAATCTGCACAGCAGCCGATCTGCAGCAGCAGCAGTCCACCAGCGCCTGAAAGAACTCCCACACTGGCATCCGGCGCGTCCGCTCTTTAAACTGCTGAACGCCGCCGGGAAGAACGAGCTGACGTCATGCGTACGCGAATGCCGGTGCACCGCTATGACGTCAGGACGCTAGGCCAAACCCGGAAGAAGGGAAAAACGACGCGCGCACGCGCGCGTGCAGCACAGGGAGACTCTGCAAAGCCGGCAACCTACTCACTCGGAGGAAACACGCCGGGGACCCGACACCAAGGTCCTCTTCCCCTCAGGCAAACCCACAGGGCGCAACACGGGGGGCATCAGGAGCAAGAGAGAGGCAAGAGGGCTCCTGGACAATGCCACAATGGCAGGTAAGCATGGCGGACAGGAAAAAAAGACATCACAGGAAGTGAGGGGGAGGCTTAAATAGAATTAACTAGTTCCTGTCCGTGGAGGTGGATATGGAGATTAACCCATGGGTGAATGTTGCCATATGACTGGGGAAAACACTCCTCCACCCATCCTTGATCAGCTTGATTATGTAGGCTGTATCCTACCAACTGGACATTTCAAGTTTTTTAACCGTCAGAGGAGGAGGAGAGAGGTTGTAACAGACATCCCCACCAGCAAATGACAAGTGATATGTTAATCATGGCCCTGGGCCATCTAGGAGGCGGGCTTTTAGCACTCATCTTTGCTGTGTGATATCTAAGGGAAGGCAGCACAGCTGTAAATGTAAGTGATTTCAGCTGCTGGAAGTGTGGAAATGTAATGGGGGTGATGTTTTTTTGATATTGTTGTCCTTTAACCACTGTTGGCTAAAGTTTGACGCACATCAATGTTTTTTTTTAAAGCTGTGGTCGGTGTTTCATAGCCGCATGTTCATTTATGTGTGAATGCATGTGGACATTAATTGAGCCAGTATGTCTCTCTCTGATGATGCAGTGCTATCTAGTAAGCCTATTTAAAGGGAAATTTCAGTGGAAACAAATATTATTAAAGGGCAACTGGTCTCCATAATAAAATACACAAAAGCCTGTAGTCTTTCCTTTTCATTCCCCAAAACTGCCAAAATTGGTGTGGGTATACTCCTCCATTATTGAAGGGCATGACCACCACTATTAAAATTTAACATGTTATAATGCACCCTTCCAAAACCCAAGTTCTGTCTTACAATGTTCAGTAATGCTCCAAGGCTAAGAAATTAAACTAAAAAATCCAAGATCCACCACCGCAGTTCCCTGGTAACAGCTGTGACAATGAAGTCACGGCCAATGGCTGACAGCCATTCCCAAATAAGCCTCTACTACCAGGGCCATTTTTAGGCATAGGCCACCTAAGCAAAGAGTTAGGGCGTCTATTTTAAACCAGGGTACCCAATGTTTTCCCTAGCATCTCCCTGTGAGCTTAGAGGGGGGAGGATGAGCTCAGCTAAGACTACGTTCACATTAGGGTTTTTTAAACGCAACAGAACGCAGTGCATTTTACGCAGTGCATCATCAGACCCCAGAAAAGGTGTTGGTTGATGCAGTGTACAGCATGCAGTGCATTGTACGCAACGCTGCAATGTGAAGGGTGCAATTCATTTCTATGTGCACAGCGGTTTGGTGCGATGTTACTGCACCAAAATACACTATAGTGTGAACAAAGCCTAAAAGAACTGAGGAGAGCAATTTTAAAATGGCAGGTAAAAGCTTCTGCAGACTTTTTAACACGCTAACTGCCTCTTTCTTCCTCTTCTATCCAACTCTCCAATTAGAACTTAGAGTAGGTGAGGAGTGAACAATTCAATGTAGGGGACATGGAAAGTGATCAGTGCTGGCAAGGATTAAAGGTAATACTCGTGCATAATCGTGCATGCATGCTATAGTTACCCTGAACCAGTAAAAGGACGGGACCTGTCACTTTTGCTGTGGTGGATCACGTGTAAGGTAAGTTTCTTCTTTCTTCGTCCATCGCACCTGGTGAATTGATTGAAGAATGGGAGGCAAGGCATAGCTCCTTAAAGGATAAGTTAACAAATTAAGTTTAAATGGAAGCTGTACCTTAAACTAAACCCCCCCTTTTTTTTAAGGTCCCTTCAGAGCCTACCTGTGCCCTAGTAAAGTTCTGGCCATCTTGGATCGTGTCTTCAGTCAGGTAAGCTCTGCCCCCCGAGACTTGCTGGACCTCGTTGCTGCCTGTGTCTAAAAATCCAGGAGCAGTTTGCATTGCACATTTCCAAGCTCCCTCAAGGCCAACAAATGTGCACCGTTGGCCTGTGGATGGTTCAGAAATGCCCTCAAATTTCCCCATGCCCGCATTCCTCTCCCTGTTCTTCAAGAATAGGGAGTCAACCTCGGATTAGGGAAATCTTCAGTCCTGAGCGTTCTCCCTTTGTATAGTAGCGTAATCATTAAATCTTGCAGATTCTGTCTGTCATTTTTTAAAGATGGTTGCATGTGTGTACCAGCTTTAGAACTAGCTGAATCAACACCTAGAAGAGAATGCTTATTTGTGGACTCATAGTAGTTCAAAAGCCCTAGAGGTTCATTTTTACAAATGGGTGAAAAAAAAGTTTTTTTTGCAAATTTACAACAGTTTCGTGAGTCTGTTTGCACATTTCTTTGGATTATATAATTGATGGACTGGATAGCAGTACAGTCTGCAGCTGGATGACTCTGGGAGGAGTGGTGTGCTCAGGGACTGTGTTTCTCATCTTATAGTAGGATAGAAAAGATAAAGGGAAATGTAAAGACATGTACAGATGTGCATCGACCACAGGCGACTTGGACGATAATTGAATGTGTATATCTGAGTTTCCATACACGTGATTGTCATCTATCCTGCAAACATTGTACATATGAAATAATTCACATAAAACGTATTACCAGCACTCGTCTTTCCTGGGTCGATAGGTGCAAGCTCGTACATTGACCCTCTGTCCTATATGGAGTTCACAAGGGAGCAGCACTCTTAAAATATACGTTTAGTGTTTCTTTTAAAATAATCTGTTACATTCTCTGCCACTTCAAATGGCTCACTTTTACACAGAACAGATATCGCAACATTTCCAGGTGGATTCGAAACGTTGCGATATCTGTTCTGTGTAAAAGTGAGCCATTTGATGTGGAACAGAATGTAATGGATTCTTGTAAAAGAAACAAATAAAGTAAATGTTTTAAGTGTTGCTCCCTTGTGAATTGCATGTAGGTACTTAGCTTTAGTATATTGTTACCCAGTCATACAGGGAGATGTAATAAAAGTCCTTATCGTTAAAAATGGTGCTAATTTTGCCCCAGCCAATCAGATGTTAGCTTTCAAATGGTAGCTAACATCTGATTGGTTGGGGCAAAATTAGCACCATTTTTAACAATAAGAACTTTTATTGCATCTCCGTTAATCTTTATAAATTTGAACAAACTATTGTAACAAGGGGCTTACCTGCTCAAAGATCCCACGGCGTCTCTCTCCTGTCCGGGCTCTCGGCGCGCGGTGACGTCACGTGCGCACGTACTTCTTGCACGAGCACGTCCGTTCATGCTCGCGCATCCCGACGATCTGCTCCCAATGCTATGCGGATGCGCACAGGCACCGCCTCATACCTCCTCCGCTCCTCTAGGTCGTCTATTGGGCGGAGGAGGGCCAAGTAGGTTGCCTTTCTCAAGCTACTACTGGCCAGTTTGATGCTGCTCTTGTCTCCCTTACCTTTCTCTCTTCCTATTAGCCACTTCGTTCTCTCCTCCGCCCCTCCAGCTCACCCATTGGACGGAGGAGGGTTTGTGGGTTTAGATTTACCTATCCCTGCATATTATAGTTCCCCTTTTCCCATTGGTTCCTCTGTATTTAAACCCCTCCGCCTATAGTATCATTGCCCGATATAGCGCTTAGTTTACTATTCTGCTCGTGGTGTGATTTATCTGTGCTTTCTTGTTGCCGACCTTTGTCTGTATTCTGACTCTGATCCGTAGCTGCCTGTCCTGACTTCTGCTCTGTTTTTAACTACGATTTTGCCTAACCCTCTGTACCGTGCCTGGCGGCCTGACTTCTGGTTCTGACCTCTTGCTCTGTTCCTAACCCTGCTTTTGTCTACCCCTTGTCTGTACCTCGTATTTTGGTCTCCGTGTGCCTTGTCTGTTAGTTTTGTTCCGGACTCTAAGTCCAGAGGGCAACCGTGTTCGGTGAGGCGTATCTAGCCTCCCGGCAAACGGGGGTTTGTCTATTGGCGAAGATAGTGGTTATAGATTAGGATATTCGGACTGAAGGAATACGAGGGAATCCGAAGTGTCACAACTATACAGTAAAAATTCAATTGTAAATTAGTATAGATTTTAAAATAGATTAGCTATATTCTACTACAATATGTTTTAAAAAAGTAAAATGTTAAAAAATGAAAATTACGCTCATTAATGAAAATTAATCTCTCAAAAATATACTGACCACACGTCTGGTCCTTAATGTGAGAGACACTGATTTATATATTCTATTTTTGTTCTACTATACCTTTAAAGGACAACTAAAGCCACAGAACAACACTGAACCAAGGCAGAACACCTTCATATAATGTCTCACCTCTCATTTTGATACAGGTGCTGGGACATTTACCTAAATAACATATGGTTTGTGCTTTACTTCACAGCATCCTAGTATCACAGAGTTTGGTCAACGACCAAATGCTCAGTCCTTAGCGATGGCAGAAACTTGTTACAGTTGGTCGCACCCATTAATAATCTCTAGCCAATCGTTTTACAGGACAGATAAAGCAAGGAAGCATTCATCCAGGCTTACATTTACTTAAATGCAATATACTGAAGTGGTATTTTATAGCTTATTGGCATTTTAGGGGTTTGTTTTTTTAGATTCTGGAGTATAAAAAATTGAGTTTAGTTCTCCTTTAAATGTATACTAAAGAACAAGGTAAAGGAGTTCAATGTGCACTTCAAGGCAACCACAATATACACAATACAAAAATGTCTCTGTCTGTAGCCATTTTGGTGCCCTAGCATGATCAGATCGCAATCCCATCATGCTTAAAAGCGCAGTAGTGTGGCCTAGCCCTCCAAGAGTATTGGAATTAACACTTTCAGTGCCAGCACTTTCCCAGAGTATTGTCATTACCACTTTCAGTTCCAATAGAGTATTACCATTAACACTTTAGTGCCAGCAGACTTTCTAACATAAAATTTCAGTGCCAGCACTTTCTCAGAGTATTGCCATTAACCCTCCAGTGCCAGCACTTTCCCAGAGTATTTCTATTAGCACTTTCAGTGCCAACGGAGTATTTCCTTAAAAGGAATTGTTCACTCAAAAATGCGTTTCATGGCGCTCAAAAGCCACTTCATCTGATGAAGTGGCGTTTGAGTGCCATAAAACACGTCAGGGTCTAAGTTCTCCCCCTGTGTGAATTGTGCCTTGTTTTTAAGCTGTATATAAAAGTTACATTTTACCCCACATTGGAAGGAGGGAAGGAATCCTCCACTTTCTTTTACTTGCTGGGAGTTTTCTGCACTCTAGATGGATGGACCCCCACGTAGGAGGGAGGGTAGAGAAACACAGGTAGTGTTCTCCTGCTTTTGTGTTGTAACAATGTTACAAAGTTATACTCGCTAATAAAAGCTTTGTTGTAGACAGTTGTTCTGTTGCCTTTAAGTCCACCTAGAACACTTGTACTTTTACTTGTTCTTTAGTGATTTTGATACTCAGGGTAGAGTACCCAGGTATACAGGTGGCAGCCCACATTGGTAAGAGTGTGAGGATTTTATTAACATTTAGCAGTGCCTGGGAAGGGCAGGTCTTAATAAACATATTTTTTTTTATAGCTTAAGCACACACACACACACCCAATGTATTTTTATTATAGATACCTTTACCAAAAATGCATCTAAATTTACAGCCATTTTTAAGTGCCCAACCAGAGCCATGTTGGGGGCGCACTAGTGCCCCCCAAATCAGTGACAATGGGATGGGTGTAGCACCACCCCTGGTCTTCCCAGTATTGCCCAAGCCACAACCTACTACAAAAAAATTGCGGATGAGTCACAGTACTGATCCAGTACTTTATTTGCTTAGGCTTAGTATTCCCTTCCCACCCTTAAACAACTCCTCCTACTATCTGACATGACTTTCTGTGAAGTCAAGTTTGCTCATCACTATATGTCAGCACTGTGAGAATTTCCCCTCATGCAATTCACACACCAATTATCATCATTACAGTTACTGCAAAACTGCTAATGATAATAAGTCACTTGATTTACAGATGAAATGTAGAATAGTTCAGATTGGATAACTTACAGGGTATCTTTACTAAAAAAATGAATTTCAAAAGTAGATACAGCAAGATCCCACTGCTCCAAAAGCAGTAGATTCTGAGAAATCCTCATTTGAAATTATAGCATTTATAAATCACAGCAGAAATTATAATATGTGACCCATGCCTGACCTCTTTGCCTGTCTGCCAGCAAACTTTCTGCAAAATTTAAGAGAATCGGCAGAGAAAGAAAAAAGGGGGGAGGGAGTGGGAGATGTATAAGCAGAGCAGTGTCCATGGTGAGGCTGTGCAGACACTACAAGAAGGTAGTAAGTTAGGGAGGATGGGGGAAATTAGGAGTACTAATTAAACATTAATAATTTAATGACAAAGCAAGCACAGATAAATATGTGAGTACCACAGTTTTACTCAAATTGTAGTTTCAGAAAATGTAAAGTTGTTTCATTGAGTATAGTGACCCTTTAAGATATAGGAGACAGATCAAAAGACAAATGGTAGTTAGTTTCCCAAGCTCTTAGGAAAGCAATAATCTTTAAAAAGACTTTTACAGCATTCCACAAGCTAAATGCAAAACCAGAGCGCCAACTAAAGGCCAGTTTCGGCTTTATTGAGCCATCATCAGTGTAGTATAGGTTTTGCAGTGTGAAGCGCCTATAGACGGACGTCACTAATAAATTAAATAGGCTAGGGAGATAATAAAGGCTTTGAAACGGCATTCCACAAGGCTAAATGCAAATGTTTTATTGTCTCCCTATCCTATTTAATTTATTAGTGACATCTGTCTATAGGTGCTTCACATTGCAAAACCAGAGGCCTGCACTACACTGATAATGGCTCAATAAAGCCAAAACTGGTCTGTAGTTGGTGCTCTGGATTTGCATTTAGCTTGTGGAATGCTGTAAAAGTCTTTTTAAAGATATAGCTTCCTTAAAGCTTCTATGGAAACATGGTAAATTCCCAGAAGTCTTTCAGGGTTAATCAATAAAAGTTCTTATCGTTTAAAATGGTGCTACTTTTGCCCCAACCAATCCGATGTAAGCTTAAAAATGTTAAATAGCTCCATAACCTTCCGGGCTTCAATCAATAAATTAAAGGAATAGTTCACTTTGAGAGTGAACAATTCCTTTAAGTATATACTGGTAGCAAACTCTCATTTTCATTTTATACTGGTAGCAAACTGGCATTTTCATTATATAGTGATAGCAAACTGGCATTTTCATTATATAGTGGTAGCAAACTGGCATTTTCATTACATACTGATAGCACACTCGCAATTTCATTACATACTGGTAGCACACTGGCAATATCATTATATACTGGTAGCAAACTGCCAATTTCATCATATATACTGGTAGCAAACCGGCAATTTCATTGAATACTTTTAACAAACTGGCAATTTCATCATATACTGGCAGCAAACTGGCAACTACATCCTCTGTATATATCACAATTGGTACACATTTCTATATCCAATACTGTGTATTGTTTTGTCTGAACTGCTTATGTAATTTACCCTGCAATATTTCAAAGGGTCAAAGTTAGTTACTTTTACTTTTCTGTCTTCTTACAAATGAGTTTATGTGTGCTTAAGTCATGGTATCTTCCCTGCTAGTCTTTTTTTATCCCCAAAATTCAGACACAGCATAGGGGATACCTTTGCAGGAAAAACCATCCAAAATAAAGCTCAACCAAAGTTAAGATTTTCCTAAGGGAAGTTGGAGTTTATCAAGGGATTTCAACAAGAAGAACGACAAGGAAAACACTACCGCTACCTGACTTTTTTGGATTTTCAACAATGTTAACAATTGTGCTTTGCTTATCTCTTATCTACTCCCTGTTTCTAAAATCTCCTTCCCATTCATTCCTCTCCTATCTCTACTCTATCTTTATCTCTCTTATTCCATACAATTATTAGTATTTCTTCACACTATATCAGCACTTACAAAATGCTGTTCCTTTCGCTAAAGGTTCGTACACGCGGCCGAGCGACCTCTATGAACGTCCGTTTCTGGCGAGAATCGACCATGTGTATGCGTTCGTACACATGGTCGATTAGTTGATAAAGGTACGTACACATGCGGCCGAGCAACGACCCCCCGACACTGACCTCTATTAATGTCCGTTTTGGGTGAGAATCGGCCATGTGTATGCATTCATACACATGGGGGTCGTAAGTTGATCCAGGCGGATCAACTAACGTCCCCCAACCCGACCCCTGGTGCTGGGAGTTGTTGCTCGGTGTGCGCGAGCCTTTAGTCTAAACATCCCTGGAAACTTCAGTATAAATCCTTAGCCCACCTCCACTCCTTTTATTATTCTCCTTCTTGCTGCTGGGGATATTGCTCCTAACCCTGGACCCTGCAACATTTCCATCTGCCGTTGTCCTCACCTTTCTACCCCCTTCTTATTCTTTTTGAGGCTCAAATCTTTCTAATATCATAACCATCCCTACATTTCTTCCTTTTTCCTTCGGTCTACACACTCCCTTGCTAACACACCTTTATTCATGACCTGTTCTTTTCTAACGCCTTTCATCTCCTGGCTCTTACGGAGACTTGGATCTCCCAACATGATACTGCAGTTGAAGCCTTGATTATGCATGGTGGTCTATCTTTCTCCCATGCGCCTTGTTCTTTAGGACAGGGCGGAGGGGTAGGTCTGTTTTCCCCTATCGGACATTCTACTCGACCTATCGGCTGCCTTTGATACTGTGGACCACTCTCTTCCTATGCAAATTATCTGGGCATCCAAAATCAAGCTGGGGTACAGTTGTCTTCTTATCTCTAACAGATCTTTGTCTCTTTTGCTAATAAGACTTCCTCTCAAGTTCCGCTTAGTGTGGGGGTCCCATATGGATCTGTATTAGGACCCTTGCTGTTCTCCCTCTGCACTATCTCTCTGGGAGTAATAATCCGTACTTTTGGCTTTAAGTATCACCTATACAATGGCACTAACCCCTGAAGTTCAATATCAGATCTCTATTTCTGTCTGCTCTTTATTTCCTCCTGGATGGCGCACTGCCGCCTTAAACTCAATCTATCTAAAACTGAATGAATAATCCCCCCCCCTAAACTAGGACCTAGTCCACCCTTCTACAGCTCTATTGACAATATGGTCATTACCCAGTTCAATCTGCATGCTGCCTCGGAGTAATCTTTGAATCCTTCCGTCATCACATTAACAATGTCACTAGGACGTTGGTTTCACATTGGTAACCCATAGGAATTTCATTACACACTGCTAGCCATGGGAATTTCATCTCAAACTGGTAGCCATGGGGATTTCATTACTTACTGGTAGCCATGGTAATTTAATTTCATACTCATACCCATGGCAAATTCATTACATACTGGTAGCCATGGGAATTTAATAACATACTGGTAGTTATGGGAATTTCATTACATACTGGTAGTCATGGGAATTTCATTACATACTGGTAGCTATTAGAATTTTATTTTGATACTGGTAAACATGGGAATTTCATTTCATACTGGTAACCATGGGAAGATCATTTCATACTGGTAACCATGGGAATGTCATTACATACTGGTAACCATGGGAATGTCATTACATACTGGTAACCATGGGAATGTCATTACATACTGGTAACCATGGGAATGTCATTACATACTGGTAACCATGGGAATGTCATTACATACTGGTAGCCATTAGAATTTTTAATACATACTGCTAGCCATGGGAATTTAATCTCATACTGGTAGCCGTGAGGATTTCATCACATGCTGGTAGCCATGGGAATTTCATTACATACTGGTAGCCATTGGAATTTAATTACATACTGGCAGCAGACTGGCAAATTCATCATATACTGGTGGCAAAGTGGCAATTTAATTACATACTGGTAGCAAAGTGGCAATTTAATTACATACTGGTAGCAAAGTGGCAATTTCATAACATACTGATAGCCATGGGAATTTCATTACATACTGGTAGCCATTGGAATTTTATTACATACTGGTAACCATTAGAATTGGACGTACAATGTGAATGCACAGCAGTTTCAGGTTATAATCGTGCCGTGCATGGGCACTTTGTCAGTTGAAACAGCCGTTCGGACGATGCTCATACATGTGTATGCACTTTTAGTTACTTACAGCAAATACATTGCTTCGGCACTCAGTGAGAGCTCTCCCGATACAGTACATTCCCCTTCTGAAACACAGCACTTATCTATTACTAAGGGACGGAAGAGGGAAAAGAAAGGTGATTCTGCAAGGGTGAGCTGGCACGAAGTGCAGTTTTCAATTAATGAAAGCTGATGATGTAAGTGACTAAAGGAGATAGGAGCACCCTTTTAAAAGTAATATTTCTTTTTTTTTCTTTGTATAAAAGCCCCCCAGACCTGTTTAATTACCCTCTAAAATGAGCTGATGAACCAATGGCACTGCAAACTACAATGGCCATCTTTCCAAATAAAGGGGGGAAAAGGAACCCTGACATATTTTGTAACGCCCAGTCACCGTACATCTATACCAAATTTTATGGCTCTAGCTCGAAAAGTGTAGGAGGATATACAGAAAAAAATAGGAAGAATAAAAGAGAAGAAGAAATTAAAAGAACAGTAATTTAATAATAACTTCACCCTAATCATGAAAACATAATTATATATCTATCAAGATAACTCAATTCAAGATCAATAAAAAACGACTTGTTGACCTAGAAAAAAAACATTTGTATATGGAAAGAGAATTAGATGTTAGATCATGTACAGCAGTGGTGTCCAACAGGCAGTATGCAGCCTGATCGCAGTCAGGAGTGGCCCTTGGACTTTTACTGCACACTGCTCCTTTAAGGCAGCTGGGACAATCGGTGGGGAGCATTCAAGTGCCCCCTAGATCCCCCATTGCTTTCATCAAAAACCGATGTGGGGATTGGGATAGCAGTGTCCAAATCTGTGACCGCATAGGAATTGCCGGTCCTACGAAGAGGTAAGGAGATCACTGGTAAGGAGACCCCGGTGACATCACAGTATTTCCTCTCTTCATCTGGGTCTTCCCTTAAGCTTCCCCCGTGCTGCCCCTGATGGTCTAGTCGGGGTACTGCACTGAGATCTCCATTCAGATCGCAGTGCAGTACAAACTATAGTAAGCTGTCAGTGAATGACAACTTACTATAGTATTTGTGAATAAAGCTCAGAGTTCCATTCACAAATAGGATTTTTTCTTAAGTCTTTGCTACTGAGCAAAGACTTAGAAAAAGGTTGCGGGCAGAGATCAATATTAGGTGATCCGTTCTGATCACCTAATTATTGATCTTTGCCAATTACCGTATATAGTCAATCCGAGGTACCAATTTTTACCTAAAAAATTTGTAAAAACTGATTGAGTATAAGCCGAGGGTAGAAATTATAACCACTACTGCCTTCTAATTCAGTATTGTTTTGTGGCTTAAGTTGCCCTTTAAATGGACAGCAGAATTCCCATACAGTAATCCCAAACAGTAATAGCCAAATCCAGTAGCAGTAACCCCCAATTCCTTAGCACTCCAGATGTTTGTAAACTAAAACTCCCAGCATGCTTTAGTTGCTGGGAGTTGTAGTTTCTTAACATGTGGAGTGGCAAGGTTCAATAAACTTTTAATTAAGCTAGCCATCATTTAAAATTCTCCTGACCCCCATATAGTAAAGGACACTCTGACCCCCATAATTAAAAATGTCACCTGAGAGTTGTAGTTTCAAGCTGTCATTTGCACTGAACTAGCAGAGATTTTTTGCCCCAAACTGAGAAGACCCATCAGATTTACAGCATCCAGATGACAGGAAGCAGGAAGGAGTGTAAAGGCAGATTAGCTCCTGTAACTTTCTATGCAGGTTAAGGATTTTTTTAACACACCTATGCCACCTACTGGTTATTATCCACAATAATATATAATTAGCAAAGCCTATATTGGGACATTTTGCAGAGGTACCAAAAAGAGACCAAATTTAAATTTTAGGATCAGTAAAGTGTGATACTCTTAAGTATCAACAGTTTTTTGACACCATCATATTTCAGAATAAATAGGAGCTTTACAAAATAATATTTGAGTCCGAAAAGTGCAGCTACAAAACTGCGCTTTAGTATCCTTTTGAGTTTGTTTGGTGGCAGTGTTTCGGCAAGCATTGATGCAAGTGGGGTACTATTTTATTGAGGACATGTGGGAGAACAATTTTAAAGGGCATTTATAGTGAAAAAAACAAATTGCCCCTTTGCAAAGTGAAATCCATGTACTCTGTGCTGCCTTTCTACTACCTCTGTCAGTGACTCTGTTTTTCCATGGTCTCAGATCTCTCTGCAGCACTCCCCCCTTCCCCCTCTGCTACCGCCTCCATGTCTCAACTCTGGCTACCCAACAAGCTTCTCATGTGCAGTAGGAGCTAAAAGTTCAAAATCCTGAAAAACACACCGACATACAGTGGCCAATAGAAAGCAAGCTGTCTTGGAGACACAGAAGAAGGAGAACAGTAGTTTATAATGTCTCTCTTTGTGACCCATCAAACAGTGAAAGATAGCAAGAAGGTGGGTCAAGTGCAGCCTATTCTCTGCCATCAAAGCTACCTCTCTACCCCTGCTAATGTTCTTATCGCAGTTTATGACAGATCATCGAGGAGGGAGGGACTTGAGCAGGGAAGAGGGTCATGTCACAGGGATTTGACTGACATTACAAGTAGGAGTAGAGGAATCACATATTCTTCTAATTTGTGTATCTCAGGACAGAAAGGGAAAATGAAGAATCTCTGGGGGTTGGGGGAATTATAGAACACATGGAAAGAAAGGGGGAAAAGTTCATTTTCCCACTATAGCTGCCCTTTAAGGTCATCCCTCCAGTTCACAACCCAATGTTATGGTCAGCCCTCCAGTTCACCAGCCAGTGTTTAGGGCTGCACTGGTCTGATTGCAAACTAATTGAAATTACCTGCATTCATTGTGAGTCACAGTTTGTAATTAGTGACAATTTGAGCCTCTCAGCCTGTTCTACATTTTGATGTTAACATATATAGGCCTATAAATCTATTGTGTGCGGCCCTCAAAGGTGGTCAGGGGAGGCACATGAGGTCAAATGGGTTGGGCTCCCCTGGTGTAGTGTAGAGTAGTGATTAGTGGAGCTTCAGCTATGTGGGCTAAAAATACCCACTTATCCACTCATATTAACATATTTGAAGAATTCAGTTTTATTAACTGCAGGTAAAGTTAACAGCAGGTAAAGGAGCTGTGTTTTACCTCCCGTTTTCAATAAAACAATCGGAAGCCAGGAGAGAAGGTAAGAAACTTACCCTATTGCTTGCTCCCCTGGCTCGTAGTCTGACAGGTGTCGACGGACCCTGTCTTCTATGCACATCATATGTGCAGAGTCCATCAGGACCTTTTAGACTACGCGCCGGGAAGAGAGCGATCAGGTAAGATTCTTACCTTCTTTCCTGGCTCCCGATTGACGGGTGGTAAGACAGCTCCTTTTACCTGCTGTTCTTCAATAAAACTGAATTCCCAATATCTGTTAATATGAGTGGATGTGTGGGTATTGAGAGCAAAGCCTTTGCTGAGGACACAAAGGCTATGGCTGTGCAAAGACACATAGAGCTCACAAAGATATATAGAAGTCAGCAGAGGTAAGACTCCTTGTCTCAGGAGCAGATAAAATGGTTGTAGCCATGTTATTCCAGTAGCACATACTAAAATGAGTACTGTAGGATAAGGTGATACCTTTTTATTATGGACTAACAGTTCATTGTTATAGACAAGCTTTCAAGAGATACTTCTCTCTTTAGGCCAAGCAGTACTAAATAATACAGGCTAAACACATCATTAAAGTATATAAAGTTGCAACCTTTTTTTGGAAATCCTGTTATGTTTGTTGTAAAACAAGGATTAGCATATAGGGTGAACTATAAGCAGTAAAGCAATAAAAACCAAAACAATCCACAATGTCATGCACAAGGTTGAGGGGAAGGGGGAGTGTGGGGGAACTGACAGTAGAGACTTAAGCTAGGTACACACAGTAACGATAAAGCCCCAATACCGTTGGATCCGACTGTATCGGGGCTTTATCGTTATGTGTGTACATTCGTTTCCCGAACGCTAGTTCGGGAAAGGCTGAAAATTTCCATCAGCCGCGCTAGACTCCATATAGAGGAGTCTAATAGAGGAATTTAACCCACTACTGGCCCCACTGTACAGTTTGAAAAAATCCTTACCTCACATCCCTGCTTGTTATGGTTCTCCTGTAGTGCCTCTTCAAAGTCCAGGAAACGGAAGTTTAGGAGCTGTCTTTCTGTCCAAAATGTTGCTGCCTCTGTTGTGTTCTCTCAGTTGTTTATGACATGCGCAGGGGAGCCCTTTCCCCCCCTCCCTCCCTGGCTGGACTTAATGCAGCGTAAAACCATTTATATATATTGTACTACATGCCCTCCCACCCCCAACTGCTATATTGCCACTTTGAAAAACGTTTGCAAGCGCTACTTACAGAACCTCGCTCCTGTGGCATTCTGTATTACTGGCAGCCGTGGTTGTGATTGGCTGCCTCTCAGCCAATCACAGCCGTGGCTGCCAGTCCGGCCCCCTGCTTGTAGTTCCGGCAGGTAGGGAAGCTTGACCAGAACGGCGCTGGATCAAGGAGCTGTAAATAGTATTTGCAAACGGTTTTTACAGTGACAACAGCGGTTGGGGGTGGGAGGGTATGCAGTACAATATATAAAAAGTTTTTACTGAGGGTGGAGATGCCCTTTAAGACATATCAGTAAATAAGCAAAAAAGTTGAGTAGACCTCTTAATGCTTATATTTTCTGGTAGGCCCAAAGCATCCCAGTTGAACACTGCATGAAGGGTTTGGTAACACAAAGAAAAAAGCTTACGTATGACCCATTTCAGAACGTGGCTTAATTATTTCATACAGTTCAATTGTAACTTTGGTCTCACACATAAATGACCTTAATTAAAAAGGGGACACTCATGCCTTTAAAATTACTCCAGGATCATACTCCTAGCTACAGTCTATCCAAAGTTACAGGCGTATAAAAGGTGGGTTTTCCTGGTAGCACTCTCAGCTGTGACATCACCAGCACTTGGGGTCTACCTCTAAGTTTAAAATGTATGTATACTGAAAAAATTACTTTGCGTCATATTAATCTATAAATAAATAAAAATAAGTAGCACTTTGAAGTGTGTGTGTTGCTGTATGCCTTCAGTAAAGTACTTTTTTTTGCTCAAGCTCTGACCTATTTTTACACATACCAACTGTCAAAACGTCATACAGTATACAGCATACCGACTGTCAAAACATTCTAGTTACAGCAAAACCTCTTACAGAAATGCTGAAATGTAAGATGTTTCAGCTTGGATATCTAAAGAAATAGGAGGCAGATCAACAAAAAATCGGTACAGTGATAGTTGGGATGAATTATAGTTTCCACTAATGGGTAATTTAATAAAAACAAATTTGCCAGTATACATACCTTTAAGTATATCTGTTGTATTCAATTAGATCAACTGGACTTGAAGTTTAGTTCTTGAAGATGTTTTGCTAGTCATCCGACTGGCTTTCTCAATTCAGAATGACTTGTACAAGAATCTGTGGCAATTATGTACCCTGGAAAATCCCAATTAGCATATCACAGCCAGGTGTTAAGGGTGTGATTGCATAGTGGCTAAGAGGTGTTATAAGAACGCCCAGGGTAAGGTGTCAAAACAGCATTGTACATGGCAGACAGTTGGTGTCGAACCCCCCCACCTTTATTCAGGCTTGGTTTCTTTATTTTCACATAAATGGCCTCCTTGACACCTCTCTTGAACCAGTCACGTTCCTTTGCCAATATGTTAACATTACAATCTTCAAAGGTATGTGCTTTATCCTTAAAATGCAGGTACACAGCTGAGTCCTGACCCCGAGAAATTGGTTCTTCTGTACTGGGCCATACGTTGATGCAGTTGCTGTTTGGTCTCCCCCACATACAAATCAGAGCATTCTTCACTGCACTGCGTATATGATCTCGCTTTTCTTGTGTTTCGGTATTGGGTCTTTCGAATGTACTAATTGCTGCCTCAGTGTGTTGTTTGGTTTAAAGCAGACAGGGATACGGTGTTTTTTGAAAATTCTTCTTAATTTCTCGGAGACCCCTGCTACATATGGGATGACCATGTTCTTTCTCCTGTCTTGCTTTTCCCCTTCACTGTTGGTATACCTGTTCTTTTCTTTCCTTATACTTCTTTTGACAAAGGCCCAGTCTGGATATCCACAAGTTTTAAGGGCTCCTCTGAGATGTTTCATTTCTTTAGCCTTCACCTCTGTGCTAGTGGGGATGTTCTCAGCTCTGTGTTGCAGGGTTCTGATGACACCCAGCTTGTGATCTAAAGGGTGGTGGGCGTCACTGATCTGTGTGTGTTGGTTTTCTGTAAACCTCTTCTTCCAGTTTACCATTCTCCCTGACTTCTACCAAGCAGTCCAAGAAAGCTAGTTTGTTGTTTTGTACCTCTTCCCTTGTAAATTTTATTTTTTGGTCTACCGCATTAATACTACCTTACCTCTTCTCCAAATGGTTCTCCTGCAATGTCTATCCAAAGTCCCAGAAAGAGTAGGAGCTTGGTTAAGAGTGAAAAGGTTTGCGCCTCGTACCTTTCCTGAGGTTTCTGGCTTGCCCACTGCAGCCCTTTACTGCCTAATGACCTAGCTTTAAATACTTTTGCTGTAGTGTAGTGGACCCTATCCCACCCCTATTTGTTTGAGAGAGAAAAAAAGAATCTGTAATGTACTTAGAGCCTCGTTCCCCCGGCATTCTGAACTGCCGGCAGACACGTCTGTGATTGGCTGCCTCTCTGCCAATCACGGATGCGGCTGCCGGTCCGACCCCTACTTGCAATTTTCTACCGGCTAAAAGACCCTAGGGAGAACACTGTCACTGGACAAACACATATAGAGATGTCTGGGGTATGGTATCTGGAACATGCTCATGTATATCTTAAATTATAACAGCCACCTGCATTTATGGATTAGATATAACACTATATCTAATCCTCTTTTTGTGTCCTATATGAATATAGTTTCAATGTAACAGGGTGTCTGTCATCTTTCAAACATCTGTGCAGTGTGTACCCAGCTTAAGGGCGGGTACACACATTGGGATCTTTCATCCCGACTGACCATTCTACACATGCGAATGAAAAGGGTTCAGAGAAGGGCAACTAAATTAATAAGTGGATTGAGGGAGCTTGAATATGAAGAGAGACTGGAAAAGTTACAATTATGTTGCTGGAGAAAATGCGCTTGCGTGGGGATGATTACGGTGTATAAATATATTAACGGGCCATAATACAATACAATTTGGGGCATTGTTCACCAAAAGAGCATGTCAGAGGACACGTAGGTTTAGGCTTCAAGTTCGGAAAGGTTTTTTTTACTGTGAGAACGGTAAAGCTATGAAACTGTCTTCCAGTGGATGTTGTTATGGCAGGTTCATTGGTCAGTTTAAAAAAAAAAGCTGGGTGAGTCTCTGCAAACAAGAAATGTTGCAAGTTATTGATGTTGATACATAGAGTTGATCCAGGAAAATTTCCGATTGCCACTTGGAGTCAGGAAGGAATTTTTTCCCCTTCATAAATTTGGTGGGTTTTCTTTTGTCTTCCTCTGGATCACAGTTAGGCAGGAAATAAGGATATTGCTAGATGGGTTGAACTGGATGGACGTATGTCTTTATTCAACCTTAAATACTATACATGCGACCAGTCTGCAAGGACAAAGAACTGTTGGTCGCAGCAAAAAAAAAGTCAGAGTTTGCTGTGACCAAGCATGCAGCCCATAGAGGACCACACGGCCGGCGGTGGTTTTCTTACCTGAAGAAACGGGCATACCTCGATCATAGCCACCCAACAAAACTATCCAATGTCTCGGGACAATCGAAAAATTGGATGGTGTGTACCCAGCTTAACTATTAATCGTTAAAGGGCATGTCCACCCCCACCTTATAAACCATATATAACTTTCCTACCCCCAACTTGAGATTGTTATACTTTCCTCTCTGCGGTCACTGATGCTAATTTACCTGCTTTTCTCTCAGTAGAGAGGAAAAAGAGCCAAGTTTCAAATTCTGAGTGGAAGGTGGCCAGAGAAGGGGTGGTCGAGGGTCTGACAAATGATCAGCCACAATTTACTAACATGTACAATAGAATGTTCATCCAATTGAACCATAATCCACTATGTAAGAAGGCAGCAAGGCGAAAAATACCGGCAATATTTTTGACCCTTAGGCTGGGTAGACATGGCTGAATTTCTTGTCCTGACCGACTGCCCACAAGTGAGCATTCTGGACGAAAATCGACACAGACGACAGTTTGCCATGACCAATTGTGTGTTCCATACAAAACTGCTCAACTGGCCGTGATTTACCTAAATGACCAGCCCGATATGGGTGACAAACGCGTCACTTTTTCCACCTGACCAACATACGGTTTGGGTGAAAAAATGCCCAGTTTTAGGTCAGGCTAACTATTGGGCTGTGTGTGCCTAAGCTAGGGATATATCAATACAATAGAAGAATTGTGGAAGCACTCCAATTAGGCTAATTTACAAATACATTTAGCAGAAGTGCTACTGATCTGGTCAAACATTTATACGAACATAGAAAAGATAATCAATGCACATTCCTAGGCCCCATACAATATCATATTATCTGCACACTGGCATACTTTATAAACAAAGGGGTTTTAGTACATTACTGTGATCACATGAATGAAGCCTTCCAACCACGGGCTAGGGATATATGGTGCTAAAACTATCGGACAGCATCAACTACTTTTAAGTGTTTTTATAACCAATGCCAGAATTTCCAATCTGTCTGTACCCAGCTTTAAACGTGGCTGCATAATGATTACGTTCCTTGAAAGGACAACGTTGACACCTGCGCACTCCACCATGCTTTCTTCCTCCGGCAACTAAACAGTTAACTGTTCGCGCCAGTAAAATTCCCCGCCAGAACGTTGTTAGGGGCTCATTGTTCTGCTGCGTCATTGTGGCTCCTCCCATTTCTGCGCACATCAGTCGTGTAGCAGTCCGCAGGTTTGGAGAGTGGCTCTGAGCGGGAGTCACCGGGCGTTGGTTAACGAGAAAGGAGTAAGGTAGGAGGGATAGATAGGCGAGATTGGTTATTTGTGGGGAGGCGGCAGCAGAAAGGGAAATGAAGATAATGTGCCGGTGACTTCCAGGTTGTGCCGAGTAGCTTTAGAAATTGCTGTCGGATACTGTAAAGCGGAGAGCCGCAAAGTGAGGAGCTGGGAAGGGCGGGAATGAAAGCTGCATTGGATCCTGACCGGAGTACTACAGCGCAGGTATACTATACTCTATAACATCCGCACTCTATCCTTCCTACATTTCCTAGTTTATCTCAACTGCCCATGCCACATCTCCCGTGTGTTCTGGGAAGTGTACATCCAGGTGGTGAGTAGGGTGATACGGTCGCTTTGTTAGGCTGTGGGTGCAAAGGAAAACGTGCTATGGTGAAAGGGACACTTCGAAGAATTTTCGACTACCGTCCGCTATAGTTAAAGTTTTCCTAACGTGAGATACTCCTTACGGCACGTCTGAAATCAATATCTTCCATGTTGCGGCTTCCTAATTGCGTTGGCTCGTAAGCAGGCGCGCATTAGAGGCGTGTCCGGGACGTTTTTTTTTCTTTCCGGCCTAGAGAAAGCTGCAGCGTGAAAGTTTCTTCTCCCGCGCTCAGAGAACCCGCCGCTGTTCTCGTGTTGTGCATGAAGGTATGGATGGATATTGAAATAACCAGCTGTGGGTTTATTATAAGGTACACAGCAGCCCTGTTTATACACCAGATCATAATGGTAGTCGCTCATCGAAATCTGTATGCTTTTGCCCCTTGTCTGTCTGGAATACTTTACATTTCAATAGGTGTGAACGAGGGAGCTATTGAAAGTGAAGCGTATTCAGAAAGCACACAGCGGCAGTTACCTGGTTTGGAGAGAGTTGCTAGGCTGCGAGCCTTGGGCTTTCTACAAACCAAAGCACATTTTACAGTTTCCATCCAAGGCTCCTTTTCTGGAAGTGTATCTTCAGTGGCCAATCAGATGTTATAAAACGTTTTCTAAATGTAGTAGACCAGTAGAAAGGTGACCTATGGTTGAAAACAACTTACAGCACAGCACAATTTATTTACATCTTAGGCTACCTTTACACTAAGCAGTGCAGAATATAGGAGGGAGCATCTCACACCCTGTTAATCCCATTGCATGTTCGTTGATTTCAATCGCATTGCTATGCAATAATGCAGCAAAAGAAACGTGAAGCATCACAAGCCATTAGTGTAAACTGTACCGTAAAAGGGCATGTCCATCCATAAAATAAGCTTTTAGACCAATTTCCCCCAAGCCTTAACATTTGTTTGAACCAAAGCTCCCACATGAGAAATACTTTAACCTCACCCAATCCCTCACCAAAAGTCCTGCAATCTTCTGGGTATGTACTGTCAGTCCTGGCCGTGATGTCACAACAATGGCCGGCAGTCCATACACAGGAAAGCTCAAAACGGAAAGCTGCAGGCAGAACTAACGGCAAGGGAATTGCTAAGGTAAAAGTATCTTGGCGTGGGAGTGTTGGATTAATGTAAAGTTAAAAGGCATCTTAGGTTTTATGGGGGCAATCAGCAATCAGGATAAAAACATTTATTTTTTTTTTGGCTGGATATGCCTTAACTCCTATGAGTACAGTTTTGGTGCAGTGTAATTTTGAAGCCTGAAAAGGGGGCTACTGGACCAAGCAATATAGTCAGTCTTCTTTGTGTATACCACACCCTTATCTTGGCATTTAAGGTACCCAGTCATTGTTTCTTCTCTCGATAGATATTAGATATATAGATATATATATATATATAATATATATATATTAGTATAAATATGACTGCAAGAGAAGATGATATAGAATAGCAGAAGAGCACCTATTATATAGATAGCAGATAGAGAATTATTATTAAGATATATATTATATATATGATATATATCTATATATACACATTGCTGCATGCATGTCTGGCAACATGGTCTTGTCTGATCAGTAAAGCTGGATACACACCATCTAATCTGACCGACTGACATTTCATTGTTCGTCGGGTCAATTTTGGATGGTTTGTTCACTAGGGTTGCGACTGAACTAAAACCACAGCTGATCATGCAGGCCTCTATTGACCACTCTCTCTCTTGTGGCAAACTGACGTGACCACTTTAGTCTTGACGGGAGTCCTGCTGACGATTTGGAAGAGACGAAAGGTCAGTCCGGGACAAAGGATTGGAATCTGTGTACCCACCTTAAATGCCTTAGCAACGATCTATATGACAATGCACTGGAACCAATGTATAAGAAAAAGAACAAACTACTCCTATTAGCATCCGGCCCTGTTAGCTGGAGTTTAGAAGCAGGTGCACACAAATTTAATCACTTGAAACAGCTGCACAGATGTCTTGCCTGTCTATACCTGTGCAGCCGTTTTAATAAATGGAGTTAGTCCTTTAAGCTGGGTACACACACAATCTAGTAGATTGTCTGTCATCTTTTGTCTGTCATTTTTCTAAAGGTCCCTATACAGTCATACATACTCCTCCTCCCATGTAAAGCAGATTTCCCTCGGCCAACTCCTTTAGTTTAAAAGGGAAGTTTAGTGCAAATGCATTTATTTTTCAGAAAAAAAGAACAGTATTTTTTCATCCCAATGACCTTGATCTGCTAATTCAACATTTTGTCTGTGTATAAATAAATGCAACCGAAATACTGACTTCCTGTTTGCAGGACCCCTAGTAGAGTCCGTTAGGGTCTTGCCCTTGACCCAGCGCCTGGGTTGATTCAGTTGCTCAGTAGAGATCTGAGCATGTTTGACCCATCCAACAGCCAATTACTAGAAAAAACTTAGGAACATTCCAGGGTAGTGATGCATCCTGGGAACAAGGACCGTTAAAACCTGAAATGTCAGCTCACTAATCAACAGCAGGGAACAGCAAAGGGTATGAAACCAACTGATTTTTCAAAATGGAGGAGAATATGTAGAATAACTAATGGTGGCCATAGACGATACAATCGTACAATTGGATTCACGGTCGGCCAAATTTTTTTCAACTGGTCCGATGTGGAAATTATTGGACGATCTTCCCGGTCTATCCCGATATCATAAGACCGGGATCTAATCGTCTATGGCTACCATTAGTATGTATTACACAAACTAACAATTTAACAAATATTGATAATTTCCGCTGAACTGTCCATTTAAGAACAGGGGGAGACGGAAATTTTCTTGTATTTCTGAGCGATTGCAAGGCCAAATGGTAAACATTTGACCTCGGGAGCGCTAGGAAATGTGCTATACACACACTAATGAACGGATAATAGTCTGATCCAAGGGTATCGTTCCTTTATGTCCAATATTCAAATTTGTAAACTTGTTAAGAATTAAAGGGTTTCTCTACTTAAAATTGAATTTCAATTTTTCTTTAATTCAAGAAAAAATAGGAATTGCTATTCCGACCTTAACTGTGTTGTAATTAAAAGCAGCACAAGAAAATGTTAGCAGTATTGGGCACTTCTTTTAACTTAAATTACATGCAATGCAAATTGGTCTAAGGCTGTGTATACCCAGGACAATATTTTGGCCCAATTAACTGGCACAGCTGAAATATCCTCAATATACAGGTTTGAATGTTTTGTCAGATCGTGTAACTCATAGACTATCACAGTAACCAGTTGATTGGCTTTAAATATTGGACTGTTTACCCTGATTTAGGGTAAGGTCCAGCTATGTGCGTTGGGTGCGTTTTGCGAATCGCAATATAATTTAAAATATTATAGAATCTGTTCCCACTGTATAATTTGCGTTCAGTATCTGGTCAAGTTTGTATCTGAATGTAATATTCCCCGATAAAGAGAGACTTGGATTGCAGTACAGAAAATAAATGTGCCAACAAGATTCCTTGCCTTATACATTGGACAACTTTGGCCTGATTAATAAACTGCTTGGTAGTCTATTTTGTAATTAAAGGGTATCTTTGCTCTAAAAAAACACATTTTTAGAAAGTGTACCCTTTAGATACAGCAAGATACCACTGCTCCAAACCTTTTTTCAGATTTAAAATCTAAGCTGCAGATTCTGAGAAATCATTATTTGAAATCACAACATTTACAGGGAAAGACCTGTCACTCCAAATGCAGAAATTGTGACCAATGCCTGACCTTTTTGCCTGCCTGCCAGCCAGTCCACTTTCTGCAACATTTAAGAGAATCAGCAGAGAAAAGAAAAAAGGGGGAGGGAGAGATGTGTAAGCAGAGCAGTGTTCATGGTAAGGCTTTGCAGAGCTTATAAGTGCCACAGACACTACAAGGAGGCAGTAAGGGAGGGTGGGGGAAACATTACTAAACATTAATAATTTAATGTCAAAGCAAGCACAGATAAATGAGAACCACCATTTTACTTGTCTCCAATTGTAGTTTCAGTGGGTATTGTGACCCTTAAAGGTGTTAAGTCAATATTTTGGCTAGTAAAATCTGCCTAGCAAAGACTGCAATACTGAAATGTCTGATCACTTGGATTTTACTTGTTTGGAAGCAATTGGTCAATCTGTAGTTACGGATTGTCACGGTAGGGTAATGTTTAAGCCACATAGTAAGACAGGGAAGATTTAACAGATGGGGACCTGTATGGTCATACATAATTAGGGACTGCTTCCAGAACTACTTACAGCTGCATTCCACCTCTTACAGGACCATTAGCCAAGCTAATGGACCCTAGCCCTTTCAAAACAAGGTTAACCTTCCCCCAAATCCGGGCCTGGTAAAAGTCAGGGGGGTGGTCTGAAGGAAAGACAGTTCCCATAAAGGTCACAGATAGACAAATACATGAAACATGAGGGTAACTTATGGAAATGTGATATAACTACACAAATATTGTATTTATAAATGGGAGGATAGGCCCTTCAAGCCAATACCAGACACAATGGTTGTATTATAGCACTGTGGGCGATAATATATCTGATAATGTGTCCAGGACCAGTCATGTTCGATATTGATTTTTGGATAAATCATGCAAAATAAGAATTTTTTATTGTTGGGATATTACATTGTACAGATATGTTGTAGGTATTCTGTGCAATTTGAGGATGGAATTAACTTGTCTTTGATGTTCTAAAAGAACTCAAGTAGCTGCTTATAAAGTAATGTGGGTTTTAATGTCAATTTAACCCTGCTTGAATGCCTGCTTGTTTGAATTCTTAAGGGCTTGGCCACACTGACACGCTTTTAAGCGTGATCCGATTGCGCTTTCTAAGGCACACATTAGTGTGACCCAGTTGATGTGCGCTGCGTGTGCGATCAGTTAATAGATGTGCATTCAATCCACATTTTTGCTCAATTGCATGCACTAAAATTGGGACTCGCTGTGCAAGGCAACGCACTCTTATGTGACAGGAACGCATGTGCAATCTCTGGGAGCTTAGTGCAGTGTGGCCTCAGCTTTATTCTGACTGCTGGCAGGAAAGTGAGAATGTGTGAAGCTGACACGTTGATTGCTGGAGTGAATGGTTTAGTGTTAGCCATTAAGCTGCCAGGACAGGGATGTGCATAGTTTGAGTCAAGAGTGACTGTGAGGTGTCCTCAAGGACTTAAACCTGGGATTGTGGCAGCAAATCAGATTAATTGAACTTGTGTTCATGACAAATATACTTTGGCCCAGTCAACTAAAATTTTGGGCTGAAATATAATTTTCCCCTTCATAATTCTGGTGGTGGGGGGTGGGTTTGCCTTCCTCTGGATCAACAAGCAGGAAAGGTGGGTATTGCCAAGTAGGTTGAACTTGATGGACACCCCCCCCCCCCCCAACCTCAACTACTATACCATGCTATCAACCCTTACCACCATCTGGTTTCCCTGAAATCCATGTCTGCTGACATTTTCCATGGCAGTTTGTTACCTCTGAAACATATCCCCCATCTGAAAAAAAGCCATAACAGAAGTGTTGGCAGTCACTAAAGGTGAAATGCTGCATTTGGCATAGTGGCTCTGGTCACCTCAGTTTTGTACCCCTGGTCACTACTCTTTTAATTTTGCAGTTTACCTCTAGAAAGAATTTCTATAGAAGTCCTTTCTATTATGACATGGTATTGCATTGGTTATATTTTACTTTATCTTTCTAACAGAAAATGGGAAAAAAGCAGAATGGCAAGACTAAGAAGGTGGAAGAAGCAGAACCTGAGGAATTTGTAGTTGAAAAAGTCCTTGACCGAAGAGTTGTGAATGGAAAAGTCGAATATTATCTTAAGTGGAAAGGCTTTACGGAGTAAGTATACCTAGAAGCTTTACAGTTAATACTACTTTAATAATACTTTACTGTTTATACTACCACTGTTAAGTTTGTACTGTAAAAATTTAAAGGGGATCGAAAGGCAACCCCCCTCCTTAAAGCTATACTCCTGGAGTTGGCCTAAAAGGATAGGTCCTCACCCATGAGTGTTTACCTTCTAGCTGCTTTTGCCACTGTTCTCCAGACCTGCTACTTACTTGCAGCTAGCAATTCCATTCATGCTCTGGAAAGATTCTTTCTAGTGAAATGGATAGGATGGAGTGGCTAGGGTAGCTACAAGGTATTTCAAACTACCAGCAATCCATCCAGGGGGGAGGCCTATGTTCCTTTCCGAAAATTTGAAAATTCAACCCCAAAGTTTAAGTATAGACTTTGAATCGGGCTTTGAAGATCATTTCGGAAGGGAACATACCATAGTCGACCACTTTTATAACAAAATATGGTGTGTAATTTTTACACTCTCGCATTGTAATGCTAGCCATTCACTGAACTGCTGATTTGACATAAAATCCAAAGGGAAATGTGAATCGACATTACCTCTGGTGCTGCAGACTTTCTTGCCTTCTGAGGTATTCCAGACAGATTATGTTTTATTAACATTATGTCCGTAATGTTGGTCGAAAGATGATTAAGTTGGGTGGTTTCCCTAATGCTATGGGAACATCAGATGGTAAGAACTTCCCCCAGGTATACCTGCTTACCTAGATTGATAGTTGCCTGGACAGAGCAAAGGTAAGTGTGCAGAACACATGGTAATTCATCCAAAACATGTTGAGTTTAGTCTTGTAAATATCACCTTGTGGCAGTTACCATGTATATTGCTTTCAAAGTCCCACCAGTAGAAGCCTGCATTCCTACCTTTGCCTAGCTTGTAAACTCTGACACTTTCTTCATTACATGCACCTGATCTTTATCCATTCTCATGGAAAATTGAGACACTTCCTTGATAATTTTCCCTATGTGTTTTTGTCTATCTTAAGAATTGACTAGTTATTGCAAAAAAATGGAAAGAGTGAAAGTAGTAGTTTCTAGTTGTCATACTGATTACATTCACTTTTTGCTACAAGATTGGTGCCCTTTACTTTAGGCTTAGTACACACCAGCAGATCTTTCTGGCCCAACAATGGATCGATCCACGGCCGTGCTGTGGATTGATCGGTTGGCCGGAAATATCTGATGGTGTAGGGTGGCCAGCCGCCACCGATCTGTCAGACGTTCGGGGTTCGGGTCAGTTGGTAAATCACGTCCGACCATGCGGTTCCCTATGGGACCGACAGTCGGTGGGCAGTCAGGACAAATAGCCCCATTTGTACCCAGCCTAAGGCTGGCTGCTGGACAATACAATCCATTGAAGTATAGGTACAGTGAACAGAATTCTAGGGTAAAACAAATGGCAAACTTAATTACTTGCCCGCGTCCCCCCCCCCCCCTTTTTTTGTTTTTTTTTTTTGTTTTTCAACCCATTTTTAAAGGGCAAGTCCTGCTCTAAAATGAAAACTTACATACAGGTAAATCACCCCTCAAAACCCTAAACTGTAATAGTTTGAAATCTGAAATATATGTCTAACCTGAAATCCTGCACAATGTCTTGTTGCCCCAGTTTCTGCTTCTTGGTTCTTCCAGTTAGTAATTGTCGGTTATGGATTTGACAGTTGACATCACAGCCAATGGCTGTTAATCCCGTCTGCCTCTTTCTGGGCATGCCCAAGCTCAGTAAATGCTCAGTACAGGTTTCTAAATTACTGTTTACATGAGGCATCCAGAAGCATAGCAGGCATACATTAATGAATTCATAGGACAAAGTATGATATATCAACATATTTTAAAGAGGCTGTTCTTTCTAAAAGATGTTCTTATGAGGGTGGAGTTGTCCTTTAAGCTCCTGTAATATATGAATGTATTTAAATCACAGAATATTCTGGGAGGTTCTGAAAACTTTTTCTCTATCCGCCAGCACTTTTTCCAGCCCTCCCAGCTCCTGTTATTTATTTCAACCCTCCAGCTCCTTTGTCATAACTTCTCCAGCTATGTGTTTTGTTTTTTTCCTTTTTCCCTACTCCTATCACTTTTTGCCTGCCCTAGTTTCACCTTCCAGTGTCGTTTTTGCCCCCTGCTTTTTTTTCTACTATCCTGTCCTGTGATTTACTTACAATCTGTACTGTGCCCTGCATATAAACCCTTTAATTGGAAAAACTCATGAAAACATGGTGCAGTGCTACTAGTGGAAGATGAGGTGAACCTGATTTTTGTGCAGCTCTTAGCAATGCATATTTCTAGTGTACATATTGTATGGCAGTGGTGCCAAACCTTGGAACACCAGGTGTTTTGGAAACCACAACTCCCAGCATGATGCGCCCCCCCCCCCCCCAAACCTAAAGCTTGCAAGGTCTAAACCATACTGTGAGGCTATACGTACCAGCCTTTTTTCTTTTTGTTTTACAAAATCCCCATTGATATCTGTGTTGTGGTTTTTAAAACTCCTTCATTGCAGCAGCTGTGTGGCTAAAAAGTTACCCACGCAGCTTCCACAATCAGTGCTATATGCTGATAGAATAGCTAACTATTGCTGCATGATGGCTGGTGTTAAAGGGCATGTCCAGCTTTAAAATGAAATGGGTGCAGCACCCCCCCCCCCCCCCCAAACCTTGTTCATGTTTTAATTACCTTCCCCAAAGATACTTATTAGACATTGTCCCTCGCCACTCTACTTCCTGGTCAGAGCTGCCTATCTAAGGCGCACCAGTAACATTGTGGCTTAAAGCAGACCGCTGCAACCAGGAAGTGACTGTATGTGGCCATCCGTAGCCAATTGGATGCAATGTAATCTTTGCGTGTTCATTCCTCAAATGAAAGCGCCGCCCCCCCCCAAAAAAAATCAATAATTGGGAAGATTACAGGCGTAGGGCTAATCTGCCATGCATGATTATACTCTTCCCTCTGCCTTAAGTTTTCTGCAGCTTAGGGGGAAAGCAATGTCAGGTTACATCACTGACTGGGGGACCAGGAAGCAATGAGCAGGAAAAGAGCTGAGAGGTGCAAGTTTTACCTGAAATTCTGCCAGATTTTCTAACTTTGGGGGTTGATTTTATCTTGTACATTTTTAGGGTTGAACTTGCTCTTAACTGCAGAGACATGACTATAAAATTATTTTAAATTAAAATAGCCAGCAAGCCATTTCCAAATTCTAGGTGTTTGTACACTTATTACCTTACTCTTAAAGTTTTAATCATGCACTGCCCTTTATGTGGAAAATGTAATGTTCACTAATATTTAGGCATGTGTGATTGTGGTACTTGGCAGATATTATTTTCAAAACTAAACTAGCTTCTGCCAAAATTGTGTTTTTAACTAAACTGGATTTTCCCCCCATCCAGTTCAGACAACACATGGGAACCAGAGGAAAACTTGGACTGCCCAGAGTTGATAGAAGCATTCCTCAACTCCCAAAAGGCAGGGAAAGAGAAACCTGACAGCAACAAAAGGAAATCTGTGTCTGACAGTGAATCGGAAGACAATAAATCAAAGAAAAAAAGAGAATCTGTAAGTTAACTTGTCAAACGCCTTTTTAAATTCATATTTATTTTAAAATTCCTTATGGGGGGGTTTTTTTAGTTTTTTTTTTTTTTTTTGCTTGTCAATTTGTGTATAAGAAATCAAATGTAACCAAAGTTAACAAATTGAGCACTGTGGTCCCCCTTAGCATCTTTTAGCTAGGCGGCCCACCTGGCTACATTTAAATGCCACCCCGCTGGGGAGAACACTTGTGATTTACTTGCCATTTAAATGTCTGATAGATGTGCCCAGAACCAAGGTCAGACATAACTCCCACCAAAACTGATTGGTTATGACACCTTTCTAACACTTGCAAGAATTTAAGCATGCATTAAAAAGGGGCTCCATGTGGGGCATTCCGTTTAATCAAACACTTTTATCAGGATGTCGAATAGGGAACCGCACGATCAGCTGTGATTTACCACAAGGCCCATTTTTCTGATCCAGACAAACTGGAGACCAAGCTCGGTCACCACACACACAGAATCCGATATTTCCGACCAATACATGTCGTGGTCGACAGGCCGGAAATATCTGATGTGTAAAGATTTATTGATTTATTAAGCAGCAAGCTAAAGCAGACCATACACCTGCAGATGGTAAAATAGTGCAAGGTGGTATTTCAATTCTGTATCAATTGGCTACGCCCTCTCCAGCAGATTTAGCTTTTAATGCATCTGTTGATGGGATTATTGTAACATTCTGACAGGCCCAAAAAGTACTTGTCTGGTAGACTACTCAGTATCACTGCAGTCTTATGGTAGATGCACAGGAAATTTTTACTTTTTTTTTTTCATCATGTTGATCGAACATCCTGCATTAATGCCAGCCTTAAGTCCCTGGGGGCTGTCCTAAGAAAGTAACTAACTGGTTTTCTGTTTGAAACGAAAGTGAAACTGTCATTTCATCTGTAGTTTTTGGTCATTAAGGGCTAGGCCACTCGTGTTTTTTGAAGCGATCGGGTTTCTAAAGTTTGGCAATATGTTGGCACATGTCAGGCTAACTGTTGATAGCGGAAATGCAGTGCAAATGCACATGAAACGCACAACATTGCGTTTTGAATTTGACGAGCATTGTGGTGTGCCCTCAGTCTAAGTCAAGCCAGACACACTGTTGAAGCTGCATTATAAATGTGCTAAATTTAAAAATCATCCTCTTTTCTTGTGGGAGCACTGCATTGTCTTACTAATGCAGTTTCTACAGCTTATGCTGGTCACACACTTGTAAGATATTGAGAAATCCAATAACAGTTGGGCACACCAGGCTTGATCAAACCTCCATTTATTATGAGACGTTTCGGTGCTGCTACAACACCTTCTTCAGACCAACAATCAAGTGAGCAATCAGTGTAACTGTGTACTATTTATAGTCAAACCAATCAGGAGTAAGATGGCCATCTAGTGGTCAACTTCTCAACATATAATTACAAATATAGTGCTATATCAACAGATATATATTCAAAAGTGCTAGTGCTAAAAGGTAAGTATAAATATGATAAAAGTGAATATATATATTTTTAAAAAAGTACTATACAAATAGATATAGGTCAATACACCCAGCATTTATCTACTTTATTACTCACTGGTAAAGGTGTGCAGGATCCCTTTGTTTTTGTTTTTGTTCTTGTAAGATATTGGGTTACATTTTTAAGAAAGAAATGGATGGTTACATTTTTAAACTGGTCTATTTTACCTTGCATTCTTCCTTGCCGTGGTGGCCCTTTAATTTTAGGATTGAAAGTGTACTTTGGAGATCCAATAAAGGCTTTGGTTATAGATGGATGTCTTAAGCCTGCAGCAGTCCCATAGAAACTAAAATAGAAATCCTGTTTACTTAATTTAATAGAATGCCTGCAGTATAGTTCTCTAATACAAGTTAGGGATTCCTGCAATATGGATAAAATGTCCTTAGTGTTAGGCCACACTAGTCCGCTTTTAAGCGTGATCCGATTGCGGTTTTAAAAGCTGACACTAGTGTGGCCACAACAGTCCATTTTGTGTGAAATCTGCTAATTGGAGAGCATGGGTTCAGCATTTTTTGCGCAATTGCATGTGCTCAGATTGCGTAACATTGCGCGATCGCAGCACACAAGCTGCCTCAGCCTAAATATGTTTCTTTTTTTGCTTTTAAAGTAAGGCATAAGCAAATGGCTTGAGGAAATTGGATCAGCCAGGTGTTTCAAAACCCTGTGCTTTTTTGCAGTACAACTTGCCCATCTAGTTTAGTAGAAAAATGGACTAAACATAACATTGTTAAAAAGCACAGCTGGTCTGTACCTGATGACCACAGTTAAGGAAACCTGATCAAGTTACAAGCTTACGCCATATGATTCATTCCTAAGCGATTTTATCGTTTTGTTCAATACCTAGTATTAAATCCTAATCATTGCTGTGGGTTTTTTTTTTTTAAAGACTGGGTTTTCTGATCTGGCATTTCTATTTTAAGCCCTCCTTTTTATTCCGTAGGTTGATAAACCACGAGGGTTTGCAAGGGCTCTGGACCCAGAAAGGATAATTGGAGCCACTGACAGTAGTGGTGAATTAATGTTCCTTATGAAATGGTAAGTAAAACATTTTCCTTTAGATTGCCAGTAACTACATTTTTTTTAAAAAGGTGACATTAAAGGATATGTCCACCCCCTAAATGAAAATTAAGTATCGGCTAAGAAAAGGCTGTAAACCTCTTCCTCGCAAGGTTCACAGCTTCCAAAGATGCCTCCAAATCTACTTACCAGCATTCGTTACCCCAACACCTTCTGGTTAACCTCCGTGCCTTTTCCGAGCATGGAAGTCAAGCAGGTGTGATGCATACCCTTTAAAAGTATGTAGTTCTCCCTAATCTTCCGTGACATTTTGTAGGTGCCTAGTGATCATAATCTCTCAACTAAAACTTCAAACATGTATGGTATTATAGTTTTTGTTCCATGTGAAACTTACAATTTTTGGATAATGCTTTTTGTATTCCTCTCTGGGTCCAACAATTTGATTCCAGGCCTTTCTTCTGCAGTAAACATTGTAGAGTATCTATAAAGGGTACCAATGTTACCTCCTATAAAACACACACTAAAAAAAATCTAAAATGTTAGATGGCTGTGAGGCTGTCACAACCTAGAGAGTTGTTACATAATGACAAACTAATACAAATATGGGAGCTATCTACCCCTCTAACCCTGCTAGATACCCAGGTGAGAGTGGTACTGAAAGTATCGAACTCACTTGTATAAAAGTCTGGTTCAGGTGCTTAAGCTCTGAACCGTTCACATACACCTAAATGGTCACTAATGTAAAAAATAATCCGAATACAACTCACCCAGGTCTGTCCCTGTATCAATCAAAATTTATTGGGTGGATGCACTGGACACCAGAAGACATCACTTAGAAACCACTCTCATATGCTGAACACATTTTTATTCACAAGCTGCTTAATGTGATTCTAACCAGCTTAAGGGCCTGAAGTGGTCCAATACTCAATAAGCGACTTGTTACTGGGGGTTCCTACATAACATATTAAATATATTTTCGAAGGGGTGGACATACCCTTTAATTTACAAGGTCCTACAGTTCTTATATTTGTTATATACGCTTCATTGAATAAAAGTATTTAAACATTTTAATTACTCTTACAGGAAAGATTCGGATGAAGCAGATTTAGTGCCAGCTAAAGAAGCTAATGTGAAATGCCCTCAGGTTGTCATTGCATTTTATGAAGAAAGATTAACTTGGCATTCTTGTCCTGAAGATGAAGCACAATAAACTTATTTTCTTGTGGATTTTTATTTTCTCCTCCCCTTTTTAAGTGATTGGCCCATTTCGGGAAACTTCCAGACTTTGTTTTAGTATTTGCAGAGTGAGCCATACCAATAACTGGTTATGGACACATGACTTTGGCATGACATAAGGAGCCTTTGTAAACTTGTTCTTTGGGCTTTTTATACATTTCAGATTACTGAAGTATCTGTATTAAGAAAATTTTGCAAGTGTTTTGTAGTCTTCTGTCAATGTGCATGTTAGTGCTTTACCTCTTACCTGTTTGTATCTTAGTTTCATTAGTGCCAGTCCTTCAGTGAAAGGCCTGGAAATAACTTTGTAGGAAATGGAATGTTACCTTACTGTATATTGTTTACTTCAATGTAAATACTGGTGAACAGTGTTCAATAAATAGTTTTATATTCTCATGTTTCACATCTGTTGTATGAACTACATTAAGCAAGATGCCACAAGTATCAATGACTGCAAAGTTCTAACTAATCACTTGGCCATATTTTGTTGTGTGGCCAGCTTTAAACACTACAACCTGAGGTGATTTTTAAGGAGAGGAGAAAAACCACAAGGTTTAAGTAATTTCTCAATAAAAGGGACCCAGATAGTTTTAGGTGTTTATCTGTGAAATTGATTTTGTGATGTGACTACAAGCTGATTGTCCGCAGGCTTTGCTCTTCAATCTGCATTTAAAATAAACTTTTTTTTTTTTTTTAATTAAATGCCATTTCTTACCTGGTACTGATTTTAAAAGGACAACAATATTCGCCAAAATGGCCTATGCTGTAATTTATTAAAATGTCTAGCTTTGGTTGTTGAGGCTCTTTTCTTGAGTGAATTAGCAGCCCTGTTCCTCTGCAATCATTTTTGTAACTAATGGTCTATACCCCTTATCTAATTCTGCTGGATTCTTTCCTGAATCAGCAAATGCAGGAGTTGAGATTAAAGCTGGCCATACAATAGGCAGATATTAGATGTTCTGGCTATAAAATTTGCCTGTCGCGTTCGGCCCCCTGTTCTAAAGTATAGGTAGTCACTCATGAGTATGGCAGACACACAAACGTTTTCCCTATAATATAGAACAATTGTGACTGTGTATAGTTGAAAACAAAACTGCACACCAGACTTGATGCAACTGGTGTTTTATTAATCCATTAAACACCACAACCCACAAGTACAATTGTGTACTCCCATCAGTCAAAGATGAGACACTTGAGACAATCTGCAAGATTGTCATCTTTGACACATTGGTACCTTTTTAAAGACTGCATTTTCCTAGCAGCAGCCCATTCATTTCTGGGTTCTCAAGTTGATTGCTAAAAAAGCAGGTTAGGCAAGATTATGCCTTTCCTCTGTGACAAATGGGAGTACTCAGTCACCATCATTCTCCCTATATAAAGTATAGGGAGATTGTTAGGGACGGCCAACTCCCTATACTTTAGTACAGAACAACCAGAAGGCAAACGCTCTAGCCAGCTCTGGAAATGGTGGTTTCGGCCATACACACATAAGAGATATAGGGCCAATCCTTTCGGTATCAAGTGGATCGGCCCTTTTATCGCTAATGTGTGTAACCCAGCAAGTCGTAAAATTTATAATTTGAGCTTTGTGCTATTGATTAGGACAGGAAGAAACAGATTTGTTTTGGAATGATTTCTTTTTACCTAAATGTAGAATTTTTCTTTTATTGGTTTAGCAGGTTTATTTTCAGAGGCATGTCTGCCCATGATGTAATTGCATTCACCAGGGTTGTATTGAATTGAGCTCTGCATGTGATCAAGAATAACAAGTGACCATTCTCTTTGGATCAGTATCTTACTGTAGGTATTCTGAATCTTTGAGGATTTGCCTTAAAGGTGCAAATGTTTCTGTGCTATTAATCTGCAGTGATCAATAACCTTATAGCATTAGCTTCTTTAAAGAGCCCAGTCTCTGGGTGAGGCCACACTAGAATGGACAGTACCACACAATTCCAAGATTTAAGTGAATTTCCAGACCTTTTACTTATCCTTTTACTAAAAGGATAAGTACACCATAAAACAAACTTATTTGCAAGCTGTTCTTTAAAAACTAAATTTGGCTAAAATATCCCCCCCCCCCAACGTCCTTTCTGGATGTTCCACACATGACTGCACATGCCTGTGTGACGTAACCAAATTTTATGGTGTACTTATCCTTTAATGAAATGCACCTGTATCTAAGGTGTACTCTATCCAGAATAATGCCTTTCTGACTCAAACAAATATATGTATAAAGGTGTGATCAAACCGTTCAACTCAATTCTGCTCAACATTAATTTGATCTCATGATATAAAGGGATTAAAGGGCATGTTTACCCCTCATGCAAACTTTAGCAGTTCAAGGGAAGAAAACGACATGGGTTGAAGGGGGGGGGGGGGTAAGTTGACTACTATTTGAGTGGGGGTGAACATGAGCTTTAAATTGACATACTGTTAATTCTAAGCTTTGTTTATTAGCTGCAATTAATAGACCTGTTTAATATTTCAAATCTATTCCAGGAAATTTTAATTAATAGTTTGATTACCTTATTGTTTTAATAATAAAAACAAACCAGCCTGATACAGTATTTTTAATTCTGGGCTGGTCTGGAACATTTAATGGGTTGCATGTGGCCCCTGGGCCTTAAAAGGGTTCATCACCTCCACACACAAAAATGTCAGGGTTAACAGAAAAACCCCAATAACCTAGACCTAGCCCTTGTTTCCTTAACTGCTGATGTGCTTTTCTGTGCACATAAGGGTCCGGATCAGCAGTTAGTGATGCTTGAAACATTGCGTCTCAATTAAGTTTTAAATGTATTTACTTGAAAACCCAAAAACCTACTCCATACAGACATGGGTACACACAACTACTGATATTTACGAAAAAGCTGGTACGCGATTCTCGTGCTAATGGATGGCTAAATGCGCCTAGCCCTTATTGGGCTGCTGATGTCAAGCTTTCTGATGGGTGAGCCTAGGGTTTCCAGATCAGTGAAAAATCACATGCAGCAAGAATGAAGTTTAAAGTCTGTAATCGGCATAAAACCTCCCCACCCAAGAGGAGATAATACTTTTCAAACTGCGATCCTGCAGTGCTGCTGTCTCTCCTGCCCTTACCCTTATGCACAAGTACGACTTTGCCAAGATAGTTGTTTGCAAAATTAAGAGCACCCTTCAGTCACAGGTGATCTGGAAAACCTAGGTGGGCCCCATGTGCTTAGTTTGCACTCTGCTAGTGCAGAAAGTAATACATTTTTCCACAGACGTGTTTATATTTTTAGACAGTCCTTTAGTTCTATAGAACACATTTTTTCTGTAATGATTAAATGGAAAAACAGAACCAATTCACGTGTCTTTGAGCAATAAGGTGGAAAACTTGCCTTTCCATTGTGGCTTAACAGACAAATGCACAGAGACAAATTAGCAAATAAAGCCAGAAGCTCATAGTTAAATCTTCATTATATTTAAAAAAAAAAAAAATTATTTATAATTAGGTTAGAGATTAGCATTGCTTTAAGCATTCCAATGTACCTAAATCTGTCAATATATTTAAAAATGGTTAGATGCATATAAAAGCTAATATTGTCTAGAAAAAATAAATTGCTCAATATCCCTGCTGCAATGAGATGGAGTGGTAAGCAACAAATTGTTCTGCCCCAGCACTAATCTATGTACAATGCAGGTTATTCTTCTTACATATTTTTTAATCCTAATTTGAAATCTTTTCCCCCTAGCAGGGCTGTTTCTAGCCATCTTGGTGCCCTATCTTGATCAGATCGCGGTTAAAATCGCAGTAGTGAGGCCTAGCCCTCCAAGAGTATTGGACTCAGCACTTTCCCAAATTTGAATCATGCCTTAGAATGTTGCACTCTTACAAATACAAAAGAAGCTTGAAATATATTTGTACATTCTCTAAAATAGTGAATACAATAAAACATTAATAAATTGGATTTTTAAAAGCTGCTGAAAATTCCTTGTACAATCTTGGAAACCACAAGATGTTGCAAGGAAGGGTTCTTTTGTGGTTTGCCTGTTTTGACAAAAGGGGATTGCCCTAATTATTATCTTGCACCACTGTACATTAGAAGCACACTGGCTGCTACACTAATTCTGAAAAAGGAAGTAAAACAATAATGTAACTAAAATAAAGTAATAAATCTAGATTGTTTCAAGGATAAGATAAACTTTCTCACTTAGAATTGCTCTTCCTGCTTTACTGGTAATAGGTGTGTTGAGATCTAATTACGTAGGATCTTAAAAATAAATTTCACTGTTCATCTAGGTTGGATTTAGCAAAATTTCACTGTTTCAAGACATGGAGATTTATCAAAGTGGCCCATCCTGTTGCTGTACCATAGTAAGGTATTTAAAGGATAAATACAAAGTAACAATGTAATTCACATACCATATTATTGTGATTGAAGTCTTTGCTGAAAGTCACATTTTTTTCCATTAGACTCCCTTGGCAGCGTAAACAGCTTAAATAAAATATATCTGCTTATAAGTCAGATTGTATGTCTCGAATAAATTAAGCCCCAACCTAAAATTAGTTAAGGATACCGATATGATATTATAGGTTATCACACAGAGGGTATACTTTCGCAATAACTGACTGCTCTATAGCTCTGCTCTCTTTTTATTAACACACTAGACATTAAGCCTGTTACAATAACGGGCGCTAGAAGCCCAGAGTGCCTCCATCCTCCATGTCCCAAGGCCACAGTTCCCTCTTAGTCTCCCAGACCCAGGGCCCCCCACTCTGTCACAGATCCAGAGTCCCCTCCCTGTCCCAGACCCTGGGTCCCCCATCTGTCCTAGACCCAGGGCCCCTCCTCTGCCCCAGACCCAGGGCCCCCTCTCTCCAGACCCAGGGTCCCCCCCTCTCCCAGACCCAGGTCCCACCCCCTCTGTCCCAGACCCCCTGTCTGTCACAGATCCAGAGTCCCCCACTCTGTCCCAGACCCAGGGCCCCCCATCTGTCCCAGACCACCGGTCCTCCACTCACTCTGTCCCAGAACCAGGTCACACCACCTCTGACCCAGGCCCCCCCTCTGTCACAGACCAGAGTCTCCGTCTGTCCCAGACCCCCTCCTCTGCCCCAGACCAAGGCCCCCCTCTGTCCAGATCCAGGGCCCCCCTCTGTCCCAGACCCAGAGTCCCCCATCTGTCCCAGACCCAGAGTCCCCCATCTGTCCAGGGCCTCCTCTGCCCCAGACCCAGGGCCACCCACTCTGTCCCAGACCCAGAGTCCCCCACCTGTCCCAGGGCCTCCCACTCTGTCACAGACCCAGGTCACACCACCTCTGTCCCAGACCCATGGCCCCTCCTCTGCCCTAGACCCAGGGCCGCCCTCTGTCCCAGACCCAGGGTCTCCCACTCTGTCCCAGACCCAGGGCCCCCCTCTGTCCCAGACCCCGCCTCTGTCCCAGACCCAGGGTCCCCCACTTTGTCCAGCCCCAGGGCCCCCCTCTGTGCCAGACCCAGGGCCCCCCCTCTGTCCCAGACCCAGGGGCCCCCACACTGTCCCAGACCCAGGTCCCACCCCTCTGTCCCAGACCCAGCCCCCCCCCCGTCACAGACCCAGGGTGCCCTCTGTCCAGGGTCCTCCTCTGCCCCAGATCCAGCCCCCTGTCCCAGACCCAGGGTCACCCACTCTTTCCCAGACCCATGTCTCCTCCTTTCCCAGATCCAGCCCCCCCTGTCCCAGACCCAGGGTCCCCCACTTTGTCCCAGACCCATGGTCCCCCTCTGTCCCAGATCCAGCCCCCCTCTGTCCCAGCCCAGCCCCCCTCTGTCCAGCCCCAGGGCCCCCTCTGCTCCAGACCCAGCCCCCCCTCTGCCCCAGGGCCCCCCACACTGTCCCAGACCCAGGTCCCACCCCCTCTGTCCAGCCCCCCCTCTGTCACTCTGATTTACAGCCAGCCTGACACCTTTGGTTAATAGGAGGTTAATTTAGCATGTCAGTGAGCAGTTGTGACTCCCCCCACCCTCACCCAGACATTGATGTCTAGTGCAACCCTCTCCTCACAACCCCCACAGACACATGATTAATATCATTGTGGTCCAGGACAACCACACACACCCACCCAGCTACTCCTGCCTCACTGTCCCCCACCCAGAGATCTTAGAACATAACTGGTGTGTGTGTACAGTTTATTGGTGTCAGACCCAGTAATGCAGCACGGACAGGAATTCACACTGTGAAGAGTTAACTTAAGAAATCAACCCACCCAGAGCAGCCAGCAGCCCATCAGCAGCTCATTCCTGTCCCGTTCACCCCCAGTCCCGGCTCAGGTGTTGTACATCACAGGGAAGTTGGCTTCTATGCAGTAAGTTCTTCAGGTCCCGGTCTGTGGTCCCGCCCCCTAATGCAAACTTGTGATCCGATTGGCTGTTCTGCTGAAGGGAAAAGAAGCAGCCAATCAGGTAGATTGGCGCTTCTTCTCCAGAGCAGCCACACACAGGGACGCACAATTGCATTTTATTATATAGGATGCTTGCCTTAGTCAGAGGTATAGTCTGACTGGGGAAGGAGCTATAGAGCAGTCAGTAGAGGTGGCCATACACATGCGACCGATCACATTGGTATTGGCATGCATGCTGTGGGAACAGCACACACGGACACGACCAATCCCAATACGGGCACTTTCTCGGACGAAATGGGTGCTCGTTCGAAGATCCGCCCAGCGGGTTGGGCAACGATCCCCGTTCATACACATCATGCGTCGCGGGTCGGGACCCGTGATTGCAGGTGTGTATGGACCTTTAAAGTAAAGGGAGCCGATACTGACCAACAGACATTTTCCGTCATCCCGATCGATCGAAATGCCGACTACGGTCATTTGTTGGCAGGCCAATCGATCGGGAACAGCCCCTATACACTAATGATAATAGGTAAATCCCGTAGTTCCCCGATGGGATTTACCCATTATCGTTCGTGTGTAGTGTGTAAGGCTGCGAACACACTAGAACGCAAATAACAAATGTTATGTATTTCCATGAGTTTGCGATGTGATGCCGCCAATGTTCCGTTACCGGAGCCAATGCGATAAGCAAAAAAAAATGTGGATTGTATGTGTTCCGAAAAAGGATCACAGCACAACGCACACAGAGTGTGTTAGCCTGGCATGCATTTCTCACACTGAAGGATCGCAAAACACAATCGAAAGTGTGAGACGTGGTAATGTGGCTTGGCCTTTACTACATGGGTATAGTGCCCCTTTCTCAAATTTCCTTTGGGGCTTATACAATAAGAGGTGCAAAACTTTGCCTAGGCTGTTAATTTTCCTCAACTTATAAGACATTACCTTTTTACTGCTCTACAACAGTTAGAAAATATTTCATGAAGATCCAGAGTGCCTGCTGTAGACCAGTTTTGGCTTTATTGAGACATTATCTGGTTTGAGTTAAGAAAAGAAAGGCTGAGTATACACAGACCAATATTTTTGTTCTAAATAACTGTCTGCTGCAATTGTTCAGTCAATAGGGTCAAAATAACCACTTCTAACCAAAATCTAAAACTTCTTATATTTCAGCTGTCAATCAAGTTCCTTGCTCTCAAAAACTATTCTCTGTGAGTATTTTTTTTGTTGTAGCTGGAATGGTGACAGAGTTTTGACAGTTGGAATGCTGTGTGCAGGCTTGACAGTTGATTTGTGGAAAAAAAGTCAGGTCGGATGAAAGTGGGAGTGGTTAAAAGAGGGAGGGGGATACTGCTCCTAAACAAAATGTGTGCAGCAACACACACAAATCAGAGCAAGTTCTAATTCATGTATTCAATTATAGATTAGATGAGGCAAAGTATTTTTTCAGTATAGTGTTCCTTTAAGCTAGGTACACACAGTACCGATAAAGCCCCAATACCATTGGATCCAAAGGTATCGGGGCTTTATCAGTACTGTGTAACCTTGCTTTTACGAATGAGCGCTTGCCCACCGAACGTTCAGGTCGGCCGAGTGCTCATTCAGAAAAGACGGAAATTTCCCTCAGGCCCGGTAAACTCCCTATAGGGGAGTCTGCCATGGCCGAGGGAAACACACAGTCCCGAGCATTCTCCTATAGGGAGAACTTTCGGGACTGTGTGTATGCAGATCTTTGAAAAAGTGTGTACCCAGCTTTACATGGTGAGATTACCACTTAACAAATGAGCAAAGCAAGGAACAGTCTTTTGGGAGGACTCCAGGGATAGACCATCTAAAAACTACAATATTTAACAACAATATTTAAAACAAAAGTGTAACAATAACATTATTGTTTTTGTTTTTTAAAACCTATTTTCTGTCTTTTTTGGTGGATGTTAACTTCAAATAGTCATAAGACATGTTAATGAGCATTTATTACAAAACAAAAGTGATTTCTCATAGTACAACTACCCTAAGGGCACCACTTTTACTATTGCCAAATATCTGAATGGAGCGTGCATAGTCATCCTTTTATTTCTATTTAAAAACTGATTTATTTGGTATGGTGGAAATAAATAGAACAAACAAAAATAAAGATAGAATGTCACTGTTGACTAAAAAAAAACCCTCCCCAGCCACCACTGATATAAGGGCAAACATGGGAAAACAAGGTGGTATGGCCAAGGCTAAATCCTCACTGCACTACCAAAACAACCCACAAAGTATTTCCTATTAATAAAATTACTCATGTGATCTGGACAGCAAAGGAAAAAAAAAACTGATTGAAGCCAAGGCCACACTACAACGCACAAAATCGCGCACACAATCGCAAGCGTTATCGCATGCGATTGTGTGCACAATTCTTGTGTGTTTTGCGCGTGCATTTTGCCATTTTCCGTTATGGAAATGCATGTGTTAACGCACCAAAAATGGTGAACGCATGCATCGAAAACTGTGAGAATTTTTGCGTTCCCACGATTTCCATTTTTAAAAAATTACACAAACACGAGGAAAAACCCACTAGTGTGGCCTAGCCCCGAATGAATGCATTAGGAGGAGACTGTATCACAATGCACAGTGGATGAACAAAGAGCAGCATATTAATGCAATTGCTGAAATCAAAACAGCATAAGATTTGGTGATACTAGCTCTCAGTACATCTTACCAGTGGTAGGGACTGGTGTAGTTGCCACCATTTTTACAATACAATTGTCCTGTCACTGAGGAGGGGGATGACAAAATTTTGCAGTAAGCATATACTGGGGCCTGTCCTAAACACCCTAGGACATTGTTTGCTGATGTGACCACAATCAATAATTTTGACTGATAATCACTACTGAGTGTGGGACCATTCTGAATTATTTTAGTGATCCACTTTTCTGGATTGCTAAGTGATTCGTTTTACAATCTATTGATCTGACCAACACACTGCTTTGACAACACTATACAAGACTTTCTGTTGGCATCGGCACTTTTGAGCCAATGCAATTAGGCGATTTATATATAATTATATAATTTAGGCTTTTATTGAGTAAGTGAAGCACATACTATATGTTTTGGATTATTGTCCTTTTTCAAGGACATGTAGTGTGTACTTCACTTGCTAAATAAAAGCCCAAATTGCAGATGCCATTTGTGTTGCTTTTAAGTCCACCTTGACTCCTCCACTTAGTACACTATACACATAGAATACAGAGTCCGTTGGGACCTGTCGGGAACAGCAGAGGAACGCGATTGATCAAGGGTAAGTTCTTGGTGTTCGTTTAATTGAAGAACTGGAGTAAAGGTAGGCATCAAATTTATTGGATTATCAAAGACACTTTTCCTGGTTTTTGATAGACCGGTTGGCAATATCGTTCAGTCTATCGAAAAAACCCTGATTGGGCAAGATGGAAAACATTCCATCTACCCCATCTACCAGAACCAGACCTTCCGTAGATTTCAAGCTTAAATCTATGTAAGACTGTTTGTGCAAGGTGGGGATATTAGATTGGTTCTTCCTTAAATTTTGTTGTACGATCGCCGTACGAACCCCACGATTGTACATCAATTGTTTCATTAATGGTATAGATAAAGTCTGGTGCAATTAATTTGAGAAGATCTGATTAAATGTGTGAAGGTGATCGGCCAGGGCAGAAAATTTTTATCTGCTACAATGAAATTGTTTATGTGTATGGATGATCGTCCAACAAACGTCTTCCAACTCGATCCTGGTTGCAACTATTCTGCAATAATTTACTTCTTACACAATCGTATCTGCCTTTTAATGCCACATTTGACACAGCAATGCCAACAATTTTATCTTGTTCGTTTATGTCTGATTATACGACGTTCCTTTACTATTTAAATCTGGTCGGTAGTTCATCGAACAATTTCATTGCGTCTATGGGCCCCTTAAGACATAGCATAGCATAGCATAACATTACACTGATTCGATCCGAGATTCAAATCAATCGTAATGTGGAGTTTTACCCACCGACGTTACCGTGATGTTTCCTGACCGGATCATCATTACGATTGGATAACGGGTAGTCAGTCGGAAATACGAATCGGTTGTTATTTCAATGTGGAGAAATAAACTTGTAGTGTATGGCCGGATTATTATGTTCCCATTATCTATTGCGTGTTACACGTTCTATGGTGAAGAAGCCAAAACCTGCCCCAGATCTTCGGCTAGTGGGCGGGTCGTGCACCACTTCCTCATACCTGCCCGGGGGAAGTCCGAATGCTGTCACGTGACGCTCGCTATGTATTGTGGTAGACCCGCAGTTTCTTCACATTGACCTGAGTCACAGCGAAGCATAAGGTGCTGTCTGGAAGTTTGATTAGTTCCGCTAATCGGTCAGTGTAAGTACCGGGAGCATTGCGAGATTACAGAGAGGAAAGTGGGCATGGTGATGGTTTTAAGCACTAGGGTGGCATTGCCTGCAGTGTTTGTGTTGTTTCCGGTTTGAGGTGGGAGGTTTAGTGTGATAATTCAGTATTGTTTAAACCATTGCACTCCAGATGGCCTGGAAACTACAACTCCCAGTACGCTTTGTTTGCAAAATGCTGGGGGTTGTAGTTTCTTAAGGTTGGACAAGTACTAGAGGAAGTGTGTGCACAGACTTTTAGCACACAAAGGGTTATTTTGTATAAAATAAATTGCCAGGGAAAGTGCATGTGGGTTTTTAAATATGTTTTCATCCACTGATTTGTTCCTGATAGTCCCAGATTGATCAATGAGTAAAATATAAATAAACTGCTTAATTCAGGTTATGACTCCTGTACTAGTCTCTCAAGGATTTTACCCATGTGTGTTTATTGTTAACCCATATTTGTGTGGTATGGACATGGAAAGGACAATCTCTTTATTTACTAGATAAAAAAAACACGGATTGCTGGGAATTCTCCTTGCCTTGTTAGATCTCAGTCACCCAAACGTAACCCCTCAGAATGTGTATTATTGCTTGTTCTAGTAAGTGGTGATCAAGGGGAAGTTCAGTGCAAATGCATATATTTTTAAGAAAAATAGCAGTATAGATAAACTAACAAAAGTGTGCCCGTTGGTGTGCAGTGGAAATTGAGTGTATGTTTTGCTATGTGTGGATACAGTGTCTATAAAATCTTTATACAGGGAAATTTTAAACTGTTATTCAAAGTCATCAGCTTCCAGGGAAGCAAATAATAGACCCAGGCAATCCTGTCACAATGTGCAGTTCCATCTAAACAGCACCATTGGGCAACCGGAGACCCTATACACGATCCATATTAAAATGCTAGGTTCAAACTTATTAGTATTTACCACAGCAAGTTCCGTATTTGCAGTAACTATGGTGTTGGGACAGCACAGGATACTGATTGGCTATATAGTTTAGGAAGAGGTGGGGATAAATTAGCTAAATGCTCCTTATAGCAGAAGGTAGAGGAGCCTCCTTATAACAGAAGGTACTTCACAGTCTTATGTTTTATTATAAATATATCAATAGTGGGGAAAAACTGGCCATTGCTTTAAGAATGCTGGGTAGTTCACAAGAGTGTGAATGTGAGAGTCTGAAGAATTTGTAATTGGCCAAGACTGTCACATGTTTGATTTATTTATTTTGGGTGTAATACTGGAACTCCTTACACTTTCTGTCTTGTCATGTACAATGCCTATGAGAATTTTTTGATTTGCTAACCGTGTAAGATCAGAGCCTCATTGGATGTTGGTAAAATTCCACTTCCTTTAAGTGTCTAAATGGAGACCCTGTAGCACACTTGGAGGTGGTGCTAAACCTACCATTTTGTGTTTTCCATTCAAACTTGTGTATACTTTGTTTTGTAATTCAGTAATAAGTAGTAGTACTATACTTTGTTTAGTGTTATTCCTTATGGTGATTTTAATTAAATAGTGATAATTACATACATATATAGACATTTCCTATGCTAAACCTACCATTTTGTGTTTTCCATTCAAACTTAGGAGTGAAAAGTAAGTAAACTTTATTAATTGTGTATACTTTGTTTTGTAATTCAGTAATTAGTAGTACTATACTTTGTATAGTGTTATTTATTTCTTATGGTGATTTTAATTAGTGATAATTACATACATTTATAGACATTTCCTATGTATAAAAGTGTTATATACCCCCCACCTAATTAGTTGATCCTAAAAACTCGATGCAATCTCTGTAAAAATATAAATATATTTAAATGTGTGGATAAATGCTTATGAAATACACTTCCTATTTAGAGACCATTATGGTCTTGCCCCTGACCCAGTGTCTGGGTTGATTCAGTTGCTCAGTAGAGATCTGAGCATGTTTGATCCATCCAACATCCAATCAGTAGAAACATTCCAAGGTAGTGTGCATTCTGGGAAGAAGGACCTTTACAGAACCTGAAATGTCAGCTCACTAATGTCAACAGCAGGTATAGCAAAGGGGATGAAATTAGCTGATTTTTCAAAATGGAAGAGAAAATGTAGAATAACGACCGTATATACTCGAGTATAAGTCGAGGCACCTATTTTTACCTAAAAAAATTGTAAAAACTGATTGACTCGAGTATAAGTCGAGGGTAGAAATTATCACCACTACTGCCTTCTGATTCTGTGTTGTTTTTAGGCTTTAGTTGCCCTTTAAAATGACAGCAGAATTCCCATACATGAATCCCATACAGTAATAGCCAAATCCAGTACCAGTAACCTCCAATTCCTTGGCACTACAGATGTTTGGAAACTACAACTCCCATCATGCTTTGTTGCTGGGAGTTTCAGTTTCTAAACATGTGGAGTGGCAAGGTTCAGTAAACTTTTAATTAAGCTTACCATAATTTACAATTCTCCTTAACCCCATATAGTAAAGGGCCCTCTGACCCCATATAGTAATGGACTCTGATCCCAATTGTTAAAAATGTCACCTGAGAGTTGTAGTTTCAAGCTGTCATTTGCACTGTTTTTTGCCCCAAACTGAGGAGACCCATCAGATTTACAGCATCCAGATGAGCAGTGACAGTGCTGAGTGAGTCCAGCAGCCAGACTACAGGAAGCAGGAAGTGTAAAGGCAGATCAGCTCCTGTAACTTTCTATGTAGGTTAATACAGCGCCACCTTCTGGTTACTATCGGCAATTGCAGAATTTGGGCTGCAGTACGCATGGCAAAAATCTACCTGATTCCAGGTAAGAGGCAGAGCCCTACTATCCTCCTGGTGGTCAGTTTTTGGTACTTTGGGGGGGGACTACAGGAGAACCCTATGGAGCTGGGATGTGAGGTAAGGATTAAACTACACTACATGATGGGGCCAGTAGTTGTGGGGGTTTATAGTTTTGGGGGTGGACATGCCCTTTAACTGTAACTTCTATAATGATTCTGGGATTTGATGTAAAACAGATTTTGCAACCTTTGACAGTAAGGACAGAACAACAATTGACCGCCAACTGAGAGTCCATACACGTGCGTTTTTTCTGCTAGAATGCTTATTGCGCATCCTGCCCCAGCTAAATTCAGCATATGTATGGGCCTCAAGGCCACACCAAACTACTGAAAAAGGAGCGCATTTGCATGCAGTTTCCTTGTGTGCTTACGTTCCTTTTTCAGTTGACCACATTAAAACATGCGCAGTCTGCACCAAAAATGGTGGTTTTAAAATGTTTTTTAAATACAGTCTGGTGTGCAGCATGCACAGTGTGCCCAGTCAAGTTAAAATAAATGCGTGAAGCACAGAAAACAGACATCATTGCACAGCAGTGTGATCTGACACTAATTCTTTAGTTTATCCTGGGGGTTTCAGCCTTCCTCTCCTGTGAATAATGATTTGTTTTGTGACTTCTCTGCTTTGTTTATATAAAGGCCATCTAGTTATTATATATATATATATATATATATATATATATATATATATATATATATATATACACACACACAGATGTGTGCCCTACGTTATAAAAGCAGTATCATATGGAGTGATCATTCCTTTAAATAAGGACTGGACAAATCAAAATTTCTAGGAGCCAGCTCAAAAAGGTTGGGTGCCAGCAAGTTCATACTTCAATTTACATGTGACTTCGCCCAACCCCACCTTTTATAACCCTGCCCAATCTACACAAGACCTGCTATTACACATACGAACAAATAACTAAAACTCTTAAGTTTACACCATTTGCATTAATATGTAAAACCAGATTCAAATATGTAAACCTTATTGGGGAATCACAGAACTCTTAACCTTTTAAATCCATTACATATTCTCACACAACATTAATACAGACCATATTCTGACACACTTTTACATGCACACACTATTAGGGTGAGGCCACTGCAAAGCACAGGAGCGCGCACAAAATCGCGAGCATTATCGCCACGCGATTGTTTGCGCGGTTCTTGCGCGGTTCGAGTTTGCGCATGCGGTTTTTCGCCTTTCGCGTTATGAGACACGCATGCGTTAACGCACCAAAAATGGTGAACGCATGAGTTTCCAAAACGCGAACGGACGCGCAATCGCATGCGCATCGGAAATCGCAGGAATTTTTGCGTTCCCCGCATTCCATTTTAGTGAAAATCGCGAGCGCGAAACGCTGCGCAAACGGGCCAAAAACGCGCTAGTGTGGCCTAGCCCTTAGCGGCTCTGGGTAAATCTCCCGAATGTGATTCAATATCGTGTATGGCCAGCTGTACTCCTACATACTAACTTGATTTTGTAAAGCTAGGTACACACGATCCAATAATTTGGACCCTCTGCTTGCGAGTAAATGCAACAGAGGGGCGGGACCGGCAGTCGTGACTGTGATCGGCTGAGTGGCAGTCAATCACGGATGCGGCTGCCGGATTTCATTGCGGCGTGGAAGAGGAGGTAAGTAAAGTTTGGGGCACTTTCTAAGAATAAAAAGAGCGGCTGGGGATGGGGGGACGGGGAATCATATATATTACGGGTTTTACACTAGGGGAGGGAATCCTGAGAGGGAGGGGGAGAAGGGCTGCAGTACGCATGCCAAACTTCTCCCGGAGGCCAGGTAGGAGGCAGCGTCCTATGTGAACTCTGCTATCCTCCTGGTGGGTAGTTTTTGGACTTTGGGGGGGGACTACAGAGAAACCATATGGAGCTGGGATGTGAGGTAAGGATTAAACTACACTACACAATGGGGCCAGTAGTTTTGGGGGTGGACATGCCCTTTTAAAGTTAATACAGTTCTATTTGCACTAGTTAGTAAAATATAGAACAAATCAGTTATTTTTGTTTAGGATAACCTTTTTTTCTGGCATACAGTAGTGAGTAGTTTTTTTGTGCATGTGATCTGCAATTCTTTTTTTTGGTTTCTTAAAATGAAAGTTTTTGCCTTGGGGCACAATCACAGTGTAGACCTCTGTCTGGTTTTCCATGGGTTGAGTGAATGTCTGACATGTCCATGAAGAAAGCATTAAAATAACTATGGTAGTTACACTTTCAACATTGTTATTTTTTTTGAGTTCGGATTTTTATCTATATCCCCATGTTTCGTAGCCAAGCACAATAATGAAAGTGGTGTTAGACAGCTGACATTACCTATTTCCATCTGCAACACTTCTCACCCAGGTGATGCCACTGCATCCTCACAGTAGTTAAAATTCTGTGAAAGGGACAGACAGGAACATATCCAAGGGGAGGACACATTCAGACAGTGCTAGCCCTACAATGTACCGTGAAAGATCTTTGTGAAACCTGCGCCGCTGAAGCAAGTGATGTTTAAAATTGCAAAACACTTTTTTTTCTGTTTTTTTTTTTTTTAACATCTGTTTATGGTTGGATAAAAAAAAAGTCCTGCAAAGGTTAAGACAGATTTTGTCACTCACTGTGATGCCACTATCTATAACATTGCAAAGTGATTGCACTGGAAAAGGATAATGGCTCTTGGGACATTGCCCTGTTAGAATGTTTGGTTTTTCCAACTACTGGCTGTACCTCCATTCTTTCTTTTGCTTACATTACTGCCAGGTCTGCTCTTCCAGCTCTCTGCATTCTAGGCATGCACTGTTGCTTCTGTCAAATTAATGCACACCTAGCAATGGTGGAGAACCCATCAATATTGATTTCATAAACTGATTAATAATTGTTTAAAAGTAACACTTTTACCCTATGTCTACCTTTATGGAGTTTACTAATTAGCCTCCAATTTACATTTTACCTCTCTAAGTGAAGTAGTTTAGCAGTATAAAAAGGAAGCTGTTAGTTACCCTTACAATACTAGGAGGAAGTTCTGAGCTGATGGTGCAACATTCCTGGAAAGTGAACACGTTTTGTAGAGACTGTGTGTGTAAATAGGTTTGACTGCTCACTTTTATCAGGGGGATTCCTGGAATTGTTAAAAAGAAAATTACACAGATTAACTGTTAACTTGGCACACCCCTATGTTTTTTTCCCATTATGGGCATGTTTCAGTATACTGTACTACAATGCCTTTGCTAAATTGAGTATGGGAGTTTCTGTTTTAAAGAATTGTACACAAAAAAAAATTACTTCATTTCAGTCTAAATGAATACATGTAAGCAGCACTTACTTTGTGTGTTTGTATTGCTGAATGCCTTCATTACAGTACATGTTTTGCTCAAGGCGCATCCTCGGCCCCCGGCAGACTATCTGACAATTTGTGAGGGCAAGCATGCTCGTTAAACCCTATAAGGCAGCATGAGAAACCATGCAGTTCCCATACCAACCGTCACTGTTCCAGTTACATAACAGAAGAGTTTGGTGATCGTAAGATTGACAGCTGAAACAAGTAAGTTGTTTTTAGAATCTATTTCTAAAGAAATAGGGGAAAGATCAACAAAAAAGAATGGTACAGTGAGTATAGAATTGCTTTTTCTATATTGAAATAAATATATAAGTAATTTGTTTTTCTGTTTTAGCTGTATATGTCTATTCCTTATTGTCACGAACGCCGGTTCGCTGGGCACGTGATCTGACCAATCACTAGGTACTCGCTGCCACCACTTTTAAGTTACGGCCTTAAAGATGCCCAAAAACACTCCTAATCTCACTGACTATGCCCACCCCTGTCCTGGCAGCTAAATGGTTAACACTACACCATTCACCCAGCGACTAGCATCGTCCTTCACAAGCAGTCACAGAGTTAATTAGCATTTACACTGCACACTCCATTCAAACACATATAAACTTATCAGAGGCTAACTGAGTTCTTTTAGAGCATCAAAGACAAAACTTATTAAATTTTAGATATAACATTCCAAAAGGTAGACAGTGCATATAATACAAAAATAAATAAAATGGTGTTGTAATAAATATACATCAATAGGTACAACAGTTATATAAATAAAAAGGATAAAATATTCACAGACCCTACTCACTAGAAGAAGTCCTGTATCCCGGGCGGAAGAAACATTTGGTCCATACACATGTTTTTAGCATGTCCCCTTAGTATGAACAAAGTTATAGGGGCTACATGATTTTTAAACCATTTGATGAACCACTCCTCCCATCCTATGGGCATTGCATGAGGTGGAGGTCTAGGAATGTACAGATTTATGACTAGCCAAAAGCATTCATTCCCCCTCATAGGAGATTCCATATAAATGTAGATATGTACATTGTATTGGGTATTGACCACATAATCCTCTCCTGTATTAATTATCAATTCCTCCAATCGAAACATGACCTGTGTGTAATCCAATTTCCCAAGATATTATAACTCCCGCCTTGGCAAGGAAATAAGGGCTCCATGTTTGGTATCATTTTGAAGGGCCTTCTCATTCCATTCATAAATATAATATTGGTTTCTATCTTACACATTCCAATACCGAAATACATTTATTTTGCATGTATGACTGTCCTTAAAATGACCTCTGTACCTACCAGACCCCAAGCTGAAGAGAATTCCAGATACACGGTTCGGCCCCACATTGCCTGGAAAAGATCTGGTTCCATGCTTCACTAATTGTATATAAACAATAGGACTGTTCAAGGGTGGAATGGTATTTTTATTGGTCCTTTGCAAGAACTATTACCAATAGTTAACCCATTCTTGCCAAATCACTACACACCTTTCCTGACACTTATACATAAAGTAAAAGTTTTAGAAGCATAGCCACATCTTTGTATTATAGGCAGGCAATGATGTATTTCAGGGGGTGGCAAGTAAATTTCTCAGGGTCCCGCATGAGGAACTTAATCTGTTTTGAAGTAGGCCATAGTTCAACTCTGTTCTTATAGAGATTTCAAAACCTGGATTTTATAAACAGATGAAATTTATATCCCTGGTTCGTTGGATGTTTTTAAAATTGCTGCACTTTTTAATAGAAAGTGTGTAATATTTTGTGGACCCATTCCATAAAATTCAGTTAATTTTGTTTGGGGTCTAGCATTGAGGGGCCAGTCAGGGCAGCCAAAGGGCCATATATTGCCCTTGGGCCTTTCTTTGCCCAGGTCTATATTTACACAAGCTCTTACCTATATATCTTGTGGCAAGATTACATAATTCCTTCCCACAGTATTTTCCTAAACATACGATACATATTGCCATTCCACTCAGTTTGGAAGCACACAGTTTTTTCGGAATGTATATTAAAGTGGAAGACTGGACTGGTATTCCTTGAAGATCTTTTATAGCTTTTGACTAGTTTGCTACATTTTCTTTTTGTAACTGATAATTTAATAAAATAAACACAACCGCATAAACTCATTTTTCCTGCAGGGGGAAAGCAGAAGTGAAAGTATCAGCATGACTTGCATTAAATTAGTACCATATACAGTCAGAAAAATCCAGGAGCCACTCTAAAGCTGGATTCACACATAACCTAAGGGCTATTTCTTTGATACCGAGGGGTACTTTCTCACTAATGTTTGTGCCAGGAAAACAGCCGAAACTGTTATGGACCAAAATTTTCATTTGGTCGCAGTCGCTCCCTGTACTGTAGTTTATAGTTTGCCACGATTGCTAGGCTGTGTAGCAGTCCTGAAACATCTTCTCCATATACTTTATGTAGAGAATGTTTGGGACGTGTGTGTAGCCACATCTTATAGATTCTGTCTGTCATTTGTCAAGATTGGTAGTGTGTGTACCCAGCTTAAGGCTAGGCATAAACAAGTGTAGAATTTAGCCTCTGTCCAACTATCAATTAATTTTGGCACATTGGGCCATAGTATTGCCGTATTTTACAACCAAATTATTGCAGCTGATGGCGGCCTTCTAAACATGCTCAATATTCTCTTAGCCAAGAATAGCCGACCAGTATATCTACAGATATACAAGCATAGTTTATTTCAAGCCGGAAACAGTCCAACAGTGCAGGTTTTTCCATTTTTGTTCCTGGCTCCTGTTGTATTAATTGAATAAGTTGAGTTATGGGGAACTGTGGTCTCCAAACAGTTAAGTTTAAATGAAAGGCCAGTTTCCTACCTTTAAAATGAGCCATCAACCACCTCTCTACGTGCTCCACACCCCAGGTATACAGAAATGACTGACCAGAAAGTTAATGGGTGGGAGGCTGACGTGACCTTCCTAAGGCTTCTCCTGCACTGTGCCGCCGGCGAGCACAGCCTCAGACTCCCTCAGTGTGTGAGGGGACAGGAAGTCCCTTCTCCTCTCTGCTGTGTGAAGTCCTGACATATGGAATGGGAATCTACAACTTAGGCACCCGCGAATAGGTGGGGCTTAGGCACCCTGAGTGGGCAGGGCTTAGCACCCATGAGTGGGGGGGCGGGCCACATGGGGCTGAAAGATAATGGGCCATGGGGGCCTGCAACTGGAGGTCCATGAGTAGGAGGGACAAGGGGGGCTGCAAGGTAAGGAGAGACACAGGACGATTGACTGACAGTTTCAGAGCAGGAAGTGCAGGGGACCTGGTGATGCTGCTGCCATATCACACACAAACATGTAAATATCTTCAAAACTATGCAAATAACAATGGAAATAAATTGCAAAAATTCTCAGGGAGCAATTCCTATCAATTTACCCAAAGTCATTTTTGGACCACAGTTCCCCTTTAAGTCATAGCTCCTTTCCTTCAGTTCTTCAGTTAATGAAAAAGGATAGGTTTACTTTCCAAGTGAACGTGGGGGGTAAAACATGCACAGTCTATAAATGAAAATGTATCTGATCTAAAGTATTTTTTTGTTCCACTGTAGATTGTGTTGGATTGATTGAAACATTTGCCAAGGAGCAGAAAGGTGTAGGTATTCCTTGATTAAAATTCTTTAAAAATTTAATCAGAAATGGTGTTTATTATACCTGTTATCCTTTCTGTCTGCCATGTTATCGATATAGATCAGTAAGGTATTTAAGTGCAATATTGATTAAAGGGTAAGTATTTTTGTTAAAATGGTATCACCTCCCCATGAGTTATAAGGATATATGCATGCTCATCCTGGGATTAAAAATAAATAAATATATTTAACAATTCTTATCACTATGCATATAGTCAAAAGGTAAATGTTACATTGAGATGGACTAGAACTCGAACCCGAGTTCCGAACGGATTTGGCTTCCCGACTATCTCGGACTTTCTGGACTTGCGGCTGTATGTTCGCCAAACCTCAAATGTATTGCTTTTGAAGGTTCTCATTCATCCAGGTCATGGTATATCTGTTGTATTCAATTAGATCAACTGGACTTGAAGTTTAGTCGCTAGTCATCCGACTGGCTTTCTCAATTCAGAATGACTTGTACAAGAATCTGTGGCAATTATGTACCCTGGAAAATCCCAATTAGCATATCCCAGCCAGGTGTTAAGGGCGTGGCTAAGAGTTGTTCTAGGAACGCCATGGTAAGGTGTCAAAACAGCATTGTACATGGCAGACAGTTGGTGTACCTCAGCCGTGTCCCTGCATCTTAAGGATAAGGACATAATTGAATATATATTGAATACAACAATACCCTCGAATGTATTGTTCGTTTTCGATAACCCTCAAATGTATGGGTCGTTTTCACTAACCCTAGAATGTATCGCCGCTTTTGTAACCCTCAAATATTGGATCGTTCGTTAACCCTTGAAAGTATCGTTTTTTTCGGTATTCTTGAATTTATGGTTCTATTTTACAATAACCCTCGAAGTACGTTCAGTAACCATCGAATATAGCTTGCGCAAAACCCTCCAATTGCCCATTCGTGTTTAAAGGAGAACTAAACCCAAAAGTCAAAGTATAAGTTTAAAAGTTTTGCTTCAACTCCTTCTCAGCAGTCAGTCAGGGCCTTTCTTTACCTCTATGAGCTCTTTTTAGGTTCTGTTTGTTCCCCAAATCTGAAGCTGACATTTTCCCTTAACGTGTCTATACTTTTGCCTTAACTACATTTTCAGCACCTATGTGATTTCCGCTCCCACCTCCTTAACCCCTATGATGTAGGATATATTACATCATCAATATTCAAATTGCAGCCCTTTCTGGTGGGACAGAGAGTCACTGATTAACACTTTCCTAGTAGCAGTGTTTGTAGTGTGGATGTATACAGGTCTGGGTATATATAGTTTGTCCGGATCTGAAATAATGTATGTTTCACTCCATCGAATCCGATACATAGACAATAAATTGCTGGTGAAACATACAAGACAACAGTTTGTAGCTGTGAATATTGCAAGTTTATTGCAAAACATGCATGCTAAATGTTTCTGACCCACTTGTAATTCCTCAAATGCTTGAGAGGGTCTGAAACATGTAGCATGCATCATTCACAGCTACAGACCTGTGTCTTTGTATGTTTCACCAGCAATTTGTCTATGTATCGGATTCGGTGGAGTGAAACATACGATACATAGACAATAATTGCTGGTGAAACATACAAAGACACAGGTCTGTAGCTGTGAATATGCAAGTTTATTGCAAAACATGCATGCTACATGTTTCAGACCCTCTCAGCACTTGAGGAATTACAAGTGGGTCAGAAACATGTAGCATGCATGTTTTGCAATAACCGGCACTATTTACAGTTACAGGCTGTGTCTTCGTAGGTTTCACTGCAATGTATTGTGTAAGTGTTGGAGGACCATATATAAAACTTGCGATACCGCGGGTTTTGGTTACTGTACGACTGTGGCAGTAGTATACCATGCGGTAATAAATTACCGTAATGATATTCTATGGGCAGTTGTAGATTTACGTTCTCTATCGTACATTACAAGATTTCCAATAGTGATCATAAATTAACGATCACTAAGAAGGCGATACCACACCTTTATAAATATGTCCCGTAGTGTGAAGGTCTCTAGCTCTCCCTGTCGCTGCAGCAATATTGTGAAAAGTGTTGCTTCTAAAGGGGAGTGTTGGAGGGTAGGAAGTGTGTTTTTTTATAGAAACCACACTGTGCAGAACTGTAGGGGAGGATAGTGAAGTTAACCTGATCTTAGCGCAGCTCTGTGCAATGCATCATCGGTGTACCTTTATTATGGGAATGTTGGAGGGTAGGAAGAGTGTGGTTTTTATAGAAACCGCATGGTGTAGAACTCTAGGGGCGGGACGATGGAGAAGTGAGCCTGATCTTAGCACCAGCTCTGTGCAATCTTTTTTTTTTTTTTTTTTTTTATCAGTGTACCTTATTAAAGTGATGTTGGAGGGTAGGAAGAGTGTTTTTGATTCAGTTGTCTGTGTAAAAACAACAAATTGTAGTACAGAGCTAAGCTAAGAAATGCATTACACAGAGAAAAACCAGCCTGTAACCGTGAATAGTGCAGGTTATTGCAAAACATTAAATGGTAATGTTGAGTGGATACTACTTGCAGCTCTGCACTGTTGTTTCTATAAATGTACATATTAATTGGAATTGGAGGAAATGCCAATTAAAAGGGTACTGTTAGAGGGAATGCAAACATGTTCTATAACATTAATGCAGCAGGAGGGTGCCTGTGTGGAAGTTTTGCATAACAAAATCACTCTTCCAACTAGGGTTCCCACCTAGTCTTGCCTTTAAGACCTAAGACTATACAGGCCGATGTATTAAAAGTTCTTATCGTTAGAAATGGTGCAAATTTTCCCCAACCAATCAGATTTAATTACTAGGCCTGATATAATTTCCTTTCAGCCTCCAACATTCCCCTTTAAAAATGCATTGCACAGAGCTGTGCTAAGACCATGTTCACATCAATATGCTGCACCTGCAGCTCTGAGCTGTTTTGTTTTTATAAGTGTAACCTTGTTAAGTGGTCGGCAACTGGTGTTGCCACCTTTCCCTTTAAGACTCAACACTTAGGGCTAGCTCCCACTTGCGCGTTTTAGATTGCGGTTTGCGGTCTGATGTTCTTGTGGGAGTGCAGGCATGTAATACGTCATATATAGTTTGTAGGTAAGGCACACTCATATGGTATTCAAACAATACTCATTTATTTAAGTGCTGAAAACAATAAATGCCAAATACACACAATGTTTTGGGGGGTCCAACCCCCTTCCACCTGAGGAAGGGGGTTGGACCCCCTGAAACGTTGTGTGTTTTTGACTGTTTACTGCTTTTAACCCCTATTTTGATAGCCTCATTAAAGGACACCAGATTTAATAATCCCTTTAGGGATAATTTCTTAGAAACGCCGTTTGCAATTGACAGCGAGTATCATGCTATTTTTTAAACATTATATTACAGGAAACCATAGTGTCTGGGTGCGGGATCCTAAAATACAGAAGCATGATGGCCATTCCTATTTGGATTATGAAATTTTGCATTTGTGTAAGTATCAATATTAATTTGTATTTTATGTAAGATTGTTCAAAAGGCAAAAAGTGTACTAAATTGCAATTTCTAAAACCGGAGGGAGAAACCGCAGATCAAAAGGTTTAATTTTTTTTTGCAAATTCAGTTAATCTACTGAATGGACAAATGGGAGTAGGCTGGAACCCAAGCAATTCCTAGTAAAAATGATGATTGTTTTGCTGTATTAGTCCAATATATGTAGTACAAGTAGAGTACTGTGGATACTTTTAATGGACTACAGTTTATTTTATGTAGACAAGCTTTCGAAGGATCAACCCTCTTCCTCAGGTCATGGCAATGCACCAAAAACATGCGTTTTCGCATGCTCTGTTTTCAATGATATGAAAAAACGCACGCGCAACCGCAAAAAAAAGCGCAGCAGTGGGCCTAGCCCTAGTCCCATTAAAGTATCACAGTACCCTACTTTTTATTACAAGCAATTCCTAATCATACTTCTTTGTTTAAAAGTACCTTCAACAACAACTATTTTTAAAAAGGTAGTAGGTGACACCAGCAAACTGCTTTTCAGAGTCTTTAGTGGGTCTTTAGCGCATCGCGATGATGTCACGCACGTCCGTGGATGCACGGACACCACGCATGCGGCGAGGGCATTTGGAATATGCTGTTGTATTTTTGGAATCCTGTGTACAAAAAAACAAAAAAAACAAATGGAAAGGGTTCAGAGAATGGCAACTAAATAATAAGGGGAGCTTGATATGAAGACAGATTGTATAGATTACAATTATGCACACTAGAGAAAAGGCATTTAAGTGGGAATGAGCACTGTATAAATAAATTAATGAGCCATACAATAAACATTTGGTGCATTATTCGCTAATAGAACATGTGGACATCCCTTAAACTGGAAGAAAAGGACTCTTCAAGTTTGAAAAGTTGTTTTTTCACGTGGCGACCAGAAAACCTATGGAACTGTCTTCCATTGGACATGGAGATGGCAGGTTCATTGGGATATAGCATGTTTATGGTGCAAACCCATAGGAGTTGTATGCTTGTATAACTGGGTAATTTTTTCCACAACTGAGCACATTTAGCCCTTTAATCACTTTGCACTTTGTGCAGGGCACTTGCTATATACAATCGATTCATTCAGTACATAGTTTTTGAAGAAACAAAATGCAAATATTGGGATCCACATCTCTCTTCCCACCCAGGGCAGCAGAGATCCTTTTCTGTTCCTCAGGAGTCCATACACAACACATGCATGTCTCTTCTATACCTCAGAGGCTTCTGTCCCCTCTCCCTTTTTTTGTCTTCCCACCCTAAACAGAAACTATTGGCTGCCTCCCCACACTGAGCAGACTAGGCAAGCAGAACGCATTGCCCTGGTAACCTTACATTTCAGTATGCTTTGAGAGGATGTTACAATACTCTACAATGGAATATCTTGATTTTTGTTGATATTGATCGATAAAGTTGAAGTTGATCCAGGGTATTTCCTTTGTCACTTAGTTTGATTTTTTTTTTTCTTCCTATAGATTAACGGTTAGGCAGAAATGTGGCTATTGCCAAGTAGGTTGGACTAGATGGATGGATGTCTATACTATGCTTGTAAAGTTACAGTTCCTTGTCTTCCCTGACTGTCTGAGTCTGTGACAGTCCTCATAATATGCTGTGTAAGAAACCCTGCAACCATTATATGTCCTTTGTTCTACACTATGGACACCTTAGGGAGAGCAAAAATTCAGGGAGAAAAAAAAGGGAGAGCCTTTTCTGCGAACTTTTAACTTTCAGCTCACAGATTGTGTTTACTCACATAGAGGATTAAAGGCGCATATCCCACCCCAATTGATAATTGATATTAAGGTAAATAACCACCCAATCATTTTAGTTACACACCTTTAAAAATGTCTCTGTATGCAGTAAATTCTCCTGATATTTCCACAGCGTTTCCCTTAGCAAGACGTACACTCTTTGGTGGCACTCACAGGAAGAATCGCCAGGTAAGCCCTTCAGTCATTGGCTGTGACATCAGGGAGTGATGTACCTAATATCAATTATGTTTGGGAATTGATATGCTCTTTAAAGCCCCAGGTAAAACCTGAAAGGGATTTAACCACAATGTTGATCAACCAGGATTTGTGAGGTTGTTGTTTGTGTCAATTTTACCATGTGGAATAAGGTTTTAAAGTGTGCCATATACAAACCAATCCGATAAACTGGGGGAAAAGGTGTTTTTTAAAAAAAAAAAAAAAAAAATCTCCACTGGTATTAACTCCGTGCGTAGTCTGACAGGTCCTGGACGCATGCGCATAGAAGACATTCTTTCTGAACCGTCTTCTACACACCCTGAGGAGCGAGCATGGGGTACGTTCCTTACCTTCTCTCCTGGCTTCTGCAGGTTTTATTGATGATTGGAGGTAAGCAACCACTCTATCTTCCGTTCTTAAACAACTGAATTCCCAAATGTGTTCATACCAGTGGAGAAACCCTTTAAAGACCTTTCGATTGATTCCTTCTCTCGATCCAATTTTAAGCATGCTTACCTCTGCTGGATAAGGGATAAACCTAAACAATGAAATAAAGAATTGAAGCACTAAATGCATTGTTTCCTATATGATTGTTTATAAATCTTTAGTTTTTTTATATGTTCTTTGTTTTTTTTCGATATGCTTACCCACTTTTATGTTTATCTGTAGACAAACAGCATGTGTTTCACTTTGAAGACCTCTTTGTGTCAGAAGGAGGTTTCGAAATTGTGGTGGCTTCGCCAAAAGCTTCAAAATAACGATGTCCTCATGTAAGCCATGTTCTGTTTAAAAATAATAGAATTAATTTCATAATAAATAGAATACAATTAATTTAAGGACTAATAAAATATTCAAGAATTCCATAACCATATTAAATAAGATGCTGTAGGCCGAGTTTCACTATACAAGGCATGGAACCCCAAGAGGAATTTAAATATTCTTGTATTAAAGTAGGAGTTGCATTATTACCTAGAATATTAAAGTTTTTAAATGGCATGGACATTGATATTTTTTACACGGATTACACAGTTAAGCACATTATAAGAATGTTTTTTTTTTTTTTTTTTTACAGTTTATTCTTGGCTGTTTATTTCATTCATTGGATATTGTACCCCCTACTATTTTAATGCTATTACAAAGTCACCTCTGCGTTCCGTAACCTTTCAAATGGTCACCTTTCAAAGGGCCAAATGTTACATACTGCTAGTAGGTGCCATTTGTTTATGTAATTATACCTTATTTAGTTATTATTGATGGGTATTGGCTGACTAAACAGTTTGACCATATTAATTTATTTATGACTACATATATATTTCTCCAAAATACAGCAGCACTGATTGTATCTGACATGAATTGCTGTTAGGATGTACCGGTATTTAAATCTGGAAATATATTGACTACCAGTTGTTGGCTACCATGGGTCAGGTTGCTTCATAAAGGGTCTTTCCCCGAACAATGCACTTATATATGGACATGGTGCCCCATTTTTTAACTGATAAAAAAAGATTTTCAAGTTTTAATCAGTGCTTCTGTATTTTGGAGAAATGTGCATTTACCTGGTATATACAGCTCCGCACGTCATATATAGCTTTAATTAGTGCTATTTGGTCGTTCATCCCCTTCCCATTTGATAGTACCCAGGATGAGGACCAAAACTGCTAGCTTGTTTCTTACTTTAGTGCTGAACTCTAGCCCTTCAACGTCCATTTAAGCAGAGTTAATCAGAAAGCCAGCTCTGGTTGTGTAGAAAGGTATAATTGCCCTTTAACTAAACCATGTTCCATTCATGATGCTACCCCCCCGCTTCCGATTTTCCCCACCCTCATTATTTATATGGGGGTGAGATTTAGAGTTGGTATTTCAGATAGAGAATTTAAATTTTTTATAGTTATAGAATTATTTGTTGGTTTTAAAATATATATATATATATATATATATATATATATATATATATATATATATACACACACACAGATGTGTGCCCTACGTTATAAAAGCAGTATCATATGGAGTGATCATTCCTTTAAATAAGGACTGGACAAATCAAAATTTCTAGGAGCCAGCTCAAAAAGGTTGGGTGCCAGCAAGTTCATACTTCAATTTACATGTGACTTCGCCCAACCCCACCTTTTATAACCCTGCCCAATCTACACAAGACCTGCTATTACACATACGAACAAATAACTAAAACTCTTAAGTTTACAACATTTGCATTAATAATGTAAAAACCAGATTTCAAATATGTAAACCTTATATGGGGATATCACAGAACTCTTATACCTTTTAAATCCATTACATATTCTCACACAAACATTAATACAGAGCATATTCTGACACACTTTTACATGCACACACTATTAGGGTGAGGCCACACTGCAAAGCACAGGAATCGCGCACAAAATCGCGAGCATTATCGCACGCGATTGTGTGCGCGGTTCTTGCGCGGTTCGAGTTTGCGCATGCGGTTTTTCGCCTTTTCGCGTTATGGACACGCATGCGTTAACGCACCAAAAATGGTGAACGCATGAGTTTCCAAAACGCGAACGGACGCGCAATCGCATGCGCATCGGAAATCGCAGGAATTTTTGCGTTCCCGCGATTTCCATTTTAGTGAAAATCGCGAGCGCGAAACGCGTGCGCAAACGGGCCAAAAACGCGCTAGTGTGGCCTAGCCCTTAGCGGCTCTGGGTAAATCTCCCGAATGTGATTCAATATCGTGTATGGCCAGCTGTACTCCTACATACTAACTTGATTTTGTAAAGCTAGGTACACACGATCCAATAATTTGGACCCTCTGCTTGCGAGTAAATGCAAGCAGAGGGGCGGGACCGGCAGTCGTGACTGTGATCGGCTGAGTGGCAGTCAATCACGGATGCGGCTGCCGGGAGTTCATTGCGGCGTGGGAAAGAGGGAAGGTAAGTAAAGTTTGGGGCACTTTCTAAGAATAAAAATAGAGCGGCTGGGGATGGGGGGACAGGGGGAATCATATATATTACGGGTTTTACACTAGGGGGAGGGAATCCTGAGAGGGAGGGGGAGAAGGGCTGCAGTACGCATGCCAAACTTCTCCCGGAGGCAGAGGCAGGAGGTAGGAGGCAGCGTCCTATGTGAACTCTGCTATCCTCCTGGTGGGTAGTTTTTGGGACTTTGGGGGGGGACTACAGGAGAACCATATGGAGCTGGGATGTGAGGTAAGGATTAAACTACACTACACAATGGGGCCAGTAGTTTTGGGGGTGGACATGCCCTTTTAAAGTTAATACAGTTCTATTTGCACTAGTTAGTAAAATATAGAACAAATCTAGTTATTTTGTTTAGGATAACCATTGTTTTCTTGGCATACAGTAGTGAGTAGTTTTTTGTGCATGTGATCTGCAATTCTTTTTTTTAGGTTTCTTAAAATGAAAGTTTTTGCCTTGGGGCACAATCACAGTGTAGACCTCTGTCTGGTTTTCCATGGGTTGAGTGAAATGTCTGACATGTCCTATGAGAAAAGCATTAAAATAACTATGGTAGTTACACTTTCAACATTGTTATTTTTTTTGAGTTCGGATTTTTATCTATATCCCCATGTTTCGTAGCCAAGCACAATAATGTAAAGTGGTGTTAGACAGCTGACATTACCTATTTCCATCTGCAACACTTCTCACCCAGGTGATGCACACTGCATCCTCACAGTAGTTAAAATTCTGTGAAAGGGACAGACAGGAACATATCCAAGGGGGAGGACACATTCAGGACAGTGCTAGCCCTACAATGTACCGTGAAAGATCTTTGTGAAACCTGCGCCGCTGAAGCAAGTGATGTTATAAGACAATTGCAACAACTTTTTTTTCTGTTTTTTTTTTTTTTTTTAACATCTGTTTATGGTTGGGATAAAAAAAAAGTCCTGCAAAGGTTAAGACAGAGTTGTCACTCACTGTGATGCCACTATCTATAACATTGCAAAGTGATTGCACTGGAAAAGGATAATGGCTCTTGGGACATTGCCCTGTTAGAATGTTGGTTTTTCCAACTACTGGCTGTACCTCCATTCTTTCTTTTTGCTTACATTACTGCCAGGTCTGCTCTTCCAGCTCTCTGCATTCTAGGCATGCACTGTTGCTTCTGTCAAATTAATGCACACCTAGCAATGGTGGAGAACCCATCAATATTGATTTCATAAACTGATTAATAATTGTTTAAAAAGTAACACTTTTACACATATGTCTACCTTTATGGAGTTTACTAATTAGCCTCCAATTTACATTTTACCTCTCTAAGTGTAAGTAGTTTAGCAGTATAAAAAGGAAGCTGTTAGTTACCCTTACAATACTAGGAGGAAGTTCTGAGCTGATGGTGCAACATTCCTGGAAAGTGAACACGTTTTGTAGAGACTGTGTGTGTAAATAGGTTTGACTGCTCACTTTTTATCAGGGGGATTCCTGGAATTGTTAAAGAGAAATTACACAGATTAACTGTTAACTTGGCACACCCCTATGTTTTTTCCCATTATGGGCATGTTTCAGTATACTGTACTACAATGCCTTTGCTAAATTGAGTATGGAGAGTTTCTGTTTTAAAGGAATTGTACACTAAAAAAAAATTACTTCATTTCAGTCTAAATGAATACATGTAAGCAGCACTTACTTTGGTGTGTTTGTATTGCTGAATGCCTTCATTACAGTACATGTTTTGCTCAAGCGCAGTCCCTCGGCCCCCTGGCAGACTATCTGACAATTTGTGAGGGCAAGCATGCTCGGTAAACCCTATAAGGCAGCAATGAGAAACCATGCAGTTCCCATACCAACCGTCACTGTTCCAGTTACATAACAGAAGAGTTGGTGATCGTAAGATTGACAGCTGAAACAAGTAAGTTGTTTTAGAATCTATTTCTAAAGAAATAGGGGAAAGATCAACAAAAAAGAATGGTACAGTGAGTATAGAAGTGCTTTTTCTATATATGAAATAATATATAAAGTAATTTGTTTTTCTGTTTTAGCTGTATATGTCTATTCCTTATTGTCACGAACGCCGGTTCGCTGGGCACGTGATCTGACCAATCACTAGGTACTCGCTGCCACCACTTTTAAGTTACGGCCTTAAAGATGCCCCAAAAACACTCCTAAATCTCACTGACTATGCCCACCCCTGTCCTGGCAGCTAAATGGTTAACACTACACCATTCACTCCAGCGACTAGCATCAGTCCTTCACAAGCAGTCACAGAGTTAATTAGCATTTACACTGCACACTCCATTCAAACACATATAAACTTATCAGAGGCTAACTGAGTTCTTTTAGAGCATCAAAGACAAAACTTATTAAATTTTAGATATAACATTCCAAAAGGTAGACAGTGCATATAATACAAAAATAAAATAAAATGGTGTTGTAATAAAAATGACATACAATAGGTACAACAGTTATATAAAATAAAAAGGATAAAAATATTCACAGACCCTACTCACTAGAAGAAGTCCTGTATCCCGGGGCAGGAAGAAACATTTGGTCCATACACATGTTTTTAGCATGTCCCCTTAGTATGAACAAAGTTATAGGGGCTACAATGATTTTTAAACCATTTGATGAACCACTCCCATCCTATGGGCATTGCATGAGGTGGGAGTGTCTAGGAATGTACAGATTTATGACTAGCCAAAAGCATTCATTCCCCCTCAGTTAGGCAGATTCCATATAAATGTAGATATGTACATTGTATTGGGATATTGACCACATAATCCTCTCCTGTATTAATTATCAATTCCTCCAATACGAAACATGACCTGTGTGTAATCCATATTTCCCAAGATATTAATAACTCGCCTTGGCAAGGAAATAAGGGCTCCATGTTTGGTATCATTTTGAAGGGCCTTCTATTCCATTCATAAATATAATATTGGTTTCTATCTTACACATTCCAATACCGAAATACATTTATTTTGCATGTATGACTGTCCTTAAAATGACCTCTTAGTACCTACCAGACCCCAAGCTGAAGAGAATTCCAGATACACGGTTCGGCCCCACATTGCCTGGAAAAGATCTGGTTCCATGCTTCACTAATTGTAATATAAACAATAGGACTGTTCAAGGGTGGAATGGTATTTTTATTGGTCCTTTGCAAGAACTATTACCAATAGTTAACCCATTCTTGCCAAATCACTACACACTTTCCTGACACTTATACATAAAGTAAAAGTTTTAGAAGCATAGCCACATCTTTGTATTATAGGCAGGCAATGATGTATTTCAGGGGTGGGCAAGTAAATTTCTCAGGGTCCCGCATGAGGAACTTAATCTGTTTTGAAGTAGGCCAGTAGGTTCAACTCTGTTCTTATAGAGATTTCAAAACCTGGATTTTATAAACAGATGAAATTTATATCCCTGGTTCGTTGGATGTTTTTAAAATTGCTGCACTTTTTAATAGAAAGTGTGTAATATTTTGGACCCATTCCATAAAATTCAGTTAATTTGTTTGGGGTCTAGCATTGAGGGGCCAGTCAGGGGCAGCCAAAGGGCCATATATTGCCCTTGGGCCTTTCTTTGCCCAGGTCTATATTTACACAAGCTCTTACCTATATATCTTGTGGCAAGATTACATAATTCCTTCCCACAGTATTTTCCTAAACATACGATACATATTGCCATTCCACTCAGTTTGGAAGCACACAGTTGTTTTCGGAATGTATATTAAAGTGGAAGACTGGACTGGTATTCCTTGAAGATCTTTTATAGCTTTTGACTAGTTTGCTACATTTTCTGTTTTGTAACTGATAATTTAATAAAATAAACACAACCGCATAAAACTCATTTTTCCTGCAGGGGGGAAAGCAGAAGTGAAAGTATCAGCATGACTTGCATTAAATTAGTACCATATACAGTCAGAAAAATCCAGGAGCCACTCTAAAGCTGGATTCACACATAACGCTAAGGGGCTATTTCTGTTGATACCGAGGGGTACTTTCTCACTAATGTTTGTGCCAGGAAAACAGCCGAAACTGTTATGGACCTAAATTTTCATTTGGTCGCAGTCGGCTCCCTGTACTGTAGTTTATAGTTTGCCACGATTGCTAGGCTGTGTAGCAGTCCTGAAACATCTTCTCCATATACTTTATGTAGGGAGAATGTTTGGGACTGTGTGTAGCCACATCTTATAGATTCTGTCTGTCATTTGTCCAAGATTGGTAGTGTGTGTACCCAGCTTAAGGCTAGGCATAAACAAGTGTAGAATTTAGCCTCTGTCCAACTATCAATTAATTTTGGACAATTGGGCCATAGTATTAGCCGTATTTTACAACCAAATTAATTGCAGCTGATGGCGGCCTTCTAAACATGCTCAATATTCTCTTAGCCAAGAATAGCCGACCAGTATATCTACAGATATACAAGCATAGTTTATTTCAAGCCGGAAACAGTCCAACAGTGCAGGTTTTTCCATTTTTGTTCCTGGCTCCTGTTGTATTAATTGAATAAGTTGAGTTAATGGGGAACTGTGGTCTCCAAACAAGTTAAGTTTAAATGAAAGGCCAGTTTCCTACCTTTAAAATGAGCCATCAACCACCTCTCTACGTGCTCCACAGCCCAAGGTATACAGAAATGACTGACCAGAAAGTTAATGGGTGGGAGGCTGACGTGACCTTCCTAAGGCTTCTCCTGCACTGTGCCGCCGGCGAGCACAGCCTCAGACTCCCTCAGTGTGTGAGGGGGACAGGAAGTCCCTTCTCCTCTCTGCTGTGTGAAGTCCTGACATATGGTAAGGGAATCTACAACTTAGGCACCCGCGAATAGGTGGGGCTTAGGCACCCGTGAGTGGGCAGGGCTTAGGCACCCATGAGTGGGCGGGGCCACATGGGGCTGAAAGATAATGGGCCATGGGGGCCTGCAACTGGAGGGTCCATGAGTAGGAGGGACAAGGGGGGCTGCAAAGGTAAGGAGGAGACACAGGACAGATTGACTGACAGTTTCAGAGCAGGAAGTGCAGGGGACCTGGTGATGCTGCTGCCATATCACACACAAACATGTAAATATCTTCAAAACTATGCAAAATAAACAATGGAAATAAATTGCAAAAATTCTCAGGGGAGCAATTCCTATCAATTTACCCAAAGTCATTTTTGGACCACAGTTCCCCTTTAAGTCATAGCTCCTTTACCTTCAGTTCTTCAGTTAATGAAAAAAGGATAGGTTTACTTTCCAAGTGAACGTGGGGGGTAAAAACATGCACAGTCTATAAATGAAAATGTATCTGATCTAAAGTATTTTTTTTGTTCCACTGTAGATTTGTTGGATTGATTGAAACATGTTGCCAAAGGAGCAGAAAGGTGTAGGTATTCCTTGATTAAAATTCTTTATAAAATTTAATCAGAAATGGTGTTTATTATACCTGTTATCCTTTCTGTCTGCCATGTTATCGATATAGATCAGTAAGGTATTTAAGTGCAATATTGATTAAAGGGTAAGTATTTTGTTAAAATGGTATCACCTCCCCATGAGTTATAAGGATATATGCATAGCTCATCCTGGGATTAAAAAATAAATAAATATATTTAACAATTCTTATCACTATGCATATAGTCAAAAGGGTAAATGTTACATTAGAGATGGACTAGAACTCGAACCCGAGTTCCGAACGGATTTGGCTTCCCGGACTATCTCGGATTTCTCGGACTTTCTGGACTTGCGGCTGTATGTTCGCCAAACCTCAAATGTATTGCTTTTGAAGGTTCTCATTCATCCAGGTCATGGTATATCTGTTGTATTCAATTAGATCAACTGGACTTGAAGTTTAGTCGCTAGTCATCCGACTGGCTTTCTCAATTCAGAATGACTTGTACAAGAATCTGTGGCAATTATGTACCCTGGAAAATCCCAATTAGCATATCACAGCCAGGTGTTAAGGGCGTGGCTAAGAGTTGTTCTAGGAACGCCATGGGTAAGGTGTCAAAACAGCATTGTACATGGCAGACAGTTGGTGTACCTCAGCCGTGTACCTGCATCTTAAGGATAAAGGACATAATTGAATATATATTGAATACAACAGATACCTCGAATGTATTGTTCGTTTTCGATAACCCTCAAATGTATGGGTCGTTTTCACTAACCCTAGAATGTATCGCTCGCTTTTGGTAACCCTCAAATATATGGATCGTTCGTTAACCCTTGAAAGTATCGTTTGTTTTCGGTAATTCTTGAATTTATGGTTCTATTTTCAATAACCCTCGGAAGTATCGTTCAGTAACCATCGAATATAGCTTGCGCAAAACCCTCCAATTGCCCATTCGTGTTTAAAGGAGAACTAAACCCAAAAAGTCAAAGTATAAGTTATAAAGTAGTTGCTTCAACATCCTTCTCAGCAGTCAGTCAGGGGCCTTTTCTTTACCTCTATGAGCTCTTTTTAGGTTCTGTTTGTTCCCCAAATCTGAAGCTGACATTTTCCCTTAACGTGTCTATACTTTTGCCTTAACTACATTTTCAGCACCTATGTGATTTCCGCTCCCACCTCTTAACCCCTATGATGTAGGAATATATTACATCATCAATATTCAAATTGCAGCCCTTTCTGGGTGGGACAGAGAGTCACTGATTAACACTTTCCTAGTAGCAGTGTTGTAGTGTGATGTATACAGGTCTGGGTATATATAGTTTGTCCGGATCTGAAATAATGTATGTTTCACTCCATCGAATCCGATACATAGACAATAAATTGCTGGTGAAACATACAAAGACACAGGTTTGTAGCTCTGAATATTGCAAGTTTATTGCAAAACATGCATGCTAAATGTTTCTGACCCACTTGTAATTCCTCAAGTGCTTGAGAGGGTCTGAAACATGTAGCATGCATCATTCACAGCTACAGACCTGTGTCTTTGTATGTTTCACCAGCAATTTGTCTATGTATCGGATTCGGTGGAGTGAAACATACGATACATAGACAATAAATTGCTGGTGAAACATACAAAGACACAGGTCTGTAGCTGTGAATATTGCAAGTTTATTGCAAAACATGCATGCTACATGTTTCAGACCCTCTCAAGCACTTGAGGAATTACAAGTGGGTCAGAAACATGTAGCATGCATGTTTTGCAATAAACCGGCACTATTTACAGTTACAGGCTGTGTCTTCGTAGGTTTCACTTGCAATGTATTGTGTAAGTGTTGGAGGACCATATATAAAAACTTGCGATACCGCGGGTTTTGGTTACTGTACGACTGTGGCAGTAGTATACCATGCGGTAATAAATTACCGTAATGATATTCTATGGGCAGTTGTAGATTTACGTTCTCTATCGTACATTTACAAGATTTCCAATAGTGATCATAAATTAACGATCACTAAAGAAGGCGATACCACACCTTTATAAATATGTCCCGTAGTGTGAAGGTCTCTAGCTCTCCCTGTCGGCTGCAGCAATATTAGTGAAAAGTGTTGCTTCTTAAAGGGGAGTGTTGGAGGGTAGGAAGTGTGTGTTTTTATAGAAACCACACTGTGCAGAACTGTAGGGGGAGGATAGTGAAGTTAACCTGATCTTAGCGCAGCTCTGTGCAATGCATCATCGGTGTACCTTTATTATAGGGAATGTTGGAGGGTAGGAAGAGTGTGGTTTTTATAGAAACCGCATGGTGTAGAACTCTAGGGGGACGGGACGATGGAGAAGTGAGCCTGATCTTAGCACCAGCTCTGTGCAATACTTTTTTTTTTTTTTTTTTTTAATCAGTGTACCTTATTAAAGTGAATGTTGGAGGGTAGGAAGAGTGTTTTTGATTCAGTTGTCTGTGTAAAAACAACAAATTGTAGTACAGAGCTAAGCTAAGAAATGCATTACACAGAGAAAAACACAGCCTGTAACCGTGAATAGTGCAGGGTTATTGCAAAACATTAAATGGTAATGTTGGAGGGTATACTACTTGCAGCTCTGCACTGTTGTTTCTATAAATGTACATATTAATTGGAATTGGAGGAAATGCCAATTAAAAGGGTACTGTTAGAGGGAATGCAAACATGTTCTATAACATTAATGCAGCAGGAGGGCTGCCTGTGGGAAGTTTTGCATAACAAAATCACTCTTCCAACTAGGGTTCCCACCTAGTCTTGCCTTTAAGACCTAAGACATATACAGGCCGATGTATTAAAAGTTCTTATCGTTAGAAATGGTGCAAATTTTCCCCAACCAATCAGATTTAATTACATAGGCCTGATAATAAATTTCCTTTCAGCCTCCAACATTCCCCTTTAAAATGCATTGCACAGAGCTGTGCTAAGACCATGTTCACATCAATATGCTGCACCTGCAGCTCTGAGCTGTTTTGTTTTTATAAGTGTACCTTGTTAAGTGGTCGGCAACTGGTGTTGCCACCTTTCCCTTTAAGACTCAAACACTTAGGGCTAGCTCCCACTTGCGCGTTTTAGATTGCGGTTTGCGGTCTGATTGTTCTTGTGGGAGTGCAGGCATGTAATACGTCATATATAGTTTGTAGGTAGGCACACTCAATATGGTATTCAAACAATACTCATTTATTTAAGTGCTGAAAACAATGAATGGCCAGAAACGATGCAGAAAAAAGCATATTTTAGGGGGGCCAAACCCCTTCCCTCAGAGGAAAGGGGTTTGGACCCCCTAAAAAATGCATTTTTCTGCACCATTTCTGAAATTCACCTCTTGTTTAGGTACCTCATTAAAGGACACCCAGATTTAATAATCCCTTTAGGGATAATTTCTTAGAAACGCCGTTTGCAATTGACAGCGAGTATCATGCTATTTTTTAAACATTATATTACAGGAAACCATAAGTGTCTGGGTGCGGGATCCTAAAATACAGAAGCATGATGGCCATTCCTATTTGGATTATGAAATTTGCATTTGTGTAAGTATCAAATTAATTTTGTATTTTATGTAAGATTGTTCAAAAGGCAAAAAGTGTACTAAAATTGCAATTTCTAAAACCGGAGGGGAGAAACCGCAGATCAGAAAGGTTTAATTTTATTTTGCAAATTCAGTTAATCTACTGAATGGACAAATGGGAGTAGGCTGGAACCCAAGCAATTCCTAGTAAAAATGATGATTGTTTTGCTGTATTAGTCCAATATATGTAGTACAAAGTAGAGTACTGTGATACTTTTAATGGACTACAGTTTATTTTAGTAGACAAGCTTTCGAAGGATCAACCCTCTTCCTCAGGTCATGGCAATGCACCAAAAACATGCGTTTTCGCATGCTCTGTTTTCAATGATATGAAAAAACGCACGCGCAACCGCAAAAAAAGCGCAGCAGTGTGGCCTAGCCCATAGTCCATTAAAAGTATCACAGTACTCTACTTTTTATTACAAGCAATTCCTAATCATACTTCTAGTTGTTTAAAAGTAACCTTCAAACAGTACTATTTTTAAAAAGGTAGTAGGTGACACCAGCAAACTGCTTTTCAGAAGTCTTTAGTGGGTCTTTAGCGCATCGCGATGATGTCACGCACGTCCGTGGATGCACGGACACCACGCATGCGGCGAGGGCATTTGGAATATGCTGTGTATTTTTGGAATCCTGTGTACAAAAAAACAAAAAAAAACAAATGGAAAGGGTTCAGAGAATGGCAACTAAATTAATAAGGGGAGCTTGAATATGAAGACAGATTGTATAGATTACAATTATGCACACTAGAGAAAAGGCATTTAAGTGGGAATGAGCACTGTATAAATAAATTAATGAGCCATACAATAAACTATTTGGTGCATTATTCGCTAATAGAACATGTGGACATCCCTTAAGACTGGAAGAAAAGGACTCTTCAAGTTTGAAAAGTTGTTTTTTCACTGTGCGAACCAGAAAACCTATGGAACTGTCTTCCATTGGACATGGAGATGGCAGGTTCATTGGGAATATAGCATGTTTATGGTGCAAACCCATAGGAGTTGTATTGCTTGTATAACTGGGATAATTTTTTCCACAACTGAGCACATTTAGCACTTTAATCACATTTGCACTTTGTGCAGGGCACTTGCTATATAAATCGATTCATTCAGTACATAGTTTTTGAAGAAACAAATAACAGCATATTGGGATCCACATCTCTCTTCCCACCCAGGGCAGCAGAGATCCTTTTCTGTTCCTCAGGAGTCCATACACAACACATGCATGTCTCTCTATACCTCAGAGGCTTCTGTCCCCTCTCCCTTTTTTTGTCTTCCCACCCTAAACAGAAACTATTGGCTGCCTCCCCACACTGAGCAGACTATTGGCTGCCTCCCCACACTGAGCAGACTAGGCAAGCAGAACGCATTGCCCTGGTAACCTTACATTTCAGTATGCTTTGAGGAGGATGTTACAATACTCTACAATGGAATATCTTGATTTTTGTTGATATTGATCGATAAAGTTGAAGTTGATCCAGGGGTATTTCCTATTGTCACTTAGTTTGATTTTTTTTTTCTTCCTATAGATTAACGGTTAGGCAGGAAATGTGGCTATTGCCAAGTAGGTTGGACTAGATGGATGGATGTCTATACTATGCTTGTAAAGTTACAGTTCCTTGTCTTCCCTGACTGTCTGAGTCTGTGACAGTCGCATAATATGCTGTGTAAGAAACCCTGCAACCATTATATGTCCTTTGTTCTACCTATGGACACCTTAGGGAGAGCAAAAAATTCAGGGAGAAAAAAAAGGGAGAGCCTTTTCTGCTAGACTTTTAACTTTCAGCTCACAGATGGTGTTACTCACATAGAGGATTAAAGGGCATATCCACCCCAATTGATAATTGATATTAAGGTAAATAACCACCCAATCATTTTAGTTACACACCTTTAAAAATGTCTCTGTATGCAGTAAATTCTCCTGATATTTCCACAGCTGTTTCCCTTAGCAAGACGTACACTCTTTGGTGTGCACTCAGAGGAAGAATCGCCAGGTAAGCCCTTCAGTCATTGGCTGTGACATCAGGGAGTGATGTACCTAAATATCAATTATTGTTTTGGGAATTGATATGCTCTTTAAAGCCCCAGGTAAAACCTGAAAGGGATTTAACCACAATGTTGAATCAACCAGGATTTGTGAGGTTGGATTGTTTGTGTCAATTTTACCAATGTGGAATAAGGTTTTAAAGTGTGCCATATACAAACCAATCCAGATAAACTGGGGGAAAAGGTGTTTTTAAAAAAAAAAAAAAAAAAATCTCCACTGGTATTAACTCCGGTGCGTAGTCTGACAGGTCCTGACGCATGCGCATAGAAGACAGTCTGTCTGAACCTGTCTTCTACACACCTGAGGAGCGAGCAATGGGGTACGTTCCTTACCTTCTCTCCTGGCTTCTGCAGGTTTTATTGATGATTGGGAGGTAAGACACCACTCTATCTTCCGTTCTTAAATACAACTGAATTCCCAAAATGTGTTCATACCAGTGGAGAAACCCTTTAAGACCTTTCGATTGATTCCTTCTCGATCCAATTTATAAGCATGCTTACCTGCTGGATAAGGGATAAACCTAAACAATGAAATAAAGGAATTGAGAGCACTAAAATGCATTGTTTCCTATATGATTGTTATAAATCTTTAGTTTTTTTATATTGTTCTTTGATTTTTTTTCGATATGCTTACCCACTTTATGTTTATCTGTAGACAAACAGCATGTGTTTCACTTTGAAGACCTCTTGTGTCAGAAGGAGGTTTCGAGAATTTGTGTGGCTCCGACAAAAGCTTCAAAATAACGATGTCCTCATGTAAGCCATGTTCTGTTTAAAAATAATAGAATTAATTTCATAATAAATAGAATACAATTAATTTAAGGACTAATAAAATATTCAAGAAATTCCATAACCATATTAAATAAGATGCTGTAGGCCGAGTTTCACTATACAAGGCATGGAACCCCAAGAGGAATTTAAATATTCTTGTATTAAAGTAGGAGTTGCATTATTACCTAGAATATTAAAGTTTTTAAAATGGCATGGACATTGATATTTTTAACGGATTACACAGTTAAGCACATTATAAGAATGTTTTTTTTTTTTTTTTTACAGTTTATTCTTGGCTGTTTATTTTATTCATTGGATATTGTACCCCCTATTTTAAATGCTATTACAAAGTCACCTCTGCGTTCCGTAACCTTTCAAATGGTCACCTTTCAAAGGGCCAAATGTGTACATACTGCTAGTAGGTGCCATTTGTTTATGTAATTATTACCTTATTTAGTTATTATTGATGGGTATTGGCTGACTAAACAGTTTGACCATATTAATTTATTTATGACTACATATATATTTCTCCAAAATACAGCAGCACTGATTGTATCTGACATGAATTGCTGTTAGGATGTACCGGTATTTAAATCTGGAAATATATTGACTACCAGTTGTTGGCTACCATGGGTCAGGTTGCTTCATAAAGGGTCTTTCCCCGAAACAATGCACTTATATATGGACATGGTGCCCCATTTTTAACTGATAAAATAAAGATTTTCAAGTTTTAATCAGTGCTTCTGTATTTTGGAGAAATGTGCATTTACCTTGGTATATACAGCTCCGCACGTCATATATAGCTTTTAATTAGTGCTATTTGGTCGTTCATCCCCTTTCCCATTTGATAGTACCCAGGATGAGGACCAAAACTGCTAGCTTGTTTCTTACTTTAGTGCTGAACTCTAGCCCTTCGACGTCCATTTAAGCAGAGTTAATCAGAAAGCCAGCTCTGGTTGTGTAGAAAGGTATAATTGCCCTTTAACTAAACCATGTTCCATTCATGGATGCTACCCCTCCGCTTCCGATTTTCCCCACCCTCATTATTTATATGGGGGTGAGATGTTAGAGTTGGTATTTCAGATAGAGAATTTAAATTTTTATAGTTAATAGAAATTATTTGTTGGTTATAATCTAGAGCTAGAATATACAAAATTTTTTTGTGGTAGATTATTTCTTCATTGTGGTTTTCATTGCTACTTTCTGAATGGGAAATGAATCTAAGAAGTCTGTTCCCTAAAAAGCAACCAACAATTTGGGAAAATTTTTGGTAAAGGTTTTCAGTTCTCTTATCACTATTGCTTCATTATGTTTAAAAAAATGTATATTTAAAGCATTGTAAACGTTATTGTAAACTAATAATAATAATTTGTTCTTTCTCCCCTCAAGCAACCTTCCAGAACTTCCACCTAGAATTGCATTTTTTAAACTCAACAATCGACATAATGTGGAGCAGCGTGTCTGTGGATTACAAGAATTCCTAAAAAAGTGAGTTTTCCTCTGTGCATTTATATTAATGCAAAATCCTTTATGATAAAACAAAATATATTACTGATTTGTATCTAATCTACAATGTAACAGAGCCATCTTGTGGCTAGCACCACATTGAAGTTAATATAAAAGTGTTGGCATTGAACTGCTAGGAATTGATTTGTTTTAATTAAGGGTCCGATCTCATCCGTGCTGCAGCTCTCTGTAAGTTCTCTTTTTAAAAAGGGAAAACTTCATGTTTAACTTTAATGTACAATATAAAGTATAGATGGTGTGGTAAAATGTCACTTCTAAAATACTCCTTTATTTTTTTTTTTTTTTTTAGCATGTTTGTCAATTTTTCTTGGTTATCCTAGGGTTTCAATGGTATCCTGCTAGAAGATGAATTGGAAGATTCATGTTTATCAAAGTATCATTTGATATTTAAAGGAACACTAAATCCATAAAAATAACTATGTGCCATCCGTTTCTATTATTCACAGGGAGTTGAGAACGCTTATTCCCACCTCGGGGGACTTGGAACTTACCTTTACCGCACTCCACTCGCAAGCCGCGTCCTATTATTCACAGGGAGGTGAGAATAAGCGTTCTCACCTCCCTGGGAATAATAGAAACGGAGGGCACATAGTGATTTTTATGGATGATGGGGAGTTTAGAGTCCCTTTAAGCAAGTGGGATTCATTTCCCTTCTAAGTTCCACACACACAGTGAAAGATGTTTATTACAATGTAGACTAGAGGGAGCTGTGAGTAGGAGAAATGAGCCATAGTGACTGACTTATAAAGCAAAGCAGCCACTAGCCAGGTTAGTGTGTGTGTGGGGGGGGGAGGGAATCTTTATTTGATCTGGAACCACAAGGGCTAATTATAACCGTAAGTTGGGGCTCATTTTCTCCTCAAAATACTATTCTGTTATAATATGCCACATGGAACAACTGCAATGGCGGCTCCCGTCCTCTCCCAATCGCAATCTTTCTCCACACCTCGCTAATTCCCAACACCAGTCGGGTGTGCCTGTGGACCAGAGGGTCTCTCCTCTGCCTAAAGAAACAACAAAGAAAGGAAAACCGCTGAATCGTCCTCCGTTGGTGTATTCAATCTGCAACAAAATCAGGCTGATGTTTTTACTTAAAAATCATCTATTCTTACAACCATTGGCCGCCAGTAAACAGGTGTATAGACAGGTCTAACACGTTTCAGGTATCGACCCTTACTCATAGACAAAAAATATTTTTGTCCGCTCCTGGGGCTATGTTGATATAACCTTTGGCTGGCAGGGTACAGGAACACTAAGAGTAAATATATTTATATACCATTCATATTATTATAGTCACTGTTATAAGGATATATATAATCTATTTACTGTTAAAGGGACATTATACTGAAAAAATCGCTTTGCCTCATCTTAATCTATATTTGAATACATGAAGGTAGCACTTACTCTGATTTGCGTGCGTTGCTGCATGCCTTCAGTCAGCACACATTTTGTTTAGGAGCAGTATCACCCCTCCCTCTTTTAACCACTCCCATTTCCATCCAACCTGACTTTTTACCCACAAACCAACTGTCAAGTCTGCACACTGCATACAGCATTCTAACTGTCAAAACTGCCACCATTCCAGCTACAGTAAAACTACTCACAGAAGAAGTTTTTGAGAGCAAGGAACTTGATTGACAGCTGAAATATAAGATGTTTTAGGCTGGGTACACATGAAGGGACTATTTGTCTGGACCGAGCGCTCGCAGCAAGCGGTAGGCCAGGACAAATATTCGTCGGCCCCATAGGGAACCACACAATCGATCGGGATTTTCCGGCCGACCGACTGAAAGTGACGTGAATCGGTCGGATTCAATAGATTCAACATCAAAAGAAATAGAGGACAGATCAACAAAAAAATTATACAGTGGTGGCTGGGAAGAATTATAGTTTCCGATTTATGGTCAATTTAAAATAACAACCTATTTTTCGGTATAGATGCCTTTTTAAAAGGGTGCGGGTGTGTTCAATTTGGTTTTCTCACACTCTCATACTGTTCACTGGAAGTTGAATATGGCAGTTCATAGTAAAGAAAAAGATCTTGGAAAAAAAATAATTGATGCTCCTACATAAAGATGGCCTAGGCTATAAGAATATTGCCAACACACCTAAAATGATCTACTTACCATTGACAAATAGGCTCTAGTGTGGTGGCTAGAAGCTATATATACCCCAGCTAATTTCTGCCTTTACCATTCTAAGTCTGCTGTACATTTAAAATAAGCACACCAAGCCACCAATGAAACTTAGTAATGAGACCATGTTGCATATACTACTAGAAGCTCTGTGTGTACAAATAATGACTACTCATTGTTTATATCTACTAGAATTTAAGGGCGTTGAGTGTGCTCCCGATATAAGACAAGTGAGACTATCAAGACCCCTCAAAACCCCCTCCCGCAAACACTTTCCTCTACAGTAAAAATACCATAAATAATGTGGGAAATTCCACACTGGCATTATTTAATTAGTTTGTATGTTCAAGACACAAAATATTGCATGCTTCAGAATCTCCTAAACCCATATAGGTAGATGGTGCACCATCAGAGTATATTGCACAGTCAGTGCAGACCGTGCATCATGGCAAATAGTTGACAATTCATAGTCTGTTCTCACCTCGTGCTACAGCACGGTGTCAGGAATGTACCTGCTACACACAGTGAGCTAGGTGCTCCTGCACTCCTTAACTGCTTGATTACAGAAATGCGTCCTTAAACAGTACCACAAAGCAAGTCCTCTTTTATGAAGAAGGGCTTGTATCTGCATTAATGCATCTTGTCGAAGCTTTCTCCCAGCTTCCATTCTTTGAAGTTCTCGTTTTCACATGCAGGTCTCTTTTACTTTACTTTTAAATTGTGTTAGCTAGTTGTCAAGTTACAGGGTAATCCTTTTATGGTTAAGCATAACAAGAGCTTTATTGGCCGAAATGAAACTTTAGCAAGTTTTGAAAACACTGTGTTCTTTTTCAAATATCAGAATTGCATTGTGGTATTGATGCTTTAAGGACAACTCCATCCTCTTAATAACATCTTTTAGAAAGAATGGCCTCTTTAAGATATGTTGATATATCCTACTTTGTCCTCTGAAATGCCTGCTATGCTTTTGGGTGCCTCATGGAAACTGAGCAATTAAGTGACTTGGTACTGAACCTTAGCCTTAGCATGCTCAGAACAGGCAGTTATGGGATTAGCATTCAGTCATTGGCTCTGATGTCAACTGTCAAATCCATAACTGACAGTTGCAGAAACAGGGGCAACAGAATATTGTGCAGGATTTCAGGCTAGACTTCTATATTTCAAACCATTAGTTTTGGGGAGTGATTAACCTGTACCTAAGTTTTCATTTGAGGACAGGATTTGCCCTTTAACCAATGTTTTGCATTATTAAATAAATAGGTATTTTGTTTTAGGCAATTTTTGGCGTTTTGTTAATTTTTTCTTTCTTTCTTTTAAGAGGTAAATGTGAATATTGCTTGAATCTGATTCAATATTTGTTTCTACTGTAGATGCTCAAAAGAGGGCGCCAAAGCTCTGAGACAGAGCGACTTCTTATGAGATTTTTATCGGATTACGTTTCTTGTTGACCTCTCTTTGATTTGTGGGTAGATTGTTCTATAAAATGTGAGACAACCTTTTATACAGTGCGAGTTTTTAATTATAAAAAAATATCTGATATACAAACCATTTCTCTATCTTGAGGTTGTTTTCCCAACACTTTTAAACATCAAAGCTGTGTATGCCACTTACCTCTTTGGCAAGGTATGTTTGATGGGTTCTTCATTATGGCTGCATGTGGAAGAACATTGGCTTACCCAGAAATGTTTAGTGCTTGTTTTTTATTAAAGATTGGTGCTGCTTTGTTTGAACTGTCCAATGGCAAAAAAAGTGTTTTCTAAAGGCATTGGCGTGTGTGTGTAGAAAAGATAATCAATGCACATTCCTAGGCCTCATATAATATCCTATTATCTGCACACTGGCATACTTTATAAACAAAGGGGTTTTAGTATACATTACTGTGATCCCATGAATGAAAAGCCTTCCAACCACGTTAAGGTAACCCCAGTCTGGAAGGTCCGAACTTCTAACCTTTTTACATTTCTTTTACTTCAATTACGATTAGCAAACCTTGCATTTCTCATTCTAACACTCTTTTCTATGTTTGTATAAATGTTTGACCAGATCAGTAGCACTTCCGTTAAATGTAGTTGTAAATTAGTCTAATTGGAGTGCTTCCACAATCCTTGTATTGTATGTATTTATTGGGAGGCTTGGTCAAGCCTCCGTTTGGTAATAGCACCCCCAACGCGCCCCTTTTTTATGGGAGGTCCTATGCCTTTAATATAAAGCACTGGATGGCCTCTTCCCTCATACAGCCACATGGGGCTGTAAGATAATGGTCCATGGGGGGCCTGCAACTGGAGGGACCAGGGGGGCCATGAGTGGGAGGGACCAGGGGAGCTGCAAAGGGGAGGAGGAGACACAGGACAGATTGACTGACCGTTTCAGAGCAGGAAGTGCAGGGAACCTGGTAATGCTGCTGCCATCTCGCACACAAAAATGTAAATATCTTCAAAACTATGCAAAATAAACAATGGAAATTAAATTGCAAAAATTCTCGGGAGCAATTCCTATCAATTTACCTAAAGTCATTTTTGGACCACAGTTCCCCTTTAAGTATAGGGAGATTGTTCAGGAATGCTCTATGATCGCAGCTAACTCCCTATAATTTAGTACAAGTAACAACAGTTTCTGATGCGCCTATGAACGACATCGGTAATGGTTATTTCACAGGTACACACAGTTCTGAAAATAGACTGATCGTACCTACAGGATTTACCCTATTATCAGTAATGTGTGCACCTAACTTCCTAGGTTGATTTAGTTGCTCAATAGAGATCTCAGCTTGTTTAACCCATCCAATAGCTAATCAGTAGAATCCAGTAGAAAATTGTTAGGGGGGAAGTGGAAATCTTTGGAAGAAGATGGACTGGTGCGTAACCTAAAATGGCAGTTCACAATTGACAAGAGCATAGCACATTAAAGTGTATAAAATTTATTTTTTAAAAGTGAAGACCATATGCGTATGTGTAATATAGATAATTCAAACAATAATGATATTTCCAAATAAACTAAAAAAAAACAAAAAAAAAAACTTGTTTTTAACACTTGAGGTAAGATCCTTTTTCAGTTGTCATAGATCATATAAAAATGTTTAATTTTGCTGATCTGGACAGTGTGGAACATGTGCACGCCAATAATCTGAGATTGGGCTCATTTAATTCAGACACTTTGGGGGATGTTTTAGGTCATGTGACCCTCATATAGCTAATCCCCATTTAAAATAATCTAATTTAAGAATATTCATGCTATTTAATTTCTATAATGCTTTATAATATTGCCAGATTGCTCAAGAATGTTGTCTGTAATTATTTGATTTGTGACTGGTAATGTGTTTTCTTCAGTACTATACCGAAGTCCATATAAAAAGACCATAATGACTTTAAATCAATGTATGTCCTTTTTAATTCTTAACACAAAGAGACTTACCTGACAATGCTCCTGGTACATTTTTAACAGCTGCCTGGACCGATATATTGGGAAAATCAATAGTGGTTGAAATATTGGTTAATAGTAAGTTGCAAATGGTTTTTTTTTTTTTTTTTTTTTTTTTTTTCTTGTTTGTCTGATGTGTTTGAGCTGGTCTTATTTTTATTACAAGCATTTATACATTTGGTAACTTACGTACGTGTCCCATATTTTATTGCAGTCATCCACCATCCTTTCTGCAAGGTTCCATCCCTAGAGCAAATATTGACTGAACAAATGCTTAAGCGGCAGTTTGCCAATGCACCCACAGTGGCCTTCAACGGCTAGTACTGACATATTCCCAGTTAATTAGCCTGTAAAAACGCTTCTTCAGTGATGAGTGAGAGGGGGGATAAAGATTTGTGTATTTCTCTCAAACTCCAGTAGAAGGCAGTGTAAATTGTATGCTGAGATATTTAAAATATGGTTATAGATGTTTCATTCTGGTACAGAATGCCATTCAAGTGCATTAGATTTAACACAAATGGCTTTTTTTTTTTTTTTTTTTTTTTTACAACGATGACAGCTCAAAAATCTGCATTGGGCAGTGTTATGTATTCCCCAATAGATTTAATCAGCCCGTAATCCAGGTAAAAAAGGGTGAAAAAACAGATTCCACTGTTAGAGGCCTGCTGCTTTCTGAGCATATACATACATTTTATGAAGCCTAACTTGACCAGGCCTACTGTATACTAGCATTCTAATTTAATTTAATGTTGCTACTGTGATCTTAGCCAGTATTTGTAAACCACACTTTTGCCCTGTGGCATGCAGTTGGTAAATTTTAGATTTATTTATTTTTCTTCTCTATAATATAATGCTCTATTTTAGAGATTTTCAGATAAGGAATACATCTTCTATAGAGTAGGTTTCCTTATACTGGTGGGTCGATCTGACGGTATTGTTTCTTTATACTTGGTGTGTGTAGCGTATTTCCGTGTGCTCCTGAGGCTGATGAACATTTAACGTCTGCCTTGGGATTGTTCAGAAATGATCTAGCCAGACATTGCAATGCAATGTCTGGCTTTCTGGTTGGCTGTCTGAACCAGTTGAAGGAAAAAGTTGCACAGTTGCATTTCAGCACAACTGATCTGTGACCCTTGCAGAAAATGTCTTCCAATTGGTTATGCCCTGGGCCTCCTTCTCCTCCACCCTGGTAAAATGACAAATTTTATTTGTGAAACTGTTCACACTTGGGTGAGAATGTGAGCAGTATCACAAATAAAGTTTGCCACTTCACCAGACGGAGTGTGTCCTTGGAAATTTGTTCTTGAAGTATTATATTGCTGTGAAGTGGTTCATGGCTCCATGAGACGGCACCCAGAGGACACCTAAGACAAGGTGTTTGGTATGTTGTTCTTAATATATTATTTATTTTAATCTCTGACTTTTATTAGCCTCCAAAAAAACTTGCATTCAAGTAAATAAATGTACAGGCACTTCTCTTGCATACATGTTTAACAGATTTCCTTTCTCCTTCCTGTCCTGCTGAAATTCATTGAAACATCCAGTCACTTTAATGATTTAGCTTCAGCTTTGTGTGTGTTTGTCTTTTTTATTATTATTTTATAATTTAACATTTACAAGTTAAGATTAATAAAAATCAAGAAACTGCTGCAGCTGTGATAATTTGCATGATTGATATTGCCCTTCATTTTGAGAACCCATGAAATGGTGTTCTACGCAAAAGTTAAATGTTCCTGTACTGAATAGATCTTAAACATGTTATACTCTACATCTATAGTAAGTAAATGGGTGCTATTATACTAAAATTACACTTTCTGTGAATTATTGTAATGCTTGTAGTTATTGTAAAGTACTTACTACTACTATGTATATTTTGCCTACAGGGTGCAAACAATTACCATTGAGAGCATTCCCTCCACTGCTAGATTATGGCCACAGTCCTGTGTTGTGAGTCTGGGTATTACCGTGTATTGTATGGTGTAGGTAGGGGCAGCCGTGACCGATCCTAGTAGCCAGTTCCTCTGGGTAGGACAAACAGGAATGTTGGTAAATGATAGTCCAACGTACGGACTTTTGCCGTGACAGACGGTGATTTGTCCTGTGTGAACCCAACCTTAATGTGTAGCAACCAATCAGATTTTTGCTTTTGAATTTCCTGCTGCAGTTAAATAACATTTGATTAGTTGCTGCAGAATAATAGCACAGACAAACATTTGAATCTTTTGTGACATGTGCTCCATGGTGTTTTCATCACAGCATTTTTCTGGGGATACTTGACAGGGAAAATACTTTGTCATTGCCCTAATACAAAGTGAAGTTAATAAAGAACCAACTATTGGCTATTAAGGCTAATATCTTAACTGCTTTATGCAGCTCCATTTGATTGTTTCTACTTCTGTCTGTTTTTAGGGTTATGCAATGTCCGGTTTTGCTCTCAGACAGTCTACTTCATCTATTCCTACAAACTCAGCTCAGTACAGAAGAAATTGAAGCGTGTGCATCTGGACAAACAAAATATTCAGTTTCTGAAGCAATACACAAATTTGCCACCTCGAACCGTCGATTTCCTGTGGAAGAAGAAGAAAAAACAAGTCATTACTCTGATTGTGAGAGGTACTTTCATGTGTGGTAGCCTTTTATTTTCTGTTGTCTGTATAATACTCGGATAATGAAAAAATTAATTGACTGAGATTTTATTGAGCTGTGACAGCTTTTCATAAGAGTCCTCACACACCTCCATACTGAATTAATGGATGCTGTAGAAATTCAATTATCTGCATTCTGATTATGTGAATTTCATTTAGTCAGACTTGAATTATTCGTGTGTAAATTATCTAGCTTAAAAAAAAAAATAATCTAACCACACTCCAAATGGCTAATTAAAAGTCCAAATTTCCTGTCTCTCCTCCTGACTGGAGATAATTAAAGTTCTCCTCTGTTACTCAGCCTTTGAGTGTGTTGTGAAAACCAATTTCCTCGTTTTAAAGCCCCCACCTTGTCTTGGATTTCTTGTCTTCAGATCCACATATATTGTTGATCTTGTATAATGCAATAAACCTTTCACTTCATTTTACTCAGTGTATCTACCTTTCTTTTCTGAATTAATGGAAAGGTGTGTCCCTCTGGGTTTAGGGACTGGTGGACTAAAAAACAATTTACATCATGAAACTGCACAGAAGGTTTGTGTCCTTGTAGGTTTTTTTTCATTTGCGGTTCTTTGTTTTATTTGTTTATTTTTTTAATCCGTAGTTCCTCATCTGAGTGTGGAGGGTGCAAGTGTGATTTCCTGAATGGAGAAAGTTTAGGCGAGATTCATGAAGAAAGGTGGACTAAAATTCTTCCTACCAAGTAGTGGCCACCAAGAACATTTCTTAATGAACAGCGAATATCAAGTATTGATGACCAATGTTGTAAACTTGCTTTAGATGAGGCCTTTCTTTTACCTGTGTTGTCGTGATTGTTAAAATGGGCAGATACATAATATCTATATTTTGGAGCAAAATCTTATTTAAAGTGTGGTGTTAAACTTGCAGATTAAATAAAACTATTGTAACAAGTATACTGCAGGCAGAAATACTGTGTTTGTTGCAGATGAAGTGAACGTTCCTATATCTGCATGAATATTGCACTGTAATGCATTTGATCCTGGGACTGTGAACAAGTTGATTTACTGACTTCTCTGGGAGAAGTAACTGACCAAGTTGACTTACTGTTCAGTTCAGCATTTCTGATATTCTTCATAGCATTAAGTCACATTGGCCATTTCCCTCATTGTCTAGGGTTACTCTTAATATGTGTGCAGCTGTGAAAACACTAAATATAAAGATTCAAATGGATTTTTATTTGTATGTTTTTTTTTTTTTTCTTTCATTTTTAAGGGTATTGTAGCAAACTTTTATAGTAGGCCTTCCTTGCTGCCTTTTTACTTCTGAAACCGATTCCTGTACTGCAATATTATGTCTTCTGCTTGGGGAAAAAAGAACTCTTGCCTTCCTTACTTGGGGATCATGTTTTGTCTTTATTGTACATTGTAAACAGTATGGCTGTCTATGAACGTAACTTATTCCTTAATAAAGTTAACATTTTTTTTTTTATTTAAACCTGAAGCTTCCCTTTTTCTGCTCCTTAGAAATGCTTTGTCAAATATTACATGCACTTTAAGGCTGCTTAAATGTGAAACAAATGAAATTATATAATATACAGATTACTTTTTGGTTATGTTTGTTTGAGATCCTAATATATTTTTGTTTATGTAATATCTTGTGTTACATTTTTGTTTTGTGATATGGTTAAATAAATGATCTCTGCAGTAAATGTCCAATTCAAATTCTTTTTTTTCTGGAGTCAAGGGGAGGGAGGGGCAATCAGTTTGGTTTGTCCTGTTCAGTCTGCAGAATGCTATTCAGGTTTGGTTTACTTGAACACAAGCTTATTGTAGCACATTTTGAAAATATCCAGTTACTGTTTTGTCACAAGTGAAGTATGATCTAAGTATATAAAGTATACATATACATTTTAAAGCGCTCTATTGAGTTAACATTGAGTTAACTGTTTAAACAGAGCAAAAACCATGCTATTAAGTTTCACAAATAGAAGTGTCCCTATAATATAAATAAATTTGGTTAAAGAAAAGTTTTTTTTTTATCCATATCCATAGTTGACATAACTGTTACATTATACCCATTAAAACCTATATTCAAGACACAAGTAAACTTAATGTATATAAAAGATAATACGTTTATAGCAAATTACCATGTGAATGCTACATGAATTTTAAAACAAACTGCTTTTTATACATCCTGTTACGATAGCTTTGAAAGGAGAGGCACATTGGAACCCCAGGATCATTATATGGCTTCAGCTTTTTGATAAAGGGATAATTAAACTATAATGTAACCAATACAGCAAAGCTTTTACATTTACCTGGTTCTTAATGAATCGCAACAATTTTGCGTTGGAATCTTCCTTTGCAATAAACCATTTAATGCAGTTTGTATTGTTAATAAATAGTTAATAGAATACAGTAAATTGACAAACATTATAAACAATTGTTTTTTAAATAAAATTCCCTATTTCAAGAATGTTTTTTTTCCCCCCACTGTGGTGCTTTTCCTTTTGTTTATGTTAATACAAACAAATACATTTTTTTACCCAAGCAGAGCATGATCTAGAAATGCATGAAACCGTTCCCAACACTACGGTCTACTGCATAGAAAGTTGGAGTGACTGATGCTGAAACTACTGGAGCACCATCTCTACCCCTAATAGATCTACTTTTAAAGTTGCAGTAATAGTTTTTATTAAGCATCTATGTATTTTGTACTATATCGAGAGAAGCAGACAAAATAAGTAAATTTTTTTTAAGTTTGTAACTATACTAGAATTACAAATGTTTGGGACAAAAATGTTAAAAAAGGAAACATATTATCCTTGAAGATAAGTCTGCGTTTACCTATTTCAATTTCATGTTTCACATGCCAATTCAGTAAACAAGCACCTGCCATAATGCAGTTTTGTACAGTAAAAATCAAACTATTTACTTTCTGATGTAGGGTCCTCTGTTAAAGTTCTTAAAGCTGGTTCCTCATAAAAACAATTAGATACCCCATAAGAGCCATTTGCAGAACTTTTCCAACAAGAAATTGTAATGTCCCACTCCTCCTAATTCTTCTTGAAATTTCCAATGGGATTAATTGAATTCATACTAAAGTATCTATTTCATGACATGTTTTTGCAGTGAGAAGTTTTTCCTACCTGAACACAGTACTGGATGTGCTCACTCGTTGCCTCTCCTGGAACAGCCTTGCAACGTCCTCTCATCCTCAACCTCTTGACGCAGGCGCTGCTATGCCTTTTCATCCAGCCATCAGTGCGCAGGACAGGCAAATAGGAACTGATGAGAGGAAGATGAGCCCACCGTTGTACTCTGTTTTGTAACCCATAGCAACCACTGCAGTGGATGGCAGCGCTGAGAGAATAAAAGGGTGGGCTAGAAGAGAGACAATGGCTTTGTCAGTTATGCAGGGGGACTTGTAATACAGAATCACGTACAATGTTTCATGTTTCCAAATGATTTGCTTGGGCAATTTGAATACTGCCAGTGTTTTTTTCGCTCGGCCTTTGCATTGGGCAGTTATATAGTTACTTGCTACTTCACACACACAAAAAAAAAACTGTTTTACTCGTTTATTTTTTTCTTTTAAAAAGGCAACAAACAGGGTAGCTTGTTCTGAAATCAGTGATCCTTTGTTGTGTAGACTGGATCCTTTTTGTTTTATTTTTATGAAATGAAGTGGACAAAATTCTGTGCTGAGACTTGGAACAGAGAGATGAAGGGGAAATCAAGTCCCACACTAGGGAGTTGTTTGAAAATTAAGACATTGTGCCAAATGCAATGATTCCAACTTAGTTATTGTTTTGGAATTATGAAATTAAAAAAGGAAAATAATTCAGTAGTTGCAAGAAACAGGAATGACATTGGGTATTTCTGCTCTCCAATACATTACATGTTTCAAATAAAATATCAAACCATAAAATACAAGCAACTTGTCAGATTGTGTGATATAAATTGTCAACTACTGTTTCAGTCACAATTATTAAAAATGGAAAAATTAAATTGATGGGTAAATATTTTCCCTAAAGTTAATATTCATTCATACAAACCTTTTTATTCTGTCATTTTCAACCACTACTTGTATCAGAGTTCTGCTCTACAGAACAACAGTAGTTGGATTATATAGAATCTGCATGGCTTTTTCAGACATACTGTAGTAACAATTTTTTTTAATTTGCAAAGACCTGTAGCAAATTTGTATTGTATCTCTGTTTTAATATTGAATTTTAAACCCAGACATTTTTAAAAAAATTGTTTGTGTTTCTGTGCACAGAAATCCTTGGAGGAGGGTTGTTCTGGTGTCAGGGTTTATTGTGAATTACCCTACATAGGACATCAACTTCTTTGGCAAATAAAGAGATTACTTACATTACCTCGAATTACCCTTTTTTTTTTTACCATTTATTGATACCTACACAGAACTGGGTCTTTGATGGATTGTTTAATGCTATGTAGCTGGGTTATGTTATTGCCCATCCAATGGTAACTCTCCTTGGAATAGAATTAGCTTTTTTTCTATATTCTATCATTTTACCCCCAAACTGAAGTTAACCCATGGAACTGGTAATTTAAATAGTTTCAGTGCATTATATTCTCACGTAATATTTACATTCATCTTGTGGTTTATACACCATAATTAAAATAACTTTGGAGCTTTAAACATTTAGAGATCTTGATATATATCCAGTTTAAAAGGCAAGTATTTTCTCTTATTTCTGCATTAATGCTCTTAACAGGGATAAACAAAGAAAGATGTGGACAATGTGGATCTTTTTAGGAAAAAAAATTATAGAGGCAGTACACGTAAAGGTGCTATTGTATGGGGAACGTGTCATCAGGACATATGCAATGTGCTCACCATGGTCTGACAAGTATACGGGGGATTGACATTCAATTGCACTACGGAACATTGGCAGGTTAAGTCAAGGCTAATATTAGATTAATTCCAATGTGGACACATGCAGTATACACTTATTAAAATAAAGATTAGCTATTTACACTTTAGGTACACAGTAATATATTTCTAATTTTTCTTTTATAATAAAATGTATTTATTTCTTGGAGATTCTCTTTAATTCAAAAGTTCCTTATTTCTCAATTCCTTTATCTGATTCAAAAAATACACAAAGGATTCTAATTTAATTTCCCCCCCCCCCCACAAAAGCAATTACAGAAAAGTGCAAATTTAACATCTGACATTTAACATTTTGTCGTGGCAGGCTGTTTGCACTTAAATGGGGCCTTTCCCTGGAACAACAAGAACCAAAAGGCCTTGTGTCATAAAGTAATGTAAGACGTAGTCATAGCTGAAAATGCACAATGAATCGGGGAGAATTTATGTAATTAATTGACCAGTCTTAACCTGTTATCGTGATGTAAGGAATTTGGAACTCATTAATTTGGCCTCTGACAGATTTCATATTAGGCCTGGCAAATATGGATTGAACCTCTTATTCAATGTAGCAGCTTGAATTTTCATGACAGTGAGGATTAGTGAGGAAGACCTATTGCTGGAGTCAAACTGCGTTCTTTTGTAATCAGCGGCACAGCTTGGAGTTAAAAGATAATGAAAAAGAAAAAAAGAACATCATTGTGTTGTATGAAAAGGTAGTGATAACACACAATATGCTGAAATCCCATTGAACTAACATTCGCAGATACACGACCGAAGCTTCTTGGTAATTACAGATCTCCCGAAGTATGATGCACAATAACCAACAATATACTCCCAACCCTAGAAAATCAGCGTGAACTGCTTTAGCAAATAAAAGAGCACATTCATACCACATAGAAAATGGAAATACAATAGGTTGGATGTGAATTAAACTAGTACATATAGTAAAGGGGACCCTGCTTATAAAAGCTTGCAATCTGAAGGTGACTGCTAATAAGACAACAGTGTGTTGTTAATCAGATACAAGAATCTCTCTTCTCAAATTAAACATTTATTTGTATATACACTTGTATATACACTTGTAAAATAAGGATAAACGGTGGGTTATAAAAGGAATAATATTCAGTGATTTACTTTAAAAGTGAGTTACTTCTTGGAAACCATTATGAGTTGGAATGTTGGATGGCCAGAAGGTTATGGATGCTGCAATGGAAAATGTTCTTATAATAATCATATATATACTAGCAAATGTGTGCCTGTTGGTGCACAATGGAAATTATGTGTGTGTGTGTTTTTCTGTGTATGGATATAGTGGATATAGAACCTTTAAACAGGTATATTATAAACTGTTACAGTCACCAGCTTCCAGAGGAACCAAATAGGATAATCCTGCAGTCCTGAGAGTAGACCCAGGCAATCCTGCCACAGTGTGTGGTTGAAACTAAACTTGCTAGGTTAATAGTTATTAGTATTCACCACAGAAAGTGGTGATGGTACCTCATATATTATAACAAAAGGTACCTCACAGCATCATGTTATTATAATAGCATTGCCCTAATAATCTGACAAATAAACAAACATTTCTCATTCCCAGTTAACCTAAAGAAATGGATCTATCCTTTGTATACTGTTTTATTCAGTCTAATTGAAAAAAATAGCTTTAGAGCAATTTTTATAGCTGATAACTGCTTTTTTTTCATGGTTAGAAAATCCTTGGTATACCTGCCTGGCTTTACCACTAAGCAAAAGGCTAAGGACTTGCAAGCAAGCACCTTCATCCCAACCTTAATAGTGGCTGCCAATTCAAATTGTTCTAGCCAATCAGTCCACTCCCTAGTTACCCTATCAAATGGATCAGGTTTAAAAATAGATTTGGAAATTGGGCCTGGTACAGCTATGGCGTCTAATTGGGGAATTTCATCTGCAGGTACCAGGACAGGAGGATTTAAATCAATACAATCAGTAGAAGCCTCCATAGTTTAAAGGGACACTATACTGAAAAAATTACTTTGCCTCATCTTAAGTTATAATTGATACATGTAAGTAGCACTTACTCTGATTTGTGTGTGTTGCTGCATGCCTTCAATCCAGCACACATTTTGTTTAGGAGCAGTATCCCCCTCCCTCTTTTAACCACTGCCACTTCCAACCGACCTGACCTTTCCCTACAAACCAGCTGTCAAGCCTGCACACAGTATACAGCATTCCAACTGTGAAAACTCTGTCACCATTCCAGCTATAGTAAAACTACTCACAGAAAAACAATTTGTGAGAGCAAGGAACTTGATTGACAGCTGAAATATAAAAAGTTTTAGATTGGATATCTAAAGAAATAGGGGGCAGATCAACAAAAAAATGATACAGAGGTGGTTGGGAAGAATTATAGTTTCCAGTTATGGTCAATTTAAAATAACCTATTTTTGGTATAGATGCCCTTTAACACAGAGAACAAATATACAGAGAAAACAGGGAGAATAAATGGTATTACCAGCACCGCTGCAACACCAATTTGTGCAGCACATAGAGAGGTGGTTGATGGTCCATTTTAAAGGTAGGAATCTTTCATTTAAAGGACATGTCCACCACCCCCAATGATCACTGCTTTATAGAAGGATTATGGGTAGCATGGCACACAGTGGGTTACTCTGGTGGTCTGGCACAAAGCAGACAGTGCACACAAACAGGTTCCCCACATAACATATACAGTCATCAGGGGTGTCCCTGTCTATGGTGCACCAATTTGAATATTGACCAGGCCTGTATATTGTGTGTCCTTGTAAGTTGGTGTACACTTATCTGTTGCCTCAGAGTTTGTATACAATAAGGTAAATTGTCTGTCCAATAATCTGTCCTCCCAACAGGCGGTAACAGGATCTTATACACAGGATCTTGTGTTGCATTCAATATCTCTCCAAAGCACACACCTCAATCTACTTTTACTTTCTCTCCTCCTACCATAGAGAGCAGGGATGTCTTGTATTTTATTACTCACTGATACCACCTCCAGCCTGCAGGTGGTGTCAGTGAGTAATAAAGAGAAAACAGGGAGAATAAATGGTATTACCAGCACCGCTGCCACCAATATGTACCAGATCACTGCTTTATGGAAGGATTATGGGTAGAATGACACACAGTGGGTTACTCTGGTGGTCTGGCACAAAGCAGACAGTGCACATAAACAGGTTCCCCACATAACATATGCAGTCATCAGGGGGGTCCTTGTCTATGGTGCACCACTTTGAATATTGACCAGGCCTGTATATTGTGTGTCCTTGTAAGTTGGTGTACACTTATCTGTTGCCTCAGAGTTTGTATCAAATAAGGTAAATTGTCTGTCCAATAATCTGTCCTCCCAACAGGTGGTAACATTATCTTATACAAAGGATCTTGTGTTGCATTCAATATCTCTCCAAAGCACACACCTCAATCTACTTTTACTTTCTCTCCTCCTAGCCATATAGTGCAGAGATGTCTTGTCTTTTATTACTCGCTGACACCACCTGCAGGCTGGAGGTGGCATATAAGGAGCCTTGGTGTATATGTCCATTACAATACACATCACATCCTGTGTAGCAGACAGAAACTTTTTCTGGATTATACTTCCTTTAACATGGAGCAAACACAGGGGTGTACACACATACATATACACCTTTCCTATATGTAATATCATATACCCCCCACCATATTGGTAGCTCCTAAAAACTCAATGCAATCTCCTGTTAAGATAAAAATATATTTATATAATATAAGAATTAAGGGATAGGTAATAGAAACCGTAGCACACCACCAATTCACTGCCTGGTGCAGTTACAACAGGAGACTCACTGTGTTGCTCCTACTAATTATAGTTCATAGAACATACAGCACCCAGGTCTTCAATGCAATGACTTATTTATTTTTTCAACGTGCCAAGTACAACAAGCACGTTTTGGAGCTGTTTGCTCCTTTCTCAAGCTTATACAAAAAATGGCTTCTTGCATTGAAGATCTGGGTGCTGTATGTTCTATGAACTATATATATATGCTTCAGAGCAATTTTTAATAACTGATTTTTATTTCAGTATTACGGTAAATCCTTGGTATACCTGCCTGGCTTTACCACTAAGCAAAAGGCTAAGGACTTGCAAGTGAGCACCTTTATCTCAACCATTAATAGTGGCTGACAATTCAAATTGTTCTAGCCAATCAGTCCACTCCCTAGTTACCCTATCAAATGGATCAGGTTTAAAAATAGGTTTTGCAATTGGGCCTGGTAGAGCTACTGAGTCTCATTGGGGCATTTCATCTGCAGGTACAATGACAGGAGGATTTAAATCAATTCAAATTCAGTAGCAGACTCCATAGCTTAATACAGAGGAGAAAACAGGAGAATAAATGGTATTACCAGCACCGCTGCCACCAATATGTACCAGATCACTGCTTTATGGAGGATTATGGGTAGAATGACACACAGTGGGTTACTCTGGTGGTCTGGCACAAGCAGACAGTGCACATAAAAGGTTCCCACATAACATATGCAGTATCAGGTGGTTGCATTGATATTGACCAGGACGTATATTGTGTGTCCTTGTAAGTGGTGTACACTTATCTGTTGCCTCAGAGTTGTATCAAATAAGGTAAATTGTCTGTCCAATAATCTGTCCTCCCAACAGGTGGGTAACATTATCTTATACAAAGGATCTTGTGTTGCATTCAATATCTCTCCAAAGCACACACCTCAATCTACTTTACTTTCTCTCCTCCTAGCCATATAGTGCAGAGATGTCTTGTCTTTTATTACTCACTGACACCACCTGCAGGCTGGAGGTGGTATATAAGGAGCCTTGGTGTATATGTCCATTACAATACACATCACATCCTGTGTAGCATACAGAATCTTTTTTGGGATTACACTTCCTTTCACATGGAGCAGACCCAGGGGTGTGGTTTAACCTCCCATTCCACGTTCAAATAGGGATCTCAGCTCTGTAAGTAAGTTTATGTATTTAGCATATTTTGTGTTGTACCTAATATAAGTTAGTGCTATACTTTATATACATTTACTGATGGTCATTTAAATGGTAATAGTGAGATAGTACACACATACTTTTACAACTTTCCTTTATGTAATATCCTAAACCCCCACCACATTGGTAGCTCCTAAAAACTCAATGCAATCTCCTATGGAGATATATATTTATAAATAAGTCCAGGGTCCCTCCTCTGTCCCAAATCCAGCCCCCCCCCCCCTCTGTTCCAAATCCAGGTCCCAAGCAACCTTATCTGCAGTCTGTTTAATTGCTGGTTTCTGCCTCCCTGTGTGTTTCCTGTGTTTCTCTCTCTAGTGGTGAGTCAATAGGAACTGCAGAGATTCTCCCTTTAGTGGTGAGTCCATAGGAACTGCAGTGACACACACATGGACCACAGCACGGATGCAGGAGTTAGGCTTTTACTATATAGGATATATATAACAACAGCAGAACCCAGGGCACTCAGGGGACTTATGCAAAATACTAAAAATACTGTGTCTGAATGAGCGATCAACGTGTTTCAGCCTTTACATCGGCTGTCCTCAGGATTGTTACGTTCACTTTACTAGCATCATCTTATAGGCTAGGAAGATACCACCAACCTACACCATAATCTTATCTGTGCTCACTCACCTTACCATATGTGTGATAATAAATTTACTTTAATTAACATGCATAGGTTCGCCAGCACTGCCATATGCAGTTGGCAAAGGCTGCGCTGCTGGTATGGGGCATGTTCTGGATATGGGTGATTTACATTGCTATGACATAGATTGGAGTAAGGGAACTGCCAGCACCTCAAAAGGTATCAAGTTCTTACATTTTCTATATGAGCATTTTCTTTCACAGATGGTAGAAGTTCCTACTATACAGGATGCACTGTTATCTCGTGATATCTAATAACCCTGAGCTCATATTGGAGATGAACGTATTAGGAAGCTTAGGGAAAAGTGATCATGATATAGTGTCATTTAATATAGGGAATAGTGATCATGATATAGTGTCATTTAATATAGGGAATAGTGACCATGATATAGTGTCATTTAATATAGGGAATAGTGATCATGATATAGTGTCATTTTAAATATAGGATATGACATGATATAGGTCTTTAATATGGGATATGTCATGATAGTTGTCATTTAATATAGGGAATAGTGATCATGATATAGTGTCATTTAATATAGGGAATAGTGATCATGATATAGTGTCATTTAATATAGGGAAATGACCAGGTTTTATTAGTGTCATTGTAATATAGGGAATAGTGATCATGATATAGTGTCATTAATATAGGGAATAGTGACATGATATGTGTCATTTTATATGAATAGCGACGTAAATAATAGGATCATGATATAGTGTCATTTTAATATAGGGAATATGTGCCCATGATATCGTGTCATTTAATATAGGTGTAATAGTGATCATGTGAATATAGTGTCTTTAATATAGGCAATATGCATCATGATATAGTGTCATTGTAATATAGGGAAATAGTGATCTGTATATGTGCTCATTTAACTATAGGGACTAGTGATCATGATATAGTGTCATTTAAATATAGGTTCAAAAACAAAAGTGCACTGGGTTAACAAAAACTTTCAACTTTAGGAAAGGAATCACTCCTGCTAGACTGAGGGGATTTGTTTCTAGGTAAAGATATGGAGCAGAAGTGGGCTGCTTTCAAAGGGTATTAAACTATTACATATCTAAATTTATACCTTTAGGGAACAAGTGTTAAAAATAGGTTCTCTCCTGTCTAGCTTAATGCTCAGGTAAAAAGGAAAATTGAAAAAAGTAAAAGGCTTTTCAAATTTTGAAATCAGAGGGAACAGAACAGGCTTACATGGAGTATAAAATCTGTAATAAAGAAAGCAATTAAACTATCTAAAATAGAAAATGAAATACAGAGAGTAGAACAAAGTCCAACCCGGGAAGGTTTTTTAAGACCAAAAATGTGGGACCATTAAATAATGGGGCTGAGATGTACTGTAATAATATGAAGGGTATAAATTAGGAATATTCACTCTGGTTGACAGAGGATATGGTACAGAAACCATTAGACCAAGTTAATTTCAATAAAGCCACAAGACCAGATGAAATACATCCTCGGATCTTAAGAGCTTAGTCAAGTTTTATCTAGATCACTGTTTTTCAGATTCACTTTTGTCTGCTTATGTGCCGCTGGATTGGAAAAAAACCCAATGTAATACCAATATTCAAAAAAGGTAGTCGTTCACAGCCTGGTAACTATAGACCTGTAAACCAAAAATCAGTGGTAGGGAAGGTGCTGGAAACTTTGTTATGGGATCATATCCTTGACTTTGTCTCCAGAACTGATCTTATTAGTAGTAGTCAGCATGGATTTGGGAGAAATAGATTGTGCCAGACATTTTAAGAATTTAGATTAAGGCATAGCGGTGGGTGTAGTAGGACTGTTGGCCTAAAAAAAAACATTTGTACATGGATAGAGAATTGGTAACTGAATTGAAAACAGGGAATGGTGGTCAATGGAGCAACATCAATGGAGAAACCTCAGGGTTCCATTCTTTTTAATCTTTTTATAAATGACCTAGAAAGGGGCATTGAGAGCAAGGTCTCTGTCTTTGCTGATGACACTAAACTATGCAGAGCTTTTTTTTTGCACAAATAATGTGCAATTGCTGCAACCTGACCTAGATTATCAAACTGTACAGCAGAATGGCAGATGAGATCAACGTTGATAAATGTAAGGAGATGCATTTGGGGTTTAACAATACTGGTGCCACCCACATCATAAATAACTCTGTGTTAAGTGAACATCTAATGGAAAAAGATTTGGGGGTTCTGGTAGATAACAGACTTAGCTGTAGCAAACAATGCCAGGCAGACACGGCTAAAGCTAGCCATATATTGTCTTGTATAAAGAGGGGAATAGATTCAAGATAGAAAAATATTATTCTCCCTCTTTACAAGGCACTGGTAAGGCCTCATTTGGAATATGCGGTGCAGTTTTGGAATCCCATATACAAAAGAGACATCTTGGAAATGGAAGCAGTTCAGAGAAGGGCAATTAATATAATAAGGGGAAATTTAGCACATGAACGTGGGAAGAAGACATTTGGATAAGGCATTGAATTTTAAAATAAATATTTGTAGCCTGGAATTAACAAGGCATTCAAATCTACAATAAAAACCAACTCAAACCAGCTGAATCACTGATTGATGCTACTACCAGTTTAAGTTTAAAGTAGTTGTGAAATTTGATTGTATAATATTGGTTATGATAGTCAGTATTTTGTTACATCATTCTGGTGGATGACCTTTACAGTACATGTTTGCTAAATATTTACTGATAGAAGAACCTTCTGCTGCCCTTTTGCCATTTTCTTTTGTTGATGTTACTGCTTCTTCAAAAAGTGCCCACCACTATGCACTATAAATATTTTTTTCATCATGTAAATGTTTTTAGTAGTTGAAATCTAAATACCTTTGAAATATTCTGTTAAAGGGTATGTCCACCCTTAAAAATAGTTTTTAATATGATGTTCCCCCATGTCTGCCAGCCCCAACCACATATATTTTATTTTCCAAAAGCCCCCCAAACTCTTACTTACCTCCCCTCGTTCCTCCGCCGCACTGCCGGCCCTCTGCTTGCGAGAATGGCAAGCAGAGGGGCGGGACCGGCAGTCGCGTCTGTGATTGGCTGAGCGGCAGCCAATCACGGACGCGGCTGCCGGTCATTCAGTGCAGCGGAGGAGAAAGAGGAGAGGTAAGTAAGTGTTTGGGGAGCTTTTGGAAAATAAAAAATATGTTGGGGCTGGGAGACATGGGGGAACAACATATTAAGGGGGTTTATGCTAGGGGGAGGGATAGTAGAACGGGAGGGAGAGGGAGGGGGAGGGAGGGGGGAGAAGGGCTGCAGTACGCATGACAAATAATTACCGGAGGCTAGATAGCAGGCAGAGCCCTGCTAGCCTCCTGGTGGACAGTTTTTGGGACTTTAGGGGGGGTCTACAGGAGAACCTTATGGAGCTGGGATGTGAGGTAAGGATTACACTACACTACATGGTGGGGCCATTAGTGGGGGGGTTATGGGATTATAGTTTGGGGGTGGACAGTCCCTTTAAACAGTGATTTGGAAAGACAAAAATTCTATCATAACATCAGTGGTGTAACTAGGAATCACTGAGCCCCCTGCAAATCTATAATGGGGCCCCTATCCGTGCTTCATGTACAGTGTGCTTGTGAAGGTTCTCATTCATCCAGGTCATGGTATATCTGTTGTATTCAATTAGATCAACTGGACTTTATGTCCAGTTGATCTAATTGAATACAACAGATATTTATGTACAGTGGTTTTCTGGGAGGAGGCTATATCTTTCATAGGAAAAATAAGAAGATGGGGCCCCCTTGGCTTCCGGGCGACCCTGCAGTTGCTCCCACTGCTCCCCTGGTAGGTATGCCCCTGCATATCATTATGGCTACTGGTATACTGTATGTTTTTTTACACGATGGTCAGAATCAGTAGATAGAATGTTCAGCACTGGTAGCCACACTGAACTGTGTGATCATCATCACACATATTTTTACTTGGTTTTGGAGATATACTTTTTCGGAAAATGTAACTGAGCTTTGTGATGTGATGTATCATAGTGGGAAAACAAAGTTTCTTAAGCCATTAAATCAATGATAATGCCAGAGGGCCTTAAAGGGTATCTCCACTGAGGAAACTGATTTTTTTTTTTTGGTGTATGTGTATGTGGTGTGTGTGGTGTGTGGTGTGTGGTGTGTGGTGTGTGTGTGTGTGTGTGTGTGTTCGACCAGACAGCAGTCCCGACGGATCCTCTCTCATTCTGCGCATGCACTAAAGGAAACGTGCGTCAGGCAGTCAATGAAAGTGGGCAGACCTGCACCATCCACAGCGTTCTGGGACAAACTCATTGGATTTCTACTGCTCAAAGACAGGATACTGCAGGTACATATCTACCTTACACATATCTAATGGATTAATACATTTTGTTTTCCTACTTTGATACATGATATTCTGTGTGTGATTTCTATTTGGTGTGTGCAAACGCCAAATTACTGGACTGTTTGTGTGGACTGCATGGGCAACGGGTATGGGTTGGCTGCACCTGGGCCACCTAATAGATACAGTGAGCTAAGAAAACATCTGCACTTTTATTTATAATGTTATAAACTGAACAATTGGTCAAAGGCACTTGACAATGGAAAGGTCTTGTCTTTAGAGAAGGGTCTGGGGCATCGCACCTGGTTTCACCTAAATCATTCTGGCTGTGCCGGACTGGCCTACAGGTTTACAGGGGAATCCCCCGGTACACTTGGCTATCAACCCCTATTGGCCTTTATTATTTTACACTCAATAGATTGTAGGGAGTTCTTAAAGGGTATGTCCACCCTTAAAATAATTTTTTAATATATGATTCCTCCTGTCCCCCCAGCCCCAACCGCTATAATTTTACTCTTAGAAAGTTCCCCAAACTTTACTTACCTCCCCTCTTTCCTCCGCCGCACTGCCGGCCCTCTGCTTGCGAGAAAATGCAAGCAGAGAGGCGGGACGCGGCTGCCGGGAGTTCATTTCGGCGGGGGAAAGAGGGAAGGCAAGTAAAGTTTGGGGAGCTTTCTAAGAATAAAAGGGAGTGGTTGGGGCTGGGGGGACAGGGTGAATCATATATATTAAGGGTTTTACACTAGGGGGAGGGAATCCTGAGAGGGAGGGAGGGAGGGGGAGAAGGGCTGCAGTACGCATGCCAACCTTCTACCGGAGGCCAGGTAGGAGGCAGAGTCCTATATGGACTCTGCTATCCTCCTGGTGGGCAGTTTTTGGGACTTTGGTGGGGGGACTACAGGAGAACCATATGGAGCTGGGATATGAGGTAAGGATTAAACTACACTACACAATGGGGCCAGTAGTGGGGGGGATTATAGTTTTGGGGGAGGACATGCCCTTTAAGTTCTTTAAGGAACACTAAACAGATTTTAGTGTCTACCTTCGGAGCCGGCATGCTCCGAAGGTAGGTGCGCGATTGGTACAGCGCACCTGGCAGGTGAGAAGGAACCACGAATGGAGCGCTGGTAAGGTAAGTGTTGCAGTGTTTCTCCGGGAGTTCTATTATTCACAGGAAGGTCAGAGTAAGGGTTATCAACTCCCTGTGAATAATAGAAACCGCTTTTATGTACTTTCAAAATTTAATACTGTTATATGGAATGATAAATTTACAGACCTTTTTTTTATATCAACGCGACTCAGGAATCCAAAGGAATTTAATTCTGCCAGGCTTCCTTAGAGTGCCATATACTTTGTTTATGACACTGTCATTTTAATAGAATCTGGGAAGTGACTTTGTAGCTATGGCAGATGATTGACCCACTACATGGAATGTGTTGAACAGCTCAGATTTAAAAAGAATGCTAATCTTGTCAGTTTATTTTGCAATACCATTCACAGGCGCTGCCTTTGTTGCTAAAGCACCAACACTATTATAAAAAGTGATACCAGCCTTTACTTGTTTAGCCTGCTGTAAAGATGAGCGCACCATATCAAAACCCATTCATATAATAGTATTTCTATTGTGGTGGGGCAATCTGATGCTGATTCAGACAAAGGATAAAAAGGAATACAGTATTAATTCTGAAAGTTAATGCGCATTATTAGCCCTGTGTATAAAACCACATTATTGATAATAAAGGTATGAGAAATACTACAATGCAAAGATATAATGATACACATATTAGGGGAATAATATATCTGGTGCATTTAATTATCATAGTGATGGTGATTGTATAAGCATGAGTGATAGGACTGTAATATCAAGGCCTAGAGGAGTTGACAGTATGCTGAAGGCCTCATAAAGCTGTGTTCACACATTATCATTAATTGATAAATCCTGTCAGATCTTATTAAATTTGCCAGTTATTGGCGTGAAGACAAACAATCACTATTGACAGCACTGCTGAGTAAAAGATACCATCTTTATTTCATACTTATTTCATACTTCCTTTAAAGGGTAACTGTGGTCTCCAAACAAGTGTAAACAAGATGAGTCATTAACCACTCCTCTAAGGGCTGCACAGCCCAAGATATGAAGAAATCGGTGATGAGAAAGTAAGGATGGGAGGTTTTGAATCTGCTGTCAAGTACAAGTTCCTCCTTCTAATCTCTGGCTGGCTCATGCTCAGTGCAGGAAAATGCAGAAGAAACCAGAAGGAGATCGAGTTACAGTGAATGAAGGAGGACTGTGTACGGTGTGTACATTTTTGTCTTTTTTTAATGCCACCAACACTGGGAGGGACTGTCACATGATTTCAGAGCAGGAAGCCCAAGGGGTCTGGTGATGCTGCTACCATATCACACATAAAAAAATGTGTGATACAAATACCTTCAAAACTATGTAAAAAATAAAAATAATGTAATAAGTAAATTTTTAAAAATACTCGGGAAAGCAATTAGTGTCAATGTAGGCACATTTGGACCAGTTAACCTTTAAATATAGGGTGCAGTTTAAAAAGGGTCAAAATGGTCGTACTCACATATTTAAATGTGCTTGCTTTCTCATTGCTTTCACAAATTTTTATTGTTTAGTGGGTACACTTTACCCCCCCTCCCTTAAAGGATAACTATCGTGTATAAAGTTTATTTAAAAAAACTGTTAAACTAAAAAATACTTGGGAAGGGATATAGGATTGGTAATTCCTAACTCCCAATATTATTTCTGTGAGGAGCACCAGCCCAAAGAAAACTGATTCTGCCAGTCTAACACCTGGCTTCAGCACTATCTTTAATACAGGAATAGTCCAGGACTAACACGGAAAATGAAAACTGTTAGTGCTGTAGCTCCTCAACGAAATTATATTGTGAGGTAGGAATAATCAATCCTACCTCCCTGCCCCAGGTACTTTCCATTTTTAAACAGTTAATTTTCCTTTGATATCCTTTAGTCACTGCCTTCTTGTAGTGTTTGCGACACTTATAAGTTCTGCACAGCCTCACCATGGACACTGCTCTGCTTACACATCTCCCCCTCCCTCCCCCTGCCTTCTCCTCTCTGCTGATTCTCTTAATTGTGCCAGAAAGTGAGCTGGCATGCAGCCAAAGATCCTAGTAAGAGGTCAGGGATAGGGCACATTTTATAATATCTGCTTCTGGAGTGACAGGTCTTTCCCTGTAAATGCTGTGGTTTTAAATGATGATTTCTCTGTAGAGTCTGCAGGTCAGATTTAAAATTCGAAAAAAAGTTTTTGTTGCATCTAAAGGTATCATTTTTGAAAATTCGATTATTTTATAGATACCCTTTTATATCTCGTTATATAATATATGTAATTATTTGTGTTTTCATGCATTTTATGTTTTCCATTAATGATCCTGCAACACCGCATTAAGTGATAGCGGTAGTTACTTTATTTCCACCAACTTCTATTGGTTCTATAACATTTTCCTCATCTGCCGGTATCTGTCTCATGTGATAGTAATGAAAGTGAAATGTTTTCATTACCAGCAGTGGAGCACTGAGAGAACACTGAGCTGCTATCATTTCACTGGAAATATTCCACTTAAGGCCAAAGCTACATTCATTCTCTTTTTAAAAAGGTGTTAACTAGCGAAGGGATTCTCCAGAGCAGACATATTGCATATTTGACAGTCAAGTGTAATGAACCATCTGCCGGTTGATAGGAAATGTAATGTAAGAAAGTGTTTGAAATTGAACATTGCTCATAAGGATGCAACTTCTTAAATCTGCAGTAAAGGTATTGACACTGTTATTTAAATAAATATGTAATAAAAGTTCTTATCATTAAAAATGGTGTTAATTTTGGCGCAACCTATCAGATGCTAGCTTTCAAATAGTAAACAACATCTGATTAGTTGGGGCAAAATTAGCACCATTTTTAAGAATAAGAACTTTTATTACATCGCCCTAAAAGAGTGTACCTTAAAAAGGAAGTTCAGCCTGAAATCCAAACTATGTATCCCTTGACCTATACAGGTAATTTCTAACCTGTATACAGTTCCTGTGAAAAATCTTTCTCTAAAGCAAGCCCTGAAGCTACTTTCTTATCCAACCCCCACCACCATAGCATTTGGAGGGGAGAGTTAGAAAAGTGATAGATGCTTTAGGTCTGGTAAACATGGATTGATAATTTCACTCAATCAACCACCATGGCTGATTCTTTTTATCTGACCGATTACTCCCAACTAATTATTCAAAATCAGGTAAATCATGGGTAATCCTGCAGATGGACCATGGGATCAGTTAGGCCAAAATAGTGACAGTGCTGTTTTAAACGCCAACTGACAGAATACCAATAGGTTTATCAATTAGTAATCTGATAATCAGTGATGTCAGGTTATATGTACCCAGCCTTGTACAGCTCCTCCCATATTTCTTGGTTAAGCAAACTAAGTAAGGACCTGGTTTCAAGAAAGAAGTTTGAGTTTCTAAAATTTGTTGATCTGGCAGAACTTTCAGAATTTTAAAAGGCAGAACATTGTGTTAAAAAAATTGTGTTGTAATGTAAAAAATTCTGTATGAAAAAGTTTGTGGGTTAGTGTCAAAAAATAACATGGAAACTGTCAAAATTCAAAAATCCTGCTCCCGTTGGGTTTTATTTAAATGTTCTGTTACACAGAACTCATCGGTTTAATTCATCTCTAGACTGTGGGAGATAGGGCGGGGGGGTGTCAGAGGTACCGGTATTCAGAGATGGATTAAGATCATATGGGCCCATGGCAAGGCCATCATTTAGGGGCCCCTTTTTTGCTACTTATTTTGTATAGACTGTTTTTTGTTACTGCTTCTGAAGCTGGGTCCCCAGAAGTTTCCTGGGCCCTAGACAGGTGCCTAGGATTGCCTTGTTGATAATCCTGCTCTGCCGGTATTGAATTAGTAGTAAAATGAAATCAGTGATATATCATTTCAATAACTAGTTCCTGGGCTATTAGTTAGGAAAGAGTGTATTTTAGGATAAACTTTTAAAAATATAAACAGGGAGATTCAATAAAAGTTCTTATCGTCTAAAATGGTGCTACTTTTGCCCCAACCAATCAGATCTTATTTAACATTTGAAAGCTAACATTTGTTTGGTTGGGGCAAAATTAGCACTATTTTAAACAATAAGAACTTTTTTTGAATCTCCCAGAAAGTTTATTAAAAAACACTTTGTTGTGTGTATATGTGTTATTCAGTTAGATCAAATGGACTTAAGTACCTTAAGACATTTCACCATTGAAAAGAATTGTGTGAACTTATTTTTAGCAGCTCCACAACCGCTAGGCAGAATGAGCACTTTCCCCAGGCGGCAAATAGCGGTCTATGAACATGCTTCTCCTGAGAAAATCGGACGACTAGTAAAATATCTTCAAGAACTAAACTTTAAGTTGAGTTAATCTAACTGAATACAACAGATACTGTATTCTCCTTGGAGGCTGTGGGTGGGGGTGTTAGTGTGGATAGTTTGCCTCAGGAAGCTCAGGAAACTCTCCTGCTTAGGTACATTGCTATCACTGAATAAGCTTGTATCAGGGATCACAGTGTAAATGATATACTGTATACTATCAGTCTGCTTTGCTGTATACATTTTAAAGCATACACTATATTGGTCAAAAACAATGTAATGGTTTGTATATATTTTCTTATTTTTCTTCTCATATACACACAACTTCTTTTGCATTCCCTAAAGTTCTTTGGTGAACTGAAAGTTTCTTTAGTGAGGAAAACATTTCCATCCCCAATAAGTAACTCGTACTGATGCTTGTGTCTTATTTAATCATTATCAGAGTAGTTCCCTTTCTGTTACCATCGATATTACACCATTTCAAGGTGATAAATCCAATCTGCAGAATGATATTCTGTTGGCATTTCTATAATATTAATTAGATCACCTTGTCAAGTAATGTGAAATTTCTCCAACATTCATTAAACATTCTCTACTGATAGGCAACAGCCTCAGACTTTCTTCTGTATCTTTTTTTCCCTTCATATGAATGACAGCTGAGGTCAAGAGGGAGACATCAACCCCTTAAAAATTCTGAAAGGCTAGGTCACTGGACTCCATAACAAATGCAGAGTGGGTGGAATATTGGCTGAAGATATCTTATTAAATTGGACAAAAGCTGTCTCACACACAACAATGTCTCAGAATGCCCTCTGCCTGGATGCAAAATGCACAACTGTGACGGCAAGCTATTTGCATTACCCTGCAGTCATTTTATATGCAGAGGTAATGAAGTTGTCAACAGAGCCCAGAGTGTGGCAGAGTCTGATATTCAAATAGCTCCATGGCTTCTGTTTCTTCTCATCCCCCTCCCGGCCCATTCACATACCAGATGATGATTCCCGAGGACTATTTTCAAGTCTATTTTGCAGTTAAAAGCATTTCATGTTAGAGACAAATCCAATAACTGGTGCAAAGGGACACAACCTGAAATATGAAACACATAGACAGAAATTGTATACTGAGACCCAGGCAATAAAGAACATACAGGAAAAAAATATACATTTGGATTTTGGCTACTAATCAACTAGATTAAATTTTACCTTAAGTGTTAACTATCAAAATGGCAGTAAACTATATAGAAATATGAAATAAATACTTTATATAACCATCACATTGCAGCAGATGAAGGTCTTGCTAGAATGCTTAACTATAAGCACCCATACATAATCTCTGAGGATCACTTTATCAGGGAGAGCTACACCAGGTCTAGAGTATCTAGCAGACCCTGATCAAAGGTACATCCTGAGCACTTTTATTGCAAGGGAGGGGGAGCAAAATAGTTGGCCTTTTACAAGGAAATTGGTGGCTCCTAAAACATGGCACACAGGGGCAAGCGCAGGATTTTCAAGGGGGGATTTCTGAATGGGTTACCGCTGAACATATATTCTATTATATTTAGATCATATAATAATGTTAAATATATATTCTCTAATTGCCATGATTATTATCACGGATATGCACTACAGATATCCCCTTTACTTTTGTTATAAAGTATATTCATAAAGGCTGGGTACACACAAGCAGATTTTTCAGCCCAACCAACTGATAATTCAGTGTTGGTTGGGCTGAAAATCTGAGAGGATTTTGCTGGCAGACATGTCGGTAAATCACCGCTGATCGTGTGGTCCATAGGAGACATTTGCCTGGACCACCTGTGCTTTGTCCTGGCCCTCTGCTCCCTAGTGGCAAACGGTCAGGATTAGTAGTTTGTCCATGTGTACCCAGCCTAACATTCTGTTATACTGAGAAATCCACATTTGCTCTACATTATCAATAGTTTCTTTCAAAGTCAGAGCTGTGACACTGACGTTGGATCTGACAGAATTTACTGAATATTTACTTGTCATTATCGGGACCTATTGGGCTAGATGGAAAATTTCCATTACCATCTCCTTTTACTACAGTAGAGAGAGCAGAACATTGGGCACATCTATTAATTGTTCTGTATAACAATTGTTCCATCTCTCTCTCTCTCTCTCTCTCTCTCTCTCTAATTGGAGTGCTAACATAATCCTTCTATTGTATGTATTTATTAGGAAGCATGGTCAAGCTTCCATGTGGTAATAGCACCCACAACATGCCCCTTTAATGGGAGGTCCTATGCCTTTAATATAAAGCACTGGATGGATGGACTCTGGGCTTGGGGAAGTGAGAAGCCTGCTATATTGATCCAGTGTGCAAATTTGAGAAATGCAAAAGTTTGCTATTTGTAATTGAAGTAAAAAAGGTTAGAAATTAGGACCTTCCAGACTGGGGTTGGAAGGCTTTTTCATGTGATCACAGTAATGTACTAAAACCCCTTTGTTTATAAAGTATGCCAGTGTGCAGATAATATGATATTGTATGGGGCCTAGGAATGTGCATTGATTATCTTTTCTATAGGTGGTACAGTAAGTACATTTTTGAAACAAACAAATCCTGCTTCTCACTTGCAGCTCAATTAACACAATGTAACAATCCAAGTAAGTCTATGGACACCAGGAAAAAATGAACAGCAGACTGCACTGAGCAGGCAGAAAGGGGGCATTCAATGCACCAGTAATCCCTCCTAAACACGCCATTGGCACACATACAGTAAGGCCTGGAGCCTTTGGCAAATCTTAAAATAATGCACAGTGTAAAAGGAGAAAGGCTCACTGGTAAAGTTCATTATGGACTGAAAAAGAGGATGTGTACACATCAGCCAAAAGAGGATGTGTACACATCAGCCAAGGCTTCATGTTTTTCTAAAATTCATGGCCAGGTTAACTCAACAAACAACTTTACTGTTAAACTGATTATAAGAGGCTGGGACATTGAGACACTGGGTGCTGGGGACAAGACAAAGCACATTATGCAGAACAGACTGCAGGTTACAGCCAAGGCAACTCACCAAACTGCAAGAAGTAGCTGTTTAAAGCTGAATTAGCAATAAAATTCTGTGGTTCATAGAATTGGTGAAACGGTAAGGGTAGCAATAGGCAGATAAGAACATGTTTGGTTTTTTTTTTAATTCTGAGATATCAAAAAAAGAGACAGTGTATTGATGTGCCAGATATGTAAATATAAAACAGATTGGTTCTATAAATAAATCATTGGGTAGATAGGCATCCCAATGCTACAAGTGATAAATACGGCCAGTACATATACAGATATCCACAGTAACCCAAGTAAAGAAAAATGAAGGGAGACCTATACTTCTACACCTATTTTATTTTTAATCAGGTTGCCCCTATTTCCTGACGTTAGACTCGCTAACTTTTAGTTTCCTATGTTGACACTTTTTAACTGGGTGCTAAAATAAAACCAGGGAACACTGGTTATTTTGCAAGGATGTTAGTGCAGAACTGACATTTGGCATTGCTCTAGCTTGATAAATAACCCCCTGAGTATTGACTGTAGTATGAACTGTGTATACATAATGTATTGCTATATTTTATCCCTCTATTTCAGTTGATTGGGTGGCGATATCACCAAAAATTTTCACCCTCACGAAAAATGGATTAAATTTGGTGGAATATTTTGCCCAATCATGAGGCCTGTAATAAGCTATGTGATTGGTTGCACTGAAATTTCGGCAATATGGTAACAATAAATCATGTTTACTGTTTGGACGTCTGTCTAATTTTAGACCAGGGTTGGCCTGTGTGTAAACAATCAAGTTTTAAGTTACAGAAAATCAGTCATGGCATAAAGGTACGATTAAACAAAGATAAAAAGTCTTCGCAATTAGTTCTGAAATTGGTAAAGTGCACCTTATAATGAATTTGAACAAAACTGAAAATGTTGTTGACCAAAGCCTTGCTTGATTGCTGAAGCATTGGATTATTTCGAATGTCAATTCATCACTGTCTTCCTGTGTACATTTAACACTTTCTCTTGCTTCCAGTGTGTCATGTAAGAGACAAACACAGTCACATATTATCTGCCTCACAAGAGAAATGAGTCTATTGTATGAGACTGTGATCCAGTTTCCCATCTGCTTTCGCCTCTACATGTAAACCAGTATATAACCTAAATTTATATGAAATAGACTAAATCATGATTTTATCTATTCAAGTGACCTATTTAAATAAGATTATACAGACCAACCCTTCTTTCTGTAAGGCTGGACAATATTTACGTATTTCGGTCAGTCAGCTTGAAATAACGTCCATCATTTTTCTGCCGTGGTTGACCATTTTACATCAACCTTTCATCAGAATTGGAAAAAGGGAGGATCAGACAGGTTGGAGGATCCATACGTAGGTCCATAGGAGGCCTCCTATGGACCTCACCATTAGTTGCCGACTACTTTCGCAGTGATCAACACTAATTTGGCCAGGTCGACCAGTCGAGAGTTGCTAACGGACGGCACAAATTGTTTGGCCATGTGTTAGCAGCCCTAAGCAATAAAATAATGAGATAGCCCTCTTTGCAAAGTAAACATAATCTGATGGACTAATTAATTTCTTGGCATTTAAAGCAAGCAAGTCGATAAAAATGTTGATAGGTTAAGTGAGCTCCCAAAATAATAAGTGATTTTTATAAAGTTAGTCTAATGGTGTTTTTCTCTGCACAAACATTGCCTGCTGCGTTCTGACGAGGCCCAGTGGGCTGAAACATGTCCACAGATGTCACTTTGGTTCTGTATGCAGCTCATGTAGTGCTCTAAAAGCCCAACATATGGAGCGGTGTTCACAGACATTACCCAGAAGCCTCCTCTTTCATAGGTCCTAATTTTGCATGACCTCCACAGCCTGTTCCAGCAGCAAATGATACTGTTACAAATGTGTTTTGTTTCTAAAGGGGAACCAAATACAACCCCCCCCCCCACCCAAACCGCTGTACCTGGGGAGAGAACTATAGTTCACTCCTTTGGGAGTACAGCAGATCAGGAGAAAACTTACCTCCACTTTAGCACTTCAGTTCTTGAGCCAACACTTATGGGGCCCAGTAATATCTCTCAAATAATGCCAGCACTGTTTCCTCTGAGCATTTATGTTAGATAAACGCCTGTTTGATGTCAGTAATAATCAATTTGTGTAGACATCTGTAGTTATACTGCACAGTACAGTTCTTACCGTATAGCAAGACTGGTACAGAGGTAAACCATGAAAATATGTATTTATTGGCATTTCCATACGCTAAACAGAGAAAGGTGTTTCATACTAAGTCACTAAGCACAGTGCTTCTTCGGGAACTCACAAGAGATGGGGGGATGATGGGCTTGTGGTTTACAGTTACCCAGATTACAAATGCTAATCTTAACTAGATTAAATCCCAATTTGGCAATATATTAAGTTAGAGAAAGAGTTGGGAACCATTTGTGAGGCTCCAAGCCCATGGTTAGGGTACAGTGCTGGCTCAACTTTTGTATATATTAACTGGGTGGCTTTCCTGGGTTACATAACCTCCTTGCATGGTGACTTGATCCATTTTTAATTTTAATTCTTTGCCACACACGGCTGGATTTAGGCATGTGCCTAGTGGTGCAACTCCCCCCTCCACTCTTCTATTTTTATCTCCCGATGTTGACAATTAACTTTACTGCACATTAGGTTTTAAAAAGAATCTGACAACCCCTATAGTACAGCTAGTCTGTTGGGTGTAATTTGGGTGTGTGGTCTGTGTTTAGAGGTGGGGTATAAGGGCATCAGGCATTTATAAGGGCATCAAGCATCAGGCATTTTGTTCCTAGAGACTAGTGATGGATTCGAAGTTCAGGCCCTAGTCAAACTATCCGAACTTCAAACGAGTTTAGGTTATCCAAATTTGCTTATCGAAAAATGTGATCATTATTGAATTCTCAAATTGGTAACCCTCAAATGTAACATTTGTATTTGATAACCCTGGAATGTAGCCATGAACTTCTGTAACCCTCGAATGCATCATTTGATTTCAGTAGCCCTCCAACGTAGCATTCGAATTTGATAACCCTCGAATGTATCCTTTGATTTCGGTAACTCTAAAATGTAGCCTTCGATTTCTGTAACCCTCAAACGTATCGTTCAATATCAGTAACCATTGAATGTAGCGTTTGAATTTGGTAACACTCGATTGTAATCTTCTAAATTTGATAACCATCTAATGTATTGTTCAATTTTCTGTGAACCTTAAATGTATCGTTCATTAACCCTTGAATTGGACATAACCCTCGAATGTAGCATGCCGACAATTGCCCGATCATAAGGGAAGGTAGTGTTTAAACACAATATGTTTGTGTTCCCCAGACCATTTCCCAGGTGCCACAGCCATTTACAGTAAGTTACCATTGTTATTAATTTGGCTTAAAAAAGCCAAATTACTGTTCTTTCTATTTCTTCTTTTTCTTCCGTTTTCTTCTTCCGCTTTTTTGGAACGTATCTCCTCCCACAGTTTTTGAGCTAGAGTCATGAAATTCTGTACAGACATGCGGGGCATATAGGAGAAGTGTGCTATCTTCTAGCTAAGGAATCCGCAGGAGCATTACGGCGTTATCGCCAAATTTCCAGACATTTTTTCCCGTAGACTATAATGGTAACAATTCTCAAATGTGGATATTTCAAAACAGTTTTTTTCATGGTCATAAATACAAATGGTGATACCCCCAACCCCCCACACAGACCCAGGTACACCCACCTACTGACCTACCTTTCCATTCCCATGGAAGCCATATTTAAAGGGTAACTAAAGTCAAAAAAACTCATTTAGATTTATCCTCAATAAAAGATAGTTTTATGGTTATAAACACAAAAAAGACATACCCCTTCAACCAGACCCAGGTACACACACCTACTAATCTACTTATCCATTACTGTGGCAGCCATACTTAAAGGGTAACTGAAGTAAAAAAAAACTAATTTAGATTTATTCTCAATAAAAGATAGTTTTATGGTTGTAAACACAAAAAAGACATACCCCCTCAACCAGACCCAGATACACACACCTACTGATCTACTTATCCATTACGGTGGCAGCCATATTTAAAGGGTAACTAAAGTCAAAAAAACAAATTTAGATTTATCCTCAATAAAAAATAGTTTTATGGTTGTAAACACAAAAAAGACATACCCCCTCAACCAGACCCAGGTACACACACCTACTGATCTACTTATCCATTACAGTGGCAGCCATACTTAAAGGGTAACTAAAGTAAAAAAACTAATTTAGATTTATCCTCAATAAAAAATAGTTTTATGGTTGTAAACACAAAAAAGACATACCCCTCAACCAGACCCAGGTACACACACCTACTGATCTACTTATCCATTACTATGGAAGCCATACTTTAAAGGGTAACTAAAGTCAAAAAAGCAAATTTTGATCAATAATCAAAAAACTTTGTTTTTTTTTAACCCCCAACGTAATATAGGTATACACAGCTACTGACCTACCCCTCCATTACTGTTGCAGCCATACTTAAAGGGTAACTAAAGTCAAAAAAACTCATTTTGACCAATCATCAAAAAAATTATTTTTTTAACTCTCAACCCGACACGGGTACACACACCTACTGATCTACTTATCCATTACTATCGCAGCCATACGTAAAGGGTAACTAAAGTAAAAAAAACTCATTTTGACCAATCATCAAAAAAGTTAGTATTTTATCCCCCAACCTGATATGAATACACACACACCAACTGACCTACCTTTAATGCATGTGACATATTTAAAGGGTAAGTAAAAAAACAACAATGTCCTCTTCATTGACATTTTTGAGTTTTAAAATCTGCAGCACAAACACACAAATTACCTTCCAAAATGCAGTCTTTCAAGCCAAATTCAAAGTTTATACTTAAACTTTCCCTTTCTAGTTTTATTTGTGTTTAATCCAAACTCTTCAAACTATTTCCTCCCATTGACTTTAAAGGATAAGTGCACTGTAAAATCAAGTTATGGTTATTTGCAAGCTGCAACTTTAAAAATACTGGTGCGATATTTTTTTTTTTACCCATGCCCCTCCAGAGCCTAGCTTTGTGCCTTGAAAGATGCTGACATCTTGTTACTGGTTTGCTGAATGTTAAGCTCCGCCCCTCTGAGATTTCCTCTGCTTTCTCCTGCTTGAGCCTCAAACAGTAATGCTTGTGAGTTCCGTGCACACGCAGGAGAGTGCACGGAACTCAAGGCATTACTGTTTGAGGCTCACAGAGAAAGCGAAAGCAGAAATCTCAGAGGGGCTGAGCTTAACATTCAGCAAACCAGTAACAAATGTCAGCAACTTCCAAGGCACAAAGCTAGGCTCTGCAGCTTCCAAATGAACATAATTTGATTTTACAGTGCACTTATCCTTTAATGGGTTAGTTTCTGAAATTTCTCTACTAGAGACTCCTGAGATGTAAATCCTGCCCTTTCCAAAACCACAACCAATTGTATCTGCTAGTAGAAGGATAAAGACTCGGGTTCAGCGTTGGGACTAACATTATACATATTGATCAGTTGTATTTCTTCTATCAGATAACCTACTTGCTTTTGCATTTCTGCCATTATTTTCCTTTTAGTGCTACAGAATGTCACCAAAAAACAACAATTTCCAGCAATTTTCCAAATTCCAATTTCATTTTATATTCACTGCATTAGAAATTTTGCCCCGTCAGCCACATATGGGGTTTTTCAATAAAAGTTCTTATCGTTTAAAATGGTGCTAATTTTGCCCCAACTAATCAGTTGTTAGCTTTCAAATTTAATAATTTCTGATTGGTTGGGGCAAAATTAGCACCATTTTAAACGATAAGAACTTATATTAAATCTGCCTGATAATGTTATGATTTTGTTTGGTTCATTGTGGTACGAATGTGTTCAGTATGCGCCAATAAATTCACGTCTACAATTTTAAATTTTGTAATAGAATATCAATTCATCAATCCAAGAAAATCTCAGTTTGCAGACTAGGTTCCTGCCACAGACAATGGCTGCAACATGTTTAAATCAATCATTACCAGATTAGCTTTTGGAGCAAAGTAAAGCAATCAGCTTATTAGGCATCAGGCGTGAGATAAAGGAGCGGAGTTATTGAAAATGAGGATGTTTGCCATGCTGTGCTGATGGGGCAGAACATTATATGCTGTTTCTTTGTTACTACAGCAAAGAAGCCACAGACTATCTAACCCAGCCGAATAGCTGCAGGCACTTGCTTTCTATCTGTGTATATATTTTAATTATAAAGCCTATTTTGATGACACTTTATTTAATTAATTTGTTTCTGAATCATAGTTGTCCTTAGCCAAGTTGAGGACCAAAATTTTTTATGACGACAGAAAGCTTGAGGCTAGCCATATAACACAATGTTGCATGGTGGGTTCATTTTCTGTAACGTGATCATACACTTACTCAAGCTAATTAACTAAACTCACTTGGACACGAAAGATCTTTTCTTGCACTGGGGGATGTCACATTATTTTTATCCCACATGAAAGTGGAAATCTAAAGTCCTTACTATTACTGAAGCGATTATGACAGATTGCTTCTACTTGGAACTCTGTTATGTCTTCCTTTTTTACAATATGTGGTAGACAAATATCATTATTTCTAAATTAGGAGTAGCTTAACAGCAACACGTAATTATGGAGAGTTCTCTTACAGTTTATATTTTATTGTTCTGAAGGAATTGTCTCTTGGCATTGTTGGCACACACACTGCACATGCGATTGAACAGCTTAATGTAGTAAAATGAGACACTTTTCCTAGCCAGGCTACAAACTGTTTTCAATGTTTGACACATGGACATTCCAGCTCTGCCTGCTGCCACCAATCATTGTGGGGTACGTGGCGCTGGCAAAAAAAGGCTCACTTTACTTGTTCAGTAACTATCATCTACTGATGCAGACTGACAGATCTCTGTCTGCCTCCCTTTACTGCAGGAGCAGTGGCATAACTAGGAATTACTGGGCCCCCCAGCAAAACTATGTTGGGGCCCCTACCACGTGCTTCATCTACAGATTTCCTGGAGGAGGCTTATTTGTTATAGGAAAAATATGGGGCCCTGGTAGTTACCCGCTTTGCAGGAGTACAGTGCCTTTTTACTATTTCAGAGATACTAGAAAAAAGTCAAATCAGTTTTTTTTTGCTATTAGGATTTTTGAAAGTGCAACATAAAACGAGGCTGGACGTTGCCAATGGGCCCATACTGCTAGTAGTATAGTGTGAGATTATCACCACTGCCGAAAATTACACATGCTTGTTGAGAAAGGATTGATATTGGAAAATACTGATATCAATCATTTATAAATATTCCATTAGCTTGTATTCAAATACAGCCTAAAATCCTAAGGATTAGGCAGATATTGCATTTAAATATAATCATACATATCTTAATGAGCACATGTAAACAATCTAAGCTTATGGAAAATACAGGATTCTGTAACTGCACCACAGGAAGTTGAACTCCATAGCACTGAATTCAATTTCATGTGCAAGACACCATGCAATTATTTATTCCTACACTGGTAGTTTTAGTGTCATTTATGCCATAGCTTTACAATTCATGTTTAGCTTTCATTGTTTATGCAGGTACCTATCGTTAAAAGGCAACTGTGGTTTCCATGTTGGGCTAATAAAAAACATAGCAAAAAAAAGGACGGACTGCTACCAGCTACAGATAAACTTAGCTTTTATTGCCGAACTCAGCATACTTCACAGAAGAGACAAACACAGTGCCCTGACGCGTTTCGTGATGGACACCTTGTCACTTCATCATTCCCTCTGATAAAGTGACGAGGTGTTCGTCACGAAACACGTCAGGGCACTGTGTTTGTCTCCCTCGTGAAGTATGCTGAGTTCGGCAATAAAAGCTAAGTTTTATCTGTAGCTGGTAGCAGTCCGCCTTTTTTTTTGCTATGTTCTTTACGAAATTGGAAGTGTTCCGAGCGCCAGGTGAATGGACTCCCACTACAGTAATTGAAGTAGAGGAAGCCGACGCTTTGACCAACTGGTAATGTTTTGGGCTAAATAAAAGCCTAATAGGGGGATTCAATAAAAGTTCTAATCGTTAAAAATTGTGCTAATTTTGCCCCAACCAATCACATTTTATTAACATTTGAAAGCTAACATCTGATTGGTTGGGGAAAAATAGCACCATTTTTATGATACAACTTTATTTGATAGTGCACACTAATGTTTCTTGATAAAGGACCCTTGAGGTCTGAAATATGTAGTGTGGCATCCAGCAAATAAATACAACATAAGGAAATTGCGTTGTACAAGTGCAAATTTGTATGTATTATTGTGTACTGCTGTCTAGACACATTTGATATGTTACCACCAAAGAGGTAATTTTGTTAGTTTCACTATTGAAAACAAATGATAGCATGCTGAGTATTCTAGCAATTAAAATGGGGTGAATGTTTAATTACAGGAAAGGAAACATGATTTTAATTATGTAAAACACTTTTCTTACAGTAGTTGATTAGTACTTGATTACCCCCTGCAGAGCACTTCAGACAACGAATTAGGCTAATAAGGGATGCAGATTCACAATTCTACAAATAAATAGAACAAAAACAAAAGTCAGAATAATTTTCATCTTTTTAAGGCCGCAAGGAAGCACTTCCAAGCAATTTGTCAATTTGTCAAGGAAGCCCTTCAAGCAAATAATAATTTGGCTAAAGCACAAAAAAATGTAAACAATTGTCAGTGACACAATACACTTATTAAGGATGCAAACAGTATAGCACAGTGCACAATATTACTTTAATACTGGCCGCACCTTTAATTGATGCACCTTGGATAGTTGAGTAAACAAATTGTTAATTGAATAATCACTATGAGGGGAGATACCCCATGCACTAAAGAGTTTAAAAGTTGTGAATGTGGTCACTTGTTTTGAGGCTTGAGAAGGGTCAGAGATTTCCCCAAAATGTTGACATTTGCAATGATCACTTTTTACACAATCTACAACAGAACTGCTCAGTTATTTTAGAGATATCAAAGGACATTTTTAACCACAGGCAGAGTATATCTGGTAAAAATCCCCCCCCCCAACATGCAATAGCACTAAAGCTGTAGGATTAGCCTTTTATGCAGCACAATGTTCTTCTGCCTCTTCCCCTGCCTCTCAGGTTTCCACCTACTCTCAAACTTTGAGCTAGTTATGAGCTTGCACATGCTCAAAGGAGGCAGCTAAATAATAACATTAAGTTATTGACTGTGATATCAACTACCATATCATGACTGACGTTGCTAACTGCAAGAGGCAGGGAACAGAGAGAGGGGTAATGCGAGATTCCAGTAGTCTTATATTTCAACATTCTACTACTGTATTTCCGGTTTGGGGTTGGTAAGCACCAGGCCGCATTCCAGGCTGCTTCTTTCAACATTGTTCTTTTTTCCCCAAATCCCACTATTCCAGTCACTTTGTCTCCCAAAACCCATGCAATTGTTTTCTTATAAATACCAATACATTTTTAGTAAGGTAACTATAAAGCAGACTTAAGCTGTCGTACACAATTAACGATTAGAAAATCCCGTAGGTACAAACAGTACTTTTTCAACCTTTTTCGATGCAGCAAATGTTCGGTGTAGGCATTGGAAATGGTTTACTGTCCTAAATTTTTCTTAGTTGAAGTTGCCTCCTGTAATTGTAGTGTAGAAAGGCGCACAATACTAGGGTGGTGTGCAGTCCTAAATGTGAATGTAGCCACAGATCTTTCATCTTTAAAGAATGTTAGTGTGTTAGTTACCCTTTAATAGTGAGCTCTTTGTGGGTAGTTTTTAGCTTGTAATAGCAAATTAGTACAGCTTTCTATGGATCCTAAAACTACCCAGTAGTCAGAGCTCAGTGTAATATTTGTTCTCAGCTTATCCCACTGTTAGTTTTAGTCTGGTTGTTAAAGTTACTCAAATATCTGATTGTCTGTGGCAAGAATTCGACATAGCTGAGATTTTGGCAGCCATAGAGGTATTAAAGGGCAAGTCCAGCCCTGAAATTAAAATATATAAAGGTAAATCACCCCCAAAACCTAAACGGTAATTGTTTGAAATGTGAATATATGTCTAACCCTGAATCATGCACAATGTCCTGTTGCCCCTGTTTCTGCTTCCGGTTCTTCCATAGTAAATGTCAGTTATGGATTTGCAGTGACATCACAGCCAATGACTGAATGTTAATCCCCTATCTGCTCTTCTGAGCATGCCAGGCTCAGTACAGGTTTCTAAATTGCTCTATTTCCATGAGGCATCCAGAAGCATAGCAGGCATACAGTAATGAATTCATAGTACAAAGTATGATATATCAAAACATTTTAAGAGACCATTCTTTCTGAAAGATGTTCTTATGGGGGTGGAGTTGTCCTTTAATGCCTCAATGCATTTTTAAAAAAAATTAATTAAAAAGAGTAAAGGTATATAGCCCTACCCATACATTTTTTTCCTGATTTCGAGCCTCTCTGCCTTCAGTTAGCCATGCTGTGACGGGGGCGTAACAATTCTATCGCCACTTAACTGTCACTCAGAGCTAGCATGCAAGAAAATAAAAATCAAATCATAATTACCGTGATTTTGGTTTCCCAGTCAGTCTGTATGGCAGCATTCACCATGGGTTAATCTCCCTATCCACCCACGGACAGGAACTAGTTAATTCTATTTAAGCCTCCCCCTCACTTCCTGTGATGTCTTCCATTCCAAGAGCTGAAAAACATAACTTTACAGGGGGGGTGCAGTGAATGCTGCCATACAGACTGACTGGGAAACCAAAATCACGGAATTATGATTTGATTTTTATTTTCCCCAGTCATATGGCAGCATTCACCCATGGGATATACCAAGCTTGAATATTAAAGAGGGAGGGAGACATGAAGATGCTTTAATTATAACAATTTTTATTCCTGCAGAACAGCCTGCAAAACTCTCTTTCCAAACTTTGCCCTGGGAGGCCAAAACGTCCAACTTATAATGGTTAACAAACGTCCTCGCTGAAGACCATCTTACCTCACCGATACTGCTTCAGCCTGCATAGCCCACGAAGAAGCCCGAGCCTGGTGGAATGGGCTTTAAGACCTGAGGGACCTCCTTACCTTTCAGTGTATAGGCTTTTTTGATACAAGCAACAATCCAAGAGCTCAGTGTCCTTTTAGTAGGGGCCTGACCTTCCTTGACCCATTAGGAATTAAGAACAGGCGGTCTGATTCCTCCAATCTTTAGTACGGTCAAGGTAAATTGAAATTGCCCTGACTAATCAAGTGCATGTAAAGTTGATTCTCTTCTGATCTAGGTTCAGGAAAAAAGGCTGGAAGAGATATTTCCATGTCCATATGGAAGTTTGACATGACTTTCGGGAAGAATAATGAAGGTCTGAGTCTAACCCTGTTTCCTAGGATGACTGTATCAGGGGCTTTAGAGGAGAGAGCCCCCAACTCCCCCACACGACAAGCCGATGTTATGGCTACTAAAAAGTAGCTTAATTGTCATGAACCATCTGACACGGACTCCAATGGTTCAAATGGTTGAACAGTGAGTGCCTTGAGAACTAGGGGCAGATCCCAGGCTGGAAGACTTGGCGGTCTCCTAGGTTCACCCTTATCATGGCCTGAAAGAATTTCTTTATTAGGCGCTCATGCGCCAGGGGTTTTCCGTTAGGGCCGTAATTGCTGAGACTTGAGCCTATTTGTTCTAATCTGCAAATTCTTTTTGAACCCTGAATAAAGGAATCTCACCACATCTGCTGGTTTAGGCTGAAGGCATGAAAAATGTTCTTCTTGTGCCAAATAGCAAATTTTTCCATACCTTGTAATATTTGTAAGAGGTGCTGGTTTTCTTGCTTTCAACAGGAACTCCACTAACTCCTTATTGAACCCAAATTCCTCTAAGTTCTTCCTCTCAAATGCCAGCCATCAGAGAAAGATGTTTCTGGTCCTGACACTGGACCGGGCCTGAGTGAGGCAACCTGGCAGACATGGAAGGGAATGGATCGTCCACTGCCAGAGTCATTAAAAGTGGAAACCAAGGTCTCCGAGGCCATGCCGAATTATTGCAATAACATCCGCTCCCTCTTGCTTGATCTTGATTAATGTTCTCCACACTATGGGAACGGTGGAAAGATGTATTGAGACCCTGATTCCAATGTTGTTGAAGGGCATCTACTGCCAGAGCTTCCTGACAATATACTCTGGAGAAGAAGAGCTGACATTTTGAATTGTGTTTCGTCGCCATCAGATCGATACGAGGCCGCCCCACCTCTCACATAACATCTGGAATATGTCTTGGCTTAGACTCCATCTCCTGTATTTTAAAGGATTGCGACTTAAGAAGTCCGCTACTTGGTTTTCTCTTCCTGGAATAAAAACTGCGGAGAGGGATTTTAAATGTCTTTCTGCAAAAGAAAAAATTGGTTTTACCTCTGCCAGAAGAGATCGGCTTCTTGTGCCTCCTTGCCTTGTGAGATATGCTACTGCAGTTCTGTTGTCGCATCTTATCACATGTCTAGATCCTTTATGTCTGTTGAAAATATTTTATGGCCTCTTTTATTGCTCTGACTTCCAGAATGTTTGAAGGATATACCTATCGCTTCCCACTGGCCCTGCCTTGCTTTTCTAGACCGAACGCTCCCCAACCGGTCTCTGAGGCATCCGTAGTAATATAAACACCTTGAGCGGGCGTCAAAGGATAACCTTTCTTAAATTTCGTCCTTGAGCCACCAGCCTAGCTCCTTTTTTAACTCTAGAGGAAGAGTTAATTTTGTTCTATGCAGATGAGGTTCTCTGACGTTCTCCTATTACAAACATCTGCAGTGGGCCTCATATGCATCTTGCCCATTGAACCAGATACACTGTTGCTGCCATCAGACCTAGGACTCTTAGTAAGCATGCCACTGAGGCATCTTGCTGCTTGACTAAATTGTGAACTTCTATTTCAATTCTCTATCTTGTTCGATAGGAAACGAACACCAAATTTTCTCTTGTCTGAAACAGAGCACCTAAGTATACCAGAGACTGGGACGGGTTCAGATTGCTTTTCTGCCGATTTATGACCCAACCATGCTCTCTAAGGTTTGTATTACCCTCTTAGTGTGAACGACACAAACTTGTTCTGATTCTGCAATACCAGAATGTCGTCTAAATAGTGGTAGACGGCTATTCCCTGCAGTCTGAGGTATGCCCCTACTGTCACTACCACCTTCGTAAAGACTCTTGGAGAGTGTGACAGGCCAAGGGAAGGCAGGTAAACTGCCAATCCCTCCTGTTGACTTAAATCTCAGAAACGTCTTGAGTCTGGATGAATCGGAACATGGAAATAAGCGTCTTTCAGGTCTATGCTGGACATGAACATTCCTTTCCCCATTACTCTTATTATGGATTGTAAGGACTCCATCTTGAACTTCTGTTTCGACAGACATTTGTTCAACTTCCTCAAGTCCAGCACTGGTCTCAGGGCTCCTGACGCCTTCTTACCAAAAATAGTCTTGAATAAAACCCCTTTTTCCTTTGTAGAAGAGGCACTGGTTCGATGCTGCTGACTCCTTTAATTGGTCTACATAAGAAAAAATGCTGCTCGTCCCTCCATATCCTCTGGAAGGCGAGTGGAAACAAAAAAGTTTTTTCCCGGGTAGGACAAAAAATGTATCCGATACCCCTCTTTTATATCTTTAGGACCCAGAGGTCCTTTGTTGACTTGGCCCAGAAGTCTATGAACTTCGACAGCCTCCCGCCACCTGACTTGGGCCTTCGCGTCCCTAGGTTGAGACATCTGTTCTGGAAGGCTGCTTGTGACTGCAAAGGCCTGTCTGCCTGACTTCCATGACTGTTGCCTTCCTGTCTCTCTTCTTGATTTGAACGGCCTTGTTGGACGAAAGGAGCGATCTCTAGAATTATACTCTATTCGGCCCCTCTTCATCCTTCTATCCTGAGGAAGAAAAGAGACTCTTACTCCAGAAGCTTGGAAATTATATCATCCAACCTCTCACCAAAAATCATAGTCCCTTCGAAGGGAATCTGGCAGAGGTTAGCCTTTGAGGCTGTATCCGCTGACCATGGCCTTAACCACAAGGCCCTTCTGGAAGCTACATTTAAAGCGGAAGCCCTAGATGCTAACCTGACTAGGTCCCGCGGCTTCTGCAAAAAATTCGATGCCTTTCTAATATCCTGAAACATCTCCTGATTTTAGGTCTCTTCACATTTGAATCTAGCTTGCTCTGTCTCCTGAGCCCAAAGTTTCATAGCTCTTGAAACGGATGTAAGAGCAATAGCAGACGTAACGACGCCCCTGTGGCGACAAACGCTTCTTCAAATTATCTACTACCCTTCTCTCCATAGGGTCTTTAAAGACTGAGGCATCCTCCACAGGTAACGTGGTTTCACGGGCCAGATGTACAACTGCTGAATCGACTTTTGGAGGCACTTCCCATAACTTTATACAGCCTCCGAATACGGATATTTTTTGCAAATTTCCCGTCGTGACCACCTTCTCAGTCTTTTTCCACACTGGAAATAATTTCCGCAATCGACTGGTGTACTGGGAAGGTAGTAGAACTTCTTTTTAAACTGACGGGAAGAGTTTATCTGCCGTAGAGACTTAGGTTCTTCCGTAGAGAGGGACAAAGAGTGTCTAACCGTTTTATTAAAGGTTCAATCATGGCCGTCTCAAAATTGGACTCCGAATCTAAATCTTCTTCCTCATCTGAGAAATATTGAACGGATTCAAGAGACTCAGAAGATATTTCCCCTTCTGATAATTCTGAATCCGACGAACAAAGTCTGTAGTGCGTTTTGACCTTCTCTGGGCTTGCCAGACTCCTGTATTGCCTGAGTGAAGGCCTGTTTCAGCACTGACACTAATGAGTCCAGCTGCACGCCACTAGACGACGAGGCTCCCGCTGGCTCTCCGAAGCTCCAGGCTCTGGTTCACTCAACTTTTTCGACTTTTCCGATACTGAAAGGCTGCAAAGAAACCAGAAAAGTCATGCAGATTCCTGCCATCTCTCAATGCAAAAAACAAATGGAATCCTGCTTACCTAGGTCCCCTGGGTGTCCCTTGCTCCCATTCCCTGATTCCATAGCTACAAAGCAAAAGAAGGGAATAAGGATCCAGGGGAAAAACAAAAAACACATCCAGAAAAAACAATCCTATATAAAAACCAGACTCACCAGGCTCAGATACAGGCAGCACTCAGTGAGAGGTAAATCCAGGAAGGCATCTGCACAGCAGCCGATCTCTGCAGCAGCGCAGTCCACACAGCCCTGAAAGAACTCCCACACTGGCACCGGCGTCCGCTCTTAAACTGCTGAACGCCGCCGGGAAGAACGAGCTGACGTCATGCGTACGCGAACGCCGGTGCACCGCTATGACGTCAGGACGCTAGGCCAAACCCGGAAGAAGGGAAAAACGACGCGCGCACGCGCGTGCAGCACAGGGAGACTCTGCAAAGCCGGCAACCTACTCACTCGGAGGAAACACGCCGGGGACCCGACACCAAGGTCCTCTTCCCCTCAGGCAAACCCACAGGGCGCAACACGGGGGCATCAGAGCAAGAGAGAGGCAAGAGGGCTCCTGGACAATGCCACAATGGCAGGTAAGCATGGCGGACAGGAAAAAAAGACATCACAGGAAGTGAGGGGGAGGCTTAATAGAATTAACTAGTTCCTGTCCGTGGAGGTGGATATGGAGATTAACCCATGGGTGAATGCTGCCATATGACTGGGGAAAACACATCCCCACCCATCTTGATCAGCTTGATTATGTAGCGTGATCTACCAACTGGACATTTCAAGTTTTTAAACCGTCAGAGGAGGAGGAGAGAGGTTGTAACAGACATCCCACCAGCAAATGACAAGTGATATGTTAATCATGGCCCTGGGCCATTAGGAGGCGGGCTTTTAGCACTCATCTTGCTGTGTGATATCAAGGGAAGGAGCACAGCTGTAAATGTAAGTGATTTCAGCTGCTGGAAGTGTGGAAATGTAATGGGGGTGATGTTTTTTTGAATTGTTGTCCTTTAACCACTGTTGGCTAAAGTTTGACGAACTCAATGTTTTTTTAAATCTGTGGTCGGTGTTTCATAGCCGCATGTTCATTTATGTGTGAATGCATGTGGACATTAATTGAGCCAGTAGTCTTCTCTGATGATGCAGTGCTATCTAGTAAGCCTATTTAAAGGGAAATTTCAGTGGAAACAAATATTATTAAAGGGCAACTGGTCTCCATAATAAAATACACAAAGCTGTAGTCTTTCCTTTTCATTCCCCAAAACTGCCAAAATTGGTGTGGGTATACTCCTCCATATTGAAGGGCATGACCACCACTATTAAAATTTAACATGTTATAATGCACCCTTCCAAAACCCAAGTTCTGTTACAATGTTCAGTAATGCTCCAAGGCTAAGAAATTAAACTAAAAAATCCAAGATCCACCACCGCAGTTCCTGGTAACAGCTGTGACAATGAAGTCACGGCCAATGGCTGACAGCCATTCCCATAAGCCTCTACTACAGGGCCATTTTTAGGCATAGGACCTAAGCAAAGAGTTAGGGGTCTCTATTTAAACCAGGGTACCAATGTTTTCCCTAGCATCTCCCTGTGAGCTTAGAGGGGGGAGGATGAGCTCAGCTAAGACTACGTTCACATTAGGGTTTTTTAAACGCAACAGAACGCAGTGCATTTTAAGCAGTGCATCATCAGACCCCAGAAAAGGTGTTGGTTGATGCAGTGTACAGCATGCAGTGCATTGTACGCAACGCTGCAATGTGAAGGGTGCAATTCATTCTATGTGCACAGCGGTTTGGTGCGATGTTACTGCACCAAAATACACTATAGTGTGAACAAAGCCTAAAAGAACTGAGGAGAGCAATTTTAAAATGGCAGGTAAAGCTTCTGCAGACTTTTTAACACGCTAACTGCCTCTTTCTTCCTCTTTACCAACTCTCCAATTAGAACTTAGAGTAGGTGAGGAGTGAACAATTCAATGTAGGGGACATGGAAAGTGATCAGTGCTGGCAAGGATTAAAGGTAATACTCGTGCATAATCGTGCATGCATGCTATAGTTACCCTTACCAGTAAAAGGACGGGACCTGTCACTTTTGCTGTGGTGGATCACGTGTAAGGTAAGTTTCTTCTTTCTTCGTCCATCGCACCTGGTGAATTGATTGAAGAATGGGAGGCAAGGCATAGCTCCTAAAGGATAAGTTAACAAATTAAGTTTAAATGGAAGCTGTACCTTAAACTAAAACCCCCCTTTTTTTTAGGTCCCTTCAGAGCCTACCTGTGCCCAGTAAAGTTTTGGCCATCTGGATCGTGTCTTCAGTCAGGTAAGCTCTGCCCCCCGAGACTTGTGGACCTCGTTGCTGCCTGTGTCTAAAAATCCAGGAGCAGTTTGCATGCACATTTCCAAGCTCCCTCAAGGCCAACAAATGTGCACCGTTGGCCGGGATGGTTCAGAAATGCCCTCAAATTTCCCCATGCCCGCATTCCTCTCCCTGTTCTTCAAGAATAGGGAGTCAAACCTCGGATTAGGGAAATCTTCAGTCCTGAGCGTTCTCCCTTTGTAGTAGCGTATCATTAAATCTTGCAGATTCTGTTCGTCATTTTTTAAAGATGGTTGCATGTGTGTACCAGTTTAGAACTAGCTGAATCAACACCTAAGAAGAGAATGCTTATTTGTGGACTCATAGTAGTTCAAAAGCCTAGAGGTTCATTTTACAAATGGGTGAAAAAAAGTTTTTTTTGCAAATTTACAACAGTTTCGTGAGTCTGCACATTTCTTGGATTATATAATTGTGGACTGGATAGCAGTACAGTCTGCAGCTGGATGACTCTGGGAGGAGTGGTGTGCTCAGGACTGTGTTTCTCATCTTATAGTAGGATAGAAAAGATAAAGGGAAATGTAAAGACATGTACAGATGTGCATCGACCACCAGGCGACTGGACGATAATGAATGTGTATATCTGAGTTTCCATACACGTGATTGTCATCTATCCTGCAAACATTGTACATATGAAAAAATTACATAAAAACGTATTACCAGCACTCGTCTTTCCTGGGTCGATAGGTGCAAGCTCGTACATTGACCCTCTGTACCATATGGAGTTCACAAGGGAGCAGCACTCTTAAAATATACGTTTAGTGTTTCTTTAAAAAATCTGTTATTTCTTGCCACTTCAAATGGCTCACTTTTACAAGAAAACGATATCGCAACATTTTCCAGGTGGATTCGAAACGTTGCGATATCTGTTCTGTGTAAAAGTGAGCCATTTGATGTGGAACAGAATGTAATGGATTCTTGTAAAGAAACAATAAAGTAAAGTTTAGTGTTGCTCCCTTGTGAATTGCATGTAGGTACTTAGCTTTAGTATATTGTTACCAGTCATACAGGGAGATGTAATAAAAGTCCTTATCGTTAAAATGGTGCTAATTTTGCCCCAGCCCATCAGATGTGTAGCTTTCAAATGGTAGCTAACATCTGATTGGTTGGGGCAAAATTGCACCATTTTTAACAATAAGAACTTTTATTGCATCTCCTGTTAATCTTTATAAATTTGAACAAACTATTGTAACAAGGGGCTTACCTGTCCAAGATCCCACGGGTCTCTTCCTGTCCGGGCTCTCGGCGCGCGGTGACGTCACGTGCCAGCGTACTTCTTGCACGAGCACGTCCGTTCATGCTCGCGCATCCCGACGATCTGCTCCCAATGCTATGCGGATGCGCACAGGCACCGCCTCATACCTCCTCCGCTCCTCTAGGTCGTCATTGGGCGGAGGAGGGCCAAGTAGGTTGCCTTTCTAAGCTACTATGGCCAGTTGATGATGCTTTGTCTCCCCTACCTTCTCTCTTCCTATTAGCCACTTCGTTCTCTCCTCGCCCCTCCAGCTCACCCATTGGACGGAGGAGGGTTGTGGGTTTAGATTTACCATCGCATATTATAGTTCCCTTTCCCATTGGTTCCTCTGTATTTAAACCCCTCCGCTGTAGTATCATTGCCCGATTATAGCGCTTAGTTTACTATTTCTGCTCGTGGTGTGATTTATCTGTGCTTTCTTGTTGCCGACCTTTGTCTGTATTCGACTCTGATCCGTAGCTGCACTGTCCTGACTTCTGCTCTGTTGTTAACTACGATTTTGCCTAACCCTCTGTACCGTGCCTGGCGGCTGACTCTGGTTTGACCTCTTGCTCTGTTCCTAAACCCTGCTTTTGTCTACCCCTTGTCTGTACCTCGTTATTTTGGTCTCCGGGTGCCTTGTCTGTTAGTTTTGTTCCGGACTCTAAGTCCAGAGGGCAACCGTGTTCGGTGAGGGCGTATCTAGCCTCCCGGCAAACGGGGGGGTTGTCTATTGGCGAAGATAGTGGTTATAGATTAGGATTTCGGATGAAGGAATACGAGGGAATCCGAAGTGTCACAACTATACAGTAAAATTCAATTGTAAATAGTATAGATTTTAAAATAGATTAGCATATTCTACTACATATGTTTTAAAAAGTAAAATGTAAAAAATGAAATTACGCTCATTAATGAAATTAATCTCTCAAAAATTACTGACCACAGTCTGGTCCTTAATGTGAGAGACACTGATTAATATTCTATTTTGTTCTACTATACCTTTAAAGGACAACTAAAGCCACAGAACAACACTGAACCAGGCAGAACACCTTCATATAATGTCTCACCTTCATTGATACAGGTGCTGGGACATTTACCTAAATAACATATGGTTTGGCTTTACTACAGCATCCCAGTATCAAGAGTTTGGTCAACGACCAAATGCTCAGTCCTTGAGCGATGGCAGAAACTTGTTACAGTTGGTCGCACCCATTAATAACTCTAGCCCAATCGTTTACAGGACAGATTAAGCAGAGAATTCATCCAGGCTTACATTTACTTAAATGCAATATACTGAGTGGTATTTTATAGCTTATTGGCATTTAGGGGTTTGTTTTTTTAGATCTGGAGTATAAAAAATGAGTTAGTTCTCCTTTAAAGTATACTAAAGAACAGGAAAGGAGTTCAATGTGACTTCAAGGCAACCACAATATACACAATACAAAAAGTGTCTCTGTCTGTAGCCATTTTGGTGCCCTAGCATGATCAGTCAGATGCATCCCATCATGCTTAAAAGCGCGTAGTGTGGCCTAGCCCTCCAAGAGTATGGAATTAACACTTCAGTGCCAGCACTTTCCCAGAGTATTGTCATTACACTTTCCGTTCAATAGGAGTATTACCATTAACACTAGTGCCAGCAGAGACTTTAAATAAAAATTTCAGTGCCAGCACTTTCTCCGAGTATTGCCATTAACCCCTCAGTGCCAGCACTTCCCAGAGTATTTCTATTAGCACTTTCAGTGCCAACGGAGTATTTCCTTAAAGGAATTGTTCACTCAAAAATCGTTTCATGGCGCTCAAAAGCCACTTCATCTGATGAAGTGGCGTTTTGAGTGCCATAAAACACGTCAGGGCTAAGTTCTCCCCTGTGTGAATTGTGCCTGTTTTTAAGCTGTATATAAAAGTTACATTTTACCCCACATTGGAAGGAGGGAAGGAATCCTCCACTTTCTTTTAGTGTGGGAGTTTTCTGCACTCTAGAGGATGGACCCCCACGTAGGAGGGGAGGTAGAGAAACACAGTAGTGTTCTCCTGCTTTGTGTGGTAACAATGTTACAAAGTTATACTCGCTAATAAAAGCTTTGTTGTAGACAGTTGTGTTGTTGCCTTGAAGTCCACCTAGAACACTTGTACTTTACTTGTTCTTTAGTGATTTTTTACTCAGGGTAGGTACCCAGGTATACAGGTGGCAGCCCACATTGGTAAGAGTGTGAGGATTTTATTAACATTTAGCAGTGCCTGGGAAGGGCAGGTCTTACTAAAACATATTTTTTTGATAGCTTAAGCACACACACACCACAATGTATTTTTGTTATAGATACCTTTACAAAAATGCATCAAATTTACAGCCATTTTTAAGTGCCCAACCAGAGCCATGTTGGGGGCGCACTAGTGCCCCCCAATCAGTGACAATGGGATGGGTGTAGACCCCCCCTGGTCTTCCCAGTATTGCCCAAGCCACACACCTACTACAAAAAAATTGCGGATGAGCCACAGTACTGATCCAGTACTTTATTGCTTAGGCTTAGTATTCCCTTCCCACCCTTAAACAACTCCTCCTATCTGACAGACTTTCTGTGAAGTCAAGTTTGCTCATCACTATATGTCAGCACTGTGAGAATTTCCCCTCATGCAATTCACACACCAATTATCATCATTACAGTTACTGCAAAACTGCTAATGATAATAAGTCACTTGATTTACAGATGAAATGTAGAATAGTTCAGATTGGATAACTTACAGGGTATCTTACTAAAAAAATTAATTCAAAAGTAGAACAGCAAGATCCCATGCTCCAAAAGCAGTAGATTCTGAGAAATCCTCATTTGAAATTATAGCATTTATAAATCACAGCAGAAAGAATTATAATGTGACCATGCCTGACCTCTTTGCCTGCTGCCAGCAAACTTCTGCAAATTTAAGAGAATCGGCAGAGAAAGAAAAAAGGGGGGAGGGAGTGGGGATGTATAAGCAGAGCAGTGTCCATGGTGAGGCTGTGCAGACACTACAAGAAGGTAGTAAGTTAGGGAGGATGGGGGAAATTAGGAGTACTAATTAAACATTAATAATTTAATGACAAAGCAAGCAAAGATAAATATGTGAGTACCACAGTTTTACTCCATTGTAGTTTCAGAAAATGTTAAAGTTGTTTCATTGAGTATAGTGACCCTTTAAGATATAGGAGACAGATCAAAAGACAAATGGTAGTTAGTTTCCCAAGCTCTTAGGAAAGCGATAATCTTTAAAAAGACTTTAAAATTCACAAGCTAAATGCAAAAACCAGAGCGCCAACTAAAGGCCAGTTTCGGCTTTATTGAGCCATCATCAGTGTAGTAGTTAGGTTTTGCAGTGTGAAGCGCCTATAGACGGACGTCACTAATAAATTAAATAGGCTAGGGAGATAATAAAGGCTTTGTGAAACGGCATTCCACAAGGCTAAATGCAAATGTTTTTATTGTCTCCTATCCTATTTAATTTATTAGTGACATCTGTCATAGGTGCTCACATTGCAAAAACAGGGCCTGCACTACACTGATAATGGTCAATAAAGCCAAAAAACGGTCTGGTAGTTGGTGCTCGGATTTGCATTTGCGTGTGGAATGCTGTAAAAGTCTTTTTAAAGATATAGCTTCCTTAAAGTTCTATGGAAACATGGTAAATTCCCAGAAGTCTTCAGGGTTAATCAATAAAAGTTCTTATCGTTTAAAATGGTGCTACTTGCCCCAACCAATCCGATGTAAGCTTAAAAATGTTAAATAGCTCCATAACTTCCGCGGCTCAATCAATAAATTAAAGGAATAGTTCACTTTGAGAGGAACAATTCCTTTAAGTATATACTGGTAGACAAACTCTCATTTTCATTATATACTGGTAGCAAACTGGCATTTCATTATATAGTGGATAGCAATTGCATTTTATTTAGGGCAAACTGCATTTCATTAATACTGATAGCACACTCGCAATTTCATTACATACTGGTAGCACACTGGCAAATCATTATATATGGTAGGCAAAACTGCAATTTATCATATATACTGGTAGCAAACCGGACAATTTCATGAATTACTTTAACAACTGGCAATTTATTCATTATTAGGCAGCAAACTGGCAACTACATCCGCTGTAATATCACAATTGGTACAGATTTCTATATCCAATACTGTGTATTGTTTTGTCGTGAAATGACCCCTGGTGGATGGGAGTAGTTCCAAGCAAATAATAATTTGGCTAAAGCACAAAAAAATGTAAACAGTATTGTTCAGTGCACAATATCACTTTATTAAGGATGCAAACATATACACAGTGCACAATATTACTTTAATACTGGCCGCACCTTTAATTGATGCACCTTGGATAGTTGAGTAAACAAATTGTTAAATTGAATAATCACTATGAGGGGAGATACCCCATGCACTAAAGAGTTTAAAAGTTGTGAATGTGGTCACTTGTTTTGAGGCTTGAGAAGGGTCAGAGATTTCCCCAAAATGTTGACATTTGCAATGATCACTTTTTACACAATCTACAACAGACTGCTCAGATTATTTTAGAGATATCAAAGGACATTTTTAACCACAGGCTAAGTATATCTTGGTAAAAATCCCCCCCCCCCAAACATGCAATAGCCCTAAAGCTGTAGGATTAGCCTTTTATGCAGCACAATGTTCTTCTGCCTCTTTCCCCTGCCTCTCAGGTTTCCACCTACTCTCCAAACTTTGAGCTAGTTATGAGCTTGCACATGCTCAAAGGAGGCAGCTAAATAATAACATTAAGTTATTGACTGTGATATCAACTACCATATCATGACTGACAGTTGCTAACTGCAAGAGGCAGGGAACAGAGAGAGGGGTAATGTGCAGCATTCCAGGCTAGTCTTATATATTTCAACATTCTACTACTGTATTTCCGGTTTGGGGTTGGTAAGCACCAGGCAGCATTCCAGGCTGCTTCTTTTCAACATTGTTCTTTTTTCCCCAAATCCCACTATTCCAGTCACTTTGTATCCCCAAAACCCATGCAATTGTTTTCTTATAAATACCAATACATTTTTAGTAAGGTAACTATAAAGCAGACTTAAGCTGTCGTACACATATTAACGATTAAGAAAATCCCGTAGGTACAAACAGTACTTTTTCAACCTTTTTCGATGCCAGCAAATGTTCGGTGTAGGCATTGGAAATGGTTCTTACTGTCCTAAATTTTTCCTTAGTTGAAGTTGCCTCCCTGTAATGTAGTGTAGAAAGGCGCCCACAATACTTAGGGTGTGTGGCAGTCCTAAATGTGAATGTAGCCACAGAATCTTTCATCTTTAAAGAATGTTAGTGTGTTAGTTACCCTTTAATAGTGAGCTCTTTGTGGGTAGTTTTTAGCTTGTTAATAGCACACTTAGTACAGCTTTCTATGGATCCCTAAAACTACCCAGTAGTCAGAGCTCAGTGGTAATATTTGTTCTAGCTTATCCCACTGTTAGTTTTAGTCTGGTTGTTAAAGTTACTCAAATATCTGATTGTCTGTGGCAAGAATTCGACCATAGCTGAGATTTTGGCAGCCATAGAGGTATTAAAGGGCAAGTCCAGCCCTGAAATTAAAACTTATATAAAGGTAAATCACCCCCAAAACCCTAAACGGTAATAGTTTGAAATGTGAAATATATGTCTACCCCTGAAATCCTGCACAATGTCCTGTTGCCCCTGTTTCTGCTTCCTGGTTCTTCCAGTTAGTAAATGTCAGTTATGGATTTGACAGTTGACATCACAGCCAATGACTGAATGTTAATCCCCTATCTGCCTCTTCTGAGCATGCCCAGGCTCAGTACAGGTTTCTAAATTGCTCTATTTCCATGAGGCATCCAGAAGCATAGCAGGCATACAGTAATGAATTCATAGTACAAAGTATGATATATCAACACATTTTAAAGAGACCATTCTTTCTGAAAGATGTTCTTATGGGGGTGGAGTTGTCCTTTAATGCCTCAATGCATTTTTAAAAAAAATTAATTTAAAAAGAGTAAAGGTATATAACCCTACCCATACATTTTTTTCCTGATTTCGAGCCTCTCTGCCTTCAGTTAGCCATGCTGTGACGGGGGCGTAACAATTCTATCTGCCACTTAACTGTCACTCAGAGCTAGCATGCAAGAAAATAAAAATCAAATCATAATTACCGTGATTTTGGTTTCCCAGTCAGTCTGTATGGCAGCATTCACCCATGGGTTAATCTCCATATCCACCTCCACGGACAGGAACTAGTTAATTCTATTTAAGCCTCCCCCTCACTTCCTGTGATGTCTTCCATTCCAAGAGCTGAAAAACATAACTTTACAGGGTGGGTAGCAGTGAATGCTGCCATAACAGACTGACTGGGAAACCAAAATCACGGTAATTATGATTTGATTTTTATTTTCCCCAGTCATATGGCAGCATTCACCCATGGGATATACCAAGCTTGAATATTAAAGAGGGAGGGAGAATGAATGATGCTTAAATTATAACAATTTTTATTCCTGCAGAACAGCCTGCAAAACTCTCTTTCCAAACTTTGCCTCCTGGGAGGCCAAAACGTCCAACTTATAATGGTTAACAAACGTCCTCGCTGAAGACCATCTTAACCTCACCGATACCTGCTTCAGCCTGCATAGCCCACGAAGAAGCCAGAGCCCTGGTGGAATGGGTTTTAGACCTGAGGGGACCTCCTTACCTTTCAGTTATAGGCTTTTTGATACAAGCAACAATCCAAGAGCTCAGTGTCCTTTTAGTAGGGGCCTGACCTCTCCTTGACCCATTAGGAATTAAGAACAGGCGGTCTGATTTCCTCCAATCTTTAGTACGGTCAAGGTAAATTGAAATGCCCTGACTAAATCAAGTGCATGTAAAGTTGATTCCTCTTCTGATCTAGGTTCAGGAAAAAAGGCTGGAAGAGATATTTCCATGTCCATATGGAAGTTTGACATGACTTTCGGGAAGAAAATTAAATGAAGGTCTGAGTCTAACCTGTTTCCTAGGATGACTGTATTCAGAGTGATCATGATATAGTGTCATTTAATATAGGGAATAGTGATCATGATATAGTGTCATTTAATATAGGGAATAGTGACCATGATATAGTGTCATTTAATATAGGGAATAGTGACCATGATATAGTGTAATTTAATATAGGGAATAGTGACCATGATATAGTGTCATTTAATATGGGGAATAGTGATCACAACAATGTCCTCTTCATTGACATTTTTGAGTTTTAAAATCGTGCAGCACAAACACACAAATTACTTCCAAAATGCAGTCTTTCAAGCCAAATTCAAAGTTTATACTTAAACTTTCCCTTTCTAGTTTTATTTGTGTTTAATCCAAACTCTTCAAACTATTCCCTCCCATTGACTTTAAAGGATAAGTGCACTGTAAATCAAGTTATGTTTATTTGCAAGCGGCAACTTTAAAATACTGGTGCGATATTTTTTTTTTTACCATGCCCCTCCAGAGCCTAGCTTTGTGCCTTGAAAGATGCTGACATCTTGTTACTGGTTTGCTGAATGTTAAGCTCCGCCCCTCTGAGATTTCCTCTGCTTTCTCCTGCTTGAGCCTCAAACAGTAATGCTTGTGAGTTCCGTGCACACGCAGGAGAGTGCACGGAACTCAAGGCATTACTGTTTGAGGCTCAACAGAGAAAGCGAAAGCAGAAATCTCAGAGGGGCTGAGCTTAACATTCAGCAAACCAGTAACAAGATGTCAGCAACTTCCAAGGCACAAAGCTAGGCTCTGCAGCTTCCAAATGAACATAATTTGATTTTACAGTGCACTTATCCTTTAATGGGTTAGTTTCTGAAATTTCTCTACTAGAGACTCCTGAGATGTAAATCCTGCCCTTTCCAAAACCACAACCAATTGTATTCTGCTAGTAGAAGGATAAAGACTCGGGTTCAGCGTTGGGACTAACATTATACATATTGATCAGTTGTATTTCTTCTATCAGATAACCTACTTGCTTTTGCATTTCTGCCATTATTTTCCTTTTAGTGCTACAGAATGTCACCAAAAAACAACAATTTCCAGCAATTTTCCAAATTCCAATTTCATTTTATATTCACTGCATTAGAAATTTTGCCCCGTCAGCCAACATATGGGGTTATTCAATAAAAGTTCTTATCGTTTAAAATGGTGCTAATTTTGCCCCAACTAATCAGTTGTTAGCTTTCAAATGTTACATAATTTCTGATTGGTTGGGGCAAAATTAGCACCATTTTAAACGATAAGAACTTATATTAAATCTGCCTGATAATGTTATGATTTTGTTTGGTTCATTTGTGGTACGAAATGTGTTCAGTATGCGCCAATAGAATTCACGTCTACAATTTTAGAATTTTGTAATAGAATATCTAATTCATCAATCCAAGAAAATCTCAGTTTGCAGACTAGGTTCCTGCCACAGACAATGGCTGCAACATGTTTAAATCAATCATTACCAGATTAGCTTTTGGAGCAAAGTAAAAGCAATCAGCTTATTAGGCATCAGGCAGTGAGATAAAGGAGCGGAGTTATTGAAAATGAGGATGTTTGCCATGCTGTGCTGATGGGGCAGAACATTATATGCTGTTTCTTTGTTACTACAGCAAAGAAGCCACAGACTATCTAACCCAGCCGAATAGCTGCAGGCACTTGCTTTCTATCTGTGTATATATTTTAATTATAAAGCCATTTTGATGACACTTTATTTAATTAATTTGTTTCTGAATCATAGTTGTCCTTAGCCAAGTTGAGGACCAAAATTTTTTATGACGACAGAAAGCTTGAGGCTAGCCATATAACACAATGTTGCATGGTGGGTTCATTTTCTGTAACGTGATCATACACTTACTCAAGCTAATTAACTAAACTCACTTGGACACGAAAGATCTTTTCTTGCACTGGGGGATGTCACATTATTTTTATCCCACATGAAAGTGGAAATCTAAAGTCCTTACTATTACTGAAGCGATTATGACAGATTGCTTCTACTTGGAACTCTGTTATGTCTTCCTTTTTTACAATATGTGGTAGACAAATATCATTATTTCTAATTAGGAGTAGCTTTAACAGCAACACGTAATTATGGAGAGTTCTCTTACAGTTTATATTTTATTGTTCTGAAGGAATTGTCTCTTGGCATTGTTGGCACACACACTGCACATGCGATTGAACAGCTTAATGTAGTAAAATGAGACACTTTTCCTAGCCAGGCTACAAACTGTTTTCAATGTTTGACACATGGACATTCCAGCTCTGCCTGCTGCCACCAATCATTGTGGGGTACGTGGCGCTGGCAAAAAAAGGCTCACTTTACTTGTTCATGTAACTATCATCTACTGATGCAGACTGACAGATCTCTGTCTGACCCTCCCTTTACTGCAGGAGCAGTGGCATAACTAGGAATTACTGGGCCCCCCAGCAAAACTATGTTGGGGCCCCTACCACGTGCTTCATCTACAGAGTTTCCTGGAGGAGGCTATATTTGTTATAGGAAAAATATGGGGCCCTGGTAGTTACGCCGCTTTGCAGGAGTACAGTGCCTTTTTACTATTTCAGAGATACTTAGAAAAAAGTCAAATCAGTTTTTTTTTGCTATTAGGATATTTTGAAAGTGCAACATAAAACGAGGCTGGACGTTGCCAATGGGCCCATACTGCTAGGTAGTATAGTGTGAGATTATCACCACTGCCGAAAATTACACATGCTTGTTGAGAAGGATTGATATTGGAAAATACTGATATCAATCATTTATAAATATTCCATTAGCTTGTATTCAAAATACAGCCTAAAATACCTAAGGATTAGGCAGATATTGCATTTAAATATAATCATACATATCTTAATGAGCACATGTAAACAATCTAAGCTTATGGAAAATACAGGATTCTGTAACTGCACCACAGGAAGTTGAACTCCATAGCACTGAATTCAATTTCATGTGCAAGACACCATGCAATTATTTATTCCTACACTGGTAGTTTTAGTGTCATTTATGCCATAGCTTTACAATTCATGTTTAGCTTTCATTGTTTATGCAGGTACCTATCGTTAAAAGGCAACTGTGGTTTTCCATGTTGGGCTAATAAAAAACATAGCAAAAAAAAGGACGGACTGCTACCAGCTACAGATAAACTTAGCTTTTATTGCCGAACTCAGCATACTTCACAGAAGAGACAAACACAGTGCCCTGACGCGTTTCGTGATGGACACCTTGTCACTTCATCATTCCCTCTGATAAAGTGACGAGGTGTTCGTCACGAAACACGTCAGGGCACTGTGTTTGTCTCCCTCTGTGAAGTATGCTGAGTTCGGCAATAAAAGCTAAGTTTTATCTGTAGCTGGTAGCAGTCCGTCCTTTTTTTTTGCTATGTTCTTTACGAAATTGGAAGTGTTCCGAGCGCCAGGTGAATGGACTCCCACTACAGTAATTGAAGTAGAGGAAGCCGACGCTTTGACCAACTGGTAATGTTTTGGGCTAAATAAAAGCCTAATAGGGGGATTCAATAAAGTTCTAATCGTTAAAATTGTGCTAATTTTGCCCCAACCAATCACATTTTATTAACATTTGAAAGCTAACATCTGATTGGTTGGGGAAAAATAGCACCATTTTTATGATACAACTTTATTTGATTATATATATATATATATATATATATATATATATATATATATATATATATATATAAAATCTATAGTAGCGTACACGGTTTCATTTTGGGATATACTCAGAATAGGACAAATTAGCCTTTAAATGATTTTATATCATCTATTAAAAGATAATAAAAGAGTGCATAAAAAATAAACAGAAAACTAACAGGGAGATTCAATAAAAGTTCCTATCGTTTAAAATGGTGCTAATTTTGCCCCAACCAATCAGATGTTAGATTTCAAATGTTAAATAATATCTGATTGGTTGGGGCAAAATTAGCACCATTTTAACGATAAGACCTTTTATTGAATCTCCCTGTATGTGCATAAAAAATAAACAGAAAACTAAGTTAGCTTACTGAACATAAAAGGTAACACACAGGTGAGGGTAGAATTGAATAAAAGAAAGAATATTTAAATGGCATCTGAAAGTCTATGAACAGTCCAAGAAACTTGTAAATCCAATATGGAAAAAAATGACAAAGTCCAAATCGATAGTCCCTGATGGAAGCCAATATATGGTCCCTCCAATTGGCTAGATGTTCCTGAAAGGATAAGTGCACTGTAAAATAGTTATGTTCATTTGGAAGCTGTAGCTTTAAAAATAATGTTGCCATATTTTTTTTTTACCTATGTCCCTCCAGAGCATAGCTTTGTGCCTTGGAAGTTGCTGACATCTTGTTACTGGTTTGCTGAATGTTAAGCTCCGCCCCTCTGAGATTTCCTCTGCTTTCTCCTGCTTGAGCCTCAAACAGTAATGCTTGTGAGTTCCGTGCACACGCAGGAAATCTTCAGGAAATATAAGTACTGCAGTATGGATCACACAAAATGTTATTTTGTATGCGCACAGAAAATGTATTTCTGTGCACACAGCCAATATGAGGTTAGAGGGAACATTGGACTCCACGCCCTATACTGAAGTACCTACTTATCACCCCTGATGGTATTAATATACTGCAATAACATATTTATATTTTGTCCCAGTGAAGTTATATGCATTTATTTGCAGTTTACACTAAACAATAAATATTTTTGCTCTCTACTACAAAAAATGAACTAATGATTCTCATTTCTTTTACAGGTCCTCTTATTGTTGCAAATGGAAATAAATTAAAAATAGTATTTAAAAATAAAGCAAGCAGACCATATTCAATTTATGCACATGGTGTTAAAACAAAGAGTCCTGTAGTGCAAACGAATCCAGGTATAACAGCAATTTTAACAACATGATTTGACTTAATATATTTACAATGAAGATTAGTGGCCTGTGTACAGACTGTGCACACAGATATATTTTAGGAGCTAGATTAAAACGTAAAGGGTATATAAACTGCAAAAAAATGCCCATCACTGCAAATTATAATTCTTCTCAACTACCCAGGAACTATACTGCACCTTTATAAATATGGCCCATAGACTGGGCATGGACTTGCATACTTTGCAAGCTCTGTCGGAACCTGACAGAAGAACAGTGGGGGAGCTAAACAGGATAAATTCTGTAACTTCGTTCCTGGCTCCTGGTCATTTAATTGAATAATGGGAGGTTAGACATAGCTCCTTTACCCCCAGTTCTTCAATTATACTGAAAAACACACACACTTAATTTTGGCAGTGGAGGTGCCCTTTAAAGAGTATCTCCTTTTTTAAATTGTACTTACCTTTTTTTCACTTTATCTAAAGGGAGTTTAAGAAGCTGTCTTATCTCCTGTTCTTGAATTAATCCAATAGGAGGTAACCCAGGATACTTACCCGTGATTTTGCTCCTCCACTGCTTCCTCTGACAGGTCCTTCCTTTCTCCATGCTATTTAATACTATATGCACATGTATAGTGTATATGGATGATGTCAACACCTGTCAGAAGGAACCCTCCAGGCTCCTGTTGGATTAACTGAAGAATGGGAGGTAAGAAATAGCTCCTTTGCTTCCTTTTTTTCAATTAAAGGGTATCTCCACTCTAAATATAATCTTTTTCTATATTGCAGTTTACCCCTGCCCACCCCAACAGCCGGGTTAGATTTAAAAAAAAAAGAAAGAATCTGACTCATATTTACAGCCCATCACTCCTACGGCTGTCTTCCCCGGCAAGTTCTGGCAAACAGGGGCCAGACTGGCAGCCGTGTCTGTAATTGGCGTAGAGGCAGCCAATCTCAGATGTGGCTGCCGGCTATGAAGACAGCCGTGGGAATGAAGGACTGTAAGTATTTTTCTGATTCTTTTTTTTTTTTTTTTTAATATAACCCAGCAGTTGGGGGTGGGCAGGGGTAATCGGCAATATAGAAAAAGGTTAAAATGCAATGTGGAAGGGCAGCCAAAGAGGGATCCAACAGGTGAGAGGGAATGTGGGGGAAGGTGGGAAAGGGCTCCCCTGCACATGCCACTGTCCTCTCAGAGGACAAGGAGGAGGCAGAAACCTTTTCACTGGAAAACTGCTCCTACTCTTCAGTTTCCTGGACTTTGGACAAGCATTGCAGGAGATCCATAAGGAGCAGAGAAGTAAGGTAAGGATTTTTTTAATGATATACAATTTTGGTAATATTCCCCGCACTCCTTAGGTCATCTTATAGGTTCTGTTTCTCTTTACTGCTAACCACTAGCAGTTACTTTTCCAGTAGCTTATGTTTGTTTGAAGAACGCACTCTAGAAGTCTTTGTTCATTTTACTGGTTTATTCGTGACATGCGTGAGGAAGGGGACACTCCCCGAAATGTTGTGCACGCATGTAGTGGGTTAAATTATAGTTTTGGAGGTGGACCTGCCCTTTAAAGTGAAAAAAGTGGAGTTACCCTTTACAAGGACACATCTCCTTACTTTCCGCTATAAGAAAAGCAAACAAATGAAAAAAGGGTAGTAAAATGCTGAATCTAACATAATGACTTATCACATTTTTTTGTTTTTTCAAAGATGAAACCCAAACATATATATGGGAAATCCCAGACCAGTCTAGACCTAGCAAACATGAAGATACAGATTGTGTGACTTGGGCCTATTATTCAACAGTCAATCAAGTAAAGGTAATAACATTAGTTAAAGGAAAATTAAGACTCCTATCATAGTACTCAACGCATTTATGTCTCTAAATTTAGATCTATAATGAAAAAAAAACATTCAATACTAAAAGTGTAAAAAATAATGTAAGTCAAAGGTCAGTCCTTTGTAAAGCTGAACCTTTAACCCTTTCAATGCCAGCAGAATTCCCCACTTTGTGTGCGTTAAATGCCAGAAGAATTTTCTGAATTTTTGGTTGAGTCAAAAGTTTACAGTAGGAAACCTTGCAGTAAATAGGGAATATTATAGATTTTTTTCCGCCACAAAGTGTACTTTAACATGGTAACAGAATTTTGTAACTTTTCTGGATATTTTACTGGATTTATGGGTAAAATGTGTAAAAAACAAAAAACAAACTAAAACAGCACTTTCAAGAATATTACATCAAATGGAAATCTATAACCACTTGTGACAGTTAACATAGAATATTTACCAAATTAACTAAAATATCCCCATAAGTGAGATATTTTAGAAACTACATACCTGCAGGATTTTACAAGTGAGTTAGTGCCGTAGTTTGTTTATTCATACCATCAATGGTGTGGGCGCAGTTCTTCGCACTTTTCGCAGATTTTCTGAAAAAATAAACATAAAAAACAATATTCAAAAGGTTACCAAATATCAATCCCCCAAATGTCCTGAATCAAACGGTATGCCATATGTATGGTTACACACACGGATGTGTAAGCGAAAAGCCATGAAGTGAGATAATGCATGATGGCTCAGAAACAGTGAAAATATTCAGCCAACTAAAATTTGAACAGTCTGCAGTTTTTCCCACAAAACATCCCCCAACTCAGAAACACCCCCCACAAACTATATATTTCTGGAATATACACATCTTCTGCTACATAACACTGTAGTTCATTCATTCGTACCATCAGTAGTGTGGGCGAAGCTTTTTGTTCCTTTTTTTTCTAAAAAAAATAAATAAAAATCAAATTTTAAAGGTAGAAATCATGCCAAAACCCCAAGGAATGTAAAAAAAAGTTACCAAATATCAATCCCCCAAATGTCCTGAATCAAACAGTATGCCATATGCATGGTTTCACATGCGGACGTGGAAGCGAGAAGCCACGAATTGAGGGTGGCTCAGAAACAGCAAAAATATTCAGCCAACTCTGAATTTGACCAGTCTGCAGTTTTTCTCTCAAAACACCCGTTTTAACTCAGAAATACACACAAACTATATATTCCTGAAACCTACACACCTTCAGCTATGTAATAATGTAGCTCATTCATTCATACCATCAATGCTGTGGGAGCAGTTCTTCGCAGAAGGTTGCACTTTTAGCAGATTTTCTGAAAAATGAACAAAAAAATCACTTTCAAAGGTAGAAATCATGCCAAAACCCAAAGTAATGTAAAAAAGTTACTGAATATCAATCTCCCAAATGTCCTGAATCAAACGGTATGCCATATGCTTACAAAAGCGGGCATGGAAGCTGTTAGCCCTGAAGTGAGACAATGCACGATAGTTCAAAAACAGCAAAACTTCAGCCAACTGCGAATTTGAACAGTCTGCAATCTTTACCACAAAACACATCCATAACTGAGAAATAACCCCCACAAACTATTCTTGGAATCTACATACATTCAGCTATGTAATGCTGCAGTTTGTTCATTCATACCATTAATGGTGTTGGTGCAGTTCTTCGTAGAGTTTCGCACTTTTAGCAGATTTTCTGAAAAATTAAAATCTCCACCCCTACCATTGAATTTTGGAAATCCAGTTCTATTGAAGAATGTGAGGTAAAGGAGCTGTGCCTTACCTTCTGTTCTTCAATAGAACAAACAGGAGCTAGGAGAGAAGGTAAAAAACTTACCTGCTTGCTTGCTCCCCTGGCGTGTAGTCTGACAGGTCCATGCGTGAAAGCATAAGGACCTGTCAGTCTACGCCCCGGGGAAGCAAGCTTACCTTCTCTCCTGGCTCCTATTTGTTCTATTGAAGAAGGGAGGTAAGGCACAGCTCCTTTACCTCCCGTTCTTCAATAGAACTGGGTTCCCAAAATTCGATATTAAAGTCGAGATACCCTTAAACAAAAAAACACTTTCAAAAGTAGACATTTTGCCAAATCCCCAAGTAATATAAAAAAAGTTACCAAATATCAATCTCTCAAATGTCCTGAATCAAACGGTATGCCATATGCATGATTACACACATAGACGTAGAATCGACTAGCCACAAAGTGAGCAAATGTACAGTGGCCCAATTACAGCAACATTTCGGATTTGTCAGACTCAATACTCCTCTATATTAGAAATACCCCCCCATATTCTTGGAATTTACACAGCTTTAGCTACCCAACGGTACCATTCTTTTATGCATACCACCAATGGTGTGGGCACAGTTCTGCGTAGAATTTCGCATTTTTACCCGATTTTATGGAAAAATGTACAAAAATCAAAAATTCCAAGTTATAAATCATGGCAAATTCCCATGTAATGTTAAAAAGTATCAATCTCCCAAATGCCCTGAATCAAACGGTATGCCATATGCATGGTTACACACATGGACATGGAAGCCACTAGTCACAAAGTGAGCCAATGTGCAGTGGCCCAATAACAGCAACTTTACAGATTTTTCAATCTTAACACCACTCTATCTCAAAAATACACCCCAAACTATATATTCTCAGAATCGACATACATTCAGCTAAGCAATGGAGGCATTTTTCATTTATACCATCAATGGTGTTGGCGCAGATCTTCATAGAATTTTGCAGATTTTATGAAAAAATAAAGAAAAAACACGTTTCAAAGTAAAAAATCCTGCCAAAACCCCAAGAAAAAAAAAGGTTACCAAATATCAATCTCCCAAATGTCCTGAATCAAATGGTATGCCATATGCATGGGTGCACACATGGCCACCAATTAACTCAAATGGTACGCATGCACAAGTGCAATTTCCAGAAATAATCAAAGTGCTCTGTAATTTGAACAGCCTACTCTTTTTTAAAGGAAACAGCCTGAAACTTGGATATAACCCCCACAAACTATATATTTTTGGAATCTACATACTTTCAGCTACATAACAGTGCTATGCTTTCAAATATACACACAACAAATTCCAGATGCAATATTCCATAGACCTTTGTGCTTTTAGAAGATTTTGTAAAAAATAAAATAAGATAATTCAAAGGTGGAAAATCCTACCTAAACCCACTAAATGTCAATCTCCCACATGTCCTGAATCAAATGGTATGTCCAGTCAACTTGATTCTGGGTAATTATCCTCTAGCTGCAGCAATAAAAACTCCATGACATCTCTTCCATTGACAACACAGTGTAGCATCTCTAGATTTTAGAGCTTCAATAACCAATACCAAGCATACAATGATTTCTCCATAGGCCCTGATCCTTTATTATTCGCATAATAATTCGCCAGGAGAGCAAGCGAGCGGGTAACTTCTCTCCTGGCTCCTGTTTGTTCTATTGAAGAAGGGAGGTAAGGTACAGCTCCTTTACCTCCTGTTCTTCAATAGAACTGGATTCCCAAAATTCAATACTAAAGTGGAGATACCCTTTAACAAAAAAACACTTTCAAAAGTAGACATTTTGCCAAAGCCCAAAGTAATGTAAAAAAAAGTTACCAAATATCAATCTCTCAAATGTCCTGAATCAAATGGTATGCCATATGCATGATTACACACATACACGTATGCATACCACCAATGGTGTTGGCACAGTTCTGCGTAGAATTTCGCATTTTTACCCGATTTTATATGATAAATGGCCCTGACCCTTTATTATTCGTATATAAGCTTCCTTATCAACTGTCAGTGTTCCCAACCAATCCTACAGCCGTTTCAGTTCCAAACTAGGGAACAAGTAGTTAAATTATTCCAATTACAAAAAAGAAACAATTAAGATAAATTGCAGATTGGTTGGTTTTGCAATTAGTAGAGATCAGCAATGTCAATGAAATAATACTAAACAAAAATTAAAAAAAAAAATGTTTACACTCAATCAATACAATTTATCATAATGTATTTACATTTTTTTAGGACATGTACAGTGGATTAATTGGTCCACTTGTTGTCTGCAAGAAAAGCATTCTGCTTGCGAGACTCCCCGCATATAGATTTGCTCTCCTTTTTATGGTGTTTGATGAAAACGAATCTTGGTACTTAGATGAAAATATTAAAACCTACTCTGCCAATCCAGATGAAGTGAAGAAAGATGATGAAGATTTCATTGAAAGCAATAAAATGCACGGTATGAGATTTAATAATATCTGACTACATTCTAACAAGAAGATTAGATTTGAACCAGATGAACAGTTCAATTACTTACCTAAAATTACCTATTCAGCAGATACTCAAGAGTGTTATTTTTCTGCTTTTAGAGGGCAAAATGTCTGGAGAAACAGATTTTTTGTGACCTTTGTTCTTAAATGGAGATTCTCTCTCCAAAAATCTATAGCCAGAAACTCTGTAAAATGTGGTTTAGGTTCCTACTAGAAAAGGAGCTCTGTTGGATCTGGTAATATCTAACATTGTGGAGCGTATTATAAATATGAAGGTAACTGGAAGCTTAGGGAATAGTGACCATAAAATATTGTCCTTTAGTGTATGTTATTAAAGGCAAAAGTGCACTGGGTTAACAAAAACATTTAATTTCAGGAAAGTAAATTTTGCCTGGATGTCAACTGGGATGATATATTAACAGGTAAAGGTACTGAAGAGAAGTGGACTGTTTTTAAAGTGATATGGGACTATATTCTAGAGTATCTTCCAAGGACTGACCTTTTAAGTTGTAATCAGCATGGATTTATAAGGAACAGATCTTGTCAAACAAACTTGCCTAGCTTTTATGAGGAAGTGAGTAGGAATTTAAACTCTGGCATAGCAGTAGATGTATTATACTTGGATTTTGCCTAGGACTTTGATACAGTCCCCCATATGTGACATGTATAGGCTGTTGGGCTGGGGTGGCACATTAGTACAGGGATAGAAAATTGGTTGATGGATCAGATGCAGAGAGTAGTTGTTAAATGGGGCCTCGTCAATATGGACTGAAGTTCTATGTAAGGTGCCACAGGGTACTATGATGGGGCCACTTCTATTTAATCTGTTTGTTAATTTATTTGAAAGTAGGTATTGTCAGCAATGTCTCTTTGTTTGCAGACAATACAAAACCTTGTCAACCATTTATAGCTACAGATGATGTGCAATTTTTGCAGAAGGATCTAGATAGATTGTGAGATTGATCTGCTAGGTGGCGGATGAGATTCAGTGATGATAAATGTAAGGTGATACAGTTTGGACTAAAAATGCTTCTGCTGCTTATACTATAAATGGCTCTGTGTTAAGTGAATCCCTGATGGAAAGGAATCTTTTGGTGCACAGCAAACCTAAATGTAGCAGGCAGTGCCAGGAAGCAACAACTAGAGCCAAGATATTGTCTTGTAAAAAGAGGGGTATGGATTCAAGGGAGAAAAATATTATCTTATTGGTAAGGCCGCATTTGGAATATGCTGTGCCGTTTTGAAATCCTGAATACAAAAGGAAATCTTGGAAATAGAAAGGGTTCAGAAAAGGGCAACTAAATTGTTGAAGGGAATGGGGAACTTGAATATGAATTCAGATTGGATAAATATATGCACACTGGAGAAAAGTTGCTTGCATGTGAATATGATTACTGTGTATAAATACATTACTGGCCATACAATAAAATGTCTGAGGCACTGTTTACCAATAGAACATGCCAAAAGACATGCAGACATCTTTTTATGACTGGAAGAAAAAAAGTTTTATGTCTTAATGTTCAGAAGGGGTTTTTCACTGTAAGAAGAGTAAATCTATAGAGCTGTCTTCCATTTGACATGGTGATGGCAGGTTCATTGTATAGTTTAAAAATAAAAAGAACTTTTTTTTATATCAATATTTTTCCACCTTCAATAAACTTCCTCCCCATAAACCAATCAGGAAAATCACATTACAAACATGGATTCATTTACAGTTAATTCACTTGTAGAAGTGCAGCCAATCAGTGACTAGAAAGGACAAAGTCTCAAATAGTTTTTAAGTTTGTTGATGAAAAAAATAATTTAAACAAAAGTGTTCATTTTCAGTACTGGATATTTCCAACAAAATAGCTTTCTGGTTATACAATAAGTTGAGTTCAGGGCATCAGTACTTGCAACAGTGCTGTAATATGGCTAGTGTATTGCAACTTTTGCCTCCAATATTGAGCCAATGTGCTAAAGTCAGTCGTGTAAATATACCTTTTTACGATACCATGTTACATCTTTGCTTAAATAAATTTTGGTTTTTATAACTGACCAAACAGTAATTGAAGAAATTTGCATTCAACAGGATGTAAACATGATTTAACTAAGCATGACCTTTCATATTTTAGGCATAAATGGGAAAATGTATGGAAATTTGGAAGGCCTTACAATGCATGTTGGAGACAAAATCAACTGGCATCTTATTGGGCTGGGAAATGAAGTTGACATTCATACAGTCCATTTCCATGCACACAGTTTCAAGTATGAAGTGAGTTATTCTGTAATTTACAATTCCCAAGTTAGTGGAATTCCTGTATTTATCCCAAAAATCTTTGTTTGAAAAAATTTCCACCAAACAGCATCATGCAAGTATAAGGCTGTGTACACATGTGCCAATATTTAGACTTGACAGGTCTAAAAGTGGGCCACAGAAGAAATTACAGCACGATTGGACGAATTGTACTGTCCAATCGAAAAAAACATTTGACCAACATCAGTCTGTTGCAGGCAAAATTTACTTCTGATCTTTTGAGCATGATCAACCTAAATTGTAGTCGTAGCAGTCAAAATGGCAGAATGTGTGAAAGAATCCCTTAGTGCTCTTACAAATGCATGTAAAAACCAGAGGGTTATGGGTAAAAAGAAAATTGCATGTCATGTTGATTATGTCTGATTTTGTCTGCCATTTAACAGATTTGTATTAATTGTGATTTTAACAGAAAATGTCAAAATAGTGATCACATGTTAGAAAATCGTAATGGAACATAGCGCACACAGTGGGGCCTACTTTCCACGATTTACATTATAAATAAAATGTCATTGCGGATTACAAAGCGCAAATGCATAGAAAAAGATGCTAGTGTGGCCTAGCCATAGAAGGGGAAAAATATTCTAATGGCAATCAAAATCATGAGCAATCTCAGAAACCTTGCTTTCAATATCCACTTGTACATCATTTATAAACATATTAAATAGAACGGTCCCCAGTACAGAACCCTGTGGCACACCACTTATAAATTTATTTAACAAAAACAAAGCTTCACTGACAACTCCACTCAATTACACACAATTTCAACCAATTCTTTAACCATGTACAAATGTGTATTTCAAGGCCAACACTTTAGTTTATACATAAACCACCAATGCAGCACAGTATCAAAAGCCTAAAAGATAGAATCATCCCAAGTCTAGATCATCCAAAGTCTAGGAGATCAACAACACAGAATTACAGAAGAAGCTGAGGAACCAGTTTCACCTAAATCTTAATATCTGCCTAATCTGATTGGGAAAATTATGTATATACTGTGGCTGGGTCTCACTGTATTCTGTACCATATTCCCTAATTTGTATCCCACCCCTCGTTACCAATCTCCCATCTCTGTTTATATCTCTCCATCCCTTCTCTCTACCCCCTCTTACTGCTCCCATACGCTATATAAGCTCCTCACTAACACTGCCAACATCTGCGTCGTCTCGCCTTCGCTCGCCCCGTTGTGGTTCAATTCCCTCCAACCTTCTATCTATTCCTCTAATTCCACCATCTTGTCTGCCTTTCTCCTGTGCAATGCTTAATGTTTCCTCACTGGTTAACAAATCTATCCTCATTCATGATCTCTTCTGCATTAATAATTGTCACTTTCTTGCCCTTACCGAAATCTGGCTTTCCCAACATGACTCGGCTATCGAGGCCTCCCTTGCTCATGGTGGGCTCAGCTTTTCCCATTCGCCTCGCTCCGTGGTCGTGGTTGGGGTGTTGGCCTTTTACTTTCCGCCTTCTGTCGATTTACTAACATTACCTCCCCACCTGACCTTTCATTCACATCTTTTAAGGCTCGTTCAATTTCAGCTCTCCCACCCCTTGTCCCTACGAGTAGCTGTGGTGTACAGAACGCGGTCTACAGCATCTCCGCCTGCATTTCTCACCAACTTTGAAACTTGGCTTACTTCCTCTCTGCTGACTGTCCTGTTCTAATTCTGGGGGACTTCAGCTGTCACATTGATGACTCCTCCCTCTCCTGGCCCTCTCACTTCCTACAATTAACCTTCTCGTTTAATCTTCAGCAATGGACTAACACTAGTACTCACAAGGATGGCCACTTCCTGGACCTAGTGTTCACTAAAAACCTCTCAGTCTTGTCTTTTCAATCTAACCCCTTCCCCCTTTCTGATCACCATCTTATCACTTTTCAGGCTCAACACCCTCTTCTTCCTCCTGTCCCTCCATCTTGTGCATCTGTCCGTAATACTAGATCCATAGATCTCAAGGCACTCGTCTCACCCCTGTCCTCTAGTCTCTCCTCCCTTTTCACAGTTGACCCTGACTCGCTTGCTAATTCCTATAACTCGATCCTGACTAACATGGTAGACTCTAATGCCTCCTTGCATTCTCTCAGACAGGGAACCTCTAATGCTCGTCTGTGGCTCAACCCCACTTCCCGATTTATACGCAAATGTGCACGTACTGCTGAACATGCATGGAGAAAGTCCCGTACAAAGGCTGACTTTCTCCATTACAACAAATAACAACAAAATCGAACCTACGTCCCCTGTTCTCCATCTTCCACTCCCTTCTGCGCCACTCTCCTGCTGACCCTCTCCTTTCTCCGCACTCTCCTCAGGAAGTCCATCCATGTGCAGATATCTGGTCCTAGGGAGGACTCTCAAATTGTGTTGCCCTCTCCTCCCTCAGCTATTCTTGGATCTTTTGCTCCTTTGACCCAATCAGAAGTCTCTCGCCTGCTTCTATCATGTCTGCTCACAACCTGTCCTCTTGATCCCATGCCCTCTGGATTACTGAAGCACTGTAATCATGTGCTTAGCCCCATACTCACTCACATATTCAACGCCTCCCTTACATCTGGAATTTTCCCTTTTGTCTTTAAGCATGCCCATGTTAAGCCCATACTAAAAAAGCCCTCGCTGGACCCCTCCTGTTTAGCCAACTACCGCCCGGTCTCTCTCTTACCGATAGCCTCTAAACTGCTAGAACGTTTAGTCTTCTCCCGTATCGCTAACTACCTTCATGCTCATAACCTATTAGATCCTTTGCAATCTGGATTCCGTCCTGTGCATTCCACCAAGACGGCTCTGTGTAAGGTTGTGAATGATTTGCAGGTTGCAAAGGACAATGGTCACTTTTCTATTCTTATCCTCGTTGACCTCTCCTCTGCTTTCGACAGTCGATCATTCCCTCCTTATGCATATTCTTCACTGTATACTTCAAGTGGAATCCTGGTTTCTATTCTATTGCTCTGATAGAACTTACTCTGTATCTTATGCTAGCAATACCTATTCTCCGGTTCCTCTTGGTGTGGGGGTCTGTTCTTGGACCCTTATTGTTCTCTCTCTACACTATTTCCTTGGGAGATGTTATTACTTTTTTTGGCTTCACATGTCATTTATATGCAGACAATACACAAATCTATTTGTCCACCCGTACGCTAACTCCTGACATCCAATCACGTATCTCTGACTGCCTCCTTGCCATCTCCGCCTGGATGTCTCAAGGCTACCTCAAATTAAATCTTTCTAAAACTGAACTGATGGTGTTTCCACCTAAACCTGGTCCTGTCTCATCTTTCTCCATCTCTGTGGATAATACCCCCATTTCCCCTATCCAATCAGCACGCTGCCTAGGGGTAATTATTGACTCCTCGCTCTCCTTTTCTAACAACATTAACTATGTTTTGCGAAAACCTGCCGCCTCTTCCTCCGCAATATAGCCAAAATTTGCAGGTTCCTTTCTCTCCCGACCACCGCTATGCTTATGCATGCTCTCGTCCTATCATTCCTGGACTATTGCAACCTACTACTTTCTGGTCTTCCTGCTTCCCACCTCTCTCCCCTTTAGTCTATAATTAACTCCTCCACACGTATAGTTTCGCTCTCTAATAAACCGGATCCCAAATCTCCTTAGTACCGGACAACAACCTGGCTCCCCGTTAAACAGTGCATTGTATACAAAATCCTTCTCCTAACATTTAAATCCCTTCACTCTGCTGCTCCTCCTTATATTTCCTCTCTAGTCTCCCCATATGTTCTTTTATAGAATGGATAGTTTCTACATGTAGTGTGCGAGGGGGAGGGGCTAGGTGATTGACAGCTCTTTACTGACTAGTGGTGCCCCGCCCTCTTTATAAAGTAAAACTCCCAGAGCTAAAAAACATTGGACAGGAAGGTCAGAAGAAAAAAGAAGATTTAGGGCTAGACCACACTGTTGCGATTGCGCATGCAATTGCAATTCCGACATGCAATTGTACGCACAAACGCAGCAGAATCACACACGCAATTGCGTGCGTTTGCAGCGCAGTCTGCCCGTGCCCTTAAGATTGGTGGTAATTAATCCTAATTACTGTGTGATTAGTTAAAATATGATTTAGCACAGTTTACATGTCTTTCAACAAAATCTACACCACATGCTAGCAGAGGCTTTACCCAAAAAAACATCTTTAATCCTATTTATCAAGGGGTTTTGGTTGATCCAGGGATCTTTTTTTGATTGCTATTTGAGGTCAGGAAGGATTCTTTTCAACCATTCATACTGTGTTTTTTGTTGCCTTACACTGGATCAAGTGTTAGAGTTCAGAGGTAAGCTAAAAAGGTTGGACTGGACGGACATATGTATGTATGTATGTATGTATAGTTTATTTATATACAGGGGACGCAGCGCTGTACAATATAGAATACAAAAAAAGTCATACGGGGACAGTAAATAAATATATAATTAAGTATGAGCATAACCAAATATACAACTACTTGAAACACGTATACAAACATAGAAAAGATAATCAATGCACATTCCTAGGCCCCATATTCCAAATGAACATAATTTGATTTTACAGTGCACTTATCCTTTAATGGGTTAGTTTCTGAAATTTCTCTACTAGAGACTCCTGAGATGTAAATCCTGCCCTTTCCAAAACCACAACCAATTGTATTCTGCTAGTAGAAGGATAAAGACTCGGGTTCAGCGTTGGGACTAACATTATACATATTGATCAGGTTGTATTTCTTCTATCAGATAACCTACTTGCTTTTGCATTTCTGCCATTATTTTCCTTTTAGTGCTACAGAATGTCACCAAAAAACAACAATTTCCAGCAATTTTCCAAATTCCAATTTCATTTTATATTCACTGCATTAGAAATTTTGCCCCGTCAGCCAACATATAGGGTTATTTCCCAAAAGTTCTTATCGTTTAAAATGGTGCTAATTTTGCCCCAACTAATCAGTTGTTAGCTTTCAAATAATTTCTGATTGGTTGGGGCAAAATTAGCACCATTTTAAACGATAAGAACTTATATTGAATCTGCCTGATAATGTTATGATTTTGTTTGGTTCATTTGTGGTACGAAATGTGTTCAGTATGCGCCAATAGAATTCACGTCTACAATTTTAGAATTTTGTAATAGAATATCTAATTCATCAATCCAAGAAAATCTCAGTTTGCAGACTAGGTTCCTGCCACAGACAAATGGCTGCAACATGTTTAAATCAATCATTACCAGATTAGCTGTTGGAGCAAAGTAAATAGCAATCAGCTTATTAGGCATCAGGCAGTGAGATAAAGGAGCGGAGTTATTGAAAATGAGGATGTTTGCCATGCTGTGCTGATGGGGCAGAACATTATATGCTGTTTCTTTGTTACTACAGCAAAGAAGCCACAGACTATCTAACCCAGCCGAATAGCTGCAAGGCACTTGCTTTCTATCTGTGTATATATTTTAATTATAAAGCCATTTTGATGACACTTTATTTAATTAATTTGTTTCTGAATCATAGTTGTCCTTAGCCAAGTTGAGGACCAAATTTTTTATGACGACAGAAAGCTTGAGGCTAGCCATATAACACAATGTTGCATGGTGGGTTCATTTTCTGTAACGTGATCATACCTACTCAAGCTAATTAACTAAACTCACTTGGACACGAAAGATCTTTTCTTGCACGGGGGATGTCACATTATTTTTATCCCCATAAAAGTGGAAATCTAAAGTCCTTACTATTACTGAAGCGATTATGACAGATTGCTTCTCTACTTGGAACTCTGTTATGTCTTCCTTTTTACAATATGTGGTAGACAAATATCATTATTTCTAAATTAAGGAGTAGCGAATTAACAGCAACACAAGTAATTATGGAGAGTTCTCTTACAGTTTATATTTTATTGTTCTGAAGGAATTGTCTCTTGGCATTGTTGGCACAACACTGCACATGCGATTGAACAAAGCTTAATGTAGTAAAAATGAGACACTTTTCCTAGCCAGGCTACAAACTGTTTTCAATGTTTGACACATGGACATTCCAGCTCTGCCTGCTGCCAACCAATCATTGTGGGGTACGTGGCGCTGGCAAAAAAAGGCTCACTTTACTTGTTCAGTAACTATCATCTACTGATGCAGACTGACAGATCTCTGTCTGACCTCCCTTTACTGCAGGAGCAGTGGCATAACTAGGAATTACTGGGCCCCCCAGCAAAACTATGTTGGGGCCCCTACCACGTGCTTCATCTACAGAGATTTCCTGGGAGGAGGCTATATTTGTTATAGGAAAAATATGGGGCCCTGGTAGTTACGCCGCTTTGCAGGAGTACAGTGCCTTTTTACTATTTCAGAGATACTTAGAAAAAAGTCAAATCAGTTTTTTTTTGCTATTAGGATATTTTGAAAGTGCAACATAAAACGAGGCTGGACGTTGCCAATGGGCCCATACTGCTAGGTAGTATAGTGTGAGATTATCACCACTGCCGAAAATTACACATGCTGTTGAGAAAGGATTGATATTGGAAAATACTGATATCAATCATTTATAAATATTTCCATTAGCTTGTAATTCAAAATACAGCCTAAAATGCCTAAGGATTAGGCAGATATTGCATTTAAATATAATCATACATATCTTAATGAGCACATGTAAACAATCTAAGCTTATGGAAATACAGGATTCTGTAACTGCACCACAAAGTTGAACTCCATAGCACTGAATTCAATTTCATGTGCAAGACACCATGCAAATTATTTATTCCTACACTGGTAGTTTTAGTGTCATTTATGCCATAAGCTTTACAATTCATGTTTAGCTTTCATTGTTTATGCAGGTACCTATCGTTAAAAGGCAACTGTGGTTTCCATGTTGGGCTAAATAAAAACATAGCAAAAAAAAAGGACGGACTGCTACCAGCTGCTATAACTTAGCTTTTATTGCCGAACTCAGCATACTTCACAGAAGGAGACAAACACAGTGCCCTGACGCGTTTCGTGATGGACACCTTGTCACTTCATCATTCCCTCTGATAAAGTGACGAGGTGTTCGTCACGAAACACGTCAGGGCACTGTGTTTGTCTCCCTCTGTGAAGTATGCTGAGTTCGGCAATAAAAGCTAAGTTTTATCTGTAGCTGGTAGCAGTCCGTCCTTTTTTTTGCTATGTTCTTTACGAAATTGGAAGTGTTCCGGAGCGCCAGGTGAATGGACTCCCACTACAGTAATTGAAGTAGAGGAAGCCGACGCTTTGACCAACTGGTAATGTTTTGGGCTAAATAAAAGCCTAATAGGGGGATTCAATAAAAGTTCTAATCGTTAAAAATTGTGCTAATTTTGCCCCAACCAATCACATTTTATTTAACATTTGAAAGCTAACATCTGATTGGTTGGGGCAAAAATAGCACCATTTTTAATGATACAAACTTTTATTGAATCTCCCTAATAGTGTTTTCATTAAAATGAGCCCTGAGTCACAACTCTGACTGCAGCCTATGAAAAATAAAATTGCGAAGAACGATTAAAATTCCTGATTCCAGTAGCTTAAGTGAAATCACGTGACCCTCTTTTCCTCCTCTCTACCCAGGATAGGAGCATGCTCACTTAAGACTAAACTTTATTAGTTTTTTGTAATTGCCTTTTACTGGAAACTCTAATTCTTCCCAACTATCACTATACCATTTTTTTTGTTGATCCATACCCTATTTCTTTAGATATTCTATCTGAACCATTTAAAATATCAGTTGCCAATCAAGTGCCTTATTATAAATGCTTCTGCTCTGTGCAGTTTTGCTGTAACTAGAATGGTGACAGTTGCCATGTGTGAATTGCATGATGGGAAATTCCTTTGGTCTCCTTTTTGTCACCACATATTATTGATGTGACCCACTTGTAACTCATAACTTCTAATGCTTATTAGGAGAGGGCAGAAAGTGAATTACATATTAGACTACACAATGAAAGCCATCTCAGTGTTTGGAGACATCTGATGTACTCAACACAGAACTTTTTGTGTAGCATGAAATCACAGGGAAATGCATTTCAGATAAGAACAATCCTTCTAGTTTGTTTCCTTTTCCCTACATTTTATTGTATAATAGCTTATTGACTATTTGATTAGATTCGACCAATAAATAACTGCCTGACTGTTAAAAAGCTGGAGTGATTGTTTCATTCTCATTCACTTATCAGATATATTTGTTTCTACAATATTTCCCTAACTGGAATTGACTGTACTATAATTGCCAATTTCTTTGGTCCATTGGTTGTTAACCTTGAAGTGAATAGGGTAAAACTGGTGAGGCCTTCCCTGTCAGGCCTGACCCCTCACCGTGAAGGAAAGAGGCTGCCATGACAACAACGACAGATGTCAGCTAAGCAATATGTACCATAGAAAGACTCCTGTATTGAGAAAATCGATCTTGCCGGGGTACTACTGAGCACATTCACTGAACTGCCAGGCGATGGAGGTTTAATCATTTATTTCATCTAACAGAGGGAAGAAAACATAAAAGAAATGAAATGAATTTGACCTCGGTTTCAGGTTGACTATAGTACAAGGCTGGAAACAGCTACCGCCATTCATGAATTAAGAAGAAAAAAAAAAAAATGACATTAGGAAAAGCATATTGAAGTGAAATGCCTGTTATAATGCCAGCTCTGCAGAACATGTTATTTTAAATGTCAGATACGTAATAGATATTTGCTTTTTAATATATTACAGACTTCTGGGGGCAATCTTCTCATTTTCATATTACTGAAAATATCAGAGCTAAAAAAACAAAATCATTACTCCTGGTTAAATACAGTATAGGCTTTCTGTTCAGTGGCCTTTCTGTATCTTTCTTCTCACAGTAGCTTACTACTAGTTAGGAGACTCACGAACCATAAGATACTATGGTAGCATGATTGTGCTTGTTTAATTATGTAAAGTGAAATGACCCCCCACCCTATTTGTAATGCTGGGTACACACATTAGCAATATAGGCCGATCCCGTTGGAAACCGACAGGATTGACCCTATATCGCTAATGTGTTTAAGGCCGAAACAACCGTTCTTGCAGATTCTGTCCGATTGGTACTGTGTGTGCCCAACCCTTAGATCTTTCCTCTTTACTCATTGGTTCGGTTTAGTTGTATGTGTTTGAACTTTTAAAGAAGAAACAAGAACTTCTCAGTTTTCACAGCATTGGCTTCCCATTTTCAGCAGTAAGTGTGCATCTTTTACATAAACCTTGAAAAACATTTAGGCTATTGACTAAATCAACTTTAAAATACTGAGAATAAAAACTGGTTTTGCATCTCCCTATCTTATTTAATTTTTTTAAAAGGAAGGAGTAAGACTGGCAGAATCAGTCTTGTTAGGGCTGGTGCAAATAACAGAAACAGTATTGGGAGGTTGAAATTATCAGTCCCATGTACTTCATTTTAACTGTTTTATTAAAGGGCATGTCCACCCAAAATTTCCCTTGTCCACTAGAGATGTTCGAAACTGTCTATGGACACCAGGAGAAGTGGAACAACAGACTGCACTGAGCACACAGAACGGGGGGATTCCAGGCACCAGGAATCCCCCCCTAAACACGCCCCTGCCCAATAAACGTTTTACACACTATAGTTGTCCTTTAAGGAACATTGTTAAGTTTGGGAGATTTGCATAATGAAAATGAAGAACAGATAACATTCTGGAAGTGATTTGTACACAGGAAAGAGAATGGTTTGCCAAATGTCAAGGAGCTACAGACTACAGTAGGCAAAACTGTAAACCAGTGAACCATATCAAGAGCTCTGAATAATACAAACTTGTATAGGAGGGTGGCAGCATAAAGCTGTTAATCAGCAAAAAAAGAAAACATTTGATATCATGTCTGGTGGTTGTCACAAAAAATGGAAGTGACCCTGGTGTGTTATAGGAAGTGTTTTGTGATCAGATAAGAACACAACTTTTTGGCTTAATGTGCTTTAAAAATCAAACAAAAAGCACTATACCTAAAGAAAAGTATGAAGATAATACCATTATGCTATTTAGCTGTTATGTTTCAATCATTGACATCACAGTACAATGACTGGGTTTTCCAAGCACTACGCAATCCACATGCATCAGTGCAGATGTTTCACATGTTTTACAGCTTGAGAGGAGACATTACTAGCAGGAAGTGTTAAAGGGGAACTGTGCTCCAAAAATGACTTTAGGTAAATCGAGGTAAATTGATAGGAATTGCTCCCCTGAGAATTTTTGCAATTTATTTCCATTGTTTATTTTGCATAGTTTTGAAGATACTTACATTTTTGTGTGTGATATGGCAACAGCATCACCAGGTCCCCTGCACTTCCTGCTTCCTGCTCTGAAACTGTCAATCTGTCCTGTGTCTCCTCCTCCCCTTTGCAGCCCCCCTGCTCCCTCCCACTCCCTCCAGTTCCAGGCCTCCCATGGCCTATTATCTTACAGCCCCATGTGGCCCGCCCACTTGCGGGTGCCTAAGCCCCGCTCACAGGTGCCGTGGGTTACTCAGAATCCCCCCCCACACACACACAGAAAACTCTGGAATCAGCCTTTTCAGGCAGAGTGAGAACTCTGCCTGAAAAGGCTGTTTTCACATAGTGGGAGAGAAGGGCTGTAGATTCCCTTACCTTCTCTGTCAGGACTTCACACAGCAGAGAGGAGGAGGGACTTCCTGTCTCCCTCACACACTGAGGGAGTCTGAGGCTGTGCTCACCGTCGGCACTGTGCAGGAGAAGCCTCAGAAATCAGAAAGTTGGCACATGCTCAGTGCAAGACTGAAGGGTAGGAGGGGGGTGGAAAGAACAGCACAGCCCACAGCACTGCTTTTTTTTAATGCCTCCTACTTGCTGGCCCTTCCCAATCGTATGCCCTGTGTCCCCTCCCCTTGCAGCCCCCTGTGGCCCCTCCTACTCACAGACTCTGTGGCTCTGCACACTCGTGGGTCCTGTGGCCACTCCCCTACTTGCCCGAGTGGGAGGGACCCACAAGAGGGAGGGGTCCTGGGGCCTGAAAGTGGGAGGGGCCCTGAGTGGGAGGGGCCCCGGGGCCTGAAAGTTGGAGGACCCTTGGGCCTGCAAGTAGGAGGGGCTCCCAAGTGGGAGGGAGCCCACAAGTTGGAGGGGCCCCGGGGCCCACAAGAGGGAGGAGCCCCAGGGGCCTGCAAGTGGGAGGGGCCCCAGAGCCATGAGTGGGAGGGGCCCCAGAGCCATGAGTGGTAGGGGCCACAGGGCACATGAATGGGAGGGGCCACGGGAGGCTGCAAGGGAAAGAGCACAAGTGGGAGGGGCCACGGGAGGCTGCAAGGGAAAGGCCCAAGGGGCTGCAAGGGGAGGGGCCATGGGGGCCAACAAGGAGGAGGAAACACGGAAGAGGGACTGTCACATGGTTTCAGTGCAGGAAGCGGGAAGTGCAGGGGATCTGGTGATGCTGCAACCATATCAAACATATAAATGTAAATATCTTCAAAACTATGTAAAATAAATAATGAAAGTAAATTGCAAAAATCCTCAGGAAAGCAATTCCTGTCAATTTACCTAAAGTGATTTTTGGACCACAGTTACCCTTTAAGAAATAGACAACTGATAGGAGTAGGTCCATCTCTTTGCAGATGAGGTCATATAAGAAAGAAATGCCTGTGGTATTTTCTTATAAATCATGCTTTAGAAGTATCCCAACTAGCTGTGAAAACCTACAGCATTATATTAATATATATAATTATTGAATAAAAACATGGAAGTAAAAAAATATATATAGAAGAGTAGAAGAAAGTTAGTGGTTTTATTAGAAACTAGTCTTGAAAATATATATCTGCACATGCTTCTCATGCCAAATGTTTTCAGCGATAATAACTTTGTTGTGAGGCTACAGATGGCACATGGCACACTGCATCTTCCTTTCCTTGCTGAGGTTTCTGGCATGCGCAGGGGAGCCCTCCTCCCCCTCTTTTGCTGTAGTGTAGGGCTGGGGTGCCCACCCCCACCCCGCCAAGAAACATACTTACACGCCTTCATTCCCATGGCTAACTGCAGAGCCGGCAGCTTCATCTGTGATTGGCTGACTCTCATTACCATACTGTGGTCATTCCATTCTAGTGTCTTTAGTAGAGTTTCTTAAGTAGAATGCCATTACGAAAATCTTTCCATGCCTAGTTAAGCAGTAACAAACAGTAATTCCCAGAATCCCTTGCTCTTCTGACCCTTTTATAGGTGTCAAAGCACAAGAGCAAAGTAAGATTCTAAACATAGCTGTGAGATAACCTTGTCCTTAGAAATAAATGGTGCCAGAAAGTGATATGGTAAAAAGAATCTCTATAGATTTTCAAAGCCATATGTCTGCCTCTTCTGTTTCAGGATATTTTATTGCATTTTTGCCCTCAAGTGAAACTGATGGGAGTCAGGCTTGTAATTTAAATCAATAAGAGGCCTTACTGTGACCATAAAATACTTGGATAAACCTTTGAAGTGGCCACAGTTGAATGAACAGTGAATACTGTGTAAATGCACCCTGAGATATATTGGTCAAGAAACAGGACTAAAAAAGCTAGAGAAAAAGGGAATTAAAAGCGAATAATGGTGGATTTTCCCCTGTCCTAGGCTGTTTTTAGCATTTCCATTCACTGCTCACTGTTGGCATGTAAAGCTGTTATAAACAAGCACTCATAATTGGCACAATACCCAAGCTGCAGCTGTCAGCTTCTTCCCTCCAATCTTCGCTCTGTCTGACAGCTTTCTCGGGATCTGCATCAAGTTCTAACCCAATAATCCACATCTGATATGTTTTTATGTCAATTAGCTTTTTAGATTTCGGTGATGGCTTGGGGAATATGAAAAAGGATATTTTGTTCCTAGTCATACAGCTGTGTGTGCTGAGTTGCCAGTCTTAAGTTTATCCTCTTCACCTTACTGTACATTATTATGCTATGATTTATGAAATTCTGTAATAAATGTTGTTAGAGGTTTTCCAGTCTGTTGGATTGGATAACTATGCTATAAAGTTCATAAATACACTATATAATAAAACTGAGATAAAAATATGCTTGGATTCTTTTACTGGGATCTCTTCACAACTCTGATTAATTGTAATGACCATAATTACTAGACATTATCTTTGGAATTATGAATTTATTGACCAGGTTACAATAATAGGTGTTAAGGTGCATGAACAGAAATGGAATATAATTGACATCGAAATCTATCATTCTGCATCACCCATTCATTTCCTATACTTGTCACATTCACTGGGGACTACTTAAATTCAATTTAATATGCTTTTTAATACTGCACATGGACATAGAAGAGCCTTGTCTGCACATGAGCTTGTTATGTCAGTCAAAGCATGTGTTCCTCTATAAGGGGTGATCTTGGGAAGTTGATGGCCATCTGTTGAAAGAAGAAGGCATCATATGTCAGCATCTTAAATTGCTAGATTCTGTTATTGTCTAATTACAACAACTAGGCTAAAACCAGGTTTGGGATTGATGTGGGCACTACTATACTGGTAACTCCAAAAGCAAAATAATATGTGAAGTGTGAAAAGGAAATTGCAAACACAACTTTAAAACCCCCCTTTCTGTGTTTGAAAGAGGCAGGATCTGCTGTAACATGACCTGTGCCTAAGATAGGCAGAGCAATAGTTGAGGTTTGTACTGTGTTAGCCATAAGTAAGAGAAGAAAAGTAGAGCTGCGATACCTTTTATTGGCTAACTAGATAAAAAAATTAAGCAAGCTTTTGGGAGTTCTAAGCCCCCTTCATCAGGCTGGATGTTACCACAGAGGCAGGTCTCTGTGCTCTAATTAGCTGTCAGCTTCTAGGGGATAGTACAGGCTGTAGCTTCCTTGTTTTGATATACTGAGCACTAGAAAACATGTTTAGAAATGTACTGTGCACACCTAGACTTCCACCAAAACAAAGAGGTGGATTATAGGAGCTAATACTAAGTACCCACAAGTTAATTTCATAAATTATATAGCCACAGCAAAGGAAGTATATTATATATATTGTATATTTAGTTACCCTTTATGTTATTAAAACACATGACATTTTCAATGTTTCACTGGTTGTTCCTTTAAAGGAATTCTTTACCCCCTCCTTCCTATATATTATATATATATTGTCCCTTTATTTCCATTCTTGGCATATGTACTAGCTGGGTTCAGGTTTCACACAAAACTTATTAATTTGGATTTAATGAATATTCAAAATTGAGCCAGTGATGTACCAGAATTTTCAGTTTGCCTTTAAATAAAAAAACTTACTTATTATATATAGTGAGAATTAATGTTTGAGATAAACCCCTAATGATCCTGCTTCATGGCAAAATTAGGTTTTATGCAATCCCTTTAATTGTGACTGAGAGTGTGATGCAAGTGTTTAATGCAGCTCTGTCCTTTACAAGTGTGGACACTGACATTTTTAAGGGCAGTAAAAGTGACACATGGTTCCCACTAAAGTAAACCAGCTGTCACCCCCCCCACTCCCATCTGTCTATCTACTTATCAGTTGTCAAAAAATGTACTCCAACTAACCGTAAAGTCGAATGGAGAAGAAAGGGTAGTGAACATAAATATGGCACACACTAAAATATATCTTAGAATGTGGTGGCAGTCTACCGTATAGAGGAATTTTTTCCCCTTCATAAATTTGGTGGGTTTTTTTTGCCTTCCTCTGGATCAACAGTTAGGTAGGAAATGAGAATATTGCTAGATGAGTTGGACTTGATGGACGTATGTCTTTATTCAACCTCAAATACTTTACTATACTATTATCTCTGTCTGTCTATTTCTAGTTAAAACTTCCTGTGTATCTATTTCTCGGTTTGTGTATGTTTGTCTGTCTGCTTGTCTCTCTGTCTGTCTTTATTAAGTACCTAGTGGGTTTGGTTTAATTGGGGCGGGGGAATGGCCTAAAATTTTTTCCAAAGGACTTTCTGCAACACATAGAGTGCCCGAAGATGCCCCTGATATTCTCAGACCCTAGAGATGCCCCTGAGTTGGGTGTTTATTTAGCTGGTGTTAGAGTCAAGCACAGAGAAGAATCTAAATTTTCCCAGAAGCACAATTGCTAAATAAAATTGATAGAACTGAGCGAGGTTTAAAGTAGAAAATTGTAAATAAAAAAGGGAAAATTGGAATTGTAACACAATGATTTTTATGTGTAAACAAATATCAAGATTCAAACTTGTGGAATTCTTCTTGATGTTCCAAGAATCCTGCAACAAATCAATCAGTCTTGGCATGATTTTCCATTGTCAGCAAATCCACAACATTTATATCCATTGATAGTATATTTATTAAGTTAAGAAAGATTTTCAGCCTTCACAGTGTTTTCGGCGGCCATATGTTTAAGGCTGGGTACACACGGGGGCTATTATAAGTCCTGACCGAGCATTGGCTGCGAGTGAGCGCTTGGCCGGGACAAACGACTGTCGGTCGCAGCAATAGTGACTGCAGCCAGTGCGCGAGACTGATCGTGCAGTCCCATAGGGACCCGCACGATTGCCCATGATTTACCAATGGACCCGATCACCAGTTTATCCGATTCAGATGAACGGGTGACCAATCTTGGATGCAGCCAGCCGCCCCACGCCTGCAGATATTTCCGGTCGACCGACCGATCCAAGGCACTATCAGTCAGTCGGTCAGAAATAGCTGCTGGTATGTACTCTGCCTTAATTTATAGTTAGCCAATAACCAGACCTTTTATAAGGCTTGATTTGCAATGTTTTTGAGGTCTAGATAAAAATATGATGACCAGTTTGTTACTACTGACATCTGCTTCTTTTCATTAATTTTTTTAATGTTTTTTTAACAGCTGAAATCTGATTTGGACAAACAAGATGGGTCATTCAAATATATTCTGTTAGGAGATGGAGCAAGAAATATTTTCACAATGAATGAAAGAACAGGAGAAATTTATGTTCTTAAAAAACTTGATCGAGAAAAAAAATCATCATATACTTTAAGGGCCCAAGCAATAAATATTGTGACAGGTGTACCTGTTGAAGCAGAATCAGAATTCATTATCAAAATTCAGGATATTAATGACAATGAACCAAAGTTTATCAAAGGACCTTATTTTACTACTATTCCTGAAATGTCCCCTGAAGGTAAGTAAAACAATATTAAAATATTTACAAAATTTAATTAATTGAAAACACTATAGATTTGTTTGCAGGTACACTTATGGTTTACAAAATAATCTATGTGACTAATTCTTAAGAGATAACAATGCAATATGTAAAGCACCACTGAAAACCACCATATCATTTTAATAGTATTTAGTAGTATTTAATATACTGTAACATAAATTAATTCTTAATGTGAGCTGGGTATTAAACTGTTGAAACATATCCACCAAGGGGTGCCTTGTCTACTGTACGCCCAAGTCCTACACCATAGAGCCATGAATCTGTATCTTGCACTGATGAGATCTAACAAGATCAAAACAAGTCATGTCCTGCAGGTCATATGATCGGCTCTATATATTAAGCTATATTGCATGTTATTTTGCATATCTCCGCCCCTTACTCTGGGGAACATGGGAGTAAGAAATAACTTCTTGTTTGTTAGGTTTTGTTGGCAATGCTATTCATATAGCATGAGACTGCAAGATGCCTTCTGTTATAAGAAGGTGTTTCTCCATTTTTATGCTCAGTGAAGGGCTTTTGGCTCCTTATGCTTTCTGGCTGCCTTGTCTACTGTACACCCAAGTCCTACACCATAGAGCCATGAATCTGTATCTTGCACTGATGAGATCTAACAAGATCAAAACATGTCGTGTCTACAGGTCAGATGATTGGCTCTATATATTAAGCTATCTTGCATGTTATTAGCCAGCAGTTCTGGACGCCTAGGCATAGGCCACCTAGGCAAAAAAACTAGGGTGCCTATGTTGATCCAGGGTGCCTATTCTTCTCCCTAGAATCTCCCTGTCAGCTTTTACTTGCTGTGTTAGATCTGCTCTCCTTGTTCAGCTGTAACCTGCAACATTGTATCTAGTACAGAGCCTGAACTCCACACACTTTACATAGCAACAAATGTTACAATTTGCAAATTAACTGAAGGTGACGGAAGGAGGGGGGGAGGATGAGCTCAGCTAATAGTACTGAGGGGAACAGTTCTAAAATGCCAGGTAAAAGCTGCTGCAGAGTTTTTATAACAGTGGCCCCTGTGACTAGCAGTCATGAGATCCCTATCCCTGCCTCTTTCTTCCTATCACCCAACTCTCAAATTAGAATTTAGAGTAGGTGAGGAGTGAACAATTCAATGGAGGAGACATGGAAAGCAGGTACATACTGTATATCATGCAATGCTGGCAGCTGAAAGGGTTAAAGGTATTACTCTGCTGGCACCGAAAGTGTTAATAGGAAAGTCTGTTGGCATTGAAATGTTCATGGTAATACTCTTCTGGCACTGAAAGTGTTAATGGCAATACTATGGGGAAGTCTGCTGGCATTGAAGGGTTAATAGCAATTCTCTGGAAAGGTGCTGGCACTGAAAGTATTTATAGTAAAGTCTGCTGGCACTAAAGGGTTAATAGTAATGTTCTGCTGGCACTGAAATTGCATTATCATACAAAAGTATGTATATATGCCCGCCTCACCGGGTACAGGGGGGGCGCACGTAGGTGGGAGGGCGCCTAGGGCACTAAAATGGCTAGAAATGGCCCTGTATGGATCCATGCATAAGCTAAGGGACATAAAGGAGTATTTTGCATATCACCGCCCCTTACTCTGGGGAACATGGGAGTAAGAAATTACTTCTTGTTTCTTAGGCGTTGTGGGCAATGCTATTCATATAGCTTAAGACTGCAAGATGCCTTCAGTTATAAGAAGGTGTTTCTCCATTTTTATGCTCAGTCAAGGGCGTTTTGCTCCTTTTGGCCCCTCTCTCCCTAAGCTTTCTAGCTGCCTTGTCTACTATATATAAACAGTAATACCTATACGGTCACGTTAATCCGAAAGCAAGCAAGGTTCGGGATATACTCAGAATAGGACAATAAGCCTTTAAATGATTTTATATAATTTATTAAAAGTACAAAAGAGTGCATAAAATGTTAAAAAAAAAAAAGCTCTGGTAAATAATTGAACATTAAAGGTAGCATGCAGTTCAGAATAAATGGGATAAAGAAGAGAATAAAGTAGAGTAAATGGCATCTGTAAAAGTCTGTGAACTAAGTCCATGAAAACTAAAAAATGACGAAATCCAAAATGAAGCCAATATACGGTCCGCCCCAATTGACTAATTATGTATCCTTGTGGATGGTAAAATGGCAAACTCATGGGTCCATTAACCCAATGTATGCCCTCCTAAATTGGGGAGTAGTTTGGTCCCTAGAGGGTGTGTTTGTTCCCTCCCTGAGAGGGTGTATCCTGGTTTTTGGAGGGGAACTTTATCTATTCCCCTCTATATGTGCACGGCTAATATTATACAATCCAAAGATACCAAACATGATATATTTATAAGTTTGTATGACCAAGAAGTTAAATATCCCCTTGTGATACCAACCTATAAAATATATGTACAGATGTGCCTTAGTTCCAGCGTCAGCTGACATTATTTGGGAAAATATGACATAAATGCTTCCCTTGAATTATTACTAAATATGAATTGTAAATGACTGACATCAATATTTTAGCTTTATTTAAGCTTGCCCCCTCCCCCCTGCTGCTATCGTGCCTGCCAGTCTGTAGCTATCTTGGTTGCTGCTGAGATATTTCACACCTTGTCCTTTTTAAAGGAGATATCCTGCCCAGATCACAAATGGAGCACTTTTACAAATAGTCTAGAGTCAGTGGTTTTATTTACCCTTTGACTACCTGGCAGTTGAAATAGGTGGTGTGACGGGCAGCCCAGGGGCACTCTGAGCATGCTTAGCTCACTGCGAAAACCCCAAAACCCGACGAGAGTTGCCTGTCACTTATATATATTTACCAAGAACCATTGGTATCTGCCACCACCCACACACTAACGGCTGTGAGAACCGATAACAGTGACTGCAACTCTCAACCGCAGACCAAACAGCGCTTTCCCAGCTCACCGGGTCAAAACCAGGTTGAGGGCTGTCGTCACTTACATATACCACTTACCAGGTTTATAAAATACTGCCAAAACCCACATACTAATGGCCGTGGAAACCGACACCAGCCTTAATGGCTATAAATCTAAAATACTAAAAATATCTGTATCACTCGCTGCCACACTCAGACAGGAATAATACCAGATAATACAAGAAATACAAAATACCATTACTATAATAGGTAGCGTCTCAGAGGCAGAGTTCCTTAGTTCTAATTAGAGCAATCAGAGAATCAGCTAATGATTTGAATATCGTTTAATATTAACAAAAACAGTGCAAACAGACAAAACAGACAAAACACAACATAAGCAACAGTAAAACAAAATGGGATGAAAAGTGAAAATAATACTTAGTTTCAGTCTTTAATGTTCCCAGATAAAATGGTAATTCCATGTAAGATGGAGTCCAGAGTTATCGGCCCTCAAAATTACTCTTATTGGTCCAATATTAGATGGTAAATGGAGAGCTCGCTCTTTGGATTTCAGAGCCATTTTTATACCCCTGGAAAGGGGTCTCACCAGATCACCACACCCAATCAGAGAAAGGTGTGGGTTGAGCAAGAGGAGTGTAGCACACTCCAGGTGGTCTCCCTGATACACCCACAAGGCGGCTGGCAAATCCCGTATTGCAATGGGGTAACGCGCCATAGCACGCCAACTCACAAATCCGTATCCAGGGTGGTTAGACAGATTTGTACATACCAAATTCAATATGGTTATTGCGTATTGATCCATAAACCAAACAAAAGTGTCTCTGTCGCTTTTCACACAAAATAGACCATGGGTGTTTGGATTCACATTAAATGACTTTTGCTCCAGTCCACTTTTAAAAACAGTTCATCTTAATTATGGTCACAGAAAGAGATATGAATCCTGATATATGCATGCATAAAACTAACTGTTTCTAGTATATGGGATGGATGATACCAACAAGCGGCAACAGCTCCTGGTTAGACAATTCACTAACCAATAACCTGTTGAGCCACTGACTTGACAATGAGATTTCTCCTGTCATAGAAGATCATAGGGAAAAAGGAAGGGAACCATTGGATTGTGTTATGGGCAAGTAGAATCCTTTTAATGTTCTAAACAATCCATTATTGGTCTCCACTAGGTGGGAAATCACCTGAACAAATGTTGGATACCATACATAAATAAGAAAGACTGAAAGGCAAAACCCAAAAGGAGGGATGCAAACAAATGTCTCTGTAGATGCAAGGCAAAATAATTATGTATTTAAAAAAAAAAAATTACAAAATTACAAATGCAAGTATTTGTTTACATAAAAGGTGCAAAAGTTTTCTCTGCAGCAACTAATCATATGTTATATAACTGCAGTAAGCCAATAAAAAGCTATCATGTGATTGGTTACTTCAAATTAATAGCAAAATCCAGAGGTGGTGGCATGCATCCTGAAGAGTTATGGTGCCCAAAAAAAAATGAATGCTATATATACCAATTCTGACAAACTTACTGCTGTCTACATGGTGGAAGATCAGTCTGAATGGAAAATTACTGTTGGACCGCATCACCTCCATTTTACCTCCTTACGGTTAGGTAAGTGTATGTGCCTGTCGTCACATATTGTAGATGGATTCTCAGTGGCGTGTTATGAGGGGATAACACGCCACTGAAACTGAAACATTTGCTCAGGGCTCATCCCTGCAGAACACTTAAAAGGCGACAATTAAAAAAAATCCTCCTTCCTGCAATACTGCATTTCAGCACCAGTCCACCAATCAGTGTTAAGCAGGCCCACCACACCCACCTCCACAAGCCACACCCATGTTTCCTGATGAAGCCACGTCCATTTCACATGCTGCCACCCATCTGCCGACAGGCGGTATTTAAAAGTTGTTTCAGGAGTCAAAAACCATAGGAACAACCCTGCATAGACTGTTACCAGGGCTGGCCTTTGATATGGGCGACCTGTGCGACCGCACCAGGGGGGCCACAGCTGGGAGTCTTTGGTCACGGACCTGTAGCTCAAAGTTATGCATCAGTACCACAGTATAGCTGATTGGCAATATTGTATTATATGACTGTAGGAGGTGATAGTCATGGACTGTAGCTGTGAACAAATGTGTGAGTGTATAGCGGGACTATTTGAGTGCAAATGTGTAGCAGTGTATATATGCGAGTGAATGTGTATAGCAGTATATTTGAGTGTGCTGCATCTGTGTTTAGTAGTTCATTAAGTGTGTAGCAATTTATGAATGAGTATATGTAAAAGCTGACCAATCGTTGAGCAATCATTCGATACATTGATGCATGGTCCAATATTATCGTCTTCCTCTACTGCAGTTAAGGGGGCCAGTAATCCAAAGCCTGTAACTCGATCTCTTCCTGGTTTCTTCTGCTTTCTCGTGCACTGAGCATTTGCCAACCGCAGATTAGAAGGAGGAACTAGTATTGTGACCGCAGATTCAGAACTTCCCACCCCTAACTTTCTGATCAATGGTTTCTTCCTATCTTGGGCTGTACAGCACGTAGAGAGGTGGTTGATGGCTCATTTTAAAGGTAGGAACCTGACCTTTCATGTAGCCCACCGTCCCCCTTTAATCTCTCTTGGATTGCTCCTCAATTCCCATGCTAAAGTTACACTAAACTGTTGTAAATGGAATAGATTGACTTTTACTTTTAGGACAATGTTTAATGTTGTATGTACTCCATCTCACTTCTGTTAGGGTAGTTTCACAAGAGGGGAATATTTTCATTTATGAATCAGTTTCCCAGTGTTGCCCAGAAATGAAATGAGCGGTCACTGTTGACAAAACGCTTTTTCTGCCACTAAACATCTGGATAGTTGTTTTTTTCTGAGTTTGACATTGGGAACCATGTGAAATGTAAAGGCAAGTGATACATTATTTGATTTAACAAATCATGGAGTGCTTTTCCATTTAGATCATTCTGAGATATGGATTTTTCTTTGCAACATCCCACAATCCATTTTTTCCTGTTCACATTAAGATTAGTCTTTTGCAGGAACTGTTTAGTAAAGGTAGGTGCACACAGTACCGGTAAAACCCTGATACCATCGGATCCGACGGTGTCGGGGCTTTATCGGCACTGGGTGTGACCGATTTTGCAAATGAGCATGCGGCCGCCCAAAGTTTGGTCGGCTGAGCGCTCATTTGGAAAAGTCAGTAAATTTCCCTCGGCTGCAGTAGACTCCCTATAGAGAGAGTCTGCTGCAGCCAAGGAAAACACAGTACCAAGTGTTCTCCCTATGCTGTGCATAGGGAGAGCGCTTGGGACTGTGTATAGGCCGGTCTTTGAAAAATGACAGACAGAATCATACAGATACTGTTTGTCATTTTTGAAAAATCTTAACTGTGTGTATCCAGCTTTAAGCTGCCAGTTAATGTTCCCCAGTTATGTATTGTTCCTTTTAATCAATTGTGTAACAGCCCCCCCCCCCATTCTTCTTTCTATTATGATCAGAGATAGTTTGTGTGAATGTACAGAGAAAGTCATGCACAGAGAAGTACAATACCAGATCTCTAGTTTTTTGACAATTTCTTACATAGAATAGTCTTAGGTTTTTAGGACTAGAGGAAACTGATATGTTTTGGAGGAAAGTTTTTGGTTTATGCCTATTTTCTGAATATAATTCTACCCACAATTGCCAGTGGTCCAGATATTCGCCCGGCCTTAAGAAGGACAGGTTTTAGCGGTGTCTTGATATAATTAATATAATAATGTTGTGTCATAGGAACACAAGACTAGTTATCACTGATAATTGGCCTTTGTACACCTGTACTGTAGATTTTCCATTAACAGCTGTTTCCAGCTATGATAGTCATTTATAACATTAACATTGTATTTCTGGTCAATTTAAAGGATATGTACACTAATATATTTTTTAAAATTGCCCATTACTGGAAACTACCATTCTTCCCATCTATCGCTGTACAGTGTTTTTGTTATCCCCTATTTCTATAGACATATAGTCTAAAACTTACATTTCAGCTGTCAGTCAAGTGCCTTAGTATCATAAACTCTTCTGTTATGTATAGTTTAACTGTAGGTGGAATGGTGACAGATGGTAAGTGAACTGCAGGGTGAGAAATTCCCTCTTCCAAGGAAATCCACCGCACACCAGTCTTAAGAAATTTTCAATGCTTTATTGCACCATTGTTACGGTGCAGCTAGTGCAACTTTGTCAAGGATCAAGCAACCAAGTGATTCACACACCTAACTATATCACTAAAAACCGACCCCCTCTAGTATCATGGTGACTCCCCTCAATTAGAGCTAGCTTCTTTGATCTACTAGCCCTAAGGGGGTATAGAATAAACATGATTTCAGCTATCCATGGAGAGGCCTACCCACTTAGGGGTGGGTTAGCACCGTATATATTCGTGTAATGGGTATTGGTGTTTTAGTCTTGACAAAGGTGCCTTGCGAAGACAAAAATTCAGAAATAAATCAATAGATTGTGAAGTCTAGAGGATATAATAAATTGTTATTTTATAATAAATTGATATTTTATACGAAGTTGCTTTTGTATAGTAAATTGTTATTTTAGAATAAATTGTAATTTTATAATAAATTGATATTGTATACAAAGTTGCTTTTGTATAATAAATCGTTATTTTATAATAAATTGTTATTTTAGAATAAATTGTAACTTTATAATAAATCGATATTGTATACGAAGTTGCTTTTGTATAATAAATCGTTATTTTATAATAAATTGTTATTTTAGAATAAATTGTAACTTTATAATAAATCGATATTGTATACGAAGTTGCTTTTGTATAATAAATCGTTATTTTATAATAAATTATTATTTTAGAATAAATCTCTATTTTATAATACATTTTATATATATATATATATATATATATATATATATATATATATAAAATAGAATAAATTTTATACTAAAATTCTTTTTATAAAAAAGTTTCAAGTTTCTGATTGTATTTTCGAATATTCTAGGCTATTTTCGAAAATAATTGAAAATAGCTTCGACCGTTCGATTTTCGAAAATACGACTGAAAACTTGAAAATGGTCTCCAATCGTATTTTCAATCATTTTTGAACGTTCACGATCCGTCCGGATTCGGATGGATTTTTCGGATTTCGGAACCGAGGAGTTCCGTGTCGGATCCAAGTTTGTGTCAAACCTGGATCCCATCTCTAATAAAGGGGAGTTTTTTATTTCTATGTTTCAAATATATGAAGGATATATGAAAATGACATGTCCAAGCTTTAGACTTTACACAATGTTTTGATTTCCAATTGCCCACTTACTGTGCATTGTGGGTAAAACTTATTTCTTCTTAGATTTGGAGTAGGGGCCTACCTGCTGCTATTCCATTTTTTCAACATTGTACATGTTAACCTGTGGAGACAACTGGTATATTATGGTCTGTGAGACAGATATGGGGGATTTTACTAGTACAGTTAAATTGCAAGTCTACTTCTCAAATTACATTTGTGTTAAAGCATATTCTCCTCCTCTCCAAACCCCTGAATCACAAAACTTAAAGATCTTACCTTTTAAATTACCTTGCATGCAGCCTGATCTTGCTCTCTTCCAGTTCTTCTGGGTTCCAGCATTCAGTAATGGCTGTGACAGATGACATCAGCACCAATGACTGACTTCTGTTCCCCAAGCCCTCGCCTCTGCTGAAGTGAAATACAACACTCACTTCTGTGTGTACCAATGCTGTTGATTAACTTGCTACATTATATACATGTTTTCATTTGCCATTAAAAGTCTTCATTAAAAAAGGCTTGTGGTACTTTGATTGAAATAGATGTAAATGAACAGGACTATCCTCTACTTCCAGACAGGTGTAAAGTACTTGGCAAAGCTCTATGAATAAAACAGCATTGTCAACATACATAATATTTAATATAAATGATATCAAGCTAACTTAATGTGCCTGGCGGAGATTTGGTTTGCTACAAAATAAAAAATCAGACTATTCCCTAGAAATGGTTTTCATTTGCAGAAACAGAAATACTGATGTAATTTCTGTCAATCTAAATTCACCCAACTAGTGTCTTCGTATCGCAGTCTTTGTAATTTATAGAAATGAGTAGAACTACAGAATTATGTTTCTAATAGTCTTCAAAGATTCCAATTTCTATTCTGCCACACTAGACTGAAAATCCACTTGTGTTCAGTTATCTGAATCATTTCCTCATCTTCACAAAACATCAAAATGCAGGTTCAGGTTTAGGTTAAAACATGCATTTACCTCCAGAACTTATTAAGTACCTCTTCACAATTAGCATCAGCATATCAAGAGGAATTATCATTACATACTGTCAATCATCTGCTCAATTTTGCTTGAGGGAAACAAAACAATTTAAATTATAGCGTGTGCCCCTCCTATTCCACTCTCTTTTTTTTTTTACAGGCTTCCCTTTAAATTGGATAATTATGTAGCTTTTCATTAGGTTTCTGTGTGCATAATAGATCAGGATTTTCACCCCTTGCCCTTGGTGATGAATGTCTCCTCTGAGAACATGTGACAAGCACAGTGGTGTAATGAGGAAAGAATAAGTAAAATCAGTAAAATTTGTATAATGGAATCAAAGAGCAAGAAATAATCTGAAGAATTTTTAATAATATATTTCCATGTACCATAAATATATATATACTCATATATACAAGTATAAGCCGAGGTACTTATTTTTGCCTGAAAAATGAGTAAAACTCGTATGAGTAGGAGACTTAGTCCCATAGACAGTCCTATTGAAAGTCCAATACACAGACCCATAGAAAGGCCCATACATACAATAGAACTTATTGGGCCAAAATACGGTAATAATAGCCAAATCCAATAACCCCCAATTTCTTGGCACTCCAGATGTTTGGAAACTACAACTCCCAGCATGCTTTGTTTGCCGGGAGTTGTATTTTCTAAACATCTGGGGGATGATGAAATAAATTTCGCATTCGCAACCTACCTGCACTCGTTTCCGCAATGTATTAACCCCTTTGCCACTGTTAAGACATTGTGAAAACACTAGTGGTAAGTTGTGACCTTTTGCATGGCTTTAAAGACACAATTGAAAATTTTAAAATTTTCGCACAAAAAACTAGCGCATAAACTGGCTCAAAATTTATTGCAAGCAAAAAAAAATTGTTGACATGGTGCAGGCAGTGCAAATCCTTTGCTAATGCATTAGTACATAGGTTAGTGTGTTATTTTCCCGTTAGTGCGGGATATTGCATATCCCTGATAGAGTAGCAAGGTTCAACATAAGATGCTCCTGCTTCAGTATTGTTTTGAGGTTTTAGTTGCCCTTTAAATGGACACTTTGATAATAATCAGAATTCCCATGCAGTAGTAAAAGAACTTACTGTATTGGTGCCAATATGATAGGTAAGCCAAATTCAGTAACCCCAATTCCTTGGCACTCCAGATGTTTGGAATCTACAACTCCCAGCATGCTTTGTTTGCATTAATTTCTAAACATCTGGAGTGGCAAGGTTCAACAAACTTATTACCGTAGGCCAAAAATGCTCCTGCCAACCTCTAAGCCCATAGACGCCATAGAAGCTTTTGAAAACTACCGGTAGCTCTTACCAGCACCTCTGACAGCAGAGTCAGAGCTCTTTACTTGCTCCTCCATTACGTCTGGATATTTGAGATGAGGTACGTAACTACGCTGCTCTTGCCCCTACGTGCTCATGCCGGCCATCTCTCCTGACTGCTCTGGTCTTCTTTCAATTTGCGGCCGCAATTTAAGCTACAGTAAGGACGGCAATGATGTGAGTAATCACTGTGCCAGAGACACATACCGGTAGCTCCTTTGTTATGTGTCTCCGTTTTTTTTCTACCCTGTAATTTTGCCTTGACCCAAGTATAAACCGAGGTTAGCTTTTCAGGGTAATTTTAAAACCTAAAAACCTCGAATTATATTAGAATATATACCGTATATATATCTAAAATACTTAAAGGAAGGCACTCACAGGACTTGTGCAAAAAGACTTATTTAACATTTGAAAGATAACATCTGATTGGTTGGGGCAAAATTAGCACCATTTTTAACGTTAAGAGCTTTTATTAAATAACTCTGCTAGTTTATTCCTAGCTGTAAGTGTACAGCTAGGAATAAAGAACTAAACTTACAGGGCAATTCGATAAGAACTTTTATTAAAGGGACTGTCCACCCCTCTTTCCAAAAACTGATATAATGTAGATAACCCCCCAAAACCTTAACTTCGTTTTAGTCACAATTTTGAAATCAGCTCCCACACAGAGTTATTATACTCACAAGCTCCTCGCTCCACCGCCGCTTCCGGGTTCTTCTCCCAGTCTCCACTGTGGCTGTTCTGTTCTTTTTTTGTTCTTGAGCAGCCACAGTGGAGACTGCTCTGGGAATGGCAGTCAGTGATTGGCCGTGACGTCACAGTCACGGCCGACACTGGCTGCCTTACCCGGAAGTGCAGAGCCATGGAGATGGAGCGAGGAGGAGCATGTAAGTATAATAACTCTGTGTGGGAGCGGATTTCTAAATTTTGACTAAAACGAAGTTAAGGTTTTGGGGGGTTATCTACATTATATTAGTTTTTGGAAAGAGGGGTGGACAGTCCCTTTAAATTATTTTCCCCCCCCAATAATATTCAATAAGAATATTATAAGAGATAAGAGTTAAGTATGACTTTTCCTATGGACTACTCGACTTTGAGTTCGGAAACAGCATGGAGAGCTTAAGAACTATGGAGAATTATTGCCCTTTGCCCTTTGAACAGTATGAGCTATGGGTTGCACATCGTTGTGGCAAAAGCCTTTGCAATATGCTGGTGAAGACAGATCTGAGGAGGCCCTCTGTGTTAAATACATCGTTTTTGGGGGGCTCGTTAAAGCCTGGGTGCTATAAATGTCCCAATTGTGTAACCCGTGGCCATATGCTTACTGAAAACGACTTTCCCCAGGGCCACATCTATCATTAGGCAGAATGAGGCGTTTGTCTCAGGCGGCACCCCGGCACTAAAGAAAGGCGGCAGACAGGCAGTTGTAGAAATTTTTTTTTTTTTCCTTGACCAGTCAAGAAAAAAATAATACATTTCCCTAGTAACAGATATAATGTTAAAATCCTTTAATATGGTTAGGTTAGCTTTAATAAGTTTGTTAGACTGGTTAGGTTAGTTAGGGCCCTGCTGCAAGTGGTGGAAGACTTACAAATCTTTTGGCTAAAATCTTTTATACTACAGAAAGTATGGCATTTCTAATGTATTGTAACAGTTGAACCAACATGTAAAGCACAGGCTATAAAATAAGTTAATTTGATTTGAGCAACAAAAACCTAAAATGAGCAATATGGTAGGGGCAAAACAAGCAGTTTGAGAAAGCCAAAGGATGTAATATCTGTTTCTAGTAATTTACATTATTGCTAATTGACTGTCTGAGGAACTGTTTAAATACCTATGTGATAGAAAGTTAAAAATCATAAAACTTTAGTCATGCCCATCCACAAAGCCATACCCATTCTAATATGGCAGCGGCATACATCTCTGATCTGATAAACAGATACTACCCAAGGCGTAACGCTCTTCCTCGCTTTATACGTCACTCACTATCACTTCATATCTTCAAACGCAACCTCAAAACTCATCTCTTCAGGCAAGGTTACAATCTGGGCCTGGACACTCCTACCCCTCTTACTGACCCATCGCAGACCCACTAGTTATACTCCACTGACAACTTAGTTACAGCTACTGATCTGCTTCACCTTATGTCTCATTCCCATCTCCTCTAGACTGTAAGCTCTCAGGCAAGACCCTCCATCCTATTGTACCACAGTAATGCTGTATCTTACCACACTGAATTCTGCTGGACCAGCACTTACATGGGCTCAGACATGGACTCAGACTTTCGATGATTTTTTTGGATAAATTATCGAATTATTTATTATAAAAAAAAAAAAAAAAAAAAAAAAAAAAAAAAGATGCCCACATGTCCAAAATCAACCAATGGCAGCTAATTTGAGCATTGCCAGCCCCCTGGGTATAAAAGGCAATGTGACCAATGCCATTTTGTCAGTGTGTTGGAGTGGGTTTAGTGGAGACCTGACAGTGTAGGAGTTATAATAATGTTGTCAAATTGTCAAAATGTTGTCAAACTGCAGTGGGTCTACTGTTACTCAATGGTGCTGTTCCTATGAAGCGTATCCCCTTTCCCGCTTTCCCTTGCACAAAGCATACTCTGAGGGAGAGAAACCAATGGGGTATGGGGTCTGTCCAGTGAGGCCAAGCCTGCCTGGCTCCGCAATAATGTTGTCAAACTGCAGTGTGTCTGCTGTTACTCTGAGGGAGGGAAGCCAATGGGGTGTGGGAAAAGCCTAAAAAATTATGTTTGTAGTCTTTTGTAAAGATAAACACAGAGATTAGTTTGGTTTAACTTGTTTACTAAAGGCACCTTTACTTTTACTTTTTTGGTGCAATAATCATAATAATAACAATATGCTTGTGAGGGTTCTCATTCATCCAGGTCATGGTATATCTGTTGTATTCAATTAGATCAACTGGACTTGAAGTTTAGTTCTTGAAGACGTTTTGCTAGTCATCCGACTGGCTTTCTCAATTCAGAATGACTTGTACAAGAATCTGTGGCAATTATGTACCCTGGAAAATCCCAATTAGCATATCACAGCCAAGTGTTAAGGGCATGAATGGATAGTGGCTAAGAGGTGTTATAGGAACGCCCAGACTAAGGACTAACCTAACTTGACCACACAGGAAAGAAGAGCCTTAACATCCCTCAAGAAAGATTCCAGTATCACCATTCTACCGGCAGACAAGGGAAGATGCACAGTAGTACTCAATACCTCAGACTACCATGCTAAGGTGACCATGCTTCTGGCCGACAACAACACATGAGGCTTTAACAAGGGATCCCACCAGCCGTTACAAGAAAAGGGTCATAGACTTACTACAACAGGTTTAAAAGGACAAAGCCATTGACCGCGCAATGTATCATCGCCTCTTCCCTGGTGAGGCACATCCATGCATATATGGACTCCCAAAGACACATAAGAAAGGGGCCCCACTAAGACCTATAGTCAGCAGCATCAACTCTGTAACATACAAGGTGGCAAAATACCTAGCCAACATCTTAGGACCATTGGTGGGAAGTTCTAAGCATCACATCCAGAACTCTCAGGATTTCACCAACAAGATTGAAGATATAGTACTCGGTGCAGAAGAAACTATGGTGTCCTACGATGGGACATCTCTCTTCACCTGTATACCCACCAAGGAGGCTGTTGACATGGTGAGAAAACGACTAGGCCAAGACAGCACTCTTACCAGCAGAACTGATCTCAACCTAGAACAGGTGTGTTCCTTATTGGACTTGTGCCTGAATACCACCTATTTCAAATACAGGGAAAAGTTCTATAAGCAAAAACACAGATGTGCTATGGGATCTCCAGTTTCACCCATCGTGGCCAACCTTTACATGGAGGAGGTAGAAAAACAGGTGCTTAATACCTTTAATGGCATAGCACCCAGCCACTGGTTCAGATATGTGGATGACACCTGGGTTAAAATTCACCAGAAGGAAGTACAAGCTTTCACAGAACACATCAATGCGGTAGACCAAAACATCAAATTTACAAGGGAAGAGGTACAAAACAACAAACTGGCTTTCTTGGACTGCTTGGTAGAAGTCAGGGAGAATGGTAAACTGGAAGTAGAGGTTTACAGAAAACCAACACACACAGATCAGTATTTGATGTTTGACTCCCACCGCCCTTTAGATCACAAACTGGGTGTCATCAGAACCCTGCAACACAGAGCTGAGAACATCCCCACTAGCACAGAGGCAAAGGCGAAAGAAATTAAACATCTCAGAGGAGCCCTTAAAACTTGTGGATATCCAGACTGAGCCTTTGTCAAAAGAAGTAGAAGGAAAGAAAAGAACATGAATACCACCAGTGAAGGTGAAAAGCAAGACAGGAGAAAGAACATGGTCATCCCATATGTAGCAGGGGTCTCCGAGAAATTAAGAAGAATTTTCAAAAAACACCATATCCCTGTCTGCTTTAAACCGACAACACACTGAGGCAGCAATTGGTACATCCGAAAGACCCAATACCGAAACACAAGATAAGCGACATCATATATGTAGTGCAGTGCAGTGAAGAATGCTCTGATTTGTATGTCGGGGAGACCAAACAGCAACTGCATCAACGTATGGCCCAGCACAGAAGAGCCAATTCTTCGGGTCAGGACTAAGCCGTGTACCTGCATCTTAAGGATAAAGGACATACCTTTGAAGATTGTATTGTTAACATATTGGCAAAGGAACGTGACTGGTTCAAGAGAGGTGTTGAGGCCATTTATGTGAAAATAAAGAAACCAAGCCTAAATAGAGGTGGGGGGGGGTTGACACCAACTGTCTGCCATGTACAATGCTATGATGTGACATCTCTCTTCACTTGTATACCCACCAAGGAGGCTGTTGACATGGTGAGAAAACGGCTGGGCCAAGACAGCACTCTTACCAGCAGAACTGATCTCAACCCAGAACAGGTGTGTTCCTTGTTGGACTTGTGCCTGAATACCACCTATTTCAAATACAGGGATAAGTTCTATAAGCAAAAACATGGATGTGCTATGGGATCTCCAGTTTCACCTATTGTGGCCAACCTTTACATGGAGGAGGTAGAAACACAGGCGCTTAATACCTTTAAGGGCATAGCACCCAGCCACTGGTTCAGATATGTTGATGAAACCTGGGTTAAAATCCACCAGAAGGAAGTACAAGCTTTCACAGAACACATTAATGCGGTGGACCAAAACATTAAATTCACAAGGGAAGAGGTACAAAACAACAAACTGGCTTTCTTGGACTGCTTGGTAGAAGTTAAGGAAAATGGTAAACTGGAAGTAGAGGTTTACAGAAAACCAACACACACAGATCAGTATTTGATGTTTGACTCCCACCACCCTTTAGATCACAAGCTGGGTGTCATCAGAACCCTGCAACACAGAGCCGAGAACATCCCCACTAGCACAGAGGCGAAGGCTAAAGAAATTAAACATCTCAGAGGAGCCCTTAAAACTTGTGGATATCCAGACTGGGCCTTTGTCAAAAGAAGTAGAAGGAAAGAAAAGAACACGAATACCAACAGTGAAGGGGAAAAGCAAGACAGGAGGAAGAACATGGTCATCCCATATGTAGCAGGGGTCTCCGAGAAATTAAGAAGAATTTTCAAAAAACATCGTATCCCTGTCTGCTTTAAACCGAACAACACACTGAGGCAGCAATTGGTACATCCGAAAGACCCAATACCAAAACACAAGAAAAGCGACATCATATATGCAGTGCAGTGCAGTGAAGAATGCTCTGATTTGTATGTGGGGGAGACCAAACAGCAACTGCATCAACGTATGGCCCAGCACAGAAGAGCCAATTCCTCAGGTCAGGACTCAGCCGTGTATCTGCATCTTAAGGATAAAGGACATACCTTTGAAGATTGTAATGTTAACATACTGGCGAAGGAACGTGACTGGTTCAAGAGAGGTGTTAAGGAGGCCATTTATGTGAAAATAAAGAAACCAAGCCTAAATAGAGGTGGGGGGGTTCAACACCAACTGTCTGCCATGTACAATGCTGTTTTAACACCTTACTCTGGGCGTTCCTATAACACCTCTTAGCCACTATCTAATCACACCCTTAACACCTGGCTGTGATATGCTAATTGGGATTTTCCAGGGTACATAATTGCCACAGATTCTTGTACAAGTCATTCTGAATTGAGAAAGCCAGTCGGATGACTAGCGAAACGTCTTCAAGAACTACATTTCAAGTCCAGTTGATCTAATTGAATACAACAGATATACCATGACCTGGATGAATGAGAACCTTCACAAGCATGTACAATGCTGTTTTGGCACCTTACCCTGGGCGTTTCTATAACACCTCTTAGCCACTATCCAATCACACCCTTAACACCTGACTGTGATATGCTAATTGGGATTTTCCAGGGTACATAATTGCCACAGATTCTTTTACAAGTCATTCTGAATTGAGAAAGCCAGTCGGATGACTAGCGAAACATCTTCAGGAACTAAACTTTAAGTCCAGTTGATCTAATTGAATACAACAGATATAATAATAACAATAATAATAAAAACAACAATAACAAATGCACCTATTTTTTAAAAAATATTTGGCACATTAAGTGCTTAATGTCTCTTTGCATGGAGATCATGCGCCACTCCATGCGCCTCATCTTTTGCGCCATTCCATTCAGCTGGCGCTGGCATGATGGTGCTGGTGGAGGGGGAGGGGAGACTGCAGGCCGTATCTGGGGAGTTGGTGGGGGTGTTGCAGGGGGTGATTCACCCTCTTCTTCAGCCTCCCTGGCAGAAACAGATCCCTCATCTGTAAATTGATATATAAAAAAGTAAATAATAATAATAATAAAAAAAATTTATAAAAAATTATAATGTAAATATTGTAAATATTTTTTATGTGTACTTGTCCTTTAACTAACATTACCTAACAGTTAAATTTACTAATACTAACACTAACTAACATTAAAAAAATATACTTTGAGTCATTTAGGAAAAAAATAGCTTTCAAAATTTGTATTATATGTAAATATTGTAAATATTTTTCGTGTGTACTTGTCCTTTAACATTTTACTAACATTAACTAACAGTTACATTAAAATTTACTAACACTAACTAACATTAACTAACATATGCACTTTGAGTCCTTTAGGAGAAAAGCACTAAAGGCCCGCAATCGTTTGTGGCGGTTTGCGAAGCGCTATCGCCAATCACAAGTGCTATAAAAGTAACAAGAAAAGTGCATTAATTTCGTATAGTGGTTATATTTAGACAGAGCTTGTCGGACAGATCTGCCGCAGAACTGCCTGATTAGTGGTGCAAAAGGTGGTGTTTTATACAACTCAATCACAGTTAAAATTGAATATATAAATGTGATACTTGCCTTGGACATTCCGCTGTCTGCCCTGGACGAAGGCACACTGCTGCCACTTGAGGTCTGACCACCTCTTTTGGAGTTGAGAGGTGGTCAGATCGATCTGAAACTGCTTGCACAGTTTGTTCTGCAGGTGGCGCATAATGCGCCATTTACATTCCTTAACATGGGGGGCGCCTGGTCAGATATTGCACCACCAACTGCTGCTAATCCATGGTGGCCATGTTGTCTGCAGACAAGCTAATAGTTGAATAACCCACAACCACTTTCGAGGCTCGATTTTAGAGTCTGGATTGCATATAGAAAGTCAATAGGAAGAGGGGATTATAATCAAATGCAGAAAAATCGAATATGCGAGTAAAATGTCCATATAACAATACGCAAGTAAATATCGAATCCACAAGTAAAATGTCCATTATACCTAGGCGCGAGCATCGAATCCGCGGGTAAAATGTCTATTACACCTATACACGAGCATCGAATCCGCAAGTAAAATGTCCATTAAAACCTATACCTGAGCATCGAATCCGCGAATAAAATGTCTATTACACCTAGACGCGAGCATCGAATCCGTAAGTAAAATGTCCATAATACCTAGGCGCGAGCAATTACCCAGTGTGTTTGTAGATACTTTTTTATGCTTACCTTGTACACATGTCTGAGGAATTATATCATTGTGGACCTTACAGTGTTGCTTATATATTCCAACATCGCTTGATCTCCTCTGATAAAAAGTACATATAAATCTCTCGCAAATCATGTTTAAATAAAAATTGTTTTAACTGAATATAAAAATCAGATTTTGTAGACAGATAATCAAAAGGCAAGTCCACCCCCAAGTACAGTTAATATTTATACACAGGACTCTCCAAACCCTGAGACTGCAATTCTTCCCTTTTTAATGATCTTGCAGTTTATTAAAGACTGCAGGACGACTCTGATTTACTGGCATGTCTAATCACTTGGACTGACCGATTTAGCAATTTGTCACGTCAGAAATGAATTGCAGAATTTTCAGCCTGATTGACCAAAATAACAGTTGCCACAGTCATTATGGCAGAAATATGGACCCAGTCCTTTTCTTACTTGGTAAAAGGGTAAATAAATTACAAACCCCACAATGTACTGGAAGACACACCCTCATGCAATAACAGATTTTGATATTTTTTTTCTGCAATCAAAATACATCAGTGTTGTAATAAAGAACAATCGCTGCAAATCTATTTTGCACTTACCAATGAGATGAAATCCACTGTGTAATCAGTTTAATTGGTTTAGAAATCTACCTGAATTTAGAGATTAACCTAAGGAACAAAACCTACTCTGCAGCTCTGTAACAGGGAATAGGGAATAGGGAACTAACAACCATGGCAGCTAGTTGATTTACTATAAATACTAATTTATTATATAATAATTGTGGTGTTGCCAGTTTTTTCCAATGATCCAACCAGCAGCTACCAGACGCGCTACCTGTCCTGACCTGCACCCACAGCTTTCTAACTGAACCTGACGCGCAACCCATTCAAACTCGGGTAAACCTCAGGAGCCTGATCCGATGCAGGATTCTAGGCTAGATCTCCCCAATTACATACCTCCCAACATTTATAAATGTAAAAAAGGGACAGACGAGTAAGGGAAATGTGCTATGGGCAGGGCCACATCTACCTGAAGAGGAAAGGCAGGAGACATGCAGTGGTGAAAAAAAAAAAGTTTTCTCTTGACCAGCAAATGTGCACGCACGGCCATGAGAAGTGTGAGCGCTGCTTGCATGATGCCAATACATGGTACCTTGAAGTTGCTTCAACTCCACTTTTGCTTCTTAAGAGTCAGGAGTCAGCACACACACCCTGCTGCTCAGCATAACATATGGCTCTTAGTCAAGGAAGGAAGTCAGTGGAATCAATCAAAATGCTCCCATAATGCACAGCACTATTCATTCCTTGCTTGCCGATTGGTCCTCTGAGGCTCCTCTCTTGTGTCAGCAGGTGATTAACAGTCCAGCAGCAGCAGCCAATAGAGGGAGGGAGGGGCTGGTGTGGCACAGTTGCAGTTACAACAAAATTTGTGTTGCACAACTGCTGCAACCAATTTTCTGAGCTGTTAACAGCCCTTTAAAAAGCAAACTCCATTCAAAATGCACTGAGAACCACTATCAGATCAGTGCATTGCCTAAAGGGGGCAATAGAGAGTGATAGCGACTCTCAGTTCATAGCCCTGTAAGTATCTAAGGGAGGTAAGAGCCAACACTCTAACCTCACAAAGTTGGCGCTTAAACCACATATAGATTCTATTTCAACAGTGAAATGCTGTGATCAATTGATGAGTGCGAAACATTGCCCCATAAGGTCTACCTGCTTGCTGTCTTTACCTCTATGAGATGCACAGGATGTTATAAGTTTAAAGGAAAACTAAACTGGAATTGTTAAACTCCATTGTCTGAAAGCATCCCCCACAAGAACACCAATAAACTGTAACTAAATGACTCTTATTGCATTTTCCCTAGTAACAGATATGATGTTGTTAAAAGGCATTTTATATGGTCAGGTTAGCTTTAGTTTGTTAGGCTAGGTTAGTCTAGTTATGCCAGTTAGGGCCCTGCTGAAAGAGTCTACCTTGACATGGTGGCAGGCTTACAAATCTTTTGTCTAAAATCTTTTATACTACAGAAAATATGGAATATCTGATGTATTGTAACAGTCGAACCAACATGTATAGCACAGGCTGATCAACAAAATCTTGAAAGGAGCAATATGGCAGTGGCAAAACAATCTGTTTGAGAAAGGGATGTAATATCTGTTTCTAGTAATTTACCTTATTGGTAATTGACTGTCTGAGGAACTAATAGCTAATGTGATAGGAAGTTCAAAATCGTTTTCTGGACAAAGCCTCACAACATCAGCAAAAGAGCGGCATTCAAAAGTTTGGCTCAGGCAGCAAAACTTCTAGAAGGGCCTTTGGGTGAGGGTTGTGCACTGTGCAAGTGCAGTTATAGTTGATTAGAACCAGGAAGCGGTCAGAGATTTTCATCTCTGCAGCGGTGGATCGCGCAAAAGGTAAATATACATTCGTCCCTGGCTCCTGCTCAATTTATTGAAGAATGGGAGGTAAGGCATCGCTCCTTAACCTCCCGGGCTTCAATCAATACATTAACAAGGAGATTCAATAAAAGTTCTTATTGTTAAAAATGGTGCTAATTTTGCCCCAACCAATCAGATGTCCACTTTCAAATGCTAAATAACATCTGATTGGTTGGGGCAAAATTAGCACCATTTTAAACGATAAGAACTTTTAGAGAATCTCCCTGTAAAAGGTATAGTTAAATTTTCGAGTGAACTGTTTAAGACTCTTAAAATAACATTTTTGTAATAGATAGTAACTGTTACTGGCTTATGCAGTATTCCTGATGCACCTCAAATGACATTCCATTTTGCACATAATTAACCTCTAAATTGATTGTCCCTAAAAAATCATACAAAAATTGCAATTATCCTTTTTTAAAATCGTATTGCAAATATTAGGGGACACTGGCACACCTGATGCCAGGTATATCTAAAACATACGCTATCCTATCAGCCTAAACAGGATAGCATGTATCTTTCAAACTCCCCTACGACATCTACAATATTTCAGTGTTTACAAAATGACTTCTTATGCCCCTATCAGCACAATTTATTGAGCTAAAGTAACCGTACTAGAGATGTTTTATATAATTATCAGTTTCTTTGGACATTATCAGTTTTTTACTAGATGATAAAAGCTATTATCATTGTAACTTGTTGCGGGCTTTGCTGAAAAGAGAAAAACAATCGAGTATATGAGAGTCAAATGAAAAGTATCACTTTTTTAAAAGAAACTCATGTAGTTGTTTTAGTGCACTTGAAAATGGAATGAAAATTTCTGACTGCAGAGCATGTTGTGTTAGATATGTACATATTATGATGGTTTGCCAAGTTGAAAGCATTTCAGAATGGCTGACATCCTTTCAAGCGAGATGCCATGAAACCAAATACACCTATCAAGTGAGATGCCATGAAACCAAATACAAACAGCACATGTTTGAGAAAAGCTCTGTCAATCAGCTTTCATTCAGCAGTTCTCTGCGACACTTCTTTTCCTGGTTGGTTTATTTCATATTTAAAAGGCTGTCAGTCCAATTCAAAAGGACACAAATAATGTTCTATCACACACACGCAAACATTAGACGGGCCTTAATCTAAATAAACCAATATCCTTATAATGCTGCTGTTTGCTAAATGCTATAATAGACTAGTAGAAGATATTGTAGGGAGGTTTTGTTCCTTATTGTTTTTGAATCATCATTCTTCCAAAAATAGGATTCTATGGAGTGGGCCATAACAGTGTACTACTAATCATCAGCAGTAAAGGTTCGTACACACGTGCGATCGCGGGTCCCAAACCACGACTCACAATGTGTATGAACGTTCAAAACAAAAATTCTAGTGCACAAACAATTCTAATTGCATATTGGCTACCTCCATAAGGTTGCGACTACAAACAGCCTGCTAAACCCTGGATAAATAAAAGCAATTAGTTCAATAAGTTTGCCAAATTATTTTAAGCCCAGTCACCACATCAAGGTTGCTTTATTTAACTGGGTCCTAACCTAATGGTATTTGCCTATTTGGATGCATGAACTGACAGCTTCTCCTGTGTGGCCTGGATGCTTGAAGCTGACTCTCTAGTTTAAAGTACTTTGCTCAAACGAACACATGACCTAACTCTGGGTGGAGTACAATTACCCAGAAGGCTTGGTCAAACCTTCAATGTAACACACAATATATAGAAAATTGGGCTGTTGTACATCCATATTAAAGTGCAACTAGAGACCAAAAATATAATACATACAACAAATAGAATTCTAGTGCACAAACAATTCTAATTGCATATTGGCTACCTCCATAAGGTTGCTACTACAAACAGCCTGCTAAACCCTGGATAAATAAAAGCAATTAGTTCAATAAATTGGCCAAATTATTTTAAGCCCAGTCACCACATCAAGGTTGCTTTCTTTAACTGTGTCCTAACCTACTGGTACTTGCCTTTTTGTCTGAATGAGCTGACAGCTTCTCCTGTGTGGCCTGGATGCTTGATGCTGACTCTCTAGTTTAAAGTACTTTGCTCAAACGAGCACATGACCTAACTGTGGGTGGAGTACAATTTTGTAGCTTCAAGCATCCAGGCCACACAGGAGAAGCTGTCAGCTTATTCAGCCAAAAAGGCAAGTACCAGTAGGGCCCTTTATCGGCCGAAACGACCATTCGGTCAGGGATCGTTGCCCAACCAACCGGGCGAATCTCTGAACGACCGGTCGTTTTGGCCGATAAAGGGCCCATACACGGGCCGATTATCGGCTGAAACAAACGTTCGGACACATCGTGCGTCGCGGGTCGGGATCAGCGATCGCACGTGTGTATGAAGTGTCACAAAATTCAAATTACTTTCAATTCCTAAGAAGATAAAGTGTACTGTGGGTAAGGCTGTGTTAAGTGTTGCAACACATTTTATGAATGAGCAGGAGACATTAACTTACCTTTAGTAGGCAGGTGTGGTTATATGGGGGAAAAACAATTAAGATGTGTTCAAAACATCATCTTTGGACCATATAATTAAATAGCAATTTATGTAAACCATAGGCGCACCTGCGGAATCTGTCAGCTAATTAAATAGGAAGCAATTTGTTTGGCTTGTTCTTCTCCTTTAATTTCTTGGCTGTTGCCCATACTAGATGATCTTAATTTGGTGCAGGGGCTGCAGTAGTGCCATGGCCCAAATATCTGATTACAAATCCTTCTATCCAATATACAGTATAATGTCCAATATATAATGCCACATGTAGGGGCTGTTTAATAAAAACCCTGCCCTTATTATAGAACCCAGGTTATACTAGTAGCACATCAATTTAACATGACTGATGAGAACGCTGGCAATGTAAACAAAATTATTTCATTCAATTTTTTGTCAGATGATACTTTTCATTAGTAGTTCATCTTTTGGTGCAGCGATATAAGCTTATGTCAAGCCATGAGCTTAAAAATGACTGAAATAAAGGCAATTCTAAGTAAACGCTGATTTTGTGAGCTTGATTTGTGAATTGTGTCAGAGGCAAGTCCTTTGAGGTCTGTGCAACTCCCATGCTGTTAAAAATGATGTCTCTTTCCAATAATATACACGAATATCAGATTGCAGGTTGAATCTAATAACGCCAGCTGTATATTAAAAGAGTAAAATAAGCTCAAAGGTTTAGCCCTACAGAGCTTCTTTGTATTTATTGCTGCCTTGGAAAAACCATAGAGTGCACAGCATGGCAGCACTTTAGAAGTCACAATAAATAATTACTCAAGTTGTTCCTTTGGTATTTGTAGTAATAACATTTATCACAGCAAACTCATTTGGTATTAATGTGAATATAATTTGTGTGCAGGAAATCTATAGCAATTTACCACTAGGAAATGTACTCTGGTAAAATAATACTGAATAATCTTTACCGTCTGTTAATTGCAAATTTGCTATTTTTCAACTCATTACGACTTATTACGATTTGTAGACATTTCTTGAGTAAAAAAACATTAAAGTGCCGGGTATTTAAATTCTAATTTGATAGTGGGTCCAGGAAGGGTAATATACCTTGTTTTTGAATTGTAAACTGTTTTATTTAATACATTTTATGTCATCCCCTTATGGCAAGACAGACATCTATGCTCTTGGCTCCCATCATGAATGGGGATTTTTTTCCTTTGCTTGCAATTAATTAAAAAACAGTTAATGTGCAAAATGATTATACCATAGTAACTGTTAAAGGGGAAGTAATTTTTATTTTCCTTCAGCATCTGCACATATTTTAAGAAGAACTTACAGAATGTTGATGAATCTTGACTAAGTATAGACAGCAGTTATGCTTGACTAAACTATGCAATGTTGGAAATGAAACCCTGCCCCTTCTGGAGAGCTTGTCTTCCCATTGATCAGCCCTGCCATAGCCCGGGACTATGGCAGGGGAGATCTGCAAGCATTTCACAAAGCTAACTTTGCAGGGCTCGTTCTAGGTGATAAGGTAAGACCTCGGGGTGAGGACCACGTGGCTTAGTTTGAGCACTTGCTACTAGCAAACATTTGACCAGACAAATGTCTGTCCTTCGCGGCAATAGTGGGTGCGGCCGAAAGTTTGCATGACCGATCATGCACCCCCAACGATTTACCACCAGTTTACCACCAGGCCAGATCGCCCGTTCACCCGATCCGGACAAACGGGCAACTGAGCTCGGTCACAGACGCCGCACACGCACCATCAGATTTTTCCCGACCAGCCAACACACGTCACTATTGGAGAGAAATATCTGATGGTGTGTACCCAGCCTTAGGTCCTCACCCTGGGTACTATTGTGGGGAGAGGGGCTTTGGTGGGTGTATATACACTACCAATACACTATCCTTGATTATTCCGAATATTTGATTAACTACTTGGGAAACACTAGGGATTAAACTATTTAATTTCCTATACGCTTTAAACAATTTAAAATTATTTCAAGAATTGCATCTAGAGTATACAATTCACAATCCAGAGTTCTATAAATACTTAAAGATCTGCCACTTTCTACAAACAACACCAGCAAAAGAAAACACTAGTCCAGTCAAATTAGATAAATGGTTAAAGATAACCAATGGTAAGAGGGGAAAAATACTTTTCTACCACAAGATTCTCAACTCACAAACAGACTATTTATGCCACAAGAAATAGGGAAAAGATCTATGAATTCCTCTTACTGTACAACAATGTCAAGACACAATCAACATATCTGCAAAGAAAAAGAAACAATTTGAGTTTTGGATCCATTTATCCTAAAAACAAGATACAATTGACACACCCACTTTGTTTAGGTACCTAATATTTATTAATACTCCCCCTACTTAGGAAGTGCATATGTATGTATGTATGTTGCTAAAAGTAATATCAAATTAATATATAAAAAAAAATCCCCCCTCACACAAGTCCATACGTCTCTGCTCACACTTAAATAACTTTGGTTATGGTGTCTTATAATGTCTTATACAAAGGGAGCCCAAGTACAACAATAATGTTTAGTGTTGTGCAACTATAACAAGATACAAATTCAGTTATACAAACACATGTGCTTCCGTAATAAATGTAGCCAAAGTCACACAAACGCAATAATATTAATAAAGACTTCCCTTTTACACAAGTCATAAGATCTCTGTAAAATATCTTTAGTAATATACAGGGAGATTCAATAAAAGTTCTTATCATTTAAAATGGTGCTAATTTTGCCCCAACCAATCAGATCTTATTTAACATTTGTAAGCTTACATCTGATTGGTTGGGGCAAAATTAGCACCATTTTAAACAACAAGAACTTTTATTGAATAACCCAGATAGTGTTATATAATGTCCCATATATTACAAAGAGTGCTCAAGTTCAAAATATTTCTGAAAATAGTAGGCAAAACATGCAGTTAGAAGCACTCACGTAACCTTCGGAACACAAAAAATATTTTATTAAGACTTATTGTGCAGTCAGTTACGTGCATGGGGTATAATTAAACAGAGCAAAGATGCATTAGGGGGTAAGTTATTGGTGGGAGTAATGATCTGTATTTTGCTCATATGGAAGGATTTTGCCTTGAAGGATGGGACTTGTCTGCTATTTAAGAGGATTGTTTGGCTTATGGTATTTGTCCTGACACCGGCCTGTGCTAAAACGTGTAGACGTTTGCCTTTGTAATAAAATAATATTTTGTCTAATGGAGAAGACCCGTTTAGTGCTTTCAGGTTGTGGATATCTTCTAAATTGATTGGAAAGGATTGAGTGCTATCAGGTCGAATGTAATATATATATATATAGTTATAATTATAATGTTTGAAGAATATATAATAACATATGATACTATGCATCTAGATCGACAGCTGTGACCAAAATTTCAGTCGATTGATAAAAAAAAACAACCTAAAGTGATATAGGTAGGGTAGACAGATATTTTTTGACCAAGCCCACTTTTTAAAAACCACACCCACTTTTAATGAACTGGAGGGCTTGATAACTCTGGGAAATGAAATGGAGGGCTTGATAACGCTGGGAAATGAACTGGGGGCTTGATAACGCTGGGAAATTAACTGGGGGGCTTGATAACGCTGGGAAATGAAATGGGGGCTTGATAACGCTGGTAAAAGAACTGGGGGGCTAGGTAATGCTGGGAATTGAACTGGGGGCTTGATAACACTGGGAAATGAACTGGGGGGCTTCCTAACATTGGGAAAGGAAATGGGGGCTTGATAACGCTGGGAAAAGAACTGGGGGGCTTATAAGTATGTGAAAGAAGCCAGAGAACATGCTGTGCCTGTTACTGAAAACCCCAGATGGATGTTGCATTGAGTGTAAAACAGGCACCCCTGTACCCCTCACTGCCCCCATGTACCCCTCACTGACCCCTTGTAAACCTCACTGACCCCCTGCACCCCTCACTGACCCCCTGTACCCCTCACTGCCACCCTGTACCTTGCTGTTAAACTAAGTGCAATGTCCATCTGGGGTTTGTTTGCAGTAACAGGCCCTTCAGTGAGGGAAGGGTTAATAGGTTGCCTGTTACAGAAAACAAACCTCAGATGGACATTGCAGATCCAATCTCTCTCTGTACTGACCTAGAGTCCTAGACCATGTGTTTGCACTGTCCCTTGCTGTATCCCCAGCAACCAGCAGCTCCGTTCTGAACAAATAGGCTAGCCCCGCCCCCAGCAGGCAGGAACTGAGGCTCCAACTCACTCAATCTACTGCAGGGTTCTAAAGCCTTCAGATTCACTTCTGGTTTTCCGTTTTTTCCCAAATGTTTATGGCCAGACACTGGGAAATTGTGGGAAAATGGGATGGGGTGCCGGGACAGCGGGAAATGACCCCAAAAACGGGACAGTCCTGCCAAAAACGGGACGTTGGGAGCTTTGGCATAATACATTTTATACTTCTAGATTCTAATTCCATTCTTTTGACTTCTAAAAAGCAAACTATGTATGTCTAGAAAAATGTTCAAACATATTTGGATATTTCTTCATTCATATTTAAAATTTTTAATTTGTGCTAATTCTTTCCCCCCATCATTCCAATATACATGCTAAACAGAGCTTAAGGCATCTAAGCAATATTAAAGGGCATGTCCACCCCTTATAAAAACTTTTGATATGCGGTAGGGCATGCTCCCCCAGCCCCAACCACATTAATAAAATTGTTAGAAAGTCCCCCAATCTTTACTTACCTTTCCTCTCTCCTCCGATGCAGTGTTCCGGCCCTCTGCTTGCATGGAATTGCAAGCAGGGGGCAGGACCGGCAGCCGCGTCTGTGATTGGCTGAGAGGCAGCGGAGGAGAGAGGGAAGGTAAGTAAAGATTGGGGGACTTTCTAACAATTATATTAATGTGGTTGGGCCTGGGGGAGCATGCCCTACCACATACCCAAAGGGTTTAATGTTAGGGGGAGGCAGAGAAAAACGGGAGGGAGAGGAAGGGGGGGGGGGGGAGGGCTGCACTGAGCATGCCTCAAACCTTGACGAGGTTGAGGCAGACTCAGGCACAGCATGAGTCACACACTGCTCCTACACAGCAGTTTCCTGAACTTTGGAGGGGCACAGCAGGGGAACTATTTTGAGCAGAAATGTAAGGTAAGGCTCGTTTTAAACTACTTGATGTGGCCAGTAAGGGGTTAAATTTTAGTTTTGGGGGTAGACATGCCCTTTAAGCAAAATGGTTCATTTGATCAGACATAAGACATGTCTAGCATGTAAAAGAATGCTATTAGCTTATGATTTCTTGGTCTTGTGGAGGTTTTAGCAGCTCCATTTTAAGTTGCAGCAGAGATTCCATTGGCTTGAAGTGTAATGTCGCTGCCGGGGGTGGGCCTGAGGGGGATGGGGAGGCGATATTGAATCAGGTTCAGGAGATTTACCCAGAGCGATAGTGTCTCTGGTAAATTGCAATGTTTGTGTGATAAAAAAATAAATACAGTCCAAGAATTACTACTATTGAATGTTGCTTCCAGCTATAGGGGAAATTGTTATATTGATTTATTCGCCCTGTACACTATTATAGATTATTAGTGACCTTTGCTGTTCTGCGCACTGTGATCACAAAGGCCAAGCTCTGAAAAGACAGGTCATGCATTCAATAGAGTATATAGTATAGAGGTGCTTTATAGATACCCTATGTGCAATGTACTAATAATCTGTTGGTTTCAAATAGCTAGAAATGTAATATATATACAGCATAGACCTGCATTCAGTAGAAACATTGAAACATACACAAGTTCTCACAATGACAATTTTCAAATTGGCAGAAAGCAAAGGAATTCTGATGCACCTCTCGTGTTGTTTAAAGAAAGCAATATTCTCTTCCATGTGAAACCAACATTGTTTCTGTGCTGCTCTCTCATTGAAAGGACGCTATGAGTTGGGATTTTACTTTGAAATTAATTTTCCAGTTTTTATGCAGTCCCACTTTATCTGTCTTTCCAGTGTTAACTGTGTTATCTGCTTGTTTCAAACAATCTTGACAGAACCCATCAGTGTTGCAAATTCCTCTGTCTCCTTCATCACATTGAAATCATTGTGGACAGCAACAATGTAATAGTTTCCTCCAGCACAGATTGGTTCCAGTGAATGTAATATAGGTCATATAGTGTATGTAGATTGTAATGTATCGTAGCGCAGATGCTTCTTTGGGTATACTTTAAAGGAGAACTAAACATAAATATATCTGTCTTGAATTTGATGTTTGTGTAAAGTTTAATAAAAATGAGGCTGCAGGTATTGCCTTCATATGCCTTTAGTCCAGTTGAATTGACTCTATTAATTGATATACTTAATTGATATCTATTGATGGATGACTAAACCTTCATGGACTCTTTCTGCAGTGTCCATAGGCAGTGGCATAACTAGGAATTACTGCCCCCCACCAGCAAAACTATGATGGGGCCCCTATCCGTTTTTTTGGGAGGAGGAGGCTACATCCGTCATATCAAACATAAGAGGATGGGCTCCCAGGCTCCCCTGTGGTTGCCCCCTCTGCACCCCTGGTGTTATGCCCCTGTCCATAAGCATAGAAACAAGTTGAGGGTCGCACTCCAAAATCAGTTAAGTCTTTTATTTAGTGACCACTATTTGTACTTATGGATTATATTATTCTAAGTATTTATCACATTTGCACTTTATGTATAATTGTTTAGCACTTTATATGTAAATGAAGGGCCCACCCCTAATTGTGGTCACATGTTGTTGAACAGGTATTTAAGTCACTCCCACTGTTACACTTACATCATCTGAGGAAGGAGGCACCTTTTACCCCCCGAAACGTTGTGTGTTTTGATGTTGGTCACTAAATAAAAGACTTAACTGATTTTGGAGTGCGACCCTCAACTTATTTCTATGCTTTGAACTTTCATCCATGGAGGGTTGGATACCAGAGGAGCGAGCACCCACAGGTTGGACAGAGTTCATTGGGCCTATTTCTTATTTGTGCCCCTGTCCATAAGTCTGAACTTTTGTCAGCTTAGCTTAACAAGAAAACAGTGTGATGCTGTGTTCAAAATTCCTTGCAGAAGTAAATGAGAAAAATAAAAAGACCAACAGATGGCCAATCTACAACATTAAAAAAGAAGAAGAAATAAAATCACGCTGGGTAAATGGAATTCTCAGCAAAAACGTATACATATTTATGAGCCTTAAGGATCCCATTTTGGGCACATATACTATGCAGGCAGAGTTTGTGATTTAATGGATATAAGACTAATTTATGCCTCATCTGCTGCTTGTGTGGATGTTTAATTTACTTTGAAGGAGTCACATGGAAGGAAATATTCCTCCAACATGGAAAGAGAATGAATTGGAAAAATGAGAAAAGAAAGATTGTTATTATTTGCTTGTGAAGGTTCTCATTCATCCAGGTCATGGTATATCTGTTATTATTATATACTAAAAAAACAGGTTCAGGAGTGAGAGAAGAGAGATAGAATTCCCAATTCATAGATGCAGTAGCCTCCCTTTACTGTGAAGGAATATTACTTAGGGACTTGTTTACTGAACTAATTCTGTTGGAAAACCACAAACAATATGTTCTTTCACCAAGGACCCTTACCTATTGTTTCTTGTTTATAGCGGGTTTAGCTTATATTGACTTAGCCTTCAATTGACAACACACTTGGCAATAACAAGTGATCAAGATGCGGGCGGTGACTGTATCACATCACATGTATGATATTCGCCAATCACAAGTGTACACATGTATCTATTATCCCATCCCTTCAATTCTGATCATCCCTAAAAGTCTGAATAAAAGGACCTCTCAGAGAGATCTGAGAGGACACACAGAATGACGATCTAAACCCTCAGTGTGTGTTTCATCACTTCATATGGCACCTGAACAGGGACACGGACATTAATCCTGGACAGGAACATTAACCCTGGACAGGGACCTTAACCAGGACCCTTCATCCCTTTTTACTCTGTCTGGCAAGGACTTATAGGTGCACCTCTTCATCCTACAACCGTAGGATCCCAATTCAGGGTAAGTATGGGAGCATCACTTACTCAGGAGCAAAAAGTGCATGCAAAACTAATCATAATTTATATATTAAGGAAAATAGGGCAGCCCATGTCAAAAGTTACACTATAGGGTAGTGGAATATATACTTGGTGTCTATTCTGACTTATTCTTTGGATTTTTGGAAATTCAGTACTGAAAGCAGAACATTGTTTAATTGGATCCAAGAATAAAGCAGAATCATGTTTAAGAAAATATTCAATGTAGCATTGAAAGCTGTTTGTAATATAACCATTCCAGGATGGGATGAACAGCTATATGAAAGGTTAGACACTGAGTGGTGCCTCAATAGAGGAACATGTAAAAATTGGGAATCAAATATGAAAGATGCTGAATCAATTGATATTGTGAAAAGAAATAAATGCATTAGGTAGTAGTGGTTGGGTAGCGTTGTCTGGGTATCACAAACCGCACCAGAAAACTGTTAAATTTCAGAAGAAAACTTTGGAACTTGAAAATCGGTTAAATGAACAACAAAGTAACTTAAAAATGTTGCAGTGTCAGAACTGTCATTTACTGATGGAATCTTCAGATAAGGTTGAGGATAGTGTATGCATAGATAAGGATGTGTATTCTGATAAAACTATTGATGAAAAAGTAAAATCAAGTAACTGTGAGACATATGAAACAGAGATGAAAAGTTACCCAGATGTAAAAGAAAAATCTGATTTAATTAGCTTGTTAGCAGAGGAAATTAAGAAGCATAATGTGACGTTGGAATTAATTCTGCAACATCAGGAATTACCAAAGGTCTCTGTGATTACTAAGGAACAGGAACATGGACCTGACACAGGAATGATTAAGGAGAAACCTTTTAAATTTTCTGTTTGCTATTTCTGTAATCATGTTGGCCATCACCAGAAATTAAGGAGATGTTTAAAGAAATTTGGTACTGCTAAGAATTCTCATGGAAAGAGACAAGCTCAGACAGCTTCTGTTACTAGTAATAACTCAGATGACCAGAATAACAAGAATTGTATTACTCAATTGCCCATGACTAGACCACAATGGTAGTTAAGAAGTTATTCCTTGTTAAGGAGAAAGGAATCAATAACTTAGTTAAACCTTGTTTCTGAAAATGTTTGGTAACTTATTCAATAAATGTTGGTAATGTTTATGTCTGTAGGTAAATATGCAGTAAATTAGTTGGTTGGGAGATTTTAAATTTTAAAATGCAGTACTGGAACTATTAGGAATATTACAGGCATTAGAGGAGATTATTCATTGCAATATAAAATAATGCAAAATGGATTATTTTTTAGATCAATGTGATAGTGGGGAAGATTTGTGTAGGGTTGTCATCAAGATGGCTAAACTAATGTTAACCTTAGTTCTACTTATACAAAAGTTATTTAAGTAAGCAATGTTATTTACATGTTTACCTTACCCTACTTCATTGTCATATCTGTTCTTATTTTGTATTTTTCTAAATAGAGTTATTCTATCTTCCTGCCCCTATTCCAGAAGGGAAAACACCTAAACCTAATGAACCTTAAATCACAAAGCTTTTTTTGTCTGTCCCTAGACTAACTTCATAAATCCATGTTTACCTACCATATAGAGATGCCCTTTGGATAGCCAATTAAAATTGTGAAATTTAGTTAACAGTCCTTGGGGTCAATCCATTTGACTCAAACACAATGGTTTTTCTTTTTGTTTATCTTGTGTAAACGCACAGGACTACAACTCCCAGCAACCTCAGCTATCCATTTTATCAGTTACCAACTTTTATTGAATAGGAATTTAATATCAAAGTAGTAAACTTTGTTCATTAGAGTATTAGATCGGAAGGATCCACTTTTTATAAAATCTGTTCCATATATTAGAGTGTAATAAGATCGATATTAACCGCAATGTTATTTTTTTTCAATGGATTCTAATATTTTTGTACTTTTATAGGAAATGTACATTTCATTTCATGGAGAAACCCAGGGATCATGCTAAGAAGTTACATTTTTGTTATTGGTTGCGTGTGCATGGACTAAGGTTTATAAAGTTTACAAATATTAATCATTGTTTAAGAAATTGGAATTTTTAATGACATTTTTAAATAATAATTAGAATTTAAAAAAAAAAATACTGTATGTACATTGTGAAACACTTTGATAACTATATTTTAAATTTGTCATATAATCTGGCCAGTTATATGATACAATTTGTGTCAAAGATGTTTTATATAATGTCTGTTACTAAATTATAAGATTTATTATGGATCTATTTGTTCCCCATACGTACATACATATTTTAGCTTTTATTTTTATTTTTTTAGCATTATACATTTTTGAGAATTGTTTTTAACCTATAGATTATTGTAGTCAGAAAACTTTATGAAAGGACACATATTTAACTTTCTTTTACCTTTATATCAAGAAATGGTATTGTGTCACTTTTGAATACCTGTGCATTGTTATTTAGTACATGGAAAGTGCAGATATGGAGAAATATGCCACAATCCATTCCATGTAATTTCTCTTGCATTAAGCCTTGACTGCCCTTTCCTTAAAGGGGCTCACTTCTGACCCTGTTTTGGTAGAACAATAGACACTAACTAAAAGCACTGTATGAATTAGGTAAAGAACATTAGGCTATTTAAGACCCTTTCAGAAAAAAAATTAAAAATGTGAAATTGTTGCCTAGTTGCAGGGTTATTCAAGAAGAGTTTAATCTTGTATTGCACTTAATACAGCTGGAGGTGCACTCTTATCCAAACTTCGGGTGCAGATGCCTCCATTGGTTTTCCCTTTAACCATAACTGTGATAGCAAGCATCAAAAATCAGAGGATCGCACTCCAATCAATTTAAAGTCTTTATTGTGAACCACACATCACAGACACACGTGCCCCCTTCTTGTATTGTTCACTTTCAATCTACTCTATTTTTCCACAACCACAGGTATGTTACAGACAACTACCTGATTTGAAATGGCATGGTCTAGTGCCACTGATAACTTAGGGGCGGGTCATGCTGTTCTCTCCTTCAGGTCCTTTGTGGGTTTGAGCTTGGTGTGTTAAACTAGCACAGGATGGCCAGACAAGTGATCAAGAGGTGGGCGGTGACTGTATCACATCACATGTATCTGAGAGGACACACAGAATGATGATCTAAACCCAGTGTGTGTGTCATCACTTCATTACTGTAAACAATTAGAAGAACCCCTTATTTATTTATTTAGGAATTAATACAGTATCGGGTGCTATTAAAGGAGTATAAAAGTCTAACAGGTCGATTTACCCAGAGCTGCTATCTCTCAGGGTAAATCTCCCGAATGCAATTCAATATCGCGTTTGTGCAAGAGGGTAAATCCCAAAAGGGATTTATAACCACAGTGTGGTTATAACGCCAGCTATTAAAAATCATGGGCCAAAAGGAGTGCAAAAGTGCCGGATGGGCCTGGGTGTCTTTCACGTAACCCACGCATCCGCCACTAATATGGAGTTAACCAGTAGTGAACCGTTTAGCGCGACTTTAACTCCATATAATTGCCCACCGCTGAGTTAATCTCCCTTTAATATTATAATACATTTATGCAATTCCCTATGTAATGAGGAATTAATCCTTATTTTAAAAAACATTTTTAAAAGCTACCAAACACTTTAAAACCATTCCAAACATTGATTTCTGATATTAATTTCTTGTCATAGTTTGGCTTACTGAGATCCTCTTAGCAAAGAATTTTTAACATTCATGTGTTGGAGGTGCGTGCCTTTTCATGTTCACAATAGGGATGGACTAGAACTTAAATTTGAGTTTGAGACAGATTTTATGAATTCGTACAATCTTGGACTTTTTCAGACACTTCAAACTACAAACTTTCGGAATTTTCGTACTTGATGACTTATTTTTGGTAATTATGGAACTATCAAATTTTCAAATCGATAACCCTCGACTTTAGCATTCCATAACCCTCAAATGTGCCATTTGGTAACCCTCAAATTCCTCAATAACCCTCTCATGTGGCATTCGCTTACCCGCAAATTTGGTAATAACCCTCGAATGTGGTGTTAGGTAACCCTGAAATTAGGCCATAACCCTCGAATATGGCATCTGTTAACCCTCAAATTTGGTAAGCCCAATCATGAGAAAAGTAAAAATTAAACAAGTTTTGGTGACCAGACCATTTTTACTAAGTCCCAGATCCTTGTACACTAAGTTACCATTGCTATTTTAACCATATTTATCAGAACGTTTTGAAATATTTGTCCGATTTCGAACTATCAAACTATCAAACTTTTACTGCAGTTCGAAAATTTGAAAATGAACCAAATTTTAGAAAGTTTGGCCATCTCTAGTTCACAATACGATTATACGAACAATACGACCAAAAACAGCAAATGCTCTGCCAGAACTTTAAACTTGGTTTACTTTGCTTGTGAAGGTTCTCATTCATCCAGGTCAGGGTATATCTGTTGTTCGGAATTGAGAAAGCCAGTTAAATGACTAGCGAAATGTCTTTAAGAACTTAAAGGGTATCAAATTTTCAAAAATAGTACCTTTAGATGCAGCAAGATTCCACTCCAATTTTTTTTTAGATTTTAAATCTGAGCTGTAGATTCTGAGAAATCATCATTTTAATCACAGCATTTACTGGGAAAGACCTGTCACTCCAGAAGCAGAAATTAAAATATGTGACCCATGCTTGACCTTTTTGCCTGCCTGCCAGCACACTTTCTGCAACATTTAAGGTGCCCATACATCTATAAGATTTTACTTACCCGACTGAGCGCTCACGCGATGTTTATCGATGGTGCCGGAACCACTTCTCCCGATCTTATAGATTTTAAATCTGAGCTGTAGATTCTGAGAAATCATCATTTTAATCACAGCATTTACTGGGAAAGACCTGTCACTCCAGAAGCAGAAATTAAAATATGTGACCCATGCTTGACCTTTTTGCCTGCCTGCCAGCACACTGCAACATTTAAGGTGCCCATACATCTATAAGATTTTACTTACCCGACTGAGCGCTCACCGATGTTTCCGATGGTGCCGGAACCACTTCTCCCGATCTATATTTGCCGCAGCGATCGCAAAATCCCATTCATTTTGCGATCGCATGTCGGTCGAATGCAAGATCGGGAGAAGCGGTTCCGGCACCATCGATGAACATCGCGTGAGCGCTCAGTCGGGTAAGTAAAATCTTATAGATGTATGGGCACCTTTAAGGGAATCAGCATAGAAAAGACAGGGGGGAGGGAGGGGGAGATGTGTAATCAGAGCAGTGTCCATGGTGAGGCTGTGCAGAACTTATAAGTGTCGCAGACAATAAAAGAAGGCAGTGAGTAAGGGAGGGTGGGGGGAATTAGGAGCACTCACTAAACATTAATAATTTAATGACAAAGCAAGCACAGATAAATATGTGATTACCATCATTTTACTTCTCTCAAATTGTAGTTTCAGAAAATGTAAAGTTGTTTCAGTGAGTATAGTGACCCTTTAACTTTGAGTCCATTGAATACAACAGATTTACTTTGCTTGATTTGGCCTTTAATCCAGTCACAGCCCAGAACTCACGCAGCAAAGACTGTACTGAGTTTTTTAACAATAGGTGGACTACAGGCTTCTTCATATTGATCAGTATCTGCTTTCTTTTTCATCTGCTAATGGCTAGAACTGAAAACATGGTTGATTAGTGTAAGTTTTAATTTGCTGCCTGGTGTCCATGTGTGAGGCAGAACATGCTATTCCCTAATGTGTGCTGTTCTAGCCTTGCAGCATGTCTGCAACACCATGTGGCTGTACAGCCATTTCCCCCCTTATGTAAGGTTGCAATGAGTGTTGCAGAATGAATAATATCCGCAATTTATGATGTAAACCTGTTAACAGGAGATTACACTGTCCTTAGGTAAAAAAAAGTTACTAATCTTGAAATCAATTAGCTACCCAAGATTTTATCACTAAAGCCTCGTACACACGTGCGATCGCAGGTCACGACGAACAATGTGTTTGAACGTTTACACGATGTGTCCAAATGTCGTTCAGAGATCCACCAGGTCGGTCGGGCATCGATCCCCGACCGAATGGCCGTTTCGGCTGATAATCAGCGTGTGTATGGGCACTTTATTGGCCTTAACGGCAGTTCAGTCAGGGATCGTTGTCCGACCGCCCAGATGGATCTCCGAACGACGTTTGGACACACTGTGTAAACGTTCGAACACATTGTGCGTCGTGGGTCGGGACCTTAAGGCACATACAGGGTTATTCAATAAAAGTTCTTATCATTTAAAATGGTGCTAATTTTGCCCCAACCAATCAGATGTTACCTTTCAAATGTTAAATAAGATCTGATTGGTTGGGGCAAAATTAGCACCATTTTAAACGATAAGAACTTTTATTGAATCTCCCTAATAATAAGCCAATAGAAGCAAGGGCAGGCAAATTCTTCGTTCATATACAAAATACCTTAATGAATTACACCTAGCCCCATACAGAAATATGTATAGTATATAGAGGCTTCACATTCTGCAGTCGCATTGTAACTGCAAATACTTTGCCACTAGCTAGATTTAAAATGATCACCACATGACCAAACCATATTATAAATAGTCATAGGATATTAAAAGACATTTAAATGTATGTATTATTTTATTACCGTAACATAATCCATTTACAGAGCTTTCATGGATTTATTTTATGATACAAATCTGGAAAGAGAGTAAAGGAATCTTTACTGTGATGCCTGTGTAAAATACCATATATATTGTTTTGTTCTATTTATTTAAAAAAAAAAACACTAAATCCAGAAGGCAGCGATTGGTTCCCAAACACTAACAAGTTTGCTTCTCGTTTCTGTCCTTTTCTGTGATGCGACCAAATGATTTTCACAAAAGAAAGATTCAAAATTAAACGTGAACTCTCCAAATAGCTCCTTAATAACTATTGCCCGAATCAATGGAGGTCCATGAATATTTTGACACTGTTTAAATGGCTTTGTATCCTCACCAGTGGGATCTGGTTATTTAGTCTGTCAGGCTGCAAATGTGGAAATATCACCTTTCACTGAGCAAAGTCCAATATCTCATTAGAAAATGAAAATAGAAGAGAAAGGAACCACAAATGCTGTCAGTGGCAGTGAGGAAAGAAATTAAACCACCGGGGGCTTGTATATCTTATACAAAAGATTATGCACTGCCAGCCTGGATAAATCATGCCAAGGCTTGCGGTCTGCAATGGGCTAGAAAATAAAAAACCATAAAAGTGTCATATTGAAATACAGTCACTGAGAATTCTTTTATGATGAGTCTAAATTCGCTTGACGTTCTTTCAGATTCCGGGGTCTCATTGCATTGTTTACACCCATGCATTTGCTGTTTGTGTCATTGTCCTTGCTTCTACAGCAGATTATTCTAAACAGGACTTATTATGGAGGCATAAAAAGTTAAAACACAGATAGCTGAGAGAGTTCTTGTTTAATTTAAATGCCCCATGGCCTGAATCAATGCAAGTCCCCCTTGCGCTAAATTTACTAGCAATAAATTGGCTGCACTTATTAGATAGCCCACTGGTGTAGACAGCAGTTGGGAGTTTCTGAAATGGAATTTAGCATGAAGAAATGCATAGCAGTGTTCTATCGCCTGTGAAATATATCTTCGCTCATCGTATGTGATATTTTATGGGCATAGTGAAGAAACCCTAGTCAAAATGAAACCTAGAAATGAAGCCACAAATAAAATATTCATGTGCAACATACATTATCCTTTTCATCATTAATGCTGACTTTTTTAGTGGATAAAATAATAGGTTACCATATTCGATGATGAATGATGTGTCTGGCGTCTAGGTCTATATTGTACTCCACCTCTAAAGATAGAAAAATTACAATATTGTGTATTAAACTGTATATTGTTAACTGCATTTGATATATGAAAAGTCAATGATTATGTGTTATTTTATACCCAATATCTAATATCAGATTAGGGACTAGGACACCTGCTCTCTAATCTGATTTAGAACACTGATTAGAATTTGCTATCAACCTGTTTACTGCAATTTTAATTTTGATCCATTTGCCTGATCATTTATTGTAGTGGTAATTAATAATAAAACATCTACTTGAATACATTCATGCAGACTCCATCTGTATTCAATCCTCAGGCCAAATTCCAAAGTCAACTTTGTCAAAGATTCACTCCAGATAACTGTTCAGAGAGTGAATCCCAGTGAAGCTTGTGAATTGGTGGAGAGTACAAACATTTTCACCAAATTATATGTAATCCAGTGAGCAAAAAGAGCACCTTGGAAATGAAAAGGGTTCAGAGAAGGGCAACTAAATTAATACGGCGAGCTTGAATATGAAGACACATTGGAAGTTACAATTATGCACACCAGAAAAAAGCACTTGGATGGTAATATGATCACTGTGTATAAATACATTAACAGCCATACAATAAACTATCTGGTGCATTGCTCACCAATAGAACATGTCAGAGGACACACGGACATCCCTTAAGATTAGGAGAAAAGAAGATTTGTGTTAAAGTTCAGGAGGGGTTTTTCACTGTGAGAATCTGGTTGAGTTTCTAAAAACAAAGAATGTTCCATGTTACTGGTATTGATACATAAATTTGGAGTTGATCCAGGGATATTTTTTGATTGCCACTTAGTGTCAGGAAGGAATCCTCCCATACTTTTCCCCCTTCCTCTGGATCATCTATATTAGGCAGGAAATGTGAGTATTGCTGAGTAGGTTGGACTAGATAGATGTCGTGTTTGATGTTTCATTCAGCTCCATCAGGTACTCCTAAAAATATTTAAAGCTACTGGTAGTAATATATATAGTTCTTGTTGATCCAGGGATCCTTTCCAATCATGGGTAGGCTAAAAACTTTGGACTAAATGGAAGTATGCTTTCATTCAATTTTCAACACTACAATATAGTATAGTATAGCATAGTATAGTATAGTATTTGAGGTTAAATAAAGACATACGTCCATCCAGTCTAACCTACTCAGCAATACCCACACTTCCTGCCTAACTGTTGATACAGAGAAGGGCAAAAAAAACCCACCAGAATTATGAAAGGGAAAAAACATTCCTTCCTGACCCAAGAGGCAATCAGAAATATTCCTGGATCAACTCAACTTTATGTATCAATACCAGTAAACCTGCAACATTCCTTGTTTTCAGAAACTAATCCAGCTTTCTTTTTTAAACTATCCAATGAACCTGCCATCACAACGTACAATGGAAGACAGTTCCATCGTTTTTAGAAAAACGATGCACTCAAAAGGTCTTTTCCAAGTTTTATTCAGTTATATAGCAACGTTTCGTGTCCTAGAGCCTTTATCAGGATTGATTAAGGCACCTGGGAAATGGCGAGGGGAACATGTCCATATCATCAAATATCTCATTTAAACACTTCCTTCCGCCACAACCAGGCACTTGTCGGGTTCCACGTGCTGCCTTCGAAGGTTAGGGGCAATTCGAGGGTTACTGAAAATCAAACTATACATTCGAGGGTTATCGAAATCGAACGCTACATTCGTGGTTTACCAAATTCGAACGCTACATTTGAGGGTTACCGAAAGTTGAACACTACATTGGAAGGTTACCAAAAACAAATATTACATTTGAGTGTTACTGAAAACGAACATTACATTTGAGGGTTGCCAAACGAAACATTTGAGTGTTACGGAAAATCGAACATTACATTCGAGGGTTACCGAAAACGAACGCTACATTCATGGGTTACCAAACGCTACATTTGAGGGTTATCAAATTTCAAAGGAATGCCAGGAAGATAAGTAAGATTTGTGAGGTTGAAGTTATTGGGGGCGGAGAAGGTAAGAATAAAATTAAGTCCCATGGGTGGATATGCCCTCTAAGTTTTTATGCAGTAAGAGTGCAAAATTTTGCAGCAGCCAATCAGTTGTTTGCTTTTTACTAGGTAATTGCAGTTAGATAACATCTTATTGGTTGCTGTTGATCAATAGTATTAGTAAACTTTTCAATATTACAAAATAACAGGAGATTTTTAAAAAAATAGTGAGGTGCTTGACATTTTTTTTTATAGTTTATTTTTTCTGTTTTACTGATTTGCTGTCTTCAATGTTTTGTGAACTTGACCACATTACAAATGGGCGTAATATCCCTGATGTGCATCAAAATGCTCTGCAATCATTCTGTTTTGCATAATTAACTTAGACAAACCCTTGGTGCATTCTGTTTCTTCACTTTTTATCACTGAAGCATCTAATTTAAGGCTGTAATTTCCTTGCATAGTAACTTGTGTTCAAGGCTAGTCCCTGACATGAGCTTGCACAGAACTTGCCTCGGGTGACTGTTGCAGAATATCTGCTGTCTTCAGCAAAACCATTTAGCTGAAAGCCCTTGTTCAGAAAAGATCATTCATTTTGCCATCATTTGACAATTAATTAGTCTCTAATGATAGTGATTTTACTTTCTCCTAAAGTTATCTTTATCTAATTACTACGTATGTGGATATTACTGTTATTTCTGTAATTACCCCTTGTTTCATCTCAGACTTAGTCTGTTTTCTTTTGTAGTTACAGGGTAAATTCCCCTGAATGTTGTACTGAATGCTGCCACACTTTATCAAACATTGCATGATAAGGCAGTGCTGTATCGATAAGATTTAACTATGGAGAGAGAGCAGGTGTTTGAGGGAACATCAGAAATAGAACAAAGGCCTTTAAAATATAGAAGAGACCAAATGTCACTATGAGGATACCAGAGGTTGTGGGCTAGTAAAATGCACCATATTAAATGCCAGAGACCTATAGCATTCAGGTGGCACTTTGGCTATGAGTGGGGATTCCTGGTTGGAATTCGGTATTCGGCTGTCCTAGTTATACATACCCTCTACAATTCATGTTATTCCTGCGTTTTCTTTACGTCAGTATTTATGCTAAAACATTCATCTATTCCTAATAATATCACGGAGGATAAAGTAATTAGCAGTTTTTTTCTCTATAGGGTAAATAGACAGGTGGAAATGAAGTCTTGCTTAATTTTGTGTTTAATATTTTTATTAAAGGTTAATAAACTTTTAAACAGACAGTGTTTCAAATAAAGAGTATTTTAAGCACTTAAGTGGAGATCCGGGTGCAGTTATGCCCTGGATCACTTGCTAGAAAAGGGCTTAATACCCAAATGTGGAAATGAAAGTAAAATTTAAAGTATATGTTTGCTCACCAGGCAATGTTGGTTCTCCGGGTGCAGCCGGACAGACCTGTTGCTAGGTCTTCAACTCACAAAAAGTAAATATACACAAACAGATGGTGCTCCCAGGAAGGTGAGGATAACCAGTTATATAGATTGAAAAGCATCTTGAGTGACGCTGGACTCAGCACTTAGTCATTGGCCACAAAATGTAGCCCCCAGTTCTATCAAAATCAAACCAAGAAAAGTGACTGTAGGGTCAGGATTGATATTAAAGACCAAAACCTCTGTTAGTAATTTGAATATGTGAGACCATACATTTTGTACTTTTGGACTCTCCCACCATACATGGAAGAAAGCGCCCGGAGCACATTGAAGAAACATAGGTTTAGGAACCCTATACACTCGATTAAGGACTTTGGGGTCTGTTACTCTAAGTACAACATTGAGACTACCAATATTCATCTGAAGTAATTCATCTGTAATTGTAGGGCTTGATAGGAATTTGAATGGATTTTAAAGGTAAAAGTATTCTACAATACCTAACTAAACTACAATCCAATGTTTATTAATGTCTTAGCTCCTCTTCTTTTGAAAGTTTTCTGTGGCTAGGAACATGTTCTGCTACTACAAGTGTCATTGGGGGTGTCGCCACCATTTGCTTTAGGACATAAGTTTCCCATTTCTCCTGTTTTTGTTTGACCTGGCTGTGAGAGGTGTCAGATCAGGAGCAAGGCATATAATACAACATTTTTCTATTATTAATCATGAGCTATGTTGGTCAGGGAAGATTTGTGTCCATGACTCCAGAGATCTGCAATGCCAGGAAAACCTGTATTATTGATAGCTTATTATGCAGAGGGCTTATGGTTGGAGAAGCCTATTGCATAATGTATTAATTCTTGTGCTCCCTCCTCTCCAGTACCAGAAGGTGCATAAAACATTGCAAACAAAGTATAACATGAAAATCATTAGTTCTGCATATTTTGCTTAAACATTTTGTTCCCTTTAAATAGTTGTTAGATTCTATCTGTCAACCATGCTGAGGTAGAACATGGGGTTTCTCCATCCTATTATATTGTGAAGATTTTGTGGCACATTTTACACCTACTCAAGCCTAAATGAATCTATATATCACGATGAGCTACAATATGGAATTCCTCCATCCTATTATATTGAGATGATAAGTGTTGCACCTTCCCTTTCTATTGGCATATTTTGAAGTTAGACCCGCCTAAATAACTGAATCATTTTTATGTATTATATCTATAAAGGCTCTGCAAGAAAGCACAGTGTATATTGTAAGCAGAGAGAAACAGCTAAATTACAACAGTAATCAAGCAGCTGTAATTACTCCCATTTAACATCTTCTTTGAACGCTGTGAGCTCCTGGATGCATTCAAATATTTATGATTAAACAATTATCATTCTTTAAAACTTTAGGTAAAATCTCATTACATTCCAGTTGCTTATTATTCACCCTTAAGCATAAGTCAACTTTGGTCCTTTTTAATTATCCCATGTTGACAAATTTAGTCCTCCAGCATTAGTCATTAGCATAATACAGTAAGAAAATAACTGGGATGAGAGCTCTTTTATTTTTAAAATTTCCTAGAGATCAGAATGCTCTGAATGTAATATATTAAACACTACTTGAGATATTGATCAAAATTGGAAAAAAATTTGAAAATTCTGAATGAAAACCAAAAAAGAAAAATCTTGGTTCAATTTTTACAGTTTTAGGCCAGAATTTCAGTAGAAGGTACTTCAGCCAAAACGTTACCCAGCATTTTGGTGTGTTTACACGTCAGGATGGTGATATCGGGAGCAGAGTGTGCCATACATTGAGTTACACGAACCGGGTGAAGCGACATCATGGAGCTCTGACTCTGGGTTTGGATCGGTCCATGAGTAACACCCCCGTTTACCTTCAAATTGCAGTGTTTGTCAATTATTATCTGCTTCTATGCTGTAAGGGATATCACACTAGTGGGACTCCTATGACTAATTACCTTCATATTGGTGGTACTACTGATGCATTTTGGATTGTACCTTATATCGGATACCAAGTTTGGACACTTTACATTATAAATATATGTAGGCACCCTGCGGGTAGGAACAAAGGAACATCCAAATAATTAAAATATCTACCGTATATTTAGAAATAACAGATATATCAGGAAGGTAATAAAAGGCTGGACAGCCTAAAAAGAGATAATGCATATATAAATAACCATACTAAAAACCCCATTAATAAGAGTTCACTGTAGCAGCACTGTAGCAGCAATAAAGTCACTGTAGCGGAAATAGCAACTTAAGGCTTGACATAAGAGTCCTGAAAGATTCAATAAAAACAGAAGGAAGGATACAAACGATGTGCACACACCTGCAGAGTGGAACTCAGTCTATGAGGAAACAAATACAGTGAACTCATACATCACCGCTTCCACAACGCATTCGGGAATATTCAGTATCGATATCTCCGATCCCCTGGACAGTGAAGGCACTACTTGCCCATGGCAATGCTAGCTCTTGGGATCCTGATAGGAGAGTAGGCAACGTTTTTCCAAGTCATGTAATACTTAGACTCCGGTGCACCTAGAGAAACTATTGAATCAGCGAGAGGGCTACCGAAGGAAGCTCTATAGGAGTGAAACGTGTTGTAGTGACGTGGAATCCAGGAACTGATAGAGGAATCCTTGTGCATGGGCTTGCTTGCCCTCCCGCTGATTCAATAGTTTAAGTCTAAGTACTACATGACTAGGGAAAATGTTGTCTACTCTCCTATTCTATCAGGATTATTATTATTGTGGATTTTTATAGTGCCAACATCTTCCGTAGCGCTTTACAATTACATGTATACATTAACATCAGGCCCTCCCCTGAAGAGCTTACAATCTAAGCACATTTATTTGACACATACAACCTATCAGTATGTCTTTATGATTGTGGGGAAAACCGGAGTGCCTGGAGGAAACCCACGCAAGCACGGGGAGAACATACAAACTCCTTGTAGATGTGTCCAAGGGTGGAATCGAACTCAGGACCTCAGAGCTGCAAGGCATCAGTGCTAACCACTGAGACACCATGCTGCCAAAAGCTAGCATTGCCATGGGCAAGTAGTGCCTTCACTGTCCGGGGGATCGGAGATATCGATACTGAATACTCCCGACTGCGTTGTGGAAGCGGTGATGTATGAGTACACTGTATTTGTTTCCTCATAGACTGAGTTCCACTCTGCAGGTGTGCACACATCATTTGGATTGCATCCTTCCTTCTGTTTTTATTGAATCATTCAGGACTCTTATGTCAAGCCTTAAGCTGCTATTTCCGCTACAGTGACTTTATTGCTGCTACAATTGCCGCATATATTTTACAAATATTTCTTTAGAAAATTTCTTAACTATCTATAGCTCTTTTCCTTGTACTGAGAAAATTATTTTCAGCAACCAGCATTAATGAATTAAATTACCTACCACTGGCAGAGTTAAGTGGAATTTTGTGTGGGGGTTCATAACATTTTTCTTCTGCCACCATTTAATTCCATCTCATAAAATAGAAAATTCCAAGTGAAATGTTTACGTTGCAGCTAAAGGTTAGCCATCTTCACTGGAACCATCTGTACCTTTTATAGCTGCACCTGTTTGGAGCAAGTGCTTTGCATACACAATGCAGCTGCTCCTATTTGCTGTCAGAATAAGTAATGAAAACGATGCAGCTGTAAATATACAGAATCTTAGAAAGCCATAGGATGCCATTGGTAATTCCAAAGACCTCCTGCTTATTTACCACAGAGTGCAGGTCCTAAAGGTCTGCTTCACATGGGTGAACTTCTACCTCACATTCCCTTGACAGACTTAAGGATTAATTATAACCTGATAATTATAACCTATAACCTTTATTAATTATAAAACTATAACACCAACTGATATACCTTTCACTCCTGTGACAGCTATATTTAAAGGGCAAGTTCCAGCCCCAAAATGAAAACTTACATACAGGTAAATCACCCCTCAAAGCCCTAAACGGTAATAGTTTGAAACCTGAAATATATAAGTCTAACCTGAAATCCTGCACAATGTCCTGTTTCCCCTGTTTCTGCTTCCTGGTTCTTCCAGTTAGTAACTGTCAGTTATGGATTTGACAGTTGACATCACAGCCAATGACTGAATGTTAATCCCCTGTCTGCCTCTTCTGAGCATGCCAGGCTCAGTAAATGCTCAGTACAGGTTTCTAAATTGCTCAGTTTCCATGATGCATCCAAAAGCATAGCAGGCATACAGTAATGAATTCATAGGACAAACTATGATATATCAACATATTTTAAAGAGGCCATTCTTTCTAAAAGATGGTCTTATGAGGGTGGAGTTGCCCTTTAAAGGGTAAGTAAAAAACAGCAATGTCCTCATCGTTGACATTATTGAGTTTTAAAATCTTCAGCAATCACACACATTCCCTTCCACAATGTGGCCTTTTAAGCCAAATTCAAAGTTTATACTTAAACTTTCCCTTTCTAGTTATAACCTCAGCTGGAAATATATTATTATATGCACAGTCATCAGGACCAATCTTTGAAAATTAATTTTTCCACTCCTGAAAGGAGTTACAGAACATGACCCCTCACTGGCAGGCTCAGCCTCTTCTGCTGCAGTTGCGAGCTGGTTAAAAGCTTGCACAGCTGCAGAAGTAATTTTGGTAATGGTCGGTAGCCATTGGCTATTGGGTTATGGGGACTGCTTAAATAAATGTAAAATATTGATTTGTGGGCAGTCATGCCCTTTAACAGTTCTCTCTATGAAAAAGGCAAAAAAAATTACTTTCTAGTATCGGCAACTGTGTAAAAATTCCCAATATCTATTAGTGACACTGAATTTTTACTTAATTTACCACAGCAATAAAAAGGGAGGATCCCTAGAGAATCACCTAGTGGAGTATTGCTCATATGTAATTTTCCTAAACCAGTAAATAATTGTGTGTTTTTAAATGATACCTTACAGTATATATGCAATTTTTAATACTTTATAGTATTTGTTTGGAAAACAATATAGCGCTCTAAAAGGTGTTTGGCAAACAATAAAACAGATGTGATTTACTGTATTGTGTCAAATGTGAAAATTCTTCCTACTGAATTGTGTTAAAGGGTTCCTTATGATTATTGTGGATTTATATAGCGCCAACATCTTCCGTAGCGCTTTACAATTACATGTATACATTCACATCAGTCCCTGCCCTGAAGAGCTTACAATCTAAGCACATTTATTGGACACATACAACCTATCAGTATGTCTTTATGATTGTGGAGGAAACCCACGCAAGCACGGGGTGTGCAGATGTGTCCAAGGGGAATTCGATCCAAGGGCTTCAGCACTGCAAGGCATCAGTGCTAACCACTGAGCCTCCGTGCTGCCTGTCACATGTGAACTTCGCTATTCGCTGTGAGCACATATATATATTGGGTGCCATTTTATTTCAGAGGTATGTCAGACATTCTAAAGTTTTTCTTTTCTTCAGGAGAGAAATCTAAAGCTCTGTGCACGCGTTACATAAAAATCAGTCCAACCATCATCCAGTGTTCACTCCAAAAGGACATTTAGTGTAGCAGGAGCTGCTGTAACAGAGAGGCAAACTGTCTGTCCACTGATAATGTAGATCATCATCACTTTACATTAATTTAAATAAAACTGGATTACTGAAAAATACAACACCCCTGTTACTAATGCCTGTGATTAAAAGAACTCTCGTCTCTGCCCATGTCACCCACGTCTGCTTCAGCTGGCAACTGACTTATTTAATTTGGCTCTATAGCAATATTTTTTTTACCTTACTTATATTTGCACATAGCACCATCAAGGTTGTGTCATTGTCTAGTTTGGTGGCATGGGAGGAAAGCACCATTTGCACCGCTAGCAGCAGTACTTTTTGACCGCATCTGTAATTTTCAAAAGTGTATATATATATATATAGTATAATATATAGTATACTTTCTGATCATGATGTGAAAGGAACAATATCAGCATGTATCAATATTGATCCTTTATTAATAAAGATGCTATTTCTGAGTACAGCACTAATAAAATGGCAGCATTCGAGGGAAGATTTCTAACTGAAAGATTTCCCTGAAAGTGCAAGTTTCTATAAAGAATAATACTCTTTATTCAGAGGTAAACCTTTCATATTTGTGTTTTTTTAACTTTCCACCAGTTTTTTTAACTCTGAAATTCAATAATGTTCCTGATGTTATATTACAACAATGTCTGGTTTTCATTTCAACCACTGTTTTCAGGTAAATCTTATACAGAAGGTGAAAGAGAATAAAAGTAATTCTGGAGGCACTGCACCAGCATCATAGCATCAGTCTCCATGTAGACGTCCCAGATTTTAAATTAGAAGCAAGGGGCATATTCACTAATCAGGGGTATCTGAAATGGTCGTGGTTGTACATTTATAAACACTCGGCCATACAATACCACGCGGTAGAAAACTACCTCAATGTCAGGGCCGCCTCCTTAATGAGGCAGGGTGCAACATATTACAGAGCAGCACCCTGTAGGGAGGTGGCCATTTTGATGCCGGAACTTACATAGTGATAGAGGTGGCCCAAATCTTCTTTTCCCAGTAGTACCCCGCGGCTTGCACGGTGACGTCATCACGCAGCCGTGTTGTACTACTGGGAACTGCTGCCCCTGCGTTGCCTCTGCAATGACTCCCGGCCTCTAGCTGCATCACTGCACATGGGTAGGCCTATTAGGCTATAACCTACCCCATGTGCAGGGCAATGCAGTCATTATGTTAGTGGAACAAGGCAATGCTGCCATTGTCTGCACATGGGGTAGGTAATAGCCTACTCCAGTATATGATGAAATTGCCAGTTTGCTGACATTATGTGATGAAATGCCCATGGCTACCAGTTTGTGATTAAATTCCCATGGATACTAGTATGTGATGAAATTCCCATGGCTACCAGTATGTAATGAAATGGCTACCAGTTCATTCCAGTGTCTGGAAAAAGGGTAAGGGTAAGGGTTTGGAAGTTTTAGAGCCTAACCAATCAGACAGAGTTCTTAACAAAGTCCAGGAGCCTGAACAAACCATATAAACACATGGATTTGCCAGGACTGAGAGAGGATCATGGGGGAGAAGAGAGGAGTTGTGGGGGGTTCTAAAGGATAGCCCCAAAGAAACTTAAAGGACAACTATACTCACCTCACTCTCGCTCCTCTTACTCCATAGCTGCATAGTACCCAGGGTGAGGACATAAAATCGCTAAGTCCTCACCCTGGGTACTTTCCCTAACTCCTGCACTACTTACCGCAAATCTGCTTCGCCGATCGCTCCATTCCTCTGCTCTTCCTGCTTCAGTGACAGATCGCGAGGCAGCCAATAGGAAGATACGCTCTGCAAGGAGGCGTGTCTTCCAATTGGCTGCCTCGCGACTGTCACTGACAGTAGAAGAGAGGTGGAACAGTGTGGATCGGCGAAGCAGATTTGCGGTAAGTAGTGCAGGAGTTAGGGAAAGTACCCAGGGTTAGGACTTAGCGATTTTAGGTCCTCACCCTGGGTACTATGCTGCAATGGATCGGGGAAAAGGTGAGTATAATTGTCCTTTAAAGGAAAAAGGACGCCCCTCATTGACTGTTCCTGTGTGTGGATCTTGGCTTCTACTTTGGCTGTAATAGACCTGCTTTTACCTTGACTGTTCCCTGATGTGCGGATCACTTTGCGAGTTTTACTACTAACTGGTTGGATTCTGACCCACATTGGATCTACAGTGGTTCTTCAACTAGAAATTCTACACAGATCACCAGACTACCAGAACTTTCTTTTTAGTACATTATCTAATTAAGGACAAGAACACCTACAGTAACTCAAAGGAAAGGTATAATAAGGCACCTTTATCTCTCTAGGTCAGGATTTTGTCTGATATTAGTTAGTTACTAAAGGTTATATATCTGTTTTATTATTTATTATTGTCTACTCAGGGGTTATTTGTGTTCATTCTTCTCTTATATTTGATTGAGTAGATTTTATGTACGTTTTTGCAATTATACTTGTGATCAAATACATATATAAATATCTTCTAGTATCCGAGTGATTTCTTTGCCACACCGCCTGCAAAAGAACCACATATTTTGTATAGAAATCTTACATAATTGGCGTGGGAGGTAGGATAAATCTTACACTACTATAGCTCTTGGTATTTTGTACCATGGTTAGTACTTTGCAACAAAGTCATAAAATACTGTTGTATTCAAAAAATACCAGTACCAGCTGAATTGTGATGCTGTTTCTTTATAAATGCGCGCTATATTCCTTTAAAGAAACATTCAAGAAACCCTTCAGGAAAGCAAGCAGGTTTACATAGTCATTTTATAGGTACACTATACACATGTAGTAACTGACTGCTCTCTGGCTCCTCCTCCAGTCAGAATCACTGGCTCTTCTCCCATTCTCTACATTGGCAAATTTTGAGCAGTATTTATACGGGATTGATATCGGTAGTTGGTAGCTGTGGTCAAACAATACTGCTGTGGCAAAAAATAACAATATCGGCCAGTAATTTAAATACTGTCATAAAACATTGTATCCGATAAAAAATCATTAATTACCTGCTCAACCGTGAAGGAATATACTGTACACAATGTATCTCTACTTACATATTTCCTGTTTAAAACAAATGTAAAACAAATCTTTTTATTTAAATAGGTTATAATTTCTCCTTTTAATCTCCAGTAGTAAAGAGACGAACAACAAGGAATCTCATTATCCAGCTGGTTTTGAAAAAACTGTAATCACCTGTAGGCCAAATGAAGTAGATATTTAATTGGGAAATGTGCTTCTGCATTTTTATCAGCACATTTACTTTTGCAGCCATAGTAATTCAGCACCCGAAATTAAAATGTAATTCACTTCAAATCAACTGAAAAGGTTTATTCTGAGCAAGACTTAAACAGTTTTTGAAATTAACATGCCGAAAGGACAGGACAGTAATAACTTAGATTATGAATTAAAAATAGATGGTGCATATGCTAAGAAAAAATATCCAAGTGCAACCTGGGGCCTTCAGCAGGGATGGTATGAAAGTCAAGAGATTTTAAAAGTAATGAGATCAGTTCATTAAGTGCACCTAGCATGGAATGCATCAGATGATCAGCTGTGTTGGAATAAAGAATCTTTCATTATACTTGTGTGTGTATATTCTGGAGTGCTCTATTGCCTAGTTATGTTCTTTTCCTGCATGGGTTTCCTTGATGGTTAAGCAGTGGGGTTTTTGGTAAGTTCCTTTTTTTAACACAGAAGCTGTATCTAAAATATTTATTGCATTCACTTGTTTTAGCCCTATGGAAGGGGTTTTCAGTTTTGAGTGATGGAATTCTATGTTGTATGTTGAAAGTCCCTATCCTACCTCCCTGCCCCGGGTACTTTTCATTTTAACTTTTTTTGAAAGTATCTTCTTTAAACAACAACAAACAGTACCTTCCACACACTGTTGCAATGTGTTCCTTGCTCTATGCATCCATCCAAATGCAGGTAAGTACATACAATATCCCAAAAAAGAGAAGGAGGAAGGAACTAGGTTTGGGGGGGGGAGGGTATTAGCAGTCTCACTGGGATAGATAGCCCAGGAGGAAAACAGGGTGTAGAGAGGCCAGTGGTGGGTGGAAAGGGGGTGGGGCTAGCATATGGGATAGGGAGGCATGTGTATTAAAGTGTATGAATAAATTACAGGATCATAATCTAAAATGTATGTTTGCAAATGCGAGAAGCCTGGCTAACAAAATGGGTGAATTGGAAATTATTTGAAATTGAATGAAAAGTATGATGTAATAGGTATAGCAGAAATGTGGGTGAACAGTTCTCACTACTGGGCTGTATATATAGAAGGATATGCCTTGTTTAGGCAGGACAGAAAAAAAAGAATTGAAGCCAAATTTAAAAGAAGAGATAACTGGCGATATGGATGATAAAGTGAAGGCAATATGGGTGGAATTAGGCAACAGGAAAGGGGGTAATGTCATTGTTGGTGTCTGCTATAAGCCCCAAATGCTAGCAGAGAGGAGGTGAGTTAACTTCATATGCGGTTGGCAATGGCTGCAAGTTTGGGGAGTGTGTTCATCATGGGGGACTTTAATTACCCTGACATTGATTGGTGTAATGGAACTGCCATCACAGAAAAAAGCGATGAGTTCCTGAATTTGCTGCAGGATAATTTTCTCTCACAGGTGGTTGAGGTTCCTACTAGAAAAGGAGCTCTGGTAATATCTAACATTGTGGAGCGCATTATAGATATAAAGGTAACTGGAGGCTTAGGGAATAGTGACCATGAAATAGTGGCGTTTGGACTTTGTTATCGAAAGGAAAAGTGTAAACAAAGGTTAACAAAGACATTGAATTTTGTGAAGGCAAATTTTCCCAGGTTAAAAGCAGCTCTTCAGAATGTCAACTGGGATAATGTATTATCAGGTAAAGGTACTGAACAGAAGTGGACTGTGTTCAAGGGGTAGTCAGTTATAATAATCTTTATGTTTAATACCCTTACTTGTTATAGCCTTGTAGAATCATTATTGGCAAATAGTTGTACTGTAGGCTAAAACCTGCAATGTTGTTTTCACACAGTATATGAAAACACCAAACAAAAATGCAGAAATCTGGCTACAGTACAACTTTTTGCCAATAATGCTTCTACAAGGCTATAACCAGTAAGGGTATTAAACATAAAGATTATTATAACTGACTAAGTATAAGACAAAGGCAAGAAAAAGTAACACATCTTTTTTCCTTTGCATTATCCCCTAGGTCTTGACAGTGTTCCATAAGAGAGGATTATAGTTAATCTCTTCAGTTATATCTCTGCCTGGCACATGTAATTAAGCTGTTAATCAATATCTTGTGGAAAATTGTTTTGCTATGCTTTTGCCATAATGTGTATAAATAAGCCTGAAGGATTGTCTTTTTTATGTTGCAGGAGGCTTTACATCTTTACCACTTATTGGTTGTTTAATTCTTTATAAATAATGTTGTTTTACTTGATTTTTTTTCTTTTCTAATAACTGTTTCAGATACATGTCTAGGAATATTTGATCTGTCATCTTTTTCATTTTGTGTGCGTCTCTATAACTAAACACAAAGGTTTTAATGAAACGGTTTATTACATTTTATTGGTTTTTGACAGCCATAGACTAGGTGAACTTGTTTTAATGAAATGCAAATGTCTCTTCCTGGTAGCATCCCCCCCCCCCTCCCCCCAAAATTGGACTTTCTAATTACTACTTAAATTTTTTAACTTCTTGGATATCAATAACCTATTTTACATAACACCTTATCTATGACAGGAGTTATAGTAAAAAAAACTGAAAATGTATTCATACGTACAGTAATTTTAATTTCCTAGACTGAAGATGTCAGTGGTAACTAACAGGTTAATCCCTCTATGTGAAAGCTAACAAACTGCCCCCCCCCCCCTTCTACCTCCGGTCCGAATTGTCACAAGCATGCCAAGAGGGGAGGGAGTTTAGTGACTACTGCCATGTTCAGTCTATGAAATAAAATCTATGAATACATTTTAAGTTTTCCTATTCCTTTCAGTGGCCACTAACGGGCAGTAGAAGAAGGACGGAAGGGTTAATGCCGATACACTTATTTAGACATAGCAGTTTGTAACACAAAGTTAGATGGGGACAAATCAAGTTTGTAGTGTTTAAGAAAAGTGTGAATGGAACTCCAGGTTGCTGCTTTTCCTGAATGGATTCTCCAGCTTGGCAAGCTAACCGATTCCTAACCCACTTGAGCCAGTTGATGATATTACCTTATCTAATTTCCCTTGGAAATAAGTCTTTCTACTGGCAATTACTTCCACCAGAAGCGTTAAGGCTCGTATCATGCTCAATATGCGCCCGAGCCACAACCCTTGACACCGACGGCTACATGCAACGAACAGCTGTTTCGGCCAAGGATCATCATCCATGTGTATGCGTTCAGTCGGGGGTTGTTCATCGATCCGCCGGGCAGATCAACGAATGACCCCCATGACAGAACGCATACACACAGACGATTCTTGGGCGAAACGGACACTCGTCGCGTGTAGCCATCGGTGTCGGGGGTCGTGGCTCGGGACGCACATCGTGCGTGTGTACGAGCCTTAACTCTTCTAGTGGAAGTAATTGCCAGTAGAAAGACTAATTTCCAAGGGAGATTAGATAAGGTAATATCATCAACTGGTTCAAATGGATGACGAATTGGTTAGCACTAGAGATAAGTCCCAGATGGGAGGCCTATGGCCTGAGATGTGTTAATGCTCTAAAGAATCTAACTATTGAGGGTTTTGATGCCCATCTGGTATCTGAAAAAGCCAAAAGTGATTATTTTATAGATTTAAGTGTAGATGGGGCTAAACTTTCTCAAAATCTTCTTGTAAAATTCTTCTCTAAAATTTGAGATATTGGGGGATTATGGTTTATACACCACTTATCAAAAGTCTCCCAGACCCTGTAGTATGCTGATGATGTAAAGGTTTTCCTGGCTTGAAATAAAGTAGATATAGATGATTCGGATAGCCCTTGATTCTTTAATGCTTACTTTTCAGTTACCAGGCAGTCAAAGCAAGTTTCCTTGGATTCGGGAGGTGAATTGGACCCTAGGATAATAGATTTGGATTGCAAGGTAGGTGAATAGGGTCTTACAGGCTCATCTTCTTCAAGAGAGGGAACCAATGTCTATTCGGCCATCAAGGGGTTATCAAAAGTCAGTTCCTGTGAGTGGAAACAAACTTGAGTGGAATCTGTTATGAACTCCTTTATTATAAAGGACCTTTTTATTAAGGACATAGAAAAAGGACATTTAATCATCTGATGGTTGTTGTGAAAGTTAAGTATGAAAATAAGTATAGTTAAGTAAAGTTAAGTGAAAATAAGTATTCTTTGTGCTGATAATGTGCTGTGATAAAGACTCTGTGTAAGTGAATAAACCTTTCTTTCTACCAGTTAAAGGGGTGAAGTTGTAAATTTTGGCACTGGGATTCTAGATTTTAGTACTGCACCTGTTTTAATTGCAAGCAGGTTGCATAATGGTTAAAAGGTTTTGTTGTTTCCCCTTCTCTCTCCTTGCACTGATTGATGTGGGGGCTGGGGCCAATTAGTTAAATAGCATTCACATTGCTTGGATCAGTGGTTTTGGACAGCAGGCAGTGTCTGGAGCCATTATAGAGGGGTTGGAAGTTGGGCAGGGAAAGTTGAGGGGAAGGTAGTTTTGAGAGGGTTACTGGGAAGGGGGGGGGGTGGAAGGTAAGGGTTCTATTTACCAGCTTGGCCATCCCAACAGATTTGCCACCTTAGGTGATGAAGTGAAGGAGGACTGCTCAGAATTTGGGTGTATGGAGCAGGCTAATCCCTTGAGCACCCAGGACACTGCCATCTCTAATACAAGGATCAGGAAGGAGAAGCAGGTGGTTGTGGAAGGTGACTCCATTATTATAAAAGTAGATAGAGTCATCTGTTGCCAAGACCCTACATGCCAAACTGTTTGTTGCTTGCCTAGGGATAGGGTTCAGCATGTGGTGGATCATGTAGACAGATTATTGGGTGGGGCTGGGTGCGACCCAGCATTACTGGTTCACATAGGCAACAATGACAAAGTTAGAGGAGGAGGAGAGGTCCTTAAAAATGATTTCCGACAACTGGGGGCCAATTTAAAAGCAAGGACCTCCAGGGTAGTGTTTTTCAGAAAAATTACCACACCCACATGCTAGGCTAGGGAGTCAAAGGGAGCTTAGGAGTATTAATGAGTGGCTAGAGGTTGGTGTAAGGTTAAAGGGTTTAGGTTTTTAGAGAACTGGGCAGATTTTCTGTAAGCTACAGGCTGTTTAGTAGTGATGGGTTGCACCTCACAGATGATGGTGCAGGTGTTTCGGGGGAGAAGATGGCTAGAGGGTTGGAGAATTTTAAACTAGGTTGGGGGGTGGGTAATATCAGTCTCACTGGGATAGATAGCCCAGGGTGTATAGATTGGCCAGTGGTGGGTTGAAAGGGGTGTGGAGCTAGCATAGGGGATAGGGAGGCTTGCGTATTAAAGAGTATAAATAGATTACAAGATCATAATCTAAAATGTATGTTTGCAAATGCGAGAAGCTTGGCTGACAAAATGTAGAGATGGACTAGTGCTCGAACTTGAAGTCCGAACGGACTCGGACTTCTTAAACTATCCCGGACCCAGATTTCTCGGACTTCCAAACTTTCCGGACATTCGTCATCACTGTTTCGAGAATTATTGAATTTACCAGCTGTTCGCTAACCCTTGAATGTATCGTTCACTAACCCTCGAAAGTATCGTTCATTTTCGTTAACATTCGAATTTATGGTTCTATTTTCGGTAACCCTCGAAAGTATCTTACAGTAACCCTCGAATTGGCCGTAACCCTCGAATGTAGCTTGCACAAAACCCGACAATTGCCCGTCGGGTTTAAGAAGTGTTTTAACAAGTTTTGGTGATAGTGGCATGTTCCCCAGACCCTTTCCCAGGTGCCACAGCCATTCACAGTAAGTTACCATTGTTAGTTTAGCTGTAAATCACCCAGACTTTTCAAACTATTGCTCCCCCATTGACTTTAATAGGTCCGAATACGAACTTTCAAACTTTTACTGAAGTTCAAAAACTTTATTAAGTTCGGCTATCTCTAACAAAATGGGAGAATTTGACTGAAAAGTATGATGTAATAGGTATAGTAGAAACATGGTTGAAAAATTTTCACGACTGGGCTGTAAATTTAGAAGGATACTCCTTGTTTAGACAGGATAGAGAAAATAGAAAAGGGGGAGGAGTATGTGGTTAAGTTAAACAAGATTTGAAAGAAGAGATAACAGGTGATATGGATGTTAAAGGATGCAATATACCCAAATATGGGTGGAATTGGGTAATGTCATTGTTGGTGTCTGCTACAAGCAGCCAAATGCTAGCAGGGAGCAAGTGCCATATGCAGATGGCAAGGGCTGCAAGTTTGGGGAGCGTTCTGATTATGGGGGACTTTAATTACCCTGACATTGATTTGTGCATTGGAACTGCCAACATAGAAATTTCCCACTACAACAGGAGCTCTGTTGGATCTGGTAATATCTAATACTGATGAGCGTATAATAGATATACAGGTAACTGGAGGTTTAGGGAATAGTGACCATGAAATAGTGTTGTTTAGTGTATGTTATCAAAAGGAAAAGTGCACTGGGTTAACAAACACTTTAAATTTTCCCAGTTAAAAGATGCTCTTCAGCAGATCAACTGGGATGATATATTATCAGGTACTGAACAGAGGTGGACTGTTTTTAAGAGGATTTATAAGCCATTTCACATCTAAATTTACACCCTTGGGAAATAAATGTAAAAAAAAAATAATAATAAGTCTGCACTTATGTGGCTTAATTTGGATGTAAAGAGGGAAATAGAAAGGAAGAAAAAGGCATTTAAAACCTTTAAGTCAGAGCAAACAGAAAGGGACTTTAGGAATTATTAAAAACTGTAACAAGGATTGTAAGAAAGCAATTAAGCTAGCTAAAATTAATAATGAAGTTAGGATAGCTGAACAAAGCATCACTAACCCAATACAATTTTTTAAGTATATTAAGTGTAAGAAGATGAAGACTGAAAATGTGGCACCATTAAAGGGCATGTCCAAACCAAAACTGAAATTTAATCCCCTACTGCCACACTCTGTAGTTTAAAAAAATCCTTACCTTACATCTCTGCTCCAAATCGTTCTTCTGTTATGCCTTTTCTAAGTCCAGGAAACTGCAGAGTAGAAGCTGTCAGTGAGTCATCCAGTGCCTGTTTCTGCCTCAACCTCATCAATTTCTGAGGCATGTGCAGGAGAGCACTTCCACCATCCGGATCCATCCTCTGAGGCCATGGCACCTAGTGTGAAATCCTCTTTGCACAAGTTAAGTAACAGCTGCCCAACCTGTCTGCAGACCATCCCCGTCTGTGTTTAATATATAAATATATATAAACATATTAAATAGTGACCTAAGTTCCTGACCCTGAGGCATTCCACTTAAATCTACAAAGATGAGGCTCCATTGACAACCACTGTACGTGAGCTATCAACTAATTCTCTTACACACAAGTCACTTGTGTTGCTGATGGAAAATCATCAGCACAGATGGAAAATCATAGCCACAGATATGGCAACTGTAAAATCTGCATTTACATGGATAAAAAGCTGTCCTTCTGCACAGTTGATGGGACTAAGAAATTCTAAATCTCTGATTTTATCAATTGTCGCTTGTGGAAGTATGTACATATGAGGACTGCATTGTAGAGGAGCACTCTAACCAGATGTATGGACCTGCGTTTGTTATCCGCAGGTGAGATCCAATCTACAAATTCTGTTATATTTCCTCTGTGTCCTCAATAACAGATTTCCTTAGTTCAATTCTCACATTATATTGGGCAGTTGCAACTTTGCTCCTACCGCTATCACATGACTTATGATCTATTTGCTTATATGTGTTCCAGCCATACACTAACTCCATACACTGTCCCAATATATGGACTGTCTGGACTTTAATCCTGGACTGTGTATTTCAGCTGTGATTTGTTTATCTGCATTTATTTCATATGTTACATTACACATATACAGGGAGATTTTTAAAATGGTTTTTAAAATGGTGCTAATTTTGTTCCAACCAATCAGAACTTATTTAACATTTGAAAGCAAACATCTGATTGGTTGGGGCAAAATTAGCACCATTTTAAACGATAAGAACTTTTATTGAATTACCCTGATAGTATATGGGTAGGCTTTCTAAGACTGGGGTTTCCACTTCACAGTGGGTTAAGTGATGTTATTATAAAAATTGTGTTTTTATTGTCACAGAAGTGTCCACCACTTGGTGATTGTTTTTATAAAAGGACACTGAAGTGAAAATAATGATGCCTTTATCCTTCTTTATATTTTTAGTGCTGCCAGGAACTTGTTCCCTTTTTGCTCTAAGTGCTCTCTGTCACTAGTTCTCCTTATGTCCTGTCAAACTCATTCCTAGTTAGTATGCAGTTCACTTTTCTCTGTGCCCAGCCTCTCCCAAAATCTGATTTACAGATACAGGGGGGAGCATGTGCAGTGGAGATGCTTCTATGGTTTTTGCTGCCTGAGCTATGTTTTTTGCTACCTAAGCCAAACTTTTGAATGATTATTTCCTGGTGTGGTACAAAGCCACTGTTTTAAAGTGGGTGTGGCTTTGACGGTGGGCTTGGTTTTAGCGTGGCTAATATGTTACAATTATGAAACTCCTATCACATTGGTATTTAAAAAGTTCCTCAGACAGTCAATTAACAATAACGTTAACTACTAGAAACAGATATCACATCCCTTTCTCAAACAGCTTGTGGTGCCACTACCATATTGCTTCTTTCAGGTTTTTGTTGCTCAAATCAATTTAACTTATTTTGTAGCCCGTGCTATACATGTTTATTCAACTGTTACAATACATTAGAAATGCCATACTTTCTGTAGTATAATAGATTTTACCCAAAAGATTTGTAAGCCTGCCACCATGTCAAGGTAGACTCTTTAAAGGGCATGTCCACCCCCAAAACTATAATTTAACGCACTACTGGCCCCTCTGTGTAGTGTAATAAAATCCTTACCTTACATCCCTGCACCAAATGGCTGCCCTGCTAAGTCCAGAAAACTGGCCACCAGGAGCCTGGCAGAGTCCATATAGGACTGCCTCCTGTCTCTCCTACTTGAGAATGTTGCCATGCGCACTGCAGTCCTCCCCCCCTCCCTCTTCCTCCCTCTTCCTCCCTCCCCCTAGTGTAAAACCCTTGTGGGGTATAGTAGGTCTTCCTCCCCCAGTTCAACTGCTATAATAGTTTTTACAGAAACTGCCCCAAATTCTACTTATCTCTCTCCCCCTGGCGTTCTCCACTGCCGGCAGCCGCGTCCTTGATTAGCTGCCTCTCAGCCAATCACGGATGCGGCTTCCAGTCCAGCCCCCTGCATGCAAGCAGAGGGCTGGGACAGTATGCCAGAGGAAAGAGATAAGGTAACTAATGATCAGGGGAGTTTCTGAAAAAACTATTGTAGCAGTTGGGGCTGGGGAAGGGAGACCTACTATATCCCAAAAGTCCTAAAAAGGGGTGGACATGCCCTTTAAGCAGGGTCCTAACTAACCCAAATAGTCTAACCTTGCCTAACAAACTAAAGCTAACCTAGCTATATAAAATGATTTTAAGAACATCATATTAGTTACTAGGGAAAATATTTTATTTTCTTGACCGGTCAAGGAAAAACATTTTTTTTCACCACTGCCTGTCTGCCACCTTTCTTCTTCAGTGCAGGGGTGCCGTCTGAGACAAAAGTCTCGCTCTGCCTAATGGTAGAATTGGCCCTGTTTGTACCTTCAAACAGCCAATAACATTCACCCAGTGATTTTGTGTGATAGTGAAAGTAAAACTGCTTTGCTATGGGAAGGTAAACAGCGCTGGGAGATGTAATCACTGCTTGAATTAAATAAGCGTTTCTTTTAGCTGTAGACGTTTGAAGAGGAGTAGTTTGAGGGGGGAGCTGCTAACTGTGGAATTGGGTGTTAGCTGCAGGCGTGGAAAGAGCAACAGATAATACTTATTCCTTTTCATGGTCTTAATGCTGAATCAACTAGCCATGCAAAGATAGAGAAATAAGCTTTACTTTTATAAAATGGATATTTTCTATATATAGTCTGTCAGGGGGAGGGGCTGGGTGATTGAGAGTTCTTTGCTGACTAGATGTGCTCCACTCTCTTTAAAAAGTAAAGAGATTTAAAAAAAGGGATAAGAAGGTCAGAGAAGGAAAAAAAAGCTGATATAAGATTGGTGATAATTAATCCTTACTACTCTGTGAATAGTTGGAAAATGGTTTAGCACAGTTTACATGTCCTTTAAAAGGTTGTTTTGCCTTATTGTGCTGTTCTTTTTTTTTTTTTACTTTATATGCAGTGAGAGTGCCTTGAGTTAAGCCTGTTTCCCTTCTGTCCCTTATTCCCCCATCTTGTACCCTTCTATTTATTTAGCTCTATGCTTCCAGGCCTAGCACCCACGTACCTGTGTTACAGCTTGTTGCACTATGTGCTCAATCTTTCTTATAAATGTGATTTAAAAAAAAAAAGAACAACTGCAAGCTAAAAAATAATAAATGTAAATCATTGAAATGCTTAACCTCTAAAAATGGTGAAGAACCTAGAATGACAAATCATATATAGTAAATATTATGGGGGCGAATAAGAGTGATCAAGTGTAAAGCTCACGACAGGTAATCTGATATTGACCCTATTTCAGGCAATTATAAATGAATCCATAATCATCCAACAACCAGTCCCATGTGAGTCAGACAAATAACTATTCAGTCCTGTTTAACATTTTTATAGGGCACTACATGCTAATGATACAATGAAAGAAATATTAAATGTGCTTTACTTACCAGCAGGGAAAGAGACCTATGCAATGACTGCATCACATTAAGTTAAGCACATGCCTGCCAAAACAGTAGATCTGCCGTGTAGGGTTTCATGATCTGCCACTGGTTTATAGTGGTTTGCATAGGTGACAATAGGCGCAGTGATTACAGTGATTACAAATTTAAGGTTGTGGAATAGAAAGGTGACATTTTTTATGTGGATTATCATACTGCCTGCAGGTTGCTAAATAGTCCATTCATACCATCCAGTGTACTTTAGTTTGCCTTTAATGAAACTGATTAGAAACGTAAAGCAACTGAGGTTACAGTAAATGTTATTAATTCATACCTATGATATCTTGTGTTTTTCTTTCTTTGCTTGTCTCAATTGCTAGGTACAACAGACAGTCCTACAGTTACTATAGTAACAAATATGCTTATGACTGCAACGAAGTATACAGGAACTGTTTATAAAAATGTATTAACTAATATAAGAAATAAATGCCGCAATAAAAAGTATAGCAGGTATATACATAAAGAATGTATTGTGCGCAAGGCAGTATGTTAGAAAGATGGTAGGAGAAGAATCAATGGAAAACAACTGTTTTCTCGCAGCAAGGCAACAATAAGAAAATACGCTTGAACAAATCTTAGGGTTATTTACAAAACTTCTGAGAGCCCATTCATAAATAATATTTTGGGAAAAGACTATACATACCTTTGGAACAAGCTACTCAAAACAGTCAGCATTAAGTAGCTCTGAGGTCACTCGTATTTGGTCACAAAAAATGTCAGGCATCAGGAGGTCCCCCGATTTCTTTCCAGTATATGGGCAGAAAGATAATAAAACAACACAGATAAAAGAATCTCTTATATGTTGTTTTGGAAAAACATTTTTTAGAGATCCATTGAAAATAGCATACCTGTGAATTTGATGGGAGGTTAGAAATGAATACATAATAACCTATGTATTATAACCAAGTTCTCCGGGGCAGAGACCTCTTTTCTCACGTGTTAAGATCTATATTTCTTATCTATATTCATTATTTCCAAATTTTCTGGGATATTTACAGTGCTTGTTATTCCCATCTTAAATTGGCGCTAACCTATTTATGTTATGTTTATTGTCCTCAGCGCCAGTGGATAGATTCCTGTGTAAGTGGAATATAGGCCTGCAAACCCATTTATGTTCAAGGGAAAAGCAGAAGCTGCAATGACCCATTTATTTTCTTTCATTCTTTTCTTTTTTAATTGCAGCAAAAGCAAATATGGGGGAGCACACTAAAGTGGGGAATCCAAGTTTTTATTGCTTAAACAACATATACGTTTCGGGACACCCTGTCCCTTCCTCTGGCTTACTGAGATGTTGCATATGTCATTTAAGCAATAAAAACTTGGATTCACCACTTTAGTGTGCTCCCCCATATTTGCTTTTGCTAGAATTTTTTGGCCCTTGGAGTAGAGGGCAGGGGGACTGCACCTACATATTTGTCTGGCAAGCAGCCAACAGCGGAGTGTTTTCTGAACTATATTTCGACTTTTTAATTGCAGCTTATAGCTTTTGTCAAATGTCTTCCTGACATTTTATGTCCCTTCAGCTCCCTTTATTAGTACATAGAAGTATGGCTATAAGCATTATAAAGAAGAACTAAGCTTTTCATTTTGTTCTCATTGATTTTTTTCCCCCAGTTCAACTCATAGCCCATGTTGGCTTCAAATAGCCATGCTCCCTGACCCCCCAGTATTCTCTGTCTTTATGCACGGATTCTCTAGCTAATGTTTCTCGTGAAAGATTTGCAGGTTTATTCAATAAAAGTTATTATCGTTAAAAATGGTGATAATCTTGCCCCAACCAATCAGATGTTAGCTTTCAAATGTTAAATAATATCTGATTAATTGGGGCAAAATTTGCACCATTTTAACAATAAGAATTTTTATTGAATCTCCATGCATCTGTAAACTGGGGCACGTGCCCAATTATGCCCCAGTGTAGCACTGCCACAGAGGGAGGGATCATTTCTGAGCTGTAACATGATTGGCTGTCAGCTTCCAGGAAGCCAGGCTCCAGCTTCTTATAAAGTGTACTGTGTCTATTTAGTTGGACATGCCCAGCTAAGGTGGGTTATGGGCGCTTACCTCTAGTACCCACAGGTTAATTTAATAAATCACCCAGTAGCCATAGTAGACACAGCTTTTGGTATTTTTGTGAATGTTCTTTTTCCATATGGGGGAAATGTTATTTGGAGACTTAAATTCCCCTTTAAAATAGGCTAAGGGGTGAACTGAGCTTGGAAAAATCTGGCTAGTGATATCCTAATGCTGCAGGACTGATTGGGATTTTTCCTTATGTCATATATATGGGTGTATACACAACATTTTAGTCCGTATTGCATTATTGCCAATTAGATACTAGTTTTAGATCCAGGAGGTTTTTATAGTTATTTGGGTTATTTGGTTAGAAGAACCCTAATAATACTTGTAGCTACATCTGCTACATAAGAAACACCAACTGATCCTTTATTTATCTGGAATTAAAGGAACAGTTCACATAAAAAGTGAACTATTCCTTTAAAGCAGTGATTGAAGACTGGGAGGTAAAGGACCTATTATTCCTTACCTTCCGTTCTTCAATCCCTTCACCAGGATCCAGGACCAAAGGTAAGTTTATAAGTTCACTGAGTAGCTTTAAAAATGGGTTCGATAAGTTTCTAAAACTAAAGAATATTGAGAATTACTGGTATTAATACATATACTTTAGATCTGGTTGATCCAGGGATACTTTCCGATTTCCATTTGGAGTCATGAAGGAATTTTTTATTTTTTTTGCCTTCCTCTGGATCAACTGTTAGGTAGGGTTAAAAAGGAGGGTGAAAAGGTTGGACTTGATGGACGTATGTCTTAATTCCACCTCAATTACTATCTTACTATGTTACATAAATCCCACATCCCATTAACGAGAAATACAGCCACCTACACACCCATACAGACCATTATCTCACCTTTCTCATACCCACCGTGCACAAGAACACAACCATTTTCGTAAAAGATATTCACATGTGTACTGATAGTTTTCATTGGTATTGTCCTTTATGCATCTTTAGGCTAGTATGGCAAACACTTTGCATAGAAAATAACAAATATATTATAACTTTAAAATTTGTGAGACATAGCTGGATGATTTTCCAATTAAATGCTCCTGTTTTGAATAACTAATTATAGTACATAACCCTTAATAGCATAAATTACTTTATTCTAGTTGCAAAATAAAAGCTGGCATTTACAAAGAAAGACTGAAAATAAATCCAGTTTTCACATAATATGCTCTCATGCTGATGTTTAACATGTTTTTCTAATAATTCATCTAATCAGTCAATGTAGTTTAGAGCTGATTATAAATTGCCTTAAAATTAATATATTACTCTTGCCTTAATACAGCAGTATCCATCATGCATCCATACATTAATAGAAACTTGGATAAATTATACTGTTATTTGTCAGCAATCAAAAACGATTTAATTTGTTCTTGTGATTTCCTGCTGTGTATTACCATAGTAGATAAAGGCCTCCTGGTGTGAAAATTGTGAATGGGAATTGCCTCAAAAAGCACTCAGAGAATCAATAGATTATAATATCTATATATTAAAACTATAGGAATGAAAGATATCTTTTAAGAAATACATTTATGTGAATTTTTCAGCATTTAAATTTAATATTTTAACAGAATATTTGATTACATTTCAAATTGCTATTAAAGGGCATGTTTACCCATAAATTAAAAAACTGGTCATATATCCGTTACCTGCCCCAAACCCCAACTGATATATTCAGCACATTATTATATGTATTACTAACCAAATATTTAAGTATAATTATTTCCTCCAATATGGCATAGTAAGCTGATTACTCCCTCCCTGCAGTTAACCTGCCTCCTCTGCACATGCTCAAGCTTATAAATGCTCTGTGAGCCAAGTGTGGAGGCAGATACCTTTCCCGTACTGGAAAAAAACAACTTGTGATTAAATATCTGGTTACAAATGCATGTAAAAGTGATTGTGGGGGTTTTGATATGCTAATTGGGACTTTCCAGGGAACATAATTGCCAAAAGATTCTTTTACAAGTCATTCTGAACTGAGAAAGCCAGTCAGATGACTAGCAAAACTAGTCTTCAAGAACTAAACTTCAAGTCCAGTTGATCTAACTGAATACAACGCATGTAAAAGTGGTAAAAATAGCAGTTGGGGTTATGAGCAGATAACCAACACCGGTCACCAGTTTTTTTGTTTTTTTTAAAGGGTAAACATACCAATTAAATGTAACATTTTTGTGATTTTCAAATGAAAAATTGTATATAGGTAAACCCCTCCCTAAACTACAAAACTGCAATAGTTAGAAAGATAGCAGATTAATCTGAACTGCTGCACATGTCATAGTAACATAGTAATTGAGATTATATAAAGACATACGTCCATCAAGACCAACCTTTTCACCCTCCCTTTTAACCATACCTAACAGTTGATACATAAGAAGGCAAAAAAAAAAAACAGCTAAAAAATGGAGGGGGTGGGGAATTAATACCTGTAATTCTCAATATTATTTAGTTTTAGAAACTTATTTAGCCCACTTTTAAAGCTATTCAGTGAAGTTACCATTACCACATCTGCTGGAAGACAGTTCCAGAGTTTCACCGTTCTCACTGTAAAGAAACCTTTCCTAACCTGAAGATGAAACTTCTTTTCTTCCAATTTTAAAGGAAGTCCACGTGTCCTCTGATATGAACGATTAGTAAACAATGCACAAGAGAGTTTACTGTATGGCCCATTAATATATTTGTATAAAGTTATTATATACCCATGCAAACATTACTTCTCTAATGTAAACAGCCCTAACTTGTCTAATCAAGCCTCTCCATTCCCTTTATTATTTTAGTTGCCCTTCTCTGAACTGCTTCCATTTCCAAGATGTCCCTTTTGTATATGGGATTCATTAACACAAAGTTATTTTTAGTGTAGGTAGCACCAGGAATGTTAAACTCCAAATGCATCACCTTACATATATCAACATTAAAACACATCTGCCATTCTGCTGTCCAATTTGATAATCTATTTAGGTCAGGTTGCAGCAATTGCACATCATTTTAAGTTTCCAAAGCTCTACATAGTTTAGTGTCATGAGCAAAGAGACCTTGCTCTCAATTCCTCCATCTAAGTCATTTATAAACAGGTTAAAAAGAAGTGGCCCCAGTACGGAACGCTGAGGCACTCCACTTTAGCCCACATAGATGTAGCTCCATTGACCACCACTCTCTGTTTGCCATCCAATAACCAATTCTTTATCCGTGTACAAATGATTTTTCAAGGCCAACATGCCTCGGTTTATACATTAGTCGCCTATGTGGAATATTATCAAAAGCTTTAGCAAAATCCAAGTATACTACACCTGCTGCTATGCCTGAATCTAAATTCTTATTCACTTCTTCGTAAAAAACAAGTAAATTTGTCTGGCACAATTTGACTATTTCTCATAAATCCATGTTAACTACTACTAATAAGATCAGTTCTGAAGATTAAGTCGAGGATATCATCCTGTAACAAAGTTTCCAGCAAGTTCCCTACCACTGATGTTAAGCTTACAGGTCTATAGTTACCAGGTTGGTAACGACTACATTTTATGGATATTGGTATTACATTGGCTTTTTTTCCAATCCAGTGGCACATCACCATACAAAAAGTGAATCTGAAAAGATAAGAAACAGTGGTCTACATAAAACTGGACTAAGCTCTTGAAGATGTATTTCATCCGGTCCTGGGGCTTTATTGATACTAGTAATACAAAATGAAAAATGTTTTGCGCAGCTACCCTCTCTGTTTCATATAGTATAGGCACTGGGGATCAATATAAATATACAAAAAAGATAAAGAGAGATAGTATCCCCCTATATAGTTCAAATACCAATAGTATACTGTATGTACTATTAGTCGATCCAAGTATAAGTCGAGGTATCCATTTTTACCTGAAAAATGAGTAATCCTGATTGACTCGAGTATAAGTCGAGCGTAGAAATTATGACCACTACTGCTACTGTCTACTGATTCTGTATTGTTTTGAGGCTTGAGTTGCCCTTTAAATAGACATCAAAATTCCCATACAGTTGTCCCATACAGTAATAGCCAAATCCAGTATGGCTCTTACTGTATGGGACTACTGTATGGGAATTCTGCTGTCCATTTAAAGGGCAACTAAAGCCTCAAAATAATACAGAATCAGAAGGAAATCTTTTCAACAATAGATACCATTCTCCTGAATTTGGATTGTTTTATCGCATTAATTACCCATTAAATGGAAAGGAATCCCACAAACTAACCCTCAATTCCTTGCCTCTCCAGATGTTTGAAAACTACAACCCCCAGCGTGCTTTAGTTGCTGGGAGTTGTAGTTTCCAAACATCTTCAGTGGCAAGCAATGCATCTGAAAGCCCTGAGCACTTGGTGCTCTCTTAGTCTATAAAGGTTAGAGTCCCTAATTAGATTCCCTATTCCTAGTGGCACAACTGGGATGCATATAAAACAATCATTAAATAGTATCTCCTGGTATACTTATTATACACTAACAGTTAATTTTCAGAACCAATTTGTCGGGACACAAGTAAATCCTTAACAAACATGGCAGCCGCCAGGACTTTAAGTGCTAGGAAATTGTGCTGGGGGCTAAAACTCATATGTTTACAGGGGCTTTATTCCCTTCTTCAAACACCTAAAGAAGGTGATTATGCTCCCCAAGCACTGTGACAAGAGTCAGCATAAATTATAATATGAATCATTTATGTGCTTCCAACACATTTATTGAATAATAATTTGTACTCTGGCCCAATACTTTCACTTTTGGTGGAAACTGAGCAGCTTTTAACTAAAGGGATAATTCTGTCTTCTACAGAACATTGTTTGGAATGTTAGTCATTAGTTATGAGTTGTAGTTAAGGTTGTTAAGTTGGCTGGCTACCACTTAAAGATCTCACTCCAGCTCTTAAAGCAAATATTTTTTTTTCTTTTCTTGCACCTTCTAGTTTGTAAAAGTGCCTAGAGATGCACTTTTTAGAGAACCCTATATGGCAAATGGATGGGCCTTAATGGGTGTTGAGGGTAACCAAAATGACCTAAACTAGACACAATGTGTTGCTGTTTTAAATTTTTTTACATTTTTACTTTCTTATTATTATGCTGGAATTTGTAGGACTTTTTGTTTTGTTTTGTTGGGATTACATTTTCTGGCATTTAATGTAAATTTTGGAATTCTTGTATACTATTTTAGCAACATAGGGGTTCTTCACTTTCTGCAATGTTTAACTAGTTTTTGAATCATTTTCTAATGCCATAGTTCTTCCATAATGCGTATGCAGTAAAATGCTTTATTTCACACAATCTTGCCTATAAAATAAAAGCTGATTCTCTAAATTGAAATAATGCCAGGACGCTTAAGAGTTGCATATCACTGCTTTATACATTGACCTTGAAATAATGAAGGGTCAAATCCAGTGATCATCTATCTCCATAATTTCTCTCACAATTGGCAAATGCAATTTAAATCCTGCCAAGAACTAAAATTGATCTCATTCACAGAGAAAAAAAATACTTATTTATTAAAGGTTTTCTTTCCATTGAGATAACAACGAATTTTACACATTATGAAGTAATAAAATGTATCAGTTCCATAAACGCACATTCAGATTCTATACAAGTAATAATAAAACAAAACAATGTATGCAGAGCATTTAAATAAACACATTCTAAATTAATACATTGCTAGCTATGCCTGGCATTTTAACACTTGCAAAAGGGCTAAATCTGTGTAAATCATAAAAATTTAAAATACTTTTCCACTTGGTGAAATTACAATGGAGAATCCTTGTCCAATGGTTACCAAAGTTAATTAGCATATGAATCCTTACTGATTTTATTTTTTACAAAATTCTCAAAGTATTTCACTGTATTTATCTGACTATTTTAATAAACTGCCAGGTGGACATATACTTCACAGGTAGGTAGTATAGCATATTCCTACAGCACCTCCCTGTTAACAATAAAACACACCCAAAGATAGGAGGCACGTTGTGACAGCAAGCATGGCACTGACAGCTAATTTTAACCCTGGATTCGGTGTGTTTTAGTGTTCACATTGAGGTACAGTAGCAATAAGCTATCCTACCACCCTGGAAAATATAGATACTCCTGGCAGCAAATGAAAATAGTCAGAAAAATATTAATTAAAATTTGTTCATTAAAATTCAGTAGGGGATGTACAAAGCTCCACATTTGAGGTGTCTATATGTCTATATTCTTAACTTTAAACCACTACCTACCACTTAAACACTACCTACCACTTAACCACCATCTACCACTTAGTCACCTCCTACCACTTAACCACTATCTACCACTTAACCACTACCTATCTCTTAATCCCCTCCTACCACTTAATCCCCTCCTACCACTTAACCACTACCTACCACTTAACCACTACCTGCCACTTAACCACTACCTATCACTTAATCACCTTCTACCACTTAACCACTACCTACCACTTAATCACCTCCTACAACTTAACCACTACCTACCACTTTATCACCTCCTACCATGTGGCTGAATTATGATGTAAAGTGGCAAATGGAAAGGAAGAAAAAGGCATTTAAAACCTCAGAGGGAGCGGAAAGGGCCTTTAGGGATTATAAAAATTGTAACAAGGAGTGTAAGAAAGCAATCAAACTAGCTGAAATTAATAATGAAGTTAGGATAGCTGAACAAAGCATCACTTTGCCTAATTTTTTTTAAAGAATATTAATAGTAAGAAGATGAGGCCTGAGAATGTGGCACAATATATTAATGGGGATAAGTTAGTTATGGAGGATGGCGATAAAGCAAATGTCTTGAATCATTTTTTCCCCTCTGTATACACTATAGAAGATCCAAGTACAGATATCATAGAGTATAGTAGCAATAATGGTATAAAAGATTCAAGTGCACTTTGGTTAGCCGAGGATATGGTACAGAAAGAACTAAATCAAGTTAATATTAATAAATCTCCTGGACCGGATAAAATACATCCTCGGATACTTAGGGAGCTAAGTTCAGTTTTATCTAGGCCATTGTTTCTTATTTTTGCAGATTCCCTCATGTCCGGAGGTGTGCCTCTGGATTGGAAAAAGGCTGATGTTATTCCAATATTCAAAAAGGGTAGTTGTTCACAGCTGGGTAATTACAGGATTGTAAGTTTAACGTCAGTGGTGGGGAAGATACTGGAAAGTTAAATAAGGGAACAATGTTCTAGAGTATCTTTCAAGGACTGACATTATAAGTAGTAACCAGAATGGATTTAGGAGGAATAGATATTGTCAAACTAACTTGCTTGGCTTTTATGAGGAAGTAAGTAGAAATTTAGACACTGGTATAGCAGTAGATGTAGTTTACTTTTTTGCAAAGGCTTTTGATACAGTCCCCCATAGGCGACTAATGTATAAGCTAAGGTCTGTTGGTCTGAGGAGTCACATTTGTACATGGATAGAAAATTGGTTAATAAATAGGATGCAGAGAGTAGTTGTTAATGGGTCTTCATCATTATGGACTAAAGTGCTAAGTGGGGTGCCACAGGGTTCTGTGTTGGGGCCGCTTCTATTTAATCTATGTATTAATGATTTGGAAGTGGGTATTGTCAGCAAGGTTTCTGTGTTTGCTGATGTCACAAGACTTTGTCGACCATTAAAAACTTCATAGGATGTGCAATCGTTGCAGGGGGATCTAGATAGATTGTCACATTGGGCTGCTAAGTGGCAGATGAGATTCAATGTTCATAAATGTAAGGTGATGCATTTTGGACTTAAAAATACTTGTGCTGCTTATTCTATAAATGGCTCTGTGTTAAGTGAATCCCTGTTGGAAAGGGATCTTGGTGGATAACAAACTTAAAGGAAGCAAGCGGTGCCGGCGGCAACAGCCAGAGCCAGCATGGTATTGTCTTGTATAAAGAGAGGTATGGATTCAAGGGAGGAAAATGTTATTCTCCCTCTTTACAAAGCATTGGTAAGGCCTCATTTGGAATATGCAGTGCAATTTTGGAATCCTGTGTACAAAAAGGACATCATTGAAATGGAAAGGGTTAAGAGAAGTGCAACTAAATTAATAAGGGGATTGGGGGAGCTTGGATATGAAGCGAGACTGGAAAAGTTACAATTATGTACACTGGAGAAAAGGCACTTGCGTGGGGATATGATTACTGTGTATAAATACATACAATAAACTATCTGGGGCATTGCATTGTTCACCAATTGAACATGTCAGAGGACACGCGGGCATCCCTTAAGACTTGAATAAAAAAGGTGTTCGCTTCAAGTTCGGAAAGGGTTTTTCACTGTGAGAACGGTAAAGCTATGGAACGTTGTTATGGCAGGTTCATTGGTCAGTTTCAAGAAAAAGCTGGATGAGTTTCTGCAAACAAGGAATGTTGCAAATTACTGGTATTGATTCAAAAAGTAGAGTTGATCCAGGGAAATTTCCGATTGCCACTAGGAGTCAGGAAGGAATTTATTTTGCCTTCCTCTGGATCAACAGTTAGGCAGGAAATGAGGATATTGCTAGATGGGTTGGACTGGATGGACATACGTCTTTATTCAACCTCAAATACTATACTATACCACTTAACCACTACCTACCACTTAATCACCTCCTACCACTTAACCACTACCTACCACTTAATCACCCCCTACCACTTCCTTTAGTTTGATTTACAAAATTTCAAAAACATACCTAAAAACAAAATAAATTATAAAATAATCTTGCAAAGTGAAGTATTTAGTCAAAGGAGCTGGCAAATATTTTGACATTAACCACTTTTTAAAAAAAATTATTATTCCCATAATAGTTGAAATTGGGCACATGCTATGAATAAAATATATCTTTATACATTTCCATTTAGAATTAACTCATTAAATTATACAGAGCCCAAAGCTTCCTTGGACTTACCTGCTGCTATACTTGAGTGGTTACTTGATTGTATATAGTGTACATATATGAATATACTGTTATCCAACTTTCTAATGCTAAAAGCATGAAGTTATAATATTAAAAGTGTAGACGCATAATAATTTAATCATTTCTTTAAAATTAAAGCATGAATAACTTGTGATTAAATACCTTTTATTTATATACTTTGACTGGGGAAATATTAGGTTCAGGAGGTTTAATAATAACAAGCTTTTAAATCTGACAGGGTCCTTTTGAAGTTAAATGGCAACGTGTTTTTATTGCTTTGCATTTTTTAATAGATGTGGGCATTGTTATATGGACCCTGATGTTCTTCAGCAGTGCTACATATTGTTATAGTATATTAAAAAATATGATGATAAAAAGATGAAAAGAAAGCCACATATGCTTTATAAAGATTAATAGATGACTTGGTCATGACTGGGTTAATAATTTTTAGCTATTCTCAGTTTGACCCCGTTAAATGGCTAAATATATGTGTTCCTGAAAATGTAAAATATTGTTAATGAAGAAGTTCACATTTTAACACCTGATAACAATAGGACGGTTAGGTAAATGTAGAAACTGTGAGTAGACTGTGAAGCCAGAAAAGATATTTTATACCACACCACTGGTGTGAACATGATGCATAAGACTTTTGCACTTTTAGGACTAATTACAAAATATTATTTATTTGGCATACTGTATTTGAGGTTTACTTTACTTATTCAGATCTAGATTTTTCATTTACTTTTCTAATTATTTGTTGTGTAGTTGTCTAGCCTATTGAAATACAAAGTGTTGTGCACTTCAAGTTTGGTGCTTTGGTGCATTTTCAAAGGTTAATGTGTTATGTTTATGTAGTCCTTTGACCTCATGCTTTGTGACCTGTTGTCTTAAGTATGTGTTTGTTTGCTTTACTGCACCCTTGAACTCTTCTTTTGCTACAGTACATGACTATTGTTTAATTTGTTTTACTTCAGATCTTTCAGATACTTCAATGGTAGGGTTAGGGGTGTGAATTGTAAAAGTTCACTAAAGTAGTAAATTTTTATACATTTTATACTACTTTAACCAGGGGGTTATCTAAGTTTATTTTAGTTTATTTATTTTTTTGCTCTTCACGTGTCTTTGTTTATTTTCTCTGGGTTCTCCAGTTTTGTCCTGCAGTCCAATACACACTGGTAGGTTAATTGTCTTTCAATTAAATTGACCTTAATGTATGTATGAGTGTGCCTCCAAAGAGGCAGAGACTGACAAGAATACAAATATGCTTTGTAAAACATTGAATGTGTTGGAACTAAACAAAGAGAAACATCTTTGTTAGAGATGGCCGAATTCCGAAAGTTTGTTCCGTTTTAAAACTTTCAAACTGTATGGAAAGTTCAAAATTTCGAAAACGGACCCATTACTCAAATAGGGAGTCAAATAGTTCAAAAAGTTCTAATGAAATACAATTAAAATATCAATGGTAACTTAATTATCCCCTAAACGATTTGAACATTCGATAATTATCTCATAAAAGATTTGAATATTTGATCAATTTTTGAATTAAATTATCGAAAGTTCTAAAGTCCGAGAAATCCGTGTTTTTTATATTTATACCAAATATCAATATTCGTGTTCATATTAATCTTCAAACAAGTTATTCTGTTGAATTTTTTTATAGACTTTTTTTAAATGTGACAATTTTATTAATGCAATCCATTCACATTGCTAAATTTTCTCAAAGGGCAGGAGATGGTTATAACAAAATGACACAATTTAAAGTTGGAGTGAAAGGTTAAGGAATTAGTGATCTCCACACTATAGATATTTTTAATATAGTTTTAACAGAATACAGGAAAGTGTTACTATGCAAATGAAATATGTACATTTTTATTTTATTGTTCTTATTTTTTTTTTTTTTTTATCAAATATCTGTGGCTTGAAACTCTGTATTTCTCTTACAATCTCCGTCCCATAGACCTTACAGGGAGATTCAATAAAAGTTCTTATCGTTAAAAATGGTGCTAATTTTGCCGATATCATTTTTAACGATAAGAACTTTTATTAAATAACTGTTTGTGTCTTCCATTATATAGAGAATTGACAGGTATCTTTTGTATCCTTACTTGCATTTTAGAGGGAAACTGTTAAATGTGCCTTTAATTAGTTTTTTTGTTAATTAACTTTTCCTTTTTATTTATTACATTTTTAAGTTAATGGTTCGCATACAGCATGACCCAATAATATGTATCTAATGGTTCTCTAATCAAATGACCCTGCTAAACCATACAGTGATTCTAAGAGGCTTTGTAAATCCCTTTGATACAAATAGTGTGTTTTAATCAGAGCCATTTTGTAGTATATTGTGCATAATCTTGCTTATATAACCTGTTCTTATAAATAGAGCTGTTTGAAATGTTAAAAACAAACCCATAGAAGTCAATGAGAGAGAAAAAATATCTGAAAGTTCCGATCAAATTTAAGGCATAAATAGCAAAAGTAAATTAATGTAAATGGTTTAAGTATGTGGGAAATTGTCAGGGGAACACATAAATAAAACTAAAACTTGTTTTTAAATTAACTTTCTTCACAAGTTTCCACATTATCAGACAGATTTAATAAAAGTTCTTATCCTTAAAAATGGTGCTAATTTTGCCCCAACCAATCAGATGTTAGCTTTCAAATTTTAAATAAGATTTGATTGGTTGGGGCAAAATTAGCACCATTTTTAATGATAAGAACTTTTATTGAATCGCCCTGTATATTTTTTAGGGTTATTGAAATTGACTTCCGATATCATGAATTGGTTACCAATATCATGAATTTGAAGGCTATCAAAATCGACTTGAATATTCCAGAGTCACTGAAATCTAAATTCTGAATATAAAGGATTACCAAAGTGGAAATAACATTATATAGCTTGTCTTGTGAATAGAGATGGACGGACTTTCGAAAGTCTATATGGAAAGTTCGAAAACGGACCCATTAAAGTCAATGGGAGTCAAATAGTTCAAAAAGTTTGAATGAAATACAATTAAAATATCAATGGTAACTTAATGTAAATAGCTGTGGGGCCTGGGAGATGGTCTGGGGAACATGTTTGAATATCCAGGACTTTCAGAAAATTGATTTTATTCTCACATGCGCTACTTTCGAGCTCTCGCGTTCGAACATTTGATAATTATCCCATGAATGACTCGCGGATTCGAGAATTAGACATTTTACTTGCGGATTTGAGAATTTGATATTTACTCACATATAGGTATAATGGACATTTAACTCGCGGATTCAATATTCGATATTTAGTCACATATAGGTATAATAGACATTTTACTTGCGGATTCGAGAATTCGATATTTACTCGCGTATTGGTATAACCGACATTTTAATCGCGGATTTGAGAATTCGGTATTTACTCACGTGTTGGTATAATAGACATTTTACTCGCATATTCGCATGCCTTGAACGTTCGAACAATCAATAATTGAAGAAAGCCCGGAAAATATCGAAAATCCGGGTCCAGAATAGTTCGAGAAGTCCTAGTCCGTTCGAATTCGGGTTCAAGTTTGAGTTCTAGTCATCTCTACTTGTGAACTGTAATACTGTAAATAATGCCTGATGAAGTTGCTATGTCAACGAAATGGTAGCATGTGATTCACACTATTAACATAAATTAACTCGGCCCCTTAGAGAAAGCCCATGTGTAAGGACCCTCCCCCATGTTCCACCAGTATGAAGACGTAATCAGAGTGACATGGACCAGGTGTGTGTGTGGTTTGGAGGAAGATCAGGAACTTCTGTGGCTGCCGCCGCTTAGACCTGAGTGGAGAGTATCAGCCAGTGCTGCAGTTTAAACCAGAGAGGTGGATAACGAAAGAAGTAAGAAAATCATGACGAAAGACTACACTCATGTGTCGTCCTTTTCCTCTTTGAGCTTACACCTGCCTGTCCCATAAACATGATGCTTCTGTTTGCTCTTTGCCAGTAAGTCAAGAAGACTTTTTTGCACATGTGTGATTTCAACCCCTAAAAAAATCTATACTAATCGCAGAACTTGCTGGGAGGTGCGGCGTGCAATATGCACAGCTCTTGGCAATGTAGTTCTCAATAATTTGAAGGTAAATTTTGGAGGGTAGGCACCTCTAGTAACAACATAACACAGTTGCAGGAAGTGAGGTAATGACAGTGATATTTGCACAGCTCTGTACAATCCAAATAAAACTATGGCAAACATCTGCTTTTTAGGGTTGCCTCACTCCATCCTACAAACCATCTCTTTAAAAATGGGGGAAAAGAACAACCTATATCCAAAAAAATCTGATGAGTTTTAAAGCTATTTTAGTAGGTTAAAAAAATCTAAAAAATAAAGAACTATACTTTGAAATGTATTCTTTATTTAAAAAAATACAAAAGGCACAGTTTACAGTATATTTAACAAACTATCCAAAACTTTTGCTACATTATGTATTCCTTTTCTACTAGTGATAACCTCTTAAGATATATAAAACAGTATGTGAATGTTAAACCTGGTTTACTAATCCAGAGATATTTCGAACAGGTTAATGTATTTGGATTCCACCCCACCCTTAACCAGTGGATTCCCAGTAAAAACAGGCCTTTACAACATTTTGTTGTTACCAGCAGCCAGGGAACCAAACCCAGCTCTTTGCATAGAACAAGCCTTCTGGTTTTACCTCAAGTGTAAATGAAAAACCTTGAGAGAATAAAGTGGTCATTCATAATTTTTACTGTGGGTATGTGACAGTATGTACTTTCTAACATTCTCCTTTAATTAAGTACACTGTTGAAATAAGCATTGCATAGAGCTGTGTTCACTTCATTATCTTCCACTTCCTACCCTTCAACATTCCCCTTTAAATAGGCACAGTATTGAGAAAAAAATTAACTACATGCACGGTCACTACAAGTAGGATCACTCTGCTTGCAGCTCTACACTATGTTGTTTCTATAATTGTACCTATTAAAGGGGTAATGTTGGAGTGTATACAATTTGCAGCTATGCACAGTGTTTTTTTCTATAAAGTTTACCAATTAAAGGAGTTATGTTGGAAAATATGCATACATATTGTAAAAAATGGATGCAGCAAGAGGGCTGCCTGTAGGAAATTTTGCATAAACAAAGACAATGCTGTGCTTATGCAGTGATTGCATAAATATATAACACAGGGCTGTACTGATTGCAAAGAGATTTCATTTAAACAACATCAATTCTAACTTACCCAAACTACATAGGTCTTAAAAGGTTTTAATAGGTGTCTCTACATTTCCTTAGGAGCTGTTTATTTTATTATGCTGCAATATGTTGTTCCAATAAGTATACTGTATGTTAGAGCGCATAAATTGTACATTTCCCCTTATCCCTTAAAACCAAAAAAAAAAATAAAAAATAGCGAAGGATACTTTATTCACTGCCTGTAACTCAGTTAGTAAAAATAATCCTGGAAAAGTGCAAGCATATAATTATAAAGGGGTTTACAACCAGATCAGCAATGCACACCCTTGCTTTATATACAAAACTGCTCAAAAGTAAAAAGGGTTAATAGGTGATTGCTTCATATATATATATATATGCAACGGATGAATACTCTGCACCACTCTGCATGAACAGTCTTCCAAATGAGCTAATTAGAGATGGTCGAACTATATAAAGTTTGGTCCGTTTTCGAACTTTCAAACTTCAGAGAAAGTTCGAAAGTTCGAATTCTGACCCATTCAAGTCTATGGGGGAGAGAGAGTTCGAAAAGTCTGAGTGAATTACAGTAAAACTAACTGTGGTAACTTACTGTAAATGGCTGTGGCACCTGGGAAATGGTCTGGGGAACACGTCACTGTCACCAAAACTTCTTAAAACAAGTCAGGCGGGCAATTGTCAGGATTATCAAGGGATGGATAGTGTAGTTGGTAAAGGAACCGCCTTTGACATGGGAGACCAGGGTTCGAATCAAGGCTAGGGCAGCTATCCAAATGTTTGGATTATTATAATACCCTAGATATATAATAACCATATAATAACCTAGTAATATTGTAACCATATAATATTGTATTACTTATTATTTATTTTTTATAAATAATATATGGTTATTATGTTACTAGGGTATTATATGGTTATTATATTACTAGGTTATTATATGGTTATTATATTACTAGGGTATTATAATACCATATAATAACCTAGTAATATTATAACCATATAATATTATATTACTTATTATTTATTTTTAAAAATAATATTATATGGTTATTATATTACTAGGTTATTATATGGTTATTATATCACTAGGGTATTAGAATAATAGCTGCCCCTAGCCAGGATTCAAACCCAGGTCTCCCACGTCAAAGGCGGTGCCTTTAACCAGTACACTATCCAGCCACTAAATTACATGTATAATATACCATATAATAACCTAGTCATATAATAACCATATAATAATCTAGTCATATAATAACCATAATATGACTAGGTTATTATATGGTTATTATAACCATATAATAACCATATAATAAACTAGTCATATATTAACCATATAATTACCAGGTTATAATAACCATATAATAACCTAGTCATATAATAACCATATAATAACCTGGTTGACCAGGACTTTCAAAAACTCATTCGCGCTATTTTCGAGCTCGTTTGCGCCTAGATATCATGGACATTTTACTTGCGGATTCAATGCTCGCGTATAGGTTTTAATGGACCCTTTACTCTCGGATTCGATGCTTGCGTATAGGTATAATAGGCATTTTACTCGCATATTTGAACGGTCGAACATTCGACATTTATCGAAAGTCCGAAAATACCGAAAATCCGGGTCCAGGATAGTTCGAGAAGTCCGAATTCGTTCGAATTCGAATAGTTCGGCTTGAACTCGGCTTAGCATGCAGATGGATGGCAATACAATCACAAGGAACCTAGTTAGCACATCTAGAAGGAGTTTTGCATCTGGGACCACCAGGAAGTGGTAACACTAGAAAGCAGCAGTGACATCTCAGATTTACAAAAATATCATAATACTCAATTCTTTGCAGATGAGCTTCTTTGTTCCCATTGGTTGCATTGTGGACTGCCTACAAAATCAGGAAGAGGACTGGAGTATTACAGCTTATTACGAGGGGAGATAACAAATTGTCCTTTAATGTGGTTAAACTCATAGTAAAATGATTGTCAGTCTTTGGTCTCTGCAAAATTAAGCAATAAACCAGAATTGAATATAACTTTTGGTTTATCCATTATAAACAAAGCTATTATCCTTTTACTGTATCCTTGGATTGTGTCCTTTTTACATTGTTATTGTATTCTAGTACATTCGAATCTGGGTTATATTAAATAAGAGTAGAAGTTCCATTTGCTAGATTAGTATAAGTTTTAATTAATATATCTATTTATTCACACATTGCACTTTATATTTGCACTTTATATATATTTGCAGATTGATATTATAAAAAGCACATATGTAGCATTATAACTATATGGTAACAAACAGATAGATTTTATCAATTTTAGCAACTTTATCAATATTTAATGGTCACATATAGATTCATTATATTAATATTGTGTTTGTTTTTTATAATATTGGTATATCTGCAATGTTAACACTTGAATGCACTTTAATCAATTAGGGGTGTGTGTCTTGTATTACATGATGTTGTATAAATTTGAGCAAGTATTCACTGTTTGTTATCCTGATTAAGACGACCTACTTGTCGTCGAAACTTGATAATGAATTGTTATATGGATCCAGTGTGCCCGGATTTACCTAAATATAAGTGAAACTGTTTAGTGTAACGAATGGAGTTACGCAACCTGGTGGCACCTTTTTGAAAGAAATGGATGAGTGCAGAAACCTACACTATATAATATAATTTACAAACTCTAAATTCCTAAAAAAAAATCTAAATTATTTTTGAAAAGTCTTTTTTTGCCAAAAGGATTTTATTTTTGTAATCACTACTTTTTTTCAGTTTATTATTTAATTTTAAAGGGTATCTCCATCCTCTATATTATTTAAAAAAAAAAAATTATAAAATGTAAGGCATCCACTCCCACCCTCAAACGTTATATTAGAGTTCTAAAAAATGAACCCGAACTGTACTTACAGCCCCTTGCCTCCAGGCTCCCTGCTTGCCATAACTAGCAATCAGGGGCTGGACTGGCAGCTGTGGCTGTGATTGGCTGAGAAGCAGCCAATCACAGTCGCGGCTGTGGGCAATAGAGAAAGCCATGGAAGTGAAGGGCTGTAAATACAGTTCGGATTCTTTTTTAGAAATCTAATATAGCGGTTGGAAGTAATAACAATATAAGTAAACCTATCAAAAATAGGCACCTAAAACAAAGTTCAAACTAGAGATGAATGAAACTGCAGAGTTTCATTCCAAAAGCAGTTTTGTGGACGTTTTTAATTTTTCAGACATTTTCGATTTTCAAAATGAAATTTTCTGAGTTTTAAATACTAGTTTTGGATTTCTGGATAAAAAGTTCAGAGTTTTAAAAATTTTACAAAATCTGTCGGATCAGCAGATTTTTTGAAACTGGCAAATCCAAATTGAAACCAGGATTCATCACTTGTGTCATCTAACCTACAGTATGTTAGGTCTTTTGCATGGTAGTTCGAGACCCTTTTAAAAACATACAAAAAACATGCAAATGTTACTCCATACAAATGAATACTGCACTGAAAGGCCATGCTGTTCATAGGTTTCATACTTACAGTATAAACCTCTAGAAAACAAAAATCCTATAAACATGGTAATATTGTACATACCGTAATTGATGAAACTAATTTGATCAAATCATATTCAATAAGTGAATGTTTACCTGACGAAAACATGTTTCATGTTTGGTAACAATGCATTTTTCTTATTGTAAGCAAGGCAGCTTATCTCAAATGGAAATGGAGTTCTAGTTTTATTGATTTGAAATGATAAACTCTACTTTTCCTTTTGGAAAGAATTTTAAATTGTAATACTTTTCTAGGGTGCTTATTTCTAAACCAAATCACGTATGCCTAGTATGTAGACAGGCTATAAATATTTATCCCTTTTTCCATAAATGACACAAAAGAGTACATCTTTAACAACTTGATATTTAGATAAACATGTACAATGAAGTAAACGACTTTGAAAATCAGCAAAGTCACTGTTCAGATCAATAATATACCAGGAATACATTTTAATGAATAAATATTAGCTGGAAAGTTCCAAAACAACATTGAAACATATAAAAAGCACTGGCCCTTAAATAGAACAAAACACTTACTTAGTGTACCGAAGAGCTCTGTCTATGCTTAAAACTCTAAATATAAAGTACACAATGGAAAATAAACAGCAATTAATGATACTCAGCAGTGCAATCCTGCAAACAATGTGTATTAT